>CM040787.1:7172568-7872890 GCA_022829085.1 Abramis brama
GACAAATATGCCCATGTTTTTTGCCAGCTCATGTGGACAGCAACACTAAGTAACATTTTTTACCTTAAAATAATGTTTCCAAAATCGTATCAGTGGTTCATCAAGTCGTAACAGGGTGAAAGGCACTTCTGGATTCGCTTTGCGGTCCTTTATCTCCTATTACCACACTATGTAAGATTGCCAGACCGGGTCGCGTTTCTGTAGTTTGAATGAGACATAAGAAAACTACAAATTTGACTTGCTTTACGTCAAGCGTTACAATAGTCATTATTTTGTTTTTCTTTGTTTCTGATGTCGCAATACATCATATTTTCATGAAATAATGCAACATACTCTACCTTGTCTGTGGACATTGTTCATTCCAAAGCCGGTATAAACAGTGGGCGTGCGTGCGACAGTAGACAATGGACAATTCCGCTTCCAACCTGTAGGGGGACCGCAGAGGAAAAGTTCCAAAGTGTTGCTTTAAGTTTTATTATGTATGGAAAGCGCATACTCTCTTTCTCCCGCTCAAACGCACACACTCGCATGTTATCAGCGCTGCTAGTTTAATAACTTAAAAGCCTAATGAATTTCTCCATAGCGAGGTAGATAAACTTACAGTTTTGCTATTAGTCGAGACATTGCTGCCGAACACTGTTGAAAGATCCATCAGACTGAGGTTATTTCTTGATCATCATATATTATAATGATTTCTGAAGGATCATGTGACACTGAAGACTGGAGTAATGATGCAGACAATTCAGCTTTGAGCACAGGAATAAATGTTGAGTTTTCATGTTTTATGCAACGCTATCTCACGACCAATACGTACGAATTCGTACGAGTGAGTACGAGGTGGCTAATTTGTACGAGTGAGTATTTGTCTAAACCCCAGTGATGGGTAGGTTTAGGGGCGAGGTCAGGGGTAGGTCATTCATAGTAAAATATGTATGAATTGCCATGAGATCGGGTTGGTTTTATGTGGACTTTCCATTGATATAATAACTTTTGTTATTATATATATTGTATAAATACTCAGAGGCTGCATATACAACACTGAGAACATGGGTTTTACCGTCCTGACCTCATAGCATGCGACACGGAGGAGAACGGAGGGAAATCACAGGATGCAAAAGATACAAAGCGACAGAAAATCATTACAGACGTTGGTGGTGTGAATATTTGATGAAAAGGGATTTGACATGCTCAGGGTTGATTGGCGAAAACAACCTCACATATTAGAGAAGGTGAAATATGGTCTCAAATGACCTCGTCCAATCACAGCGGGGGTCTCTGACTGCGCATGCAGTCCAAATACTGATCATTTTATCATAACAACAGCAAACTACCAACACAAAACTGAAAGAACTTTCAGATATGTAGTTCAACGCAAACATTCGTATTGAAGCAATAAGCTACTGCTTTAGCCACGGCCATATTGACAATATAGAACAGCTTTTTTACTTTTAAAAATAGTTAATTATTAATACACAATATTGTTAATTATTAATACACAAATTTGTACTAATGTGTATCTTTTTTTTTCAGATGTTAAAATATTTTCTCCTATATCCCATCAGCTTAATATGTACAAATCGATGTTTGAAAATACGGTTTTCTATCTAGTTTGTTTATTTATTTATTAATGTAATTGTCTTTGGTGACACTAAGAAGGGTCGTAGTTATGCCTGTATATGTATTATTATATTTTCTGTTTTCACTTTAATTTTAGTTAAACTTTCAGTAATTTAATTGCATGTTTGTTAATTTTATTATTTTTTAATGTCTATAAAGTTATTATTTTTTATTAATTTTAGTTTATTTTAGCACTTAATGTAAACATGAAATGTTGCCTTGGCAACTAGCTGGAATTAAATATGTTTTTTCATATTTTATTTTATTTCAATTATGGTTTATAGTTTTAGATAACGATAACCCTGGTTCGCAAACAATATAGCGAATTTTGCGTGAATATTATATAAATGTGCAAGTGCTAGAATTACACTTTATGTATGAAAACCAACAAACACTAATGACAATAATATGCATTGATAGTAACGATATACACCCTAAAAATGCTGGGTAACTTGTTTCAACCTTTGGGTCAAATATGGACTAACCGAACCGTTGGTTTAAACTTTTTAATTAAACTTTTAAACCCAGCTGTTGGGTTTGTCCATATTTGGCCCAAGCAGGGTTGGAACAAGTTACTCATATTTTTTTAGAGTGCATGAACATTTGTATATTTTATCTTTTTATGTTGACCAATCAGCATCCAGGACCTTCTGTGAAACTACACTCTTAAAAATGTTGGATTGTTTAAACCCATGTTTTGGTCAAATATGGACAAACTTTTGGTTACACTTATTTCACTACTTACTAACAGTAAATTATGCATAATTACAAGTAACTAACCCTAAACCAAACCCTAACCATAACTATATAGTAAGTAGGCCTACATATAAGTTAATTAATTGTAGGCTACTCAGTACTTATTTGAGTACAATATAACTACGTCACCTTAAAATAAAATGTAACTAAAATTGAATTACATTTTCTTTTTTTTTTAGAGTGATGTCTCTTTTTTTATGCACGTGTCAGATTGATTGTCTGAACACAGGTATAATTCTCCATTTGTCATGCGCTTATTATAGAAGTCAATGGGCAATATGAGGCCTTGTAACAGTCAGCCTCTGACATCCTCTGATAGGACGGTTTCCTGCGCGGGAAACAACAGCACCGAGAGCTCCCGGCTCCTAATGACTTCAAAACTCTGCCAAGACAAAAACATCTTAAACAGGGGAGAAAAATATGACAGCACAAGACAGGACGGTGCGCCTGGCAGTCGTCTTCGGGTCTGCCGGTGACTGATGCTCTGTCACTCATACAAACGACTGCCATCATCGCCCGAGTCCCAGCGAGCCGCATTTCCTTCTTTATCTAATAGAAAGTAATGACACGTACAGCCTGCCAGGCCTCTTTGGCAGCCGTCGGGCCCTCTGGGGAGACATTTTGCATCTCTCGTCGCAATAAGAATAAACGCATAGGGGAGTCTATTTGGCTGAGCGTGATGGCTAGCTCTTCACTTATCGCGGCTCAATAAATCTCCAAGAGATGCGCGCGCTTATCGCATCACGGCAGAGCCCACGCCACGCGAGCCCACATGACTGACGGCGCCGCGCATCAGCACGAATTATTTATCAGAGCGGAGGGAGGGGAGGGGAGTAGTGATGTGATTTAGCCAGACAAGAAATAAAGGAAATCGAAAAATAAAAGAATTACGGAAATGGGGAAATGAAAGGCGGGAGAACGAGGTAAAACAAATGAAGACTGTCGACTGGCATCCGAGCCAGAAAATAAGTGGGAAAATTAAAAACTTGTCGAGTTCAAAGCTTTTGAGTGGCACAACTGGTGCTTCCTGTAAACAGAACTTTCATTGACTATAATGAGTTTAATATCATGGTAACACACTTTACAATAAGGTTACAACCACGTTAGTTAACATGAACTAACATTGAAGATACTTCTAAACCATTTATTAACTTAGTTCCATGTAAATTTTCAACATAATGCAAGACTAAAATCAAAAGTTGTTTTGATCTGTTAATATTATTTAATGGACCTTAGCTGACATGAAATAACAGTGAAGAGTTGTATTTTTATTAACTAATGTTAGCAAAGATGAATAATACATTAACTAACATGAACTAAAGGGAAATTATTGAAAACTTAAGTAAAATTTGTAAAAATTAAGTAAAAATTTTAGCTTAAAATTACTGTAACAATAGGCTAATATAACTTCAAAATGAGTGACAGACAGACACATGTATGTATATACATATATATATCGGCCAGGAAGATGAATCCATTACTGTGTAAGAGGTCAGTTCGCCTAGTCTCATAAGGCACATTTCCTGTTTAAAAATATATATATATATATATATATATATATATATTATTATTATTATTATTATTATTATTATTATTTTATTAATTATTATTATTAATTATTTTACTTTATCTTTACAATGGCAAGCACTGAATAAAGGTCCTAGTTCACATAATTTCCACAAACTGTGTTATGGAGTTATACTGCTTTTTGTTTTCAGCTGAACAATCGGGATAGTCAGATTTATGTTCTGTTTCGTGGTTTGAGTTGTTTCCCTGTGTTCTGTTCCTGTTTTCCTTAGTTACCGCTCTTCAGTTGTTGCCATGGTTTCTGAATAGTCCCTCACCTGTGTCCTGTTAATGATCTCGTTTCACCTGTCTATGTAAGCCTGTGCTTCTAGTTCAGCTTTGTCAGTCCTCGTCTGTGTGAAGTCTTGTCTTCGCTCCTGTGCCTCATAGCCAGAGTGTTTTGTATTGTTTGATTATGTGTAGTTAATAAAGACTGCTTCAATTAAGATCCTGCCTCAACTCTCCTCTGCTGCAACCTGTGACAGGTGTGATGTTAAACAAACATTGTAATTCTATCCCTCACAGCCTCATTTTCATTCCTGTCAAAAAAACTCTTTTCATAGGTTTTCCAGGGTTTCTTAGAAGCGGAAGTCGTCATAGTTGGGTAAACTTCTATAGCGGTGAATGAGAGATGAAAGAAAACAGAGTACGCAAAGTACGCAAGTTGTGTATAGGGAACCACCAGGGGGCTCTTGTCTCACAGATGATTTAATGACTAGGATTTTAGTTTCGGTTTTGATTTGGGCTTACAACGATTATGAAAACACAATGCCACATTCTATTCATTTTCTTTAAAGCAGTGTGCCTACCTAACATCCAAATCAGTCTAATCATGTAACATGGCTGTCTCCTGACGGACGTGCTCGATATGAAAAAAAAATAAAAAATAGTAAAATTGTATTAAGCTGCGAAAGAGGCGTTGTTCCCCAGGAGGCTTTCTGTGCGTGCAATCTGAGATGGAGCGAAACACTGACAGCCTATAGGCTACTTTGGGCTTCGGTTCGCTTTTAAACGGGCAAATACACACAAAATATGTCAACATGCCCATCTTGGCGAGTTTTCACTTAAACGCAGTCTTAAGTGAACATAAAGAGTTGGGAAAGTAATGGAATTCTTGTCAGTTTATTAGATCTGCGCATTCGGTCTTAAAGTGACAGCAGCCTAATAAACCTGATGATGTCAGAGTCATTAATGTTAATCAGACAACCAAAGAAAACGAGAGAATCATACACTGCTCTGCAATGAATAACATTAGTAACTTTAATAAGAATCAATGTATATTTAATTCATTTGATACATTTGATTATTTAATTTCTGCATATATAGTATGCTATTATTATTGGGCTAATTTTTTTTTCTTTTTCTATCGTATTAGTCCTATTGTTTGTAAAAACAAAATGATGGCATCACTGACTGTTTTAACTCACTGTTCGTTGACCGTGAAACTGCTCTGAAATAACAGATTATGGGATGGGGGTCATTTTGGGGGGTTTATGAAGGCATTGACAGTGGCCCCACTTACTAAGTTTTTTTTTTGGACCCCCAGAAGTCCCGGACCGGCCCTGACAGCAAATATCATTTTTTTAAAATATTTGTAAAAACAAAATGATGGCATCACTGACTGTTTTAACTCACTGTTCATTGACCGTGAAACTGCTCTGAAAGAACAGATTATGGGATGGGGTCATTTTGGGGGGTTTATGAAGGCATTGACAGCGGCCCCACTTACTAGAAGTCTCGGACCGGCCCTGACAGCAAATATCTTTTTTTTTTTTATAACATAATCCACAATCCATGACTTTCAAAAAGAGGGAAAATATAGAGAGATTGAGTCAGAAAAGAGAAACATGTCAAATTTGCCTAAACCCTTTTTTTGTCATTCACTGACAAGCTAATATAGGTGTTATACGTGTTATAAATGTGTGTGTTTTTTTTTTTTTCAATGAAAAACTTTACTTGTGATGTTGAGAACTGTGGAAACGTGTCATTATCTGTGAAAAGGGTCCATTAAATATGGTGCTACTCTGACTGAGATCTGTACTTTACAGCAATTCTGTGTACTTTTTTTTGCATTCATAAATATCTATTTTTTAAACATTATTTTTAATGGATAGTTCTGACCGTAGATTCTGAACGGGCTAAACAGCCTACATTAAGCTAATGAACCATATTTTCTTGGTATAAATATTCTTTATTAATTGTAAGAGATTCCATTTACTGAATGTGACTTCATTGATCATTGGTGACTTTTGTCATATTAACACTGCTGCTCTTTTATAAGAGCAATAAACCACAAGGCTGTGATTTCACCAAAATTTCGTCACTCAACTTTTACCCTTTACATCAAATTGCAGCCATTAGTCGAAGGAAATGACTATTTTGTCGACTGTAGAGAGTTATCGTCCATGGATATTCTTCATGCTTTTTCCGGTTTCATTATTTCTGTTGGTGCCAGTCCTCATATGAGCTGGTTACACTACAAATGTGTACTTAACAAACCCACACGAAGCTTCCCACGAGCCCCGAATACTGTAACAGCTCTCTCATTACGCGAGCCCGTCCTCCACTGCTGTCACCTCATGACCCGACGCCTCAACACGGTGCTAGCAGGCCCGCGGCGCGGGTTTATTTAGGGAAGAGCCGTGTAAATATAATCAGCGCTGTCACACACCTTCCTTCATTGCTGGTCTTTAAGACGCATTGATCATCATCCCCCGTCAAATACGGCGCGGCGCTTAACGTCAGCAGCGGAAAGATAATAAGGCTAACAGAGATGAATAATTGATGTGTTTGCCGCAACACAAGTCGCTTTCTTATCATTATTGTTGAGTCTTAAGAAGTGAGTCTGGTAGTACTCAAGGAAAAAAACACACACACCGGAGCGCTTCATTATATGCATAAGAGTGCACTGGAAAAAAAGAAGCTGTCACTTTACACTAATGAAATTTTTCCGTTTGTTTGTTTTCCTCTGACGACACGCCTCAAATGTCATGTCCAGCCAAGCAGAAGTCCCTCATTAAGAGCGCTAATTAACTCAACAGCTGACAGGACCGCCATGCTAACCCAACTTAAGCTAGCGGCACCGCGCTAGGAGATGCTAATAAATCAACGGCTGACAGACACAAAGGGAAGCAGATGAAAAAGAGAAACAAGTGATGTGAAATGCGGTTATCGCTGAATATGGTAGGGGGCAGGGGGAAATGATACGGAGATCTCATCTTAATGCACTCTTATTGGCTGAGATGAGCGGGCGTTTCGCACGCTGTGTGTCCGCGGTTTGAGCGAGAGAGAGAGAAGAGGGAGAGGAAATTACCTGGTACTGTGACCTTTTTCTAGTTCCCAATCTAATGATGCATACTAGACTGGTGCATCATGGCAGATTATCCCAGTGGGGGCCCGTAAGCCTTTGGCTTGATTTATGACATATTTATCCTCCTCTATCTAAGGGACGTGTCACTCGGATGGAGAGGAAGGGGGCTGGTGTGCACAACTGACAGGAGGAGAATTATGTGGCCATAATTGTCAATCATCGCTGAATATGAGCCACGACCCCTTCCGCTTTCATAAAGTTGTGGTAGAAACGATGTGGGCTTCTAATGCCACTCAGAGAGGAATAATATTCACATCATTCTTTCCAGGGCGGGAAAAGCCCGGAGGCGACGGAAGGCCCGGAAAACACTGACATTAGGACTTTGTATATACCTGCAAACGCCTCATTCCTCATACTCTTAAACGGGATGATGAGATTAGATCGGTCATCATTTGTGCTGCTGGTCTGAAAGCTAATAAAAGCATTAGTCAGTCTGGTTGCTTCTACTGGCCCACAGGAGGTACAGTAAAAACCGAATCAGCCGTGGACGGGTCAGGAAGAGTACAGTGTGTGTTTACACAGACGCAAAATATGCGACCTTCACGCATGACCTTAGGAATCACTTTGTAAGCAATTACAGTTTGTTTATCCGCTCGACCTTAATCGTTATGACTGAACGGAATTGAAGGGTCAATGACGTATGAGGACGTCCAAGATGATGAAAACGTCAAATCTGTTGAGTATGAATTGCATTAATATTGGCTTAACATACTGTTTAAAAGAAGTTTTAGTCCGTTTTCATGTTTTAGGTAATGAATATCAACTGGTGTAACCATTACATCTAATGTATAGGTTTAAAATTTTAGGGACTCGTTTTAGAAAATGAGTTTTTTTTCACATCTTACAGATGTTCTCTTAAAAATGTTAAATGTTCTCTTAAAAGACCAGGAGAATCAAATCAAAAGTAAGAAAAGTTTTAAAGTTGTTATATATTTGTATAACTTAAATTGCATTTCTAATGAAACTTCTATATCATGTATTTAAATGTATTTGTAAATACACATTTGTAATGAGTACATTTAAAATATATTAAAGGGTAACTCTCGCCAAAATTGAACCTAGGCTCTTTTTGTTAATCTACCCGAGTCAAACTTTCATGTAAAGGCAAAATTAAGAACGGAAACGGCACTTTTAAGACTGACCGTATTTTCGTTTTAAGTCAAATTGCCTTTTGAATGGGAGTGCTTGGGGCACGACTATGATAGCATCAAAATCACTATTTTTAAAACACTAAGAAGGCTCGACACAACATGAAACTTTGCTCTCAGTATCGCCAGGGGCTCTACACATGAACTCCAGCATTGAGAACATTGTTTGTGTACACAGAGTTTACTAAAAAGAAAGATTTCATACATTCCATGCATTTACAATAAGTGCACTTTATTTTCATCAAAGTAAATCTAGAATTTTTTACCCTATTTTTAAACCTATTTTACCCCCCAAAAATTGTAATTCAAACCGCTTTAGACAGTAATGGCACACCCTCCAAAACAAGCTTCATGATTTTAAGTATCAAATGGTTTAGCATGAGTTACATGCCAACGTTTAATACTAAGGGTCAAGGGTTTTATCAGCAGTAATAATGATTCTTGCCTTATTAAGCTGAAGTATTGGAGGTGTGTGTGTGTGTGTGTGTTGGAGGGGTTTATACTGACACATGGTGCTAAAACACAAATAACCAGACAGATGCCTAGCGCCTCCAAGAGCCTCTCTACCACAGATCTCCATTTTTACACATCACAGCCCTTCAGTGTCAGCTGAGAGAGAGAGAGAGAGAGAGAGAGAGAGAGAGAGAGAGAGAGAGAGAGAGAGAGCTGTGTGTGCTTTTCCGTAATTGAAGAGAGATTACATGGTCTTTCAACCATGTAGTTGGTCATCACAACCCATTAACCATTTATATTAGATGCTGCTCCATGGTGTCAACAGTCATTTAGAGTACAGCTGAGGTTCAAAAAGAAAAAAAAGTGTTTTTTATAATTGCAACATAGACGATATAGAGGATTTTTTTCTTTTTACTGTTATGGTTTTATTCAAGTTGTCCCCTTGGCAAGGGGCAAGAAATGGAAGTGAAATCACAAACCCTAATTATTTCAAGCTGTCTGCTGTAATAGAATTGTTGTCATTGGCCAGAAAAAGGTTTCAGTTTCTTAATATTCGAATGCACTGAAATAATTTGTACTTAAATTATAATAATAATAATACTTTACCCATGCACATCTACTGCATCTTTTTGTATTTTTACCAATCAGACGGCAGCTGTGCATGATAATGCTTTTTCTAAAAACATGGCCGTATGACTGTGCACAGTTTGTTAGATTTAGGGGATGACACTTCTTACTCCTTTTTCCAATTTCACAATTTCCAATTGAAGCCAAAAACACATAGCAATACATGTGAGGTGAAACACTATGCTAATGCTGATGAACACATTTGTGTTTCTGCAATACAAAAACATTTACCTTCGTAAAAAAGCTGTTTTGAAGTGCATACTGTAGATTCTGTTGTAGACATATACTTGGCTTGACTCTATAACACTCAATTGAAATGAACACTCAATTGAGAATCTAATCGAATCCTTTACCCAAGTCATTAATGATATTACCTGCCATCGTCTCCAAGTACAGTAATTTAGCATGCACTTTCACATAATTTAAACGCATCAAGTGTGTGGTGCCATACGGCTCTTGAAACACATGCAACAAGAATCAATGTAAATCAGTCGCCCCAAGTCATTATTAACACTATCAGAAAGCACTAATTAAGTTACTCGACTCTAATGCTAAAAACCAAGAGGCCAAAGTACTGTAATCATGTTTCAGGCAAAGCAGTGTTCACCTCTCCGCAGCTTATTTTCCCAGTCTGAGTTAATCGATTGGAGACGTTAGCTAAGGTCAAGATGGGCTGCTTCTTCGTTTCCCAAACTCAGTGATCCTGAGTCAGTGTGCTAATGAGCTCATATTACACAGTGATCAATGCCATTGGATTCTCATTGGGGAAGAATCAAACCTCATTCAGTAACAGTGAGTGTCTGAGCTCAGTTGGATAGATGTAATAGCCATCATTTCAATAAAAGAGTAAAGGCTGGTGTTTTGCAAACTCTTGACATCTGTAATATCAAAAGGTCAAAAGAGTTATCCTGTGAAAGAGGAATATAGAGAACAGAGCGCACCAGCAGGGTTACACAAGTACAAAATCCCATCCCGTTTCTTTAGCATTAAAGTATAAACCTATCGAAACACACCGACTTTGAGCTCCAAAATTAGCAACGTTATTGGTTTTACAGACTTAACTGAAAATTTACAGTAATAAACCATAATTCATTATCTGATATAATGTGAATTTAACGTCCTATTTGAAGTATTAATATCTGTTTTGTATCATTGTAATACACTGGTAACTAACCAACAATCACAACATTGATGAGAGTCACATGATCAATCAAAGCTCATCACAAGCAGCTCTTCCACAAGAAATATAATACTAATATAATAGAAGCTGCACAGTGTCATTCACACAAACATTAAACACCATCATGGTAACACACATGAAATTTTAAAAATGCAATAAACATTAATTTAACAACATTAAATGTGACATAAAACCCTAATGTACATAACTGATTAGAACAAGCTAAGAAAACTATGAAGAAACATAGTTATTTTAACAAAAATACATCAAATGTGAAGTGTCACGCAGGGAATTGTGGGAATGTCGGTTTTTCACTGTAAATTATACAATAGTTGTTGTTCTTAGTATTTTAACGGTATTTTACAGTAAAATTACATTACATGTACCATTAGATCTATCACAGTTATTTACCGTATATAGTACGGAAACTTTCTGTTAACCAATTAACAGTTTTTCACTGTAGTATTTTTACAGTCTTTTACCGTTAAAATCACGATAATGTTTTACAGTGTATGCCTCTGTACTGTGTCATTCGTAATAGTTCATGATGGGATTAATCTCTGGGCTGGTTGGTTTGGTTAATGGGTTATTTGAAAAATATGAAAACCTATGGGTCTAAAAACCTGTGACAGCACATCAAACTCTGGGGTCATCAGGCTGGAATGACAGGCAGAGGTGATTATCTTCTACATGTATAGGAAAAGCCACATGTCTTTATGATTGGGCCCAGTTAAATTGAGAAAAGTAGGGGGCCAAGCACCGAACCCTGAGGCACGCCAGTGATTAGTTGCTCTCTTACACACCTCTCCTCTCCAAGAAACATTGAATGCGGGTCAATGTAAACCAAAGCAAATCAGCAGTTATGGCCTAATAGTTAATCTTGTGGAAATAAGAAAAATATTTTTCCCATTGTGTGGTTGAAATGAGTTTGCTGTTTGTTAGTCCTGTCGGCGTTTTCGAACACTGGTCATCCAGTCAGAATTTAGAGTTTCTTTGGTGTAGTTTAATTTCATAAAATGATTTTATTTGTTGAACTTTTATAGCAGAGCTGCCCCATTTCATGAATCAGATTGTACATTATGCTGTTGGATCTAGATAATTACACTGTGCAGATGTGTGTAAAGGTTCATAATCATCAGGTAAGGTAATGGGAGCCATTTTATTACTCTATTAAGTCCCTCTCCAGTGGGGCTCCTTAATTCACTAATTAACTCACTAACTTCACTATAATTACAGTGTTTACAGCCCCTGCTGCACTTCTGTATTAACGCATTAACCAACGTCATAGCATGAGTCGCTTGTCATACTGTATCTTTTTTTCTATTATTCGCATTTTAATCAAAAGGCTTAAAAATCTCTCTTCGGGAGTGTTGTTTCACAAAGGTATTGGTTGTCAAATGCTCTTTACCCTACAAAGATAGTTTATAATATCTATAAGTAAAATAAATAAATAAATAAAAATCAGTCCATATGAACTGATATAACCCACATATTTCAAGTCTTCTGAAACCATAAAATAACTTTGTATAAGGAACACACTGGAATGTTCAAATTAATCAAATGAATGAATCAAATATTCTTCTAAATAATCGTTTAGTGCTCCACAGAAAAACAACACGAGGATGGCTGAAAAACATCATTTTAATTTTGGAACTATCCTAACCAATCATCTATTTTTTAAAATTTTTTATTTCTTATTGTTATATGGAGCAATTAACAGCATCAATGTGGCTTCTATTCCCGTTCTCTGACAGCCCCCTTTTTCTGAGTGTCTCAGATATAAGAGGATTCAAAAAGTTTAAATGCCTCCATCATTATTCTCTCATTGTTTAACACCCTTTAATAACTGCCTTCTTTTTATCCACTCAAACAGCTGTCATATTATCTTTAAACATGACGATGGGGCAGATGTATGACAGCGGTTCAGGCGCATCACTTTGAGTGTTTCGTATCAAAGCGGGACGTAGAGAAATGTAAATGACGATCAGATGGCTTCTGTGACGTGAAAGACTTCACATGAAGAATGAAATGTGTCTAGACAGATTTAAGAAATCGACTTTGTATGACAGCGCATTCAGATCTATATTTAGTGTAGTGATTTTCAGTGTTAACGACTGTAATGTCTATAGTGTTAAGAGTAATGACAATGTGACTATATAATTTTATTAATACGTAGTTAAGCATCAAATTTAAGCATCAAAGTGCATTTGACATAATAAAAAAAAGAAAAAAGTAATTTTGTTTCATGGAGAAAGACAGGGATAAACTGCAGAAAATGATTTATTTTATGGTTTATTTTATTGTGAGATTAAATATGGTTTTAAATATTTAATATTGTTTGCATGAGATATCCTAAGATATGAGACCTTTAACCTGACCATGACAGAAAACATCTGTTATTGTCAATGGTGGGAGATCTTACAGCCATGTAAATGATATTTTTGATCACAATAGGATTACTGTGTTTTGTTTAATAAGAAAAAACTGTTGCACTTAAATCCAGAACTTTATTTCAACCCGTTTCAACCTAAACATGACAATTACCCTATACAGCAATTATTCGGCTGATTTCTATTGTTTTTGACTCTGTTATGGAAGTAAGTGTGTTAATGGTGTATTATAAGTTTGTTATGACAATGACAATCAGAACAGCCATGTCTATTTTTAATAGGGTTATTTTGTACTCTCAAACACAATTATAATTATCTGTGAGCAAAGTTATTTAGGATTTTATTTACAATGATTAGGAACCAAAAGTGAATTCTGAGTTCTGCTAAACTATAACATTTCCATTCACTACTGCACATTTGCCAATATGTTTTGGTATAAGCATATGTATGTAGTAACTGTACCCACTGTATCTCAAATGAGATCACACATTAGTTTTTATGATATCAATAATATTTATTTTATTTAAAAAAAAAACTGTTCTAATTCTACAAGTTCGAGAAGCTGTTTCACTTGGATGCATAACAATAGGGAAGAAAAGACTATGGCAACTTCTGTTTCATGCTGACTCTAACGAACAACCTTGAATGAGATCAAATTCAAATCCATTAAAACTTTCAGCAGCAGAAATTAAAACACTGGACATGATTATAAATATATATCGAAATAATTTTTTTGTTGTTGAAAATTGAAACAGTTGCAATTGGGTAGGCTACTTTATATGACAACAATGTCCTAAAAATGGAAAAGTTTATCCTTTGCGTTTTTCGCATTCAGACGACAACGTTGTCAAAACGATGCCCGTTCACACTGATCCGTGAAAACGACTAAAACCGATGTATTATTCATGCCAGGCCAGTAGTTGGCGATGTCACTTTGTAAAGAAACACACGCGCCGACTGAACATGTAGTACACATCATAGATATCCATATAAGGCTAGATGTCTTAAGGCGGAGTCTCGAACGGCATCACCGGCGGCCATCTTGTCACAGGGAAGCTTTCTGGAGAGCTCTGTGGTATCTGAAGAAAATGAGTGATCTCAACAAATCCTCAAAGGAACACAAATCCTCTTATCTCGCTGAAATCTTGACGGATTTACAAACGTTATTAACGTGTCTATAATTTTACATGTTGAAATTGCAGATTTTCTTAATTATTCATATGTATGCAGTGTCATAACTACATCTCTGACGTTTATAACAAACCAAACCGTTTGAAAATCGGTAGAAAATTGAGCAAGTTATGGTTATTTAAAAGTACATGCACCATTAAAACACAATGTTACGAGCTCCCTGTGGCAAGATGGCTGCCGTGTGCGGACGTCGACCTCCATTGGCCAGCAGCGCGGACGAGACATCTAGCCTTTATTATATGATATCTATGGTACACATGTGCATGATGTCACCATTTTCACAAATTCACGTTTTTGTAATTTACAATTTAAATGGTACACTTTAAAAAATTAATACGAGACATTTTCTGCCAAGACTTTATTCAGTAATTTTATCGAAATTTCTGTAAACCCTAAAACACAACAAGCTTAATTCAGAATACAGGCAAAACACCTATAATATATATATATATATATATATATATATATATATATATATATATATATATATATATATATATATATATATATATATATATATATATGGAAAATTACTTTATATTTATATGGAACAGACCTGTTTTTCTGGACTTTTTCCCTAGAGTATCATTCTCAAAAACTTGTGTTTTCAAGCCCCCCAAAACGCTGTTGTTGTGTAAATGAATGACCAAACGTCATACAAAGTTATCCATTTTTAGTTGAAAACAGTGCCATGCAAATCGTCACTTAGGGTTATCACTTGTGATTGAGGAAATTTAGCATGTTACAGTTACCCCCAAACTGTGCCTCCAAACACCAGATATTAATGCTATGCAAACATGCCATATTTCCCTAAAATCATATGCTCATTTGGAACTGTTAAAGTGTGTGTTAATGACTTTGGCATGCCTGTGCGGGCAGATTAAGGAAGCTCACAGGAAGTGTCTTTGACCCAATATTTAAAATGTGTTGGATTTGGCCAAACTGACAGCCCAGTGTCCCGACAGCATCAAACGCACCGAGCCCAGCGAGAGGACAGTCTGTTCACTGACTCCTAATTACAGTCCATCTGACACCCCTCTCCTCTGCCAATAACAACACCACCAGTGCTTCACTAAACACAATTCAGAAAAGAAATTCATAATGCTATAAGCAAGGCAATTAGCAAAACTAAGGAGGCAGCCATTTTGTTTAATTCATGTTTTGTTTTTTCACTGAATGGTAACAAACACAATACAATTAGTGGCTACAATTAGAATTTACCTTTATAAGTTCAGTAAATAGATGACATGATTAATTTGTAATAGGTTTAAATACACTGTTAGTCGACAAATTAAACAGCTGAGAGTGTGAAAGGGAGTTTATTTTGTAAGTCCACAGGGCCGAAAGTGTCCACTCTGAAGGGTCACATCGCTTCCTAATCGCATTATTGTTTGGGATCCAAATTGAATTCTGCAGACACATGTAGTGTAAAGCTCTGGATAAAACCTGCCTGCGAGCGGTTGTGAGAACACGGCTGTGAAATTCCACACTGGACCAGCATTCTGTGTCAAATCCGGGTTGATTAAAAGTGGTTAGCGGAGGCTGTTCACAGCTAAGACCTCAGTAATTAAAGAATAACAGCGTGCTGCATTCTGCGACAGCGGATGATACCATGTGTTCGGCAGGTCAGCGGCCCGAGCCAGAGACACTTATACATTTGCTGCTGACTGGATCAAGAGCTCATTACACCGGCCGAGGTGTTTTACTGTAATCTGGGGATGACTAGTACAACTGCACTACAACGCCAAGTTAAGTCCGTTTAAATAAATCAGTTCTGTCATGTATATTTAGGCCTGCGTGATTACATTTCAACAGCTGACTATTCAGTTTGGGATGTACAGTGGCCCCATCATTTGAACACTTATGACACTTTACTCACACAGGTGTCCTGCAGAGTATCCACAGGTGTATTCATCATGGTAATTACTTATTATATGTTTCAAAATAACAAACTTTCATCTCACTTGGTGAGATATTTTCTCTAATGCAATGACATTCACACAGCTTTATGGTTTTAGTTCAAGTTTTAGCCATATATATGTTGTGAAAAAGTACTGTACATTTTAGCACTTATTATGGAAGTAACAGATACTGTAAAGTAAAACCTTTGATTATTACAGAGTGCACTTTTTAAAAGCATATATTTAAAGGGTTAACTTTAAATCAAACATTTATCAGGTTTGATTTTTTATTTTAAATCTTAAATATACATACATAATTGTGCAATTTATACCTTGTTTGTCAAAGATACACATATTTTTGTGGAATCCACTGGGCTCAAACATCTGAGGAACGTCACGTGTCACACACGGGGCTTCTGGGCGACCGCAGGTCTTCGTTTACCAATGTCTTGAAGATTAGACATTAATGAGACACTGTTTGGAATAAATTTAAGCTTAACCCTGACTTTCATGTACGATTATTGCCTCAAAACGCAATTGTTTTCTAATATTTTCAAAATGCATTGCAAATTTGAGCAGTGGCCTCAGAGAGAAGCAAAATGCAAACAGGAACATCGCCACAGAGAACGGTTTGACTGATTATAATCATGAAACACTGGGTAATTACTTCAGCGTGTCTGATCCCTCTCTGAATTGAAGAGCCCTCAGAGAGCCAGCATTCATCTCCAGACGACATGTATTGGTGTAAAATTAACGATGTTCGAAGCAGTGTCCTGGCAGGAGTGAAAGTGCTGCCACAATTAGCCTTAACGCTGGGATAACAGCACGCCAAATGGTGCCGTCAGCCCGCCGTTTAATTGCCTTGGCACTGCTGCCACATATAATCACCTGTCATTACTAACAGAGACTGCATCTGTTTATGCGTCTGTCCACGGTGCCAAAATGTGCCAGTCTTATGGAGGAGATGGCTTTCGCTAAGACCCAGACACAGAAGGTCATTCGCCAAATCAGACTTCACACATGGGTATATTATAGACAATGTTTACTGAGAGAGAATTTACCCTGTTGGGACAAACAAGAGTCTGAAACACAGAGATTTTACGTAATTAGGCTAGTGGATTTTCTTAAGGACCATCTTCAATGGTTGGTTTTATTAGCTTAAAAGCTCAAAGATATTCATAACCCGCACTCTTATCTTAAAACATTCAATAAGAATTTTCAAAAAATCCACTCCAACCACTCATAAAAAGAGGAAGACAGAGTAAAAAATAGCCGTGTCAGCTCTGTTCCAGCCCGTTCTCTTGTGTGACAGGCCGTTCTGCCCACTATCAAAGGCTCACACTCCCTCTCCTCTGATCTGCAGCCGCACTAATTGACAGATTGAGGGATGGAAGACGGTGTTCACACCTGACGAGACGAGCCGCGCGCGCGCACCTCTGTGTCCGTCTGTGGCCGCGGCGAGAGGACGAGCGCCGCGCTGATGTATGACTGCGGACGGGCGGCACAGCTGTTGAGAGAGAGAGAGAGAGAGAGAGAGAGAGGAAAGAAAGAAAGAAAGAAAATGTAGGAACGAACAAACAAAAGAAAGAATGTTTGGTTAAACAAAAGACAAAGATAAAGAAAAGAAAGAAACAATAGAAAACCAATAAAGAAACCAGAAAACTAAAGAATGTAAAACAAATAAAGTCGTTGTTTTGGGGTTTTATTGCGCACAAAAAGTATTCTCGCCGCTTCATAACATTAAGGTTGAACCACTGGAATCACATGGACTGTTTTAACGATGTCTTTACTACCTTTCTGGACCTGAAAGTGGCAATGACTTTGCTGCCTATTTCAGAGAACATCCATTTGTAGTGCTGTCCGAAACCATAGTGGACGATATCGAGTGCACTCATTCAATCCCACAATGCACTGCAATAAAGAGTGTACAACCGATGTAGAGAATACCCATAATGCACTGTGAGAATCGCTCGCTGAATGAATTCTCGCGTCTGACCAGAAGATGGCGCCGCCGCTGAATCATCCATCCGTCTGTTTTCCAAACCACTGATTCAATGGCCATATTTACATATTCACCTTTTGTTTCAATCGGACTGAATTCATTCCGATTGATGAATCCGAATGTAGTGTTTACATGAACACTAAATAACGTGACCGGATTGATCTGCGCGTTTATATGTCACAAGCTTCAAATCGGAATTGCTTTTGTGACATGCGCACACTGCACAAATATTGCACAAATAATAAAGTTTCCCGCTGTTTGCACATAATAACTAATCTCCTACTTTTCTTTATTAAACAGCAGACTTAATATCAGTCTCTGGTCATAATTTGGAGACAATGAGCATATGAACCATATGAAACTGTTGGGCCATTGTCCTGCTCCTCTTCACAGACGCAGGGAAAGGAGAATTTTAGGATGACGGGACACTCGTTTATACGACACTTTTATTCAACAGGAAAAACAGCTTGTTTCGCGCGTCGTTACGCTATTTCTACGTCATTGCACATGCGCAGTCCTTTCAGCTTCGGTTTTCAATCCGATCAAGTGTTTACATGTTCTCTCGATCGGATTAGAAAAGGAATAAACCCCTTTCAATCCGATGGAAATTTCATTTGTATCGAGCTCAGTCGGATCGATTAAGGTGTTTACATGAAGACTTTTCAGTCCGATCGAGCCGTCAATCCCATTACTAACAGATTATTTGGTTGCAAGTAAAAGTAGACAATGTGGCTACAGCGTAATATTATACAGGTTTAAATTCATTTTTACTTGATTATTAAATTGTTTAATTAAGTTTTATACATAGATTCAATGACAGAGTTCAAGATAAATCTTTTCATCAATACTGGAGCTGCCAGTTTGCTAAGTGTCAAATCATTATTAAACAGAAAGCCCAAATTATGTAAAAGCGGCAGCTCTTCCGGCACACTCATTGTCTGAATTCACTCACTCGTTTTCATTTACTCCTTCCAGTGGAGTATAATAGTGGAGCAATGTAGGGAATAGTGAATGGAATTAGGTATAGGTATTAGGGAATATGGTATAGGGGGCGATTTCGGACACAGCCAGGGAACACGAGGGACTGAACGAGATAATGAACAAGACACAGGTGCAACACATGAGAGCAAATCAAGCACTATGGCAACAGATGAACAGAGGCATGAAACTGAACTGGGAGCAGAGCAAAACTAACTCAATGTCCAACTGAAACATATTATAATGAACAAACAAAACAAATAATGAAAGAACAGACAAAACTAATGAAAACAATTCCTGTTTAAGTCAAGTCACCTTGATACAATGATGCAAACAGAATTCACATCTCCTATAAAACAGCTCTAAAAAGTAAGTTCAGTGTTGATTCAGTTCAGTTCAATAACTGTGTAAAGTTCATCAATTATTAAATGAGTTCAATTCATCTATAAAGCAGCTCCGGAGGAAACAGCGATGTGCTCGTCCAGCTCAGTTCAGCTCTCATCCGATAGTGTCAGTGCAGTCAAATCGATAATATTGCTGAATATTAAGTGTCCGCAATATTAAGTGCAAAAGGCGACAGTTCTCGCCACTGTTAGCATCTTTAAAAAATGTCAACAGGTGATATGATACCCAGCTAACATTATTTTGTTCTAGTGTTTCTCTTAGTTTATGGGCTGATCTCAGGAGATATCTCTCTTTAAAGATTTCCATTAGACAATCCTCTCTCATAGCTGGTTCACACACTTTCACATGAACCACGTTTTGTGCCCCACAAACAGACATGTGATCTTACGCTGAAGCTTTGTGTTAGAGTATGATATGGCACAAAGAGAGTACTAAAGCTGGTATGATCTCCTACACACACACACACACACATTCACTCAAGCTGATGAAAGGAAGAGGTCTTGACCACAAAGCACGCTTTAAGTAAATTAATAGAGTAGGACAGGCTGAAGATTGCCTCAGTGGCTCTCTGCCCAGTGCTACAATAATAGCCAGTGTGTATGTGTGTGTGTGTGTGTGTGTGTGACAGAGAGCAGTAGCAGGATGTGACAGGCCCCCCTCGGCCCTCAGGTTTGACCCTCCACCCAGCGCTGCTCCTCCACAATGCGAACGCTGACAGGACCAGCTGTGGTGTGCGGTCGAGATTGATGAAATTTTCATAACTGTTTCCCTCGAGTTCTCCTTCACCTTCAGGATAATTTATGACCCGCTCTCCAGCCTCCAAGAGACAATATGCTTGCCTTGAAATTAACTGTAACAGTCTTGTAGGTTGTAATTAACAGCGGTTCATGGAGCGAAGACGCCAGCCGTAGCGCCAACTGCATCAGCATGAATAATTGATGGCGTTTCCAGGGGAAATTAAGAGCTCCTAACATTATTGTTTCCACACACATGTCCACTTTGGTTAAAGTCAAATCGTGCTCGCTGAAACCGATAAAATTCCATCTGCGGTCCCATGACAAAGTGTGCCTGGTTATGACACGCTGATGTGGCTCACAGATGTTGCTCATGGGCTGTGGGATTGGCTAAACACAAACGGCGTGGGGCGCCGGACTGTGAATGGATCGTCATGTGTGGTCATATTTTTGCTGTTTAAACATATCTACATTAATTATTCTTCTTCTCCCAAGCTATTACTATGAAATGTATTGGAGAGTTAAGTTTGTTGAAGTACGGCCCAGCGGTTAGCATGTGTGCTCGTGCCAGCTGTGGCGCTCACGCGGGAGACCCGAGTTCAAGTCCAGCCCACGACGTGCCCTGGATCCATCTCTTCACATCCCATGGTCTCTCTTGTAAAGATGTGCATCTACTTACCAAACATGATGCACAATGCTTGATGTTTAGTTTCTTTTTGGACAATATTTTGGTGAAGAAAAAACAGGTCAAATATTTTCTGAAAAGTTTTTGTTTTTTAAAACTCAATATGGACTCACTGGGCCCTATTTTAACGATCTGAAACGCAAGTGGCAAAGCGCAAAGCGCAAGTAACTTTGTGGGCGGGTCTTGGCGCTGTTGCTATTTTCCCGGCGGGATAAATGACTCTTGCGCCAGGCGCAAATCTAAAATGGGTTGGTCTGAAGAGCTTCATTATTCATAGGTGTGGTTTGGGCGTAACGTGAAATAAACCAATCAGATCGTCATCTCACATTCCCTTTAAGAGCAGGCGCGCTTGTTCTAAAGCAGATTCCTATCATAACGGCGGATTTGCCAGGCGCGCGCCAGGAGCAGTTCACAGCCGAGGAGAGCAACGCTCTCGTCAGGGACGTTGGGGATGGAGAAACCCACCCAAATTAACTTCGGTTAAAAAGGCGTATGATAATTTGGGTAAATGTGTAAGCTAGATGTATGCTTTTATAATAAATTATCTATCTATCTATCTATCTATCTATCTATCTATCTATCTATCTATCTATCTATCTATCTATCTATCGTAATAATGTATGATTTGCAAAAATGAAAACTGCTGCTTCTGTGTAGATGAGAGAATCAAAGTGTATTCGCGTTGTGCACACGCTACATTGATTATGGCCAAGCATGCGCCCTTAAAATAGCATATGAATAACATGCGCAACGCGCCACTGACTTTAAACAATTTTTTCCTGGTTAGTGGCGCAATTGTTTTCTAAACCTGCAAAATAGCATGAAGGAACGTTTGCGCCGGAACACGCCTCCTTTTTTGCGCTGAACCGCCCAGGGAGCGCAAGTTCATTCCCTAGTTTAGCGACGTGCTTTTGTGGAGGGAAAAGCGCGCTTTGCGCGGGTGCAAAATAGGAATGATACATGCGTCGGTGTACAAAGTCAATTGCGCTGGGTGCAAGATAGGGCCCAATATGTCCATTGTGGACAAATCACTTGTGGATGAATCACAGTCTCACACTTGCTTGAGGGATTCTGTGTAAATGTTATTGCAGATATAACTTTGATTCCATTATTCTACAACAAAAACAAATTGTTTGACAAACATTGTATTTGCGTCTGCTTTTTTTTTTACGTAAAAATGTGTTATTGATATTATATTTACTGTTGACAATGTTTCGAAAAAAAATTCTCCATTTTTTTTTTTTTTTTGGTTGTAATTAACATGAAACAACTAGTTAACAACTAAAACATAACATTTTGCAAAGTTTAGTGTGATACTTCCCATAATTCAAAAATGTAACTACATGAATGTTTTGGTTGCATTACTTTTCAATCATGACAGATTTAACAGTATTTATTGATATGAATATTAAATAAAAATGCTTTTAAATTCAGAGAAGAATTAGACAGGTGGTGCTGGGGTGGAGGAGGGCTAAAGAAAGTTTTCATGGTACTGAAGTCAAGCAGGGGTGTGTTTCCCGTACAGTGACATAACTTGCTGCTTAACTAACATAGATGCATCATTAGAGAAACTGACGAGCCAGTTGCAACTGTTCCCCAGAGCCGTAGTAACATGGTCGCACCTCCGTCATTTGAACCACATTGGTTCATCATTACTGATGTCACACGCAAGTTATAGAGTCATTTATAGTAACTTCTGTTAATTGATCAATTCAAGATCGCAATTAATGCCATATTATCATGCAAATAAATAAGGTGAGACTGGAAAGAGAGCTTGATTGGCTGCGCTGCCGACTTGGAAGAACCAATCAGTTACTTGAAGAGTTTTGAGTGAACTACGCATTTGATATGCTATGCTAAGATGGCGAATGTTTAGGGTGACATTTGGTACAGTTTTCAAACTTCATACATAACCTAACTGTAACTAAAATGAATAAATTAGTCAAATGTGTTGTGTTTGCTGGCCACCATTTACAGAACAGTGTTTACACAGCTTATTATCTCATGGATGAAATTATCGTTTGAAAAATACTGTTCCACCAGTTTGATACTAGCGGGACAACACTTCTCTGATCCGTTCATCAATAAAATAAAAAATTAAAACATGTGAATAAAAGCCTAAATTCAATCTGTTCATCATATAAAGCGATCGAGTCTCTTCAGAAAAATTTGGACTAAACCGCCTAATTCAGAAAACGAATAGATTTGTTTTTTCCAATCTCTTTATGAACTATTGGAAACATCAAAGTGGTAGACGCTGTCAAAGGAGGGACAGAAGTCTCTCAGATCTCATCATAAACATCTTCATTTGTGTTCTGAAGATGAATGAAAGTCTCACGGGTTTGGAACGACATGAAGACGAGTAAATGATGACAGAATTTTCTTTTTTGGGTGAACTATCCCTTTAAGATGAAGTGTGAAATTTCTTCACCATTAGCATCACCAAGTAAAATTACAAAAATAATGATTGTTTTTCTGACCACTCTTGTCTTCCATTGGTCAGTCTAACAGACCGTTCCGCTGTTGTTGTGCTGGGCTGGTCGGGATGACCAAACAAACAGCAAAATACTGCATGTGGAACTGGTAAAGGAAAAAGTATTTTACTTTAATACAATTCCACAGCTTTAAACTTCATAGTAAGAGTAAGGAATCTAGTTTGTGATGGGCACAGCAAAAAACAAGAGAGCGGGATGGTGCAGGAAATATGAAGAGCTCATGTGCCCGCGAGATGCACTAGAGATGGTGGAGCAGATGGGTGTTGACTCCCTCTTCATTTATCAAATATGGCCCACCAGTGCTTCTCAGTGCTCTCCTCTCCCCCGCCTGCCCTAAAGCCCCTCATCGTTTAGTTCTAATGCCCATTATCATGTAATAGCCTTTCTTAAATAACCCCCCGCCGCTGCTCCTCCAGATCGATCGCCCGCGCTGCTGATGACCACCATCTTTAACTCGGGTAATTCAGAGCTTTATGGCGGCGGGTCAGTGTGAGGTCATTTCCTGGGTGGGTGTGGAGGTGTCAACCGGGGTCAGGAGTCAAAGGTCACACACACAAGTCTTCATGGTGCGAGTGGGACATAGTGAAAGGTGCTGTCACTAGACCAAACAAAGACACAAAGTCTGTCGCAATGGTCGGGATCCGCATCTCAGATTTCAGTTCCACCACTTTCATAAGCAGAAATAAATGAGAGACTAGTGTATGAATAGTACGATCAAAATTTTTACTCAATCATAATGGCACGCTTAAACTGTGTTAGACCCAAATCCTATCATAATGCAACTGATTAGGCAAACAGCAACAAAAGTGTGGCTTTTAGACTCGCTAAACAAATGGATTTGTTGAAGGATGTTTTAAACTTCAGCAAGAACATTTCTATGTTGTAGTATGTGACCCTTCTTTGAACCACATATCCCATTCAAACATGTTTGAACCATTCGCAAAAAGGCTGTTGACAGGCCTTGAGAACCACTTACACACACTCACACAAAACAGACGCTGAATCGCTCTTAAGATATTCTCTGTCAACACCGGCCTCTTCAGACAGTGTGTTTATGGACAGATGACAATACCTGTCTTCTAGTGTAGACAAATAAATGCAACTTTGTGACTCCAGGTCTGGGTTCAGAGAGCGGCCATTCAAACAAACCTAGCTTTCATCAGTGCAGTCTACATACAGGGAAACAAAGAAACAAAGGGAAACATTTACAGGTCCAAAAATTATTATTATTTGTAATTTTTAGGAAATTTCTATGTAAAAGGTGATGTAAATTATAATATTGAATTAACAATAAATAATAGCTTATTTTTAAATTACCGTTAAGCAAGATTAATAAATGCTGTAAGAACAATTGTGGTATTAGTTATTAGGTATTAACAAATGCAACCTTATTGTAAATGTTACCTATAAAATGACAAAAGATATAAGCGTCACACAGATATAAGTTTATCTGTTAACATCTAACATCTAGGAAATTAATAATCAACAGAATGTATGTATTTATAATTTAAAAAACTAAAAAATATAGAACATTCTACCATAAGTAAAAAAGAAATCAAAAATTGTCCTATGTACATTTTGCGCAAAAATAATGTGCAAATTCTTCCAAAGTAAACACAATGTTTGTCGTTGTCATCTTCAGTATGTCATCAAAATGTTACGACTTGCTTCTCCTGTTTCTGCCTTTTCACAAATTCCAACACCCGCCTCTATTCTGGTAATAACAGATCTTCGTTTTTGTCATCCAATAATTTCCTAATGGATTAAATCAAGTCCCGTTCCACATTTTGTCTAATTGAATTTCTCGTTTCATTCAAAAGTGCATCAGAATCCAGAAATACAAAGGGCTGTGAATGGCGTTTCACGTTGTCTTCAACATTACAAGAATGTCCACCAACAGCAGACGCTCAACGCTCCATCTATGTCAAAGTGTGCCGGACACACTGAAAGCATTATATGAGGTGTAAAACATTGAGAAACATGCCTCTGAATGCTGAAGGAGGCACAGACAATAGTGGCTCGATCATCAACAGACTGTTCCTGCCCCCTACTTGAAATGCCAGTGAGGAGTGGACGTCTCTTTGTCCACTTCTGTAGATTTTCACTGAACCAGCCGTTGCCCTTACGCTTTGCCATATGCTGCCTATACAGCAACTCTGTTCTCTTCCTTTAAAATCTGTTCCGAATTCAATCCAACAAGCTTTAGTGATGTTGAGTGAATGAAGTTTATTGAGCCTTTTCTTGAGAATCACAAAGAAGGACAATGTGAGATTCCAGAAGTTTGATGTCATTGGACACTTACTGCCATGGAAACCAATAGTAGCCTCTGAGACAAGCTAAATATGGACTACCATTAGTCTAACAATTACGTATTCATAAAACACATAGTTCTGACTCCGATGAGCCGAGTCGGATGACACGCACCTGTGATTATTTAATGCGTTGATGTAGTGTGATTAATTATAAATTAATTATAGTGCAATTAAATTGTAATCATAAAAAAAATCCATTAGAAAACATAACACAGTTAATTGTGTCCATAAATTTCAGAATTGCTTAATTCAATGATTGAATTCAATTATTCCAGGATTTGATTTGATTGAATGGATAAGCTTATGTTAATAATTATATTTTAATAACATAATTGAGTAATGCTTCATTTTACAGTGTATTTGTTACACGTTACGTGTAAGTACTATAGTAATAACAATAAATTATGCATTATTACACGTAGCTAACACTAAATCAAATCCTAATCCTATAACCCGAACTCTACAGTAAATATATGTTTATTGTTAGTACTTAGTACTTAAAGGTATAGTGGAGGATCTTTCCGAATTTTAGATAAGACCCGCCCTCTCCACTTTTTGAATAAGTTTGATTGATTCACCAGAATGATTGACAATTAGGAGGACCAATAGTATAGGTGATCCACCCGGAAGTAAAAAATCCTCCGCTATACCTTTAAATATAGCATTACACTGAAACAATGACACCTTAAAATAAAGTCTAACCACCTATTGTTATTAATTCTCCTTAAAGTTAATTATAATCAATAAAAAAAAAAAAAATAAAAAAATACACTTATTTCTAAATATCATTTAAAATGCTTTCTGCTACAATAATGCATAAATGGTACTTTAAAGGTCTGTTAACATGAAAACCGAACTAAAAACTGAAAACTTTTTATCCGTTTTGGCCGCTCATTTACTCGCCAATGGCGTTTTTAGGTCCTGAAAACAAAGTGCACACTTATGTATACAATTATTTATACAACATTATCGTTTCCATGTGCGTTTCCATAATTTTCATGAACATGCATATTATGTGTTAAGTCCAAGCGTGCCGCACAAGCCCTGAAAAGTGAAGCCAAAACGTCTCGATCGCCCCCCGGTGACTGGTCCTAGTATAGGTCATAAACCCCGCCTCCCCGTGTTATTCAACGGGACGTGAGACCAACTAAACAATTAAATTACACTTCAAATATCTTTTTTCCAAAGGTGGTTTCTTTCATTTGCTGTCGTTTTTATCACTCTGATGTAAGTTCAAGTGTCTGTTTCAAAAATAAGTTGGTTTTTAGTTAGTTACGTGATGCGGTGGTGTAACGTCATGACTGACAGCTGTGATTGACAGGTTCTCTGAGCGAAGTAGTCACTGAAGCACCAACGGACATTTTTTTCGGAATCTTCGGAGGACTGAGGAGATTGTGTTTACTTTATTTTAGGGGTGGCCCCAAATAGTCGAAGATTCGATGCTTCGATTGGAGGAGCCTGATTCGACTACCGATCTCACAGTCGAATCTTCGCAGAGGTGTTATGAAACGAGGATCATGCCACTTTGGCTATATGAGGTCGCTCAATGTCTGATTTCACATAGAACTACCGGTTTTCTGTCAATAGCCTACCTTAATATTCAGCCTATTATGATAATGCTGTATATAAAAATGTGCAAAGAAATAAGCTTTTAATAAATATTTTTTAACGTGCGTGAATAAATCCAAACACCCCTCGTCCGCGTGACAGATTTAAGTTTCACTTTCAATCCGTAACCGACAGAGGAGCGTCTTGGCGGCAAGGATTTAAATCTTTAAAATAACAATGTCTGGGATAAGAAAATATAAAGTGTGGATGTACACCGTCAGAAAGGATATTCTCCAAGGCTGGATTTAGCATCAGGAAAACCATGATCGCACTTCTGCCGGCCAACTTTAACAAGTTTCACGTTAGAATGTAGGCTATTTTATCCGCGCGCACAATTTGAAAAGACTCCAACGGACACAGACAGAGTGAAAGATTGGATTTGTTCTCTCGATCAGGTAGGGTACAAGTGATTTCAAAACTTTTTAGCCGGTTCTAATTTGATTTTTGGATGCTGTGAGTGTGAACATTTTTAGCTAAAAAGACTGCCACTCCAGTTTAGCATTTTGTTTCTGCAGTTAAAAAGACAAAGTTGAAAATTCTGGCTACTATCGTTATTTTAATAGTTTCTTTATTTTTATTTTATTTATTGATCTGTCAGGGTTATCTAATCGAACTATTTGTGGCTTGTGTTTTGAATATATGTTCCCCTGCACTTTAGGCATTTTGCACACATTTGCTCATCTTGTGACTTGATTCTGATTTATTTCGTTTTGTATTTTTATTTATTAGAAAGGTATATTCTGTTCTAATTTAATTTAGTAAATTAATTGTTTATTTTTTCAGTTTATCGATGTTGTGGTGTATGCCTGCTCGCACAGGTAATTTAGCCGATTTGATTTGTATGTGAAATGCAAATCCTGTCTGTGGCCTTTCTGGAGTTATTTATGTTATTTCGTAGTTTTATTGATCCAAAATGTTTTTATACTATTTCTACATCGCGGCTTTGAAATGTTAAAGCCCCGCCCCCAGCCCCACCCCCATACACATGATTCGACTATTAGTCGACTATAAGCAAGACATGACGATTCTGATTCGACTATGAAAATCCATAGTCGGGGACACCCCTACTTTATTTTAACAAGCCTCTTGTCGTACTGCTATCAAATTTTTAAAAAGTGTGCAGAATCCACTTTCCCTCAGTGCATTCTGCGAGAGTGAGGGCGGAGCGTTGATTTCGCGGCTTTACTTCCTGCTCACTACTGCGCAGGTCTGGTCCCGAGATCGCTACTGCGCAGACTCAAGTTCCAATATGTCAGCGCCATATCGGGACTCTGGCGGCTTCAGTTCTCATCAATGGAAGAGAGCGAAGGGGCGTCGTCCATCTTTTTTTACAGTCTATGGTCAGAGAATGTCTAATAAGGCGAGAGGTTTCACTCTCAGTACTTCCGTTTCACTTCCGGCTTCTGAACTGGTTGCAGTTCCACTCTGGCTCCATATGAGGGCGCTCACAGGACGAGTGCAGAATGAATGGAGGTCTATGGCGATATACCCATCAAAATCCACTTTTCTCAGGATATAATTTTTTGTCTAGTAATTTGAATGTTGCATTCGAAAGGAGATGCAAAGAAATTACACATTGCTGGGTGTTAGATTTTTTAGAGTCACTTATTTGCTTTAAAAAGTCTTTTAAAGTGTCAATGACGTCATACACATCGTACGACCAGAGATACTGCTTTACGGCAATCCTTCAGTCACTTTGGTGCTTTCGCGCTCTGCACTTTGTTTTCTCTCGAGGCATCGACAACACAGCTGACACAGGTAAATACACGTGCTAGAAGAGTTTTTGTTTTGTTTGTTTCTGGTCCCGCTTCGGATGCCACGATGCCATCAAGCGGTATCTCTGGTCATAATCAGTCCTTCACTGACCAATCAGCGTTCATTAGCAGAATGCTAGCGTGTTATGGGCAACAACAACTCAACCTGTAAGAAATCGAAAGGACATAAGTACTCGTTCATTCAACTTTCGACCTTCGACCGATAACCCATGTTGAACTTGCAAAACCTACAATCAGATCTGAGATTTCTCAACGGCAATCGGGTGAAAGAGACAAATTTAGCCGTCTAGCCCCATAGACTCCCATTCATTTTGCACTCATGGGCGATCGCCCCCAGTGGAACTCTGGTGGAACTACAACCAAAATTCGGTACAATGGCACTTAATAGGGAGTGGGTAGGCTCTCTGTAGACGGGCTCTGCTATGGTTCAGTCTAATAGGTGCGTGTGTTTCTTTACAAAGTGACATCGCAATCTACTGGCCTGGCATGAATAATACAACGGTTTTAGTCATTTTCACGGATCAGTGTGAACGGGGATCATTTTGACAACGTTGTCTTCTAAAGGCGAAATACACAAAGGAAAAACTTTTCAGTTTTTAGTGCATTGTTGTCGTGTAAACATACCCAAAATTATGCTCTTATATTTTACTTATTAATCTGAAAATCATATAATTACTTTGATTAAACATTTTAATCAAATGACAGCCCTCATCATTGTAACTTCTTTAGTAGTTGATTGAATAAATAAAGAGATATGCCTAAAACACCCCTTAACCATTTTAAAATCACTGTAACACTTGAATTGCTTAATAAACTATATGAAACAGCCTTACACCTAAAATGTTTCTATTTTAAATTCTCCACAATGCAAATAATATGTACACTGTCAGTCAGGAAACCATCAGGCCAGTCAGCAAAACAAGAGAGTCACAGAATATCAATCGACATTACTGACAAAAGCGTGTTTCCGAGTGAGCTGGCATCTCCAGTGGTCCTGAGGAGTCGTCAGTGTTGGGCTGTCATGAGTGGACAGTGCAGATGTATTGTGTTTGAGAGAGTCACGACAGAGGTCAGCTGACAGACACAGAGGTCAGGAGAGCCTCCTGCTGCCTCATTCAGATGTCATGTGAATGAGGACGGGACAGGCCTCTCAAGGATGAGGCTCTTCAACTCAACAGTGTGGGTCTGATCAGTGTTGTCCAAATATTTAAAAAGGTCATTCTATGCAGTGAAAGCCTTTTTCATTTCAAAAAGGTGCTTTTATGCACATTTCTGTATGATTTTAAACATTCAGTGTGTTTGAAGTATCATGAAACCCTCCTGAAAATGTAGGCATGCAACAGTAAAGAGTAAAGGGATGATCTGTGTCTAGCCAAAAAAAACAAAAAACATTCAGAATCATTTGCATTTGTACTCTGAAAGGCAAATACATGTGAATGCGCTTTTGCATTTCTAACAAGGAAGAATAACAAATATCAGTGGTATGATCAGTTAAAACTCACTGAAATGATTTATGGTGTTTATGATGCCGCAACTATCATTCAGACCATGTCTTGAAATTTTGTCAGTTAAAATATTTCCTCCTATTCCAGCCTAATGTGAATATTGGATTCATTTCTTAAGTGGACAACCTGAAGAGTGAATCCACTGTGGTGGTTATCAATAGTTCCGACTAGCTTGAAACGGCTGCACTAGCTCAGGCATTCCAGTGAGTTTGAGGCGGGACTGTCTGTTAGCCCGAATGAAGTTGTGTGTCATTATTTACACTTCACATTTAAACTCTTGGCAAAGTTCTTCTTCATTCCTCACTCAGGGGTCAACAGAAGTTTGAAATACCTGTGCAACAGTATACTGTTTGTGAACTTTATGAGTATTTCAATATGTGTTGCGCGCTATCCTCCCAATAATGCAACAAAAATAAAAAAGTTAAAGCATGTGATTTAAGTGATGTGGTTATGTTTGCAACTGCTCTGCAAATACAAACTTCTGTTATGAAACTCTAGATGGTGCAGGCTGACAGCAGCAGCAATAACCAACAGCAGCAACAATAACAGCAACAGCAATGACAGAAGCAGCAACAATAACAGCAACAGCAATGACAGAAGCAGCAAAAATCAACAGCAGAAGCAATAACAGCATCAGGACCAACAGCAGCAGCAGCAATAACCAACACCAACAGCAACAACAATATTATCAGCAGCAATAACCAACACCAACAGCAGCATCAATAACCAACACCAACAGCAGCAACAATATTATCATCAGCAGCAATAACCAACACCAACAGCAGCATCAATAACAACACCAACAGCAGCAGCAATAACCAACACCAACAGCAGCAGCAATATTATCTGCAGCAATAACCAACACCAGCAGCAGCAGCAATAATCAACACCAATAGCAGCAGCAGCAATATTATCTGCAGCAATAACCAACAGCAGCAGCAGCAATAATCATGTAACAGTGAGGCAAGGATGAAGCGGAGAGAGAATCCACATGCAAGCACTACTTTAATGAAACAAACAGGTAATCCAGGGAAAACAACACAACAAGGAACTCAGGACAGGAACAAGGAACAGGAAACAGGAAACAGCTACAAGCAACAGCTACAACGACCGACAAACAACAACTGAAGCACAGAGGTTTAAATACACAGGCAAACACGCTAAACAAGATAACAAGGTGGCGGGGCTAATTAGAAACACCTGGAGAGACTAATAAACAAGAAAAACTACAAAGGACTACAAAACATGGCACAGAACAGGAAATAACAAAAGTCCACACAAGACAAGGAGAACACAAGACAGGAATCATGACATAGCCCCCCACTTAAGGAGCGGATTCCAGACGCTCCACAGGAAAACAGTCCAGGAGGGTGGTGGAGTGGAGGCGGACCTGGGGGCGGGATGGAGGGCCAGGCCCGTGGAGCGGAAGAGGGCCTGGAGACTGCGGCAGGACGGAAGACCAGGGTGGAGCAGGCTGTGCAGGTGACCAGGGCGGAGCAGGCTGTGCAGGTGACCAGGGCAGAGCAGGCAGTGCAGGCGTCCAGGGCGGAGCAGGCAGTGCAGGCGTCCAGGGCGGAGCAGGCAGTGCAGGTGACCAGGGCGGAGCAGGCTGTGCAGGCGACCAGGTCAGAGCAGGCGACCAGGACAGAGCAGGCGACCAGGGCGGAGCAGGCAGTGCAGGCATCCAGGGCGGAGCAGGCAGTGCAGGCGTACAGGGCGGAGCAGGCAGTGCAGGTGACCAGGGCGGAGCAGGCAGTGCAGGCGTCCAGGGCGGAGCAGGCAGTGCAGGTGGCCAGGGCGGACCAGGCAGTTCGGGGCACCATGGCGGCGCGGCCTCCATGGTCCTATCAAGGGACACACTGCCCACCCCAAAATTTTCTTGAGGGCAGCTATGGGGATATGCTCAGGAACAGGCAGCGGCTCAGGGACAGGAACAGACACCGGCTCAGGGACAGGAACAGACACCGGCTCGGCGACGGCCATCTTTTCCAGAGACACTGGCTCGGCTGACGTGAACAGTCTCTGGATCGGCAGGCGTGACGTGAAGCTCAGGCTCTGGCTCGGCAGGGCTGACGTGAAGCTCAGGCTCTGGCTCGGCAGGGCTGACGTGAAGCTCAGGCTCTGGCTCGGCAGGGCTGACGTGAAGCTCAGGCTCTGGCTCGGTAGGGCTGACATGAAGTGACTCAGGCTCTGGCTTGGCAGGGCTGATGTGAAGTGACTCAGGCTTAGTGGATACTGTCAGTTTGCAGGACTCCTCTGCAAAACCCACAGTAGAGTTGATCCGGCCAGCAAAAGAGCATGGACAATATACTGTCGAAGATTCCAGCTAGGGTGATGAAGTGGCATAAGGGAGCTGAACGGCTCGGATAGTCCTCCACGGAAAAATATCATAAGACATAACTCGTCCATACAGGACAAGTGAGCCAGCTCCAAAAAGTCCATGATGTATTCTTCTATGGGCCGGTCTCCCTGACGGAGACACATAATCTGTGCTGCTGATCATCATTCATCTTTTGGTCGGTCGTTCTGTAACGGTGAGGCAAGGACGAAGCGGAGAGAGAATCCACATGCAAGCACTACTTTAATGAAGCAAACAGGTAATCCAGGGAAAACAACAGAACAAGGAACTCAGGACAGGAAACAGGAAACAGCTATAAGCAACAGCTACAATGACCGACAAACAACAACTGAAGCACAGAAGTTTAAATACACAGGCAAACAAGCTAAACAAGATAACAAGGGGGCGGGGCTAATTAGAAACACCTGGAGAGACTAGTAAACAAGAAAAACTACAAAGGACTACAAAACATGGCACAGAAAAGGAAATAACAAAAGTCCACACAAGACAAGGAGAACACAAGACAGGAATCATGACAAATCAACACCAATAGCAGCAGCAGCAGCAGCAGCAGCAGCAATAACCAACACCAATAGCAGCAGCAGCAATCACAGCAGGGTTAGGGTTAGAATAAGTTGACATGTAGTTGCAAAGTTACTTATAGTCAGTAGATTGTCTGTTGGAAGACCATCACAATAAAGAGTTAGCAGATATTAAACAGACAGTCTACTAAAACTCTAATGAGAGTTAGTTGACATGTAGTTGCAAAGTTACTTGTAGTCAACAGAATGTTCAAAAGGGACCATCAAAATAAAGTGTAACCGAAAATGCAAATACTGAGGATTTTTCCTGTGAAGCCGCTATGGAAATACAATATATGTACAGATCCTCCACTCACATTCAAACTTACATGTTTCCAAAGAAATACAGCAACGATTACCAACGAAAACATGTGGACACACACAAATGAAGGAAGACAAATAAAATATATTTTTTTTAGAGTTATAAACAAATGATGTGGTGTGCCGAATAATCAGGTAGTTTAAAGCTGCAGACAGAAACATCAGACTCAGGACAGAAACACACAACCTCTAAAGTAAGAACAACTCACATGTTAATTCTTCAAACACAATTAGACGTTGAGATGTTAATATTGTCTGAATGATTTTGAATCGAGTTATGCTTACATGTTTATGTTTTAATATAAGATGAATATGAGAATGTTTTTCAATGTTTGTTTGTTTTTTCACAGAAATGGACCAAACTCTATATTTCATTCTTCTTCTCACTGTTGAGTGTGTTTGTTGTTTTATTTCTGGTTTATAGTTTCATCAGGTTTGACCGTGTTATGAAAAGCATTAAAGCATATCTTCTGTTTCACAGCTCTCTGCTCCATATCTGAATGTGATCAGCGTCAGTATCACTCTATGAACGTGAGGAAGAGCTGGAATGAAGCTCAGAGATACTGCAGAGAGAAATACACAGATCTGGCCACCGTTGACAACATGAAAAAGCTGAATAAGAGTATGAAAGATTAAGGTGTTCATTATGTCTGGATTGGGCTGCAGAAGACGGGTCGTGATAAATGGCAGTGGTCTTTAGGTGAACCTGCGTGCCTGTCCGAGAAGCCTCACTGGGGGAAACGCGTAGGCCCTGGGGCCAGCTGTATGCCAGCACGTCCGTGCTGAGGGTTCCCTCGGTCAGGGTGTAAAACAACTGGCAGTGCGACGTATCCGGAGAGGCAAACAGATCTACCTGTGCATCTCCAAAGCGCCTCCAGATCAGCTGGACTGCCGGGGTGCTTCTGGCCACTCTCCCAGAAGCACAGGCTGTTGTGAGAGCTCGTCGGCTGCACGATTGAGCACGTCTGGGATGTGAATGGCATGAAGCGACCTCAGATGCTTCTGACTCCAAAGAAGGAGATGGCGGGCGAGTTGCATCATGCGACGGGAACGTAAACCATCCTGGCAGTTGATGTACGCAATGGTCGCAGTGCTGTCCATATGGACCAGTACATGCTTGCCATGCAGCGACCCTATGAGGCAGCGCAGCGCAAGATGTACTGCTAGCAACTCGAGGCAGTTGATGTGCCACTCCAGGGGACCCGTCCACATGCCCGAGACTGCATGCCCGTTGTACTTGGCCCCCCAGTCGGTTGCAGAGTTGTCCGTTTAAACCACAGCATGCCTGGACACTTGTTCTAGGGGAACTTCTGCCCATAGAAATGAAGGGTCCGACCACAGGCCGAAGGTTTGGCAACAGTGCGGGAATGGAAACCTAGTAATGGAAACCCGGTACATCTTTGTCACACCCATCTCGTAACTCGGCCGTGAAGCCAGTGTTAAAGCATCCTCATATGAAGCAAACCCAGAGGCGTTACTGCAGCTGCGGCTGTCATATGCCCCAGGAGCCTCTGAAATGATTTCTGTGGGGCCGCTGTCCTGCCTGTGAACAAATTCAAGCAATTCAACACAGACTGGACACACTTCTCTGTGAGGCGCACTGTCTGGTTGACCGAGTCCAGCTCCATACCAAGATAAGAGATCCTCTGCACAGGAGAGAGTTTTCCCTTTTCCAAGTTGACCCGAAGCCCCAACAGGCTGAGGTGACGGAGCACCATGTCCCTGTGTTCGCACAACTGCTCCCGCGAGTGGGCGAGTATGAGCCAGTCGTCAAAGTAGTTGAGAATGCGAACACCACGTTCTCTCAGGGGAACAATGGCCGCCTCTGCGACCTTCGTAAAGACAGGTACAGCCTGAAGGGGAGAACTTTGTACTGATATACCCGCCCTTTGAACGCAAAGTGTAGAAACGGTCTGTGTCGAGGGAGAATCACGGACATGAAAGTACACGGTCAATATCGGTATGGCCTTCATATTGGCTGGAGAAACCAGCTCGATCGCGTCCTTCACCAGTAGGACCTCGATCTCTGACCGCAAGACAGGAGCATCGCTGGTTTGCACAGAAGTGAACTGAATGCCCCTGAACTTGTGAGGTCGCCAGGCAAACTGAATCGCGTAGCCGAGTCTGATGGTGCAGATGAGCCAGCGGTATAGTCTGGGGAGCGCTAGCCAGGCTCAGAGAGACTGAAATGGGAATTTGAGGAATTAATGCATGTACTTATTTTGTGAGCCGTTTGTGCTTATTTAAATAATGTAGTCAATCAGGCACTGAAACACTGTAGCGCTTTTCGGGTCTGTTCACACTCGTTGTATGGTTCGCTTGGTTTGTTTGGTCCAGACCAACAAAAAAAAAAACAAATAAATAAACATTTAGTCCTGGTCCGCTTAGCGCTCAAATTGGCATTTTAACACCGAAGATATCGAACCTAAAGGCATAGGGATATGATCACAACCTGATTGGTCAGCTTTGGCCGAACATCCAAAACAGTGCTGTGTTCAGGGCTAAATGCGCTCGTTGTTTGTGCATAGCTACATATGATGGTATTTTTACCATCTGAGAACTCGTGAACAGCTTATAAAATATGTAAAGGAGTCAAAACAGCGGCAGGAATCTCTCCGTCACACAGAGCAATCGCACCAGGGTTCAGTTTAATGAACACACCCTTAGAGGCCACAATTAATTCTTAAGGTGCGTTTACATTAGCAATATTTCAGAGGAATTTCATGGCCAAAAATAGCATAATGATGTATAAAGTACAGCTCACAGTGAAGTCACTTTCAAACGAAGCAGCTTTCTGTTGGTCAGTGTGGTGAATTCAAGTGACCAACTTGAAAATGAGTGAAATCTGCATGGGGAACCTTTTCGCCCTCACGCAAAAATCCCGATTGCACGGATTCTTTTTGGATTGACTCATATTTTCTTTTGTGAAATTTTGCAGACCAACGGTAAATCTTTAGTGAATCCCCCTTGGTGTGCATCAGTTTTTACGCAGACGTTAGTGTGTACAGCCTAATTTACAAACTGCACATATTCTGCAAGCTCAGCTCTCGCCTTGAGTTATTTTGCTCTAATTAGTTGGTCCACAAGCCGGCAATGCTGTCTTGGCCTGTTGTTACAGTTGGAATGGAAAAGACATAAAACAACAAACTACTGAAGATCGCAACAACTATATATGCCTACACGTGCTTTTGTGAGAGGGTTTAGAGATAGACGCAACTCTGGTATAAATGATTACATAACATTTTTGTAATCATTTAAACCAGACATTTGGTCAAAGATTAAACTTTTTAGACACTAGCCCTTTTTACACAGCAATCCCGGTAAATTACCGTTAAATTACCAGAATAACTTTACCGGCGTTCTGGCTTTTTACCGGTAAGAGACCATTCACAAATCAGCACCGAAATACCGGTAAATTCTGTGATGTCAGTAGTCGGAAATTATCTTTAAAAGCTGCGCCGTTGTCTTTAGAAGCGCTTTGGTTTCACTATCTGTTCAATTTGACAACATTTTTTAAAGTCTGAGTAATAGGCATAAGGGATGGTCAAACAGAAAGTGCTTTTGCTCTTAAAAACACGAGAATGGATATCTTAAAAACACGTATATCCAACTGCAGAGGTGCAGTGCTTATGAATGGAAAAGAAGGCTGGGTCTCGCGAGAGCAACACGTTGAAAAAGCTTCGAGATGTGGCACAACGGTAAAAAAAGATCATCTGGTGCATTTTTAAATAGAAAAAACAACTAAAAAGCTTACTGTAAACAGCACAGAGTAATCATGTCATCTTCAGAAGAACTTTGATTGGCCCAAAGCAGACTTTTTACGTCAGCACGCTCTGACTTCGTACGGTAATCTTCATTCTGTGTGTTGACATTACCGGTAATTTACTGGTAATGTTACAACTTCCCTTACTGGTAGCCTAAACTGCCAGAACTGATTTCACACATGATCTAAAAGTAAAGTAATGATTATTACCGGTAATTTACCAGTACAAACTGTGTGAAAGGGGCTACTATCAAATGGCGCATACTTCAAAAGGTTATATGTTCGGCTGTACACATACACTGGGAATAAGTATACTTTAGGTTTTATGTTTGTAATTACAGCACAGCACCCCCTGTCCAGGGTTGTTTTACAGAGTTGTTTTGTAATGTGTCATACTCCACAGAAAGTCTCACAGATAAACTTCACAGTTTTATTGTGCTTGGCATATCTTTTTCTCTCTCTCTCACTCTCTCTCTCTCTCTCTCTCTCTGAAGAGACTTCAGTCCATTATAAACAGCCTTATTACGGCTGACAACTCAAATTGCTTATCCTTGTTTCTCTGCACACACCAATTACAGAGAATATCATCACATGAGCTTGTTTGTATTTGTGGAGTGCCAATCATGTCGCAATATTAGTTTGACGTTCCTGGCATCAACATCTCTGCGGGAGAACTGTCAAAACTGTCAGAGAGACGAGACAGCCTTGCTCCGCACACATGCGCAGTGCCGCTGCATCAATCCCTGCTCTCAGCACATGAGAGACCGAGTTCATCTGATGACGGGAACAAACACTCTCAATTAACACATGCGTCTGTCAGACAGGTGCCTAAAACAAATGAGCAAACTCCAGCAAATCTGACTTTAGCTGTATCTCATTTCAAAGTCTGCGCCCTCCAGAGGTCACATTTGCTGGCCGCATACGTCATCGAGGATGTCTCATTTAAAAAAAATAATGATTCCACATGAGGCATAAAGTACTCTAATTTCTTTTCTTTTTTTTTTACTTTACAACGTAATGGTTACTTTTCTTAACCCCTTGCCTAGCAGGGATCACTGGTGATCCCAGATCTCAGATTGTTCATTGTTTTTGAGCTTATTTATCTCTCTATTAGTAATTGCTAGAGTATTTCTGAGTAGTTCATAGTAAACTGTCAAGTGTCAGCTTTTAAATGATACCTTGGTTTTGTGTATAGTCAGAAGGACTCATTAGCAACAACCATTTTATTATGGGTATGTCATATTGCACTCGATTCTCAAATGGGGGGTGACAGGTAAGGGGTAACGAGGGGTAACGAGATGGTCTCGACGACATCTGCAGCCGACAAATAGGCTACGACCTCCGATGACAGCTTTTGAAATGAGATACAGCGTTTGACACAAATGTCGCTCAAAACAGATCCTCAGAATCTGAAAGGTCAACATGTATTTAGTTTTGTCCTCTCACAAACTTTAAATAAAGTGTTTCTATGCTGTGACAAAAAAACAACAACACAGACTCTACATTTTTGCAAAACTCCAAAAACGTACGTAGGGCCTATATATTCACTGCAGTTTTCTGCTGAAATACTAGTGACACCAACAAAGTTTATTCCTTATCACACAAATTATGATTACAGGTGCAGATTATCGATCAATAAAAACTTATTTTTGCACGGTTCCTTGCACAATACTATGTCAAGACCTCAAAAGAAACTTGTCATAATACAGTGGATGTCTGCATCACATAAGCAGCTCCAGGTGTATGGCTATTCTGACATACAGTAGTAAACTTGCTCTGGTGCGTTTCCCGTACAACGACGTAACTGCTGCTTAAAGGAACACGCCGACTTTTTGGGACTTTAGCTTATTCACTGTAACCCCCAGAGTTAGATAAGTCCATACATACCCTTCTCATCTCCGTGCGTGCCGTAACTCTGTCTAACGCACCCACCGCTAGCCTAGCTTAGCACAAAGACTGGAGGTAAACGGCTCCAGCTAGCATACTGCTCCCAATAAGTGACAAAATAACGCCAACATGTTCCTATTTACATGTTGTGATTTGTATAGTCACAGCGTGTACAAATAACAAGGTCACATGAGACACAGCCATCTTCTAACCGTATACATACTGGGAACTATATTCTCAGAAGGCGAAGCTCTGCTACTTCTGCGGAGTGATTTATCTGGATAAATCTGGATCTTCTGAAGGCAATGGGAAGACCATAAGTAAGTCCTCTCATTTTAATTTCAGTATGATGAAATTGTAACTATGACTGAGAAGGTCAATCTCAACATACTGTGCTGTTACCTAAATTATTTCTTAGATGTTATTTATTTATTTAAAAAAAATATTAACTTTTGTTAAGTCATTTGCTCAGTGTCCTCATGCTATTAGCATGTGTGCTATATGGCCATATGTCATGTATTTGATAACTTTTTGCTTAAAAACTCAATCCTGTTACTTTCAGTCCTGTTACTCATATGAAAAATAACAGGAGTGAGTTAAAGTAACAGGAGTGAGTAGAGTCCTCTGTTTTACAGTTAAGTAAAACATTAGTTTTACAATGTGAACACCATACTTCCAGGGAACCAGTCCATCACGAACGACTTAAACGTTTTGTCTTTGTCTTCCTTATATTTTGTAGATGGAGAGAACTCATACTATGCAGGTGCAGAAACACCCACCAATGGCATATTGCAATGGAAGGAGCGAGAGACACCCGCAACCCCCTCTTTTCTCCCTTTTTGTCTTAACTTCCCTCTCTCTCCCTCCCTCTCTCTTCTCCTCTCTCTCCTTCTTTCTATTTCCACCTCCTTCGCTGTGAAGTACTATTAGCACATAGTAGGCCTACATCACTTCAACACAGAAATCTTATGCACACACAGTCATGTACACTCTCTCTCATACACACAGAGCCACTCATTCCTGTTACCAAGTGTTCATTCCTGTTACTACTTTAAAAAAAAAAAAAAAAAAAAGTTAAACCACTTTTCTTTTTTTTAATCAGTTTTGTTTGGTCCATCATTTATACAATTGTTTAATAAATTAAATTATATTTAAAAAAAAATGAAAATAATGGCTTTGTGTTTTTTATTAAAATACACTTTGCCTTAATATATAGTGATTTTTTTGTCACAAATATAAATTATTTGAACATATAACCAACAATTTCTTTAAAATAAACACTTTCTTGTGGGGAAAACAAAGGAATTAATTGACATGATTTTAAACATGCTTTTTAAACGGCACATGAGTTTCAGTAACAGGACTGAAAACATACATCCATCTTCTGCTTAGAAAGCTTGTAAAAAAATAAATAAAGTTGCCTGAGATTGACCAATACACATTTTGAATAGTTAAATATGTGTAGTATTAGATTCAGTGTTCAGAAAAAACATAAAAACTAAAGTTTAATTTTGAAGAGTTACAACATGCAAATGTCACCCATTCGGTGGAATGGCCCTAATGCTGTCAGATGTGTTTAAAGGATTAGTTCACTTCAGAATTAAAGTTTCCTCTTTAATTACGTCATCCAAGATGTTCATGTCTTTCTTTCTTGAGTTGAAAAGAAATTAAGTTTTTTTAAGGGAAAACATTCCAGGATTTTTCTCCATATAGTGGACTTCAATGGGGTCCAACGGGTCGAAGGTTAACGACTGAAGAAAGAAAAACATCTTGGATGATGTGGGGGAGAGTAAATTATCAGGAAACTTTATTCTGAAGTGAAATAATCCTTTATGGTAGACTTTAGTGTAGGTGCTATGTTTGCATTATCCTGTTAGCGCCAATTACCAGACATTTTATTTCCATTTTATTTTCTGAACTTCCATGATACGTACAATAACGTTTCCAGATTTATGTTCATCTGATAAAATGCTTCAGCCGTCACTCACTGGACATTTCACTTTGAAAGAGTAACTTAATATCACACACAGTCAGTTCTATAACTAGATTTTTACATTTTCCAAAGAAACGCAAGTGGTGTTTGCCAATGCACATTTCACCCCCCTCACACACAGAGAAATGGTTCTGTGATACGTTACAGTCATGTACCATCATTAATTTCAATAATTACAATCTCTACAGAGTGTTAATATATGGGGAGAAAGCGAATTCCCATATAGTTATGAGGGTGAGGTGTGGAGTCAACCTCTGACCAGGTTACGTGTGATTGATTCTGTTGCTATATTTTCTCTCTGTCGAAACATTCTCTCAGCAGAGGTTTATGTCATAAAGGCATGAAGAACACAAGGGCCAAGCGGGTGGCCCTCCACACTCAGGCAGACATAAATAATGGATCTACTGACTCGCTGGCCTCAAGGGGAAATGGAAACAAAAGGTTCAATCAATCATTCCAGCCAAGGATATAGTGTGCCGATCTACCGTAATGGCAGCGGATAACCTAAACACACACTTATCTACAGCACAATACTGTCTGTTATGCATGAAAGGAGACCTGAATATGAAATAAAAATGAAATATGCATTTTGATTTGATATTAATATTGATTAGGAAGTTAAATGCAACATCTCATCAAAAATAATCCTTGCAAATTTACATACATACATACATATATATATATATATATATATTCTAAATGCTCAAAAATGTTTATTTCAAAAATATAAATGTAATTATTTTCCCCCTAAAGAGGTTATTGAAAGCAATTTTTTAGACCATTAAGATCCTTTTGCAGTGTCTAAATATTTTCAGGATAATAAAGCACATTTTGTCTTATTCTCGTCATAACCATAACGTAAACAAATGTTTCATTACTGTCTTGACATTATTACACATCATAAAAGACAACATTTGCTGTTTATTTTACTATTTTAATTTTACTTCACAGATCAAGAAAGGATTTTAACCCCAGTGAAAAAATGTCATAAAAATAGTATGACAAAACACAAATTACAAAACTAATTAGACTCAAGTCAATACATTATACCATTAAATCGTTAAAATAATTTAAAGGTAAATAAAAAACGAATTTGAAGTCTCTTCTTACTCTGAGGGGGGAAAAATACTTTGTATTGTCAAAGCACTAATTTTTAACATTGATGACAAACACCAATGACATAAAATGAATGGTGATTTAAAGGGAAATAAACCTAGGAAGTATCTGGCATTTTTCTAAATCAAAATTATTATTTTCCTTTTGATTCTAAATGGAAAATGATCTGGATATATTCTTAACATGTTTAAGGAGATTTGATTCACCCTTGTTCAATTGATCATATTCACACATGAAACGTAATAAAACATTTATCAGCTGGACTAAATTGCTAGTTAGTGGAGAAACATTAATGTAACTAGAAGATTTCAAGCGTACTATGACTCAAATATCAGCACACAAAGCTGGGTTGTTTAACACATGCCTACATACTTAACATGTAGCTTCTTCTGAACAAACCGAAAGGAAATAGAACCCGTAACGCACGACAGACACATTGAAAGTGTGTGTTTTAGGAGAGTTTCTGCCCGGACAAGCGCACAGACATGTTGAGGTTTCTGAGAAACAGTTCAGCCGCAGCTCAAAGCTTCCTCACACTCGCAGCGGATGGCAGTAGATTTAGAGTGTGTTTGGCAGGTGGCAGACAGATCACTGTATTTACTCAGTTAAGCTGTCATACACACTACCTGCCTGACACCCGTCCCAGAATCACCCTGATCACATAAAGCTGTCAGCGGAGACAAACTGAAGGCTGAACCTACAGCACCTCCATCAAACCTGAAGCTCATTTGCCTCCTAGTTGCTAGAAATGTAGGGCTGGTGCTACTGGACTCCTGGAATGTGCTGAGAGCACAAACACACACACACACACACACACACACAGATGCTCGCAGGGGTCAGAGGTCATGCCACAATGCCAGACTGCGCAAGGTGTCAGTCAGATGACAGTGTTGATTTTATCTGCGGTCACAGGACATCCAGAAAACCAAGTGTATTTCAGTATAATTGACATTAGTGTGTCATTTGACTGATATAATGAACCGTTTAGTGAACTGTGTCACATTTGACTGATTTACCTCTGTTTAATGCAATATAACTTCAAAACAAAACGTTATATGTTATATGGAACAAAAAATGGAGTTCTACAAAAAAGATTGCTGACTGCAAAACAATTATACATAAAACAATAGTGGATTTAACAATTGAATGTCTAATGTTAAAATATGTTTAATGTAACCTTCTTTATTTAAATACTTTGGTCAATTCAAGAATAATTTATACAATTTATGCAATTTTATATAATTTATTTGAAAGAATGAATAGAGCAGTTTCATGTCTTGTATTGTTCAACTAGTTGAGCTTGATATGGGATTGAGAAATTCATAAGTAATGCATGACTTTTTAGAGAGAGTAATTACTACAGTAATCTAATTACACTGTTGAAGATGTAATTAGTAGCTAGTAATGAATTACTTTTTTAGAGTAACTTATACCTAACACTGATTCAGAGTTGTCTGGTCTCAGTGTTCTCAAACAAACAATATTTAACATTTCATGGAACGTTTTTTTTTTTCTGAATCATTTTAGTTGGACACTCGTCAAACATTTTTAAAATGTTACTTGTTCCAGAACAAGTAGGAAGTTGAACATTTAAAAGCTATGTTCCCATAATGTTTACAAAAATATAAAATGGAAAGTTCCCTTAACGGTAGCATAAAACATTTAGAAATAATGTTTCCATAACTAAATGGGAACATGTTCCTAGAACATATTTTTGTTAGTTGAAACATTATTTCTTGAAAGTTCAGTGATAACCCATACTCTGAGGTTTCAGATCAACTATCTGAAATATATATGAAATGTATTTAGCTAAACCGTGTTTTCTAACACAGGCTCTACTGTATTCAGCCATCATTTCTCAAAGTCTCGTCTCCTGGAGAAGGTTAGGTTAGATGGATAGACCATTAAACACAGCAGGCCGCACACATTCATGTCCGCTAGTTGAAATTAATCACTAACGTTTCACACCCTCGTCCGAGGCAAAGACGTCTAATGTCTAACCCAAAGGGCAATAGACTCCTTAATTTATTCCGCTTATTCTCTTAAAGTGTGAAAAGGCATACTTATTCACGCACGTAACAGTCATGAGCGCAATAATAACACTAACTATCGGTCATTCATTCACAGAAGTGGTGACATAGTTGAGGAGTATTATCGCTCTTTGGTGCAAGAACACCTTACGAGTGTTATGATCAAACTATTCAGACTGAACAACTATGATTTGTTTTGATTGTGAAATGAGAATAACATAAGTGTCACTTCCTGTTGTATGCATTAACAATTAACCATATATATATATAGTGCCTTGCGAAAGTATTCATACCCTTCATTTTCACATCAATCTACACTCCATAAACCATAATAACAAACCGAAAAAACAGATTTGTGACAACTTTGTAAAAGGAAAAACTGAAACGAGTACATTGCATAAGTATTCAAACCCTCAACTCAGTACTTAGTTAAAGCACCTTTACAGCCTCAAGTATTTGTGTGTATGATGTGACAGCTTTGCACAGCTGCATTTGGTGACTTTCTGCCATTCTTCTCCCCAGATCTGCTCAAGCTCTGTCAGGTTGGATGGGGACCGTCGGTGGACAGATATTTTCAGGTTTCTCCAGAGATGTTCGATTGAGTTCAAGCCCAGGACATTCACAGAGTTGTCCATAAGCTACTCTTGTATTGTCTTAGCTGTGTGCTCAGGGTCCTTGTCCTGTTGGAAGCTGAACCTTCTGCCCAGTCTGAGGTTCTGAATGCTCTGGACTCGATTTTCATTAAAGGGATACTTCACCGCTGGAAAGATGAATGTGTATTTAAATTGGGTCATTTATGTAGAAGAAATGTGAAATTATTTTTGAATTTGGAGCTTTCTAGACTGAGAAAAGCCAAAAAAAATTATTTTTGGCTCATGTGGATGAAAGAAAACAACTCCCAGAATGCACTTGCTTCGCTGCCCTACGAGGCCACTCCCAAGCCACGCCTACCGGTTACAGAGGGAAGCTACTAGTTGACTCGAAACTGAAAAGACGCCGTTTTATTGTGAGTCTCCGTGACGAGTCTGCCCGGGATATCGAGATCGCCAAAATGTCCGGGATTCGGCTTTTGCGTTCTACACTCGCCATTCATTATGTTTACTGTGGTGAGCAGGACGAGACTGAGGGGCGCGGGAGAACGGCGCGAGGCCGGTGGCGTGATTACTGATGAGCGAGACGCACCGGTCTCGTATCTCTCACGGAGGAGCGGGAATTTTACTTAGCAATGTTAAAACGCACATCAACCAATCACTTGTTTAGCGTTCATGTAAACACTACATTCAGATTCACCAATCGGAATGAATTCAGTTAGATTGAAACAAAAGGTAATGTAAATAATGAATGGCAACTGTAGAAAGCAAAAGCTGAATCCCGGACATTTTGGACGATCTCGACGGCCGGACATGTCCGGGAAAAAGAGGATGTATGGTAACCCCTACTACTCAGCTTTCTCCACAGAACAAGAGCCTGTTGGCTTACCTTCCAAAGAAAGACGGCTGACACTGTGTACATTCTGTGAGTGAGATCCCACCCTCTATGGGCGGGTTGAAAACATGCGGGACAGCCCCTCCTACTGGCTGTAGTCTTTAGCCTCTGGCCAAAAAATCCTCCGATGACGCAAAATGAAGATTTTTGCGTCATCGGAGGATTTTTTCCAGACAAAAAATACATAAATCTCTCATCTCAGGGGGATATGAGGGAGGGAAGCACAGTAATTCGAAAATACTACAGGTTTTCTACGGATACAAAGCTTAATGCTAAATGCTGAAGTATCCCTTTAAGGATATCTCTATATTTTGCTGTGTTAAGCTTTCCTTCTGAAGAGTCCCCAATGAAGCTGCTCCACCATGCTTTACTGTCGGGATGAGCAGTGCCTGGTTTCCTCCATACATGATGCTTGGAACTGAGGTTCATCAGACCTTGAGGGGATTTTTGCAAATTCCAAGTGTGTTTTCATGTGTCTTCACGGCATCTCTGCCATAAAGCCCAGATCAGTGGAGTGTTTGTCCTTCTGTGAGTTTCTCCCATCTCTATATATGATCATGAGCTCAACCAGAGTGACCATCAGCTTCTTGATCACCCTTCTCCATCGATCGCTCAGGTCAGCTCTAGGAAGAGTCCTGGTTGTTACAAACTTCTTCCATTAAGGATTGTGGAATTTGAATGATGGCAGCCACATGCTTCTGTGAACCTTCGATGCAGCAGAATGTTTTGTAGTGTTCCCCAGACCTGCGTCTCAACTCAACCCTGTCTCTGAGCTCTACGGGCCGTTTCTTCGACATCATGGCTTGGTTTTTGCTCTGATATGCATTTTCAGACCTTTCTGTTGCTACGTTTACATGCACAAATTTGTTTCAATCGGACTGAATTCATTCCGACTGATGAATCCGAACGTAGTGTTTTCATGAACGCTAAATATGTGATCGGGTTGGTGTGCGCATTTATATGTCACAAGCCTATGTTACAAACACAACATGTTTACATGTTCTCTCGATCCGATTAGAAAAGGAATAAACCTCTTTCAATCCGTTCGAAATTTAATTTGTATCGAGCTCAGTCGGATCGATTAAGGTGTTTACATGAAGACTTTTCAGTCCGATCAAGCCGTCAATCCCATTACTAACAGATTATTTGGTTGCATATAAACATAGCTATTAATAAGTGTGTCTTTCCAAATCACACCCATTCAACTGAATTTGCACAGGTTAACTCCACTACATCTCCAGTGTAGAAACATCTGCGAGCGAAACTGGAATGGTCCTGAGCTATATCTCAAGTGTCCCAGAAAAGGGTACAGATGCTGTGTAAATATTTCAGGTTTTTTTTTTTTTTTTTTATATAAATTTGCCAAGTTGTCACAATTTTTTTTTTTTTTTTTACTTTGTCATTATGGTGAATGGAGTGTAGATTGATGTGGAAAAATTAAGTAAGTAAAGTTGTTAGTTGTTGTTTTGTTTTTAGTATCTTACCTGTGGCAGGTTTTAAATATATATAGTATATCCACACACAACACACACACATGTTAATTGTTTTAGAATTAAAATGGTAATAAATGTTTAATGGCAGGTTTAATTACAACAATCAGCCCTGCTATAGATCTAAATATTTCCTAAATGATCAATGTATGTTAAATTAACTGTATTTCTTTTTCATTGGTAATAATGGAAAATAACTTTTTAGTTTTTGTGTATATATTTATAAACATACAGTATCTCTCTCTCTCACACACACACACACTCTCTCTCTCTCTCTCTCTCTCTCACACACACCCACACACAAGCACTTGAAGTGTTAATCTCAGGTTAAACCAGCCCAGGTGGCGTTTGAGGAATGATTGCCAGCGGCTGCAGACAATGGGCAGGTGATTTAAATGTGGACGGGGCAGAGTTCATCTGTCTCTGTAGAGATCATTAATATAAAGATTGATCTGTCTGTCTGTGTGTGTGTGTGCTGTACCTGTGGGGACTCCAGGAGCTTTAACACAGCTGTAACCTCGTGCTGAAGGAAAGCTGTACGGAGACATGGGTCTTGATCACTGATTAATGCATCACTGAAACATGCTCTATCAACACTGATGCCAGTGAACACACACATTCACATACAGTCGCATATATGAGTAAACGCCAATGGATCTCTTAATATTCTGCTGTATTCCTGCAGTGGAAAATACATTCTGATGCTAAAACATGATTAAGTGATCATCTCAGTACTAAAATAATTCAATAACATTCTAATTTTGAAATCTGTTTTATGTTGCATTTTTAGTTGTTAATTTACTATCATTCCTTTTTGTCTATATTGCTAAATATAACTTACTCATCAACATTTATTAGACATAGTCTAATATTGCCTATCACATTAATCTGACATCGCTAGCTTTTATCTTAATCGTTATCGCTAGCACAACACGCTAGTATCTCGCTAGCCTGCCATCCGTGCTTGCCATCTCGTGCATGCTCGTGCCTTTTACGAGTCCTTCAAACAACTGTGGTGAGTAGGATCAGTCAACAAACACGGTGAGCAAAGTCTTCTCCTGTTATTGTCACTTGCACTTCGTGTCACATGTATAGCATAGCCATCTCTGTCAGTGGTGAGGACTACACATGTGATAAATGCAGGGAGATAGTCGGGCTGACGGAGAAGATTTCAGAACTAAAGACACGCTTCCAAACTTTAATCGAGGATAGTAAGAATGCAAGGGCTTTAGATAATGTTTTGGATGTGACTAGCTTAGTGAACTCTGTACATTGTTCGGTTCCGGCTGTAGAGCCCGTGCAGCAGGGCAACTGGGTGACCGTGAGACGCTGTAGTCGCCAGACAAAACACAGCTCTTCCGTTCGGATAACAACATTAAACAAGTTCTCCCCTCTCAGTGAAACACCCACTGTGAATCCTGTTGAATGTACCCTAGTTATTGGCGATTCTATTACACGGAACGTGAAAATAGAGACACCAGCCACCATAGTCACATGTTTGCCAGGAGCCAGAGCGCCTGACATCAAAGCAAATTTAAAAGTGCTGGCAAATGCTAATCATAAATTCTCTAAGATTATTATTCACGTCGGCACTAATGATGTTCGACTCCGCCAGTCGGAGATCACCAAAATTAACGTTAAAGAGGTGTGTGAACTCGCAAGTACGATGTCAGGCACTGTTATTTGCTCTGACCCCCTTCCTGTTCGCAGGAGTGATGAGATAGTTAGTAGATTGTGTTCACTCAATGGCTGGCTGTCTAAGTGGTTTCCGCAAAATAATATAGAATTCATAGACAATTGGAAAAGTTTTTTGGGCAGACCTGACCTGTTGAAAAGAGATGGTATTCATCCCTCCTGGGATGGTGCTGATCTTCTCTCGAGTAATATGGCACATAGTCTTAGAGCTCAAACATGAATTGGGGCTCAGGTCAGGAAGCAGACCGTCTGCTGTCTCACCTCACCAAGGTCAGATAAATCCCATCACATAGAGACTCTTTCACCTAGATATCATCATATAGAGACTGTGTCTGTTCCCCGAATTAGGACATACAAAAAACTTCCAAATCTAAGGGAAATTTTTTTATTGATGTTCAACAAATAAAAAACAGAGATAATACAAATGAGCAAATGATAAAGCTTGGGTTGCTGAATATTCGATCCCTTACTTCAAAAGCCCTTATTATTAATTATATGATTAAAGACTATAACCTAGATGTGCTGTGTTGACAGAAACCTGGCTAAAACCAAACGATTACATGACTTTAAATGAGTCCACCCTGCAAGATTACTGTTATAAACATGAACCTCGTCTGAAAGGCAAAGGGGGAGGTGTTGCTGTCATTTATAGTAATATCTTCAGAATTACTAAGAAGTCTAGTTTCAAATATAATTCTTTTGAAGTGTTGGTGCTTAATGTAACAATATATAGTGTAAATGATAAATCACATTTGAGATTTGTGCTGGCTACTGTGTACAGGCCACCAGGGCACCATACAGACTTTATCAAAGAATTTGCTGGCTTTCTATCAGAGTTAGTACTGGCTGCAGATAAAGTCCTAATTGATGGTGATTTTAATATACATGTAGATAACAAAAAAGATGCATTGGGATTGGCATTTAAATACATTCTTAACTCTATTGGAGTTAGACAACACGTGTCAGGACCCACTCATTGTCGTAATCATACTCTAGATCTAACATTATCACATGGAATCAATGTTGATGCCGTTGAAATTCAGCAGCAGAGCAATGACATCTCAGATCATTATCTGGTCTCGTGTAAACTTCATTTAGCCAAGGCTTCAAAGCTGACTCCGTGTTACAAATATGTTAGATCTATCACTTCTGCCACTAAAGATTGCTTTATTAATAATCTTCCTGATCAGTTTCATCATCTCGGCATCCCAGATAGCTTAGAAGAACTCAATATTGCAACAGAAACTTTTAACTCTCTCTTTTCCAGCACTTTAGACACAGTTGCTCCGTTGCGCTAAAAGAAGATTAAATTAAAATAGTCCAACGCCGTGGTACAACGAGCACACTCAGGCCCTTAAGAGAGCAGCCAGAAAAATGGAGCGCAACTGGAAGAAAACAAAACATTTTAGTAGTAGAGTTTAGTATATGTCTGTAGAGGTTTTTTTTTTTTTTGCATTTCATGGAAAGAAAACACGATTGCGTACATAAAAGTCTTAAAAGCTGCTACATCTGCTTATTTTTCAACCCTGTTAGAAGAAAATAAACAAAACCCTAGGTATTTATTTGAAACAGTGGCTAAACTAACGAAAAATAAAGCTTCAAGCCCAGACGTTTCCAAGCAGCACAGCAGTAATGACTTTATGAACTTCTTCACTTATAAGATTGATAATATCAGGGAGAAAAATACAGCTATGCAACCGTCTACTACAGTATCGCATCAGGCAGTGCACTGTAGTCTCCCTGAGGAAAAAATCAATTCATTCATTGCTATAGGAGAGGAAGAATTGTCAAAACTCGTTAAATCATCTAAATCAACAACATGTATGTTAGACCCTATACCGACTAAGCTACTGAAAGAGATGCTTCCAGAGGTCATAGATCCTCTTCTTAATATCATTAGTTCATCTTTGTCATTAGGATACGTACCAGAAACTTTTAAGCTGGCTATGATTAAACAGCTTGTTAAAAACACACACAAATTGATCGTACAGAATGAGTCAATTACAGGCCGATCTCAAATCTACCCTTTCTGTCAAAGATACTAGAAAAGGCAATATATGTTCCTTTTTAGAAAGAAATGATATCTGTGAGGATTTCCAGTCAGGATTTAGACCGTACCATAGTACCGAGACAGCTCTCATTAGAGTCACAAATGATTTGCTCCAATCATCCGATCATGGTTGTATCTCTCTATTAAGTGTTACTGGATTTTAGTGCTGCATTTGATACCATTGACCACAACATTCTTTGAATAGACTCAAAAATGATGTGGCATTAGTGGAATTGCATTAGCATGGTTTAAATCAAACTTATCTGACCGTTATCAGTTTGTTGCAGTAAATGAAGAAATGTATTATCGATCACAAGTTCAGTATGGCGTACCACAAGGCTCAGTACTAGGACCGTTGCTGTTCACTCTGTACATGCTACCCTTTGGAGATATCATTAGGAAGCATGGCATTAGTTTTCACTGTTATGCTGATGATACTCAGCTCTATATTTCTTCACACCCTGACGAAACTTACCAATTCACAAAATTAACGGAATGCATAGCTGATATAAAAAACTGGATGACTAGCAACTTCCTACTACTTAATTCTGAAAAAACAGAGATTCTAATTATTGGACAAAAAACTTCCTCACGTAATAATCTAGAATACTGTCTAACACTTGATGGCTGCTCTGTTAAGTCTTCGTCGTCGGTTAGGAACCTGGGTGTGCTCTTTGATACCAATCTTTCATTTGAAAGTCACGTGTCTACTATCTGTAAAACCGCATTTATCCATCTTAAAAATATATCTAAATTACGTCATATGCTCTCAATGACAAATGCGGAACAATTAGTTCATGTGTTAATGACCCCAAGGCTAGATTATTGTAATGCTCTACTGGGTGGTTGCCCTGCACGCTTAATAAACAAACTACAGCTGGTCCAAAACACAGCAACTCGAGTTCTTACCAGAACCAGGAAGTATGACCATATTAGCCCGGTTCTGTCAACACTGCATTGGCTCCCTATTAAACATCGTATACTTTTTAAAATATTGCTGATTACTTACAAAGCACTAAATGGTTTAGCTCCCCAGTACTTGAGCGAGCTCTTAACGCATTATAGTCCTTCACGTCTATTGCGATCTCAAAATTCCGGCCAGTTGATAATACCTAGAATATCAAAATCGACCGCTGGCGGTAGATCCTTTTCCTATTTAGCACCAAAACTTTGGAACAATCTTCCTAACATTGTCGGGGAAGCAGACACACTCTGTCAGTTCAAATCTAGACTAAAAACACATCTCTTTGGCCTAGCATACACAAAACACATTATAGACTTCTATAATTCAATGTTAGGCTGCATAGGTCAGTTGGAACCGGGAACACTCCCCATAAATCCTGATGTCCTCGTTTAATCATAAGAAGAATGGCGTCTATGCTAATATTAGTCTCTCTGTTTATCCCGAGGTTTACCGCAGTCCGCCGATTCAGGCTGTATCCAGATCTGATGAAGGACCTGTGCCTGGACACGACGACAACGCAGTCCTGAAGTGTCAACCAGTCTCTCCCCTGTGAAGGCCTCCTTCCCTTCCCTTTACCTCTGTAGAGATTAAAACGTTGTCAAAATAGTTCCGGTTCACGTGGCTACTCGGAAGCGATAAATAATTCTGTATTATAAATTTTTAAGGCCAGACAAGTAATTTGTTTAGACAATTTGTAAAGAAAGACTACATGCCTGAGCACATATATATTCAAACGTATACCTATAGACTAAACATGTAATATGCATGTGCACACCGTCAGTGTTTTCACAGGTTTGCGTTTGTAAAATAGTAGAGATAAAAAATAAAAAAATAAAAAAACATATATTGTCGACACTGTTGTTGTGCGAATGAGCGGCTGGAGCGTGTTAAGAGTTTTCTTTTAGAACGGTGTCGTTTAAGCGGCCCCTAAGTTAATAACTGATCTTTGCAACGGAAGTGAATCAATCAAAACTAACTTTAGCTGGACAATAACTTTATTATAGAGCTGCTGTAAAGCCAAAACAATCTCTGTTACTTTCATTTCCTATTATCTCTGTAAAGCTGCTTTGAAACAGTCCATATTGTTAAAAGCGCTATATAAATGAAGGTGACATATAAACCAACATTTGGTTCCAAACTAAATTAATTTACATTAAATCTTCAACCCTGTTACCCATTCTTAATTTTACAAACTTTATTCATTTAATGTTTTAAATGCGGTAGAAACAAAAAAACAGATATTTTGCAGAGATCAGGATATGTTCCAAATTTGGTAACAGGGTTGAATTTTTTTTTTTTTTACAAATCTCATAAAATCACTATAGAAATGAAAAATCTTAGTTCAGTCTGTAATAAAGTTTAATGCCTTATTTTATTCTGAAAAGTGATTTTAGTATTTTATAAAGTTTATTAATTTTATGTTTTAGGTTTATTAAATACTTAGCACTTAGAAAATAATGAAATCACACAGATATTCACACATTCCAAAATTTTGGTAACAGGGATGAAAAAAATTGCAAATCTCTTGAAAATAGAAAATGATAAGATCAATTATTTTTGTTGTTTTTAATCCAGTAAAAGGAGTTTGGATGATATATGAATGTACTGAGGTGTTAATGCTCAGAGGTAATACTTGGTTGTTGTAGTTTTTTGGATTAGCTACACAAAGACAATGGCTTAAAAAAAAAAATCATTTATGCAATGCAATGCTTATATATTGGCCTCTAAGGAGTACTTTTCTCTTCTGGCTGTTAAGTGAATAATTTGCCTTTAACAATATCACAGTCCGTGCATTAGGTGTATGACTTCTATGTGAGAAAAGCATTGAGTGAAAAACAGATTAGGAACACAGTCCGATGAGTTTAATGGCTTTGACAGTGCAAGTGCAGTCAATAACATGCTAATGCTTTTACACAGCTCTTGATAAGAGTCTTTTTATGTCTGTGCTTAAATCAATAAGCTTAAATACAGGCCAGTGAAGGCCAGTTCCTGCGTTGTTTGTGGGGATAAGAGTGTGGATCATCATAACACACCATCACGGTCTCAACACAATATTACACAAGCATCCCAGTGAGTCTGTGCTCAGAGCTGTACAGTAGCTCAAATGCTGTAAACCATTAACAGCGGGACACAGCATGACGGGGCTGATTTGAAAATGTAATTTCGGAGGTGACATGCCACGCATACATTAAAGCGTTGTTAATAGAGAGCCAATGAAAGCACAAGGTCAGGAGCACCTGACCCGAGAGTCAGTCTCTTAACCTGAGGAATGTCTCAGTCCTCACGTAAGACTTGCCCAAACCAACAGCTAATTATTATGGTAAATCAGGCCAGAGAACAGGTTTTTTGGGAGAGTTCACTGGGCAAGAGGTGACGACATTATAATGCGTCTTGTGTTGTGACAAAACTACCATTAAATAGCATTCAATCTGAAAGACTAAGAGGATGACTTGGTCTCTATGAAAAAAATGATGCCATAACGCCACCTAGTGGTGGTTTCTGCACTCTTCACGAATATCATCCAATCCAGTCACAGTTTAGAGCACATTGTACAATATTTTTTGGGATACAAGTAATACAGTTTCTTTCTTTTTGGGGGGGATATGTATGATGGCACTACAGTTGTTGTTGTTTTATTAATATCTATAGTCCAATGTACAATCCAGTACAGTACAATACCATTAATATAGGACCATTTATATTAATATAGTAGCCTATTTTGTTTTCTTGCACATTTGTTTTTACACACAACCTGGTAATACCATGGTTTTTAGACGTGTACAAGTTTAGTAGTTTAACAATGCAATGCTTTTTGTTTTTTCATATTCAGTTTTGATGCATGCGCCATGTAATATATTTCTATATTTGGGCATGTATCATGGCATACATGGTTTATTTATGTCCAATTTCAATAAAATATGTTCTTTTCTTTTTGACATTTACCATAATAATTTATCATTACCAAGTTCTTAGATGCAAAATGGGGATTCCATGGTTTTTAAGATTTTATTAAGGAAATACAATGCATTTTTGAACAACTACTATCATAATACATTTGGGGCAGTTACCATATTTTTGGGTATGTTTGTTATAGCATTTATAGGGAGGTGGAGGTGGAGGGGGAGGGGGAGGGGGGGGGGGGGGGGGGGTAACTGCCCCATATGTATTGTGATAGCATTTGTTCAAAAATGCATTGTATTTCCATAATAAAATCTTAAAAAAGCATGGCATCACCATTTTGCATGTAAAAAAAAAAAAAAAAAAAGTATTTCTGTGGTACAAACACAGTAAGAACATGGTAAATGTCAAATAAACACTGTGTTTTAGACATGTAACACAGAAATAGTTTTTTTTTTTTTTGTACATGCAAGAAGGTAATATGTATTTCTGTGCATATACCATAGTAATCGTAATAACTGTAGTATTACCATGTTATTACCATTTGATGGTAGCGTAGTTTAAGCAGATCACCAGCTATAAATGACCAGCTAGAACTTAATTATGATTTCCAGTATGATCAGGTGTGTTTTGGTCCTCTCACGCTGGTTTCTGGCCCGCTTGCAACAGTAACCAGCCTGTGCCAGTAACAGACCAGCACTGGCCATCTAAAACCAGTTAGGACTTTAACACAACATCTGGTTTTCTCCATAACTCTCTCCTCTGGCTCATCTAAACACACTTCCACTACAGCAGGAGTGGTTTTAGGATAAATCTGCCTATATTAAAGAGGAAGAGTGAGCGTCTCGTGTGTTCATGCACCCCCGATCATGCGGATGACAGGCCTGTGGCGCTGGGACGGGCAAGAGTTTGAGTGAGTGTAATGAAACCCGCAGACAGGCCAGTCATATTCAGACAAGCCCTGCGAAACACGCGGCTCCAACCAGAACACTTCCACTAAACACAGCGGCGAGTCAAAGGTGAGGATCTGGAGACAGCAGCGAGGGCCGAACACCACGCTTCACTGGCCGACTGTCTCCGACATGCAGAGTTTCAATCACACCATTACCAATTCATCAAAGTTTAAGAAGTGTCCTGACTGAAAAAAGCAGCTGCCAGTCAAACAGGACTAAACACGCATCACAACGCCACAGAACCGCAGCCAATCAAAACGTGCTTGATCATCCATAAACACAGTTTGTAGTCCTAATACCCCAGAGAGAATTAATGTGCGTTTTCAAATTCATGAGTAAAACACTGTGACTTCGTGGATTGTAATTACCTTGAAATACCTCAAATGTGAATTTTGATCTGTTTTAAAAGTAGAAGACATTAACTGCTTTAAACATGTTGCTACAACCTGAACTTTACTTAAAGCAAAGCAGACTTTGAACAGAAAACAATACATAGTATGTACAGTACAGTACTTGATTTGACTGGACTAGATTTGGTTGCAAAACGATTTCTGCCCTTGTGAAAAAGACATTTAGCATACTTTTAAAAAGAGTACTTGTTACATAGATAATATACTTTAAAGGGTATACTGAACTGGATACTGATTGTTATGTTTTCAGACACTTAATTGCTAATTAGTTGTTTTAAATTATATTAAATGCAATTAGCCAAACTTTAGTGTGTTTTTTTTTTTTTTTTTTACCCATTTAAAGTAGTAATATGTAATTTCATTATTAATTGTATTGTCTTTGAAATATAGTAAAAGTGAACTGCAGAATAAGCATTTATGGTAAACTAAAATATACTTTAATTTCTACTAAAAATTAGATGTCAGGTATTTAAATATATAATTTCACATTTGCAAAGATGAAGTTACAATTTAGCACATTTAAAATATAATAATGTTAAATGTAATAATGAATTACAGGCTACAGTCAAAGTTATAATCAAGTGCTTTAGTATGTTACTTTAAAGCACTGCTAAAGTTTATTAAACATTTTAAAATGCACTTTACATTTTTAAGACTTGTTATTAGTCAAGTTTTGTTTCAGGTTGCCTCAAAGTAAAACTCCCTGCAACAATCTTTTATGGTTTTAAAATAAATAAATAAATACATAAATACAATCTAAAAAAGAATGTTCCTATAGAACATTATTATTCGGTTACCAAAAAATAACCAACATAAAGGAACATGGCTCAGTGATCTGAGAAGGATTCTTAACTAGTTTAACCTCTTTAAATTGTGCTTGAAACTGTAGCTAAAACGCTCCTGATCGTAACGGTATCGCTTCTGTCGCGTCACAGGACATAAAGCGTCAGGTTTATCACGATGTAGTGCAGGACGCCCTCTAAGAGACTCAGTTAAAATGATATCTGTGTGATTCGTTTAGTATCTGCCAGTGGTAAGTGGCCTTTGCGGGCTCGGGTTATCCATGTCAGGAGAATGACACTTCCCTCTTGTCCTAACACGTCTAATTGAGGAGCGGCCCTGTATCATTTCCCAGAGTGCTCAGCGGTGATTTGACAGATGGGCCGAGAGTGTAAAAAGTGGGCCACCCCCCCGCCTGTCAGCTGTCAAAGGCCTGCGCTCCGATCCCCGTCACATGACAACACGGCCCGCCCCACGGCTCGACTCTGAATGGCTAATGAGACCCTGTGGGACACCTTCGCTTGTCCTCTTTTCAGGTGGCAGGGTCATTTGCATGATAGCGGCGAGAGGGAACGAGAGAAAGAGAGAGCAGTGCTCAGTATCGACCTGTGATATTGATCAAGTCATGTGCTCGGCTAATGATGCTCCTTCACTGAACATTTGAACCCGCTCAGAGAGATCATTACCCACCGAAGAACAACCGATACTGATGTACAGCAGCTCACCCTTACTGAAAGATCTGTCAGACCCACAAAAACATCTGACACTGCATTTCTGGAGAAAGAGATGCATTATCTTTCATTGGTAGCACGGGTTAGCTTGTTAGTTGCCGACTTTCTTAGTACCTTCCTTGTCTTAATGTATATGATTCATCGGTGCATGAGATTTACATATTATTATCATAATTTTAGCTGATATCTATGGAAGCTTGTTTACGCCACAGAATAAAAAAACTTTTTATCTCACAAATCTGACTTTTATCTCAGAATTGAGTGTTATAAAGTAAGAATTGCAAAATATAAACTCACAATTGTGAGAAATAAAGTAAGACGTAAATTGCAATTGTGAGATAAAGTCACAATTACTTTTAAAATGTTTTATTCTGTGGCAGAAACAAGCTTCCATAGATATCAGCTAGCCCATGCTAGGCTACTTAATAATGCTAACCAAATAGCTATCAGGGGTCAAAAGTTAGACTGGTTAAGACTGTTAGCAACATGCTCAAGTGACTGGCTCAAAATAATGCAGGTTACGTACTTTTGAGACTATAGGCACCGGCCGAGCAACTACCATTGAGATAAATGCTAATGCTAATGGCTACATAGCTCACTGCAGGTATTATTGATTTCATTGGTTTTCTCAAACCCTCAAAACGGACCATTCTGTCATCATTTACTCCCCCTTATGTCATTTCAAACCTCTATGACTGTGTGAAACACGAAAAGAAGACATTTTGAAAAACGTCTCATGTCCATATTACACTGAAAGTCAGTGATGAAGTTCAATGTTGTTTGGACCGCAACATTCTTCATAATATCTTATTTTGAGTTCAGCAGAAGAAAGGATGGAAAACAGGTTGGGAACGACATGAAGACGAGTAAATGATGACAGGATTTTCATTTTAAGGTCTACCTCCATTCTGGGATGAAACACTTGTCACCATCCAATCAATTTCCAATAGATTGAATAAAGCACATTATGAAAGTTGAATGGTTAGTACATGCAGTATTTTTTCAACATTTAGAAAACCGAGGTTTAAAAATAACATGAAATAACACTGAACCTCTAATAACATCACTCTGTAATGTTCATAAATATAAAACATTTACAAATATCGGTTTATAAGACTGTCTACAAAGGCTTGCATTCAAAATAAAGCATCTATATCTATACAAAATATAGTAAATAATCTGAATTGTACTCAGACCTATAAAGAATTATCAGAAGATCTGCAGTGCAAATCACAGTAATGTTTCGCACTGAATCACACACACACACACCAAAACAGAAGGAGTGTCTGCGCGAGCGCCACAGCTCGGCACGCGTGAAAATGTGCATTAGCATTTTAAAGATCTTGATTTAATCCCATTAAATCCAGTTAGATTTCATTTCGCACCTTCAATAAAATATCGCCGCCTGCCACGGCGCTGCCTAATGAGGCTTAACAGCCTTTTCATTAAGCAAAGTTATTAAAGGTCTAAACATCAGCGCTCCATCAAACGCAACACTGGAGGCCATGAAGATAAACATTAGGATATGATTTCACACCGTAAGGGATCAAAGCCGTGTGATGCCGCTTACATAAAGGACTGTTTTGTTCCCATATGTTGTCACCGTCTGTAGCGTTTAAAGCTAAACGGACCGCCCCATGCATTGCATTTAACGTCATTTTGGTGAATCGAATTAGAAACTAGCATGGTTTGAGAAACATTTAATACTGCAGTGCAGACTGAAAAGCACAATTGGAAATAGTAAATCATTGGTTTTGGTAAATTAAGCAAGTGTAGTTAGAGGATGATCCCGCTCTGGATCTTTCAGGATGGATGTCAGAGCCTCCAGAGCTTCAACAGTCACAACTAGATGGCCAATAACTTCACTGCTGTCCTGAACGTCCATGACTGCAGCGAGGGACAGGGGGAACAGAAGAGAAAGAGAGACAGTTTATGGTCAGACAGTTTCCACAAATAGGGTACAAGTTGTTGTCTCATTATATAAAAAGGCATAAATACCATGTTATTTAGAGAAAGAACCATTACGTGTGTTACATAAACTAATATTACACATACTAATTTAAACGTGTTACATTTTGGCTTGGTCTTGACTTTTTTGGACTTTATGCAACAATTACTATCATACAATAATAATTCTGACAATCTGTTTAAATGATATTCAATTAATTGTAGAGAATAATTCATTATAATCTCGACCAATGACCAAAAATGACCAAAAATTATAAATGTGCACTCCACCCTGTTACTAATAAAAAAATAATTATTATTTCATTAAATTCTGCCACCCTGGAAGTGACATGATTTGGATCCTTTCTATGGAATGGTAGAAAGACATGGAAATAACTGCATTACATTTTTTCTTACACAAATTGCATTCATCAAGCTCAGCCATTCAACCCAGTTGCTAAAATTGTATTAACAAAATAAATAATAATAATAATATTAAAAGTAATAATAATAATAATATCATTATATAAACTTATATATGGGAAATATAAGTTTCCATTTAAACCAATTTTTTACAAATCAGAATTTCATCCCAAAATAACTAAACCCTGTTACTTGCACACCTACAACATTATGGCATGCTTTTCATCTTATACATTCTATTATCTTTTTCATGTTTATCTAATGTTTATGGCTATAAATAAAAAAAATAAACTGTGTCCCAAGATCTGGTAATAGGGTTGAGATAAAAGGCAAACCTTATATAAATTCAATCCAAAATAAACCAAATCATGTAATATATACAATCTGACCGTCTGAGTTGGACGAACAACAGAGGTTCAGAGGTTAAACATCTTTCCCCGATACTTTCTTGAAAAAAAAGAGTTTTTCAGGTCTTATTTAAAAACCTGAATGTGGAAAGTAACCCAAGATCTGAGATAACATTCTGATTTTCACACTAAACTAAAAACGCTGGTTGTGAGCGGACTGTGTGATGCAAAGTAAAACTCTTACCGCTCAGGCTCACGTCCCTCATGTCTCTGCGTTTGTCCATGATGTCGAGGATTCGCAGGTAGGCCACGCCCACATCCTCACACTCCTCATCCTGCTCTTCCTCTTCAGGAGGGTCACTCACCACCGTGAACTTTATGCTGTCACAGACCATCAAAGAGTTCCTTGCTTATTAAAGTGGTTATTAAAGGGGTTTAGAAAAATAAGGACCATTTTTATAGTTTGCTATGTACAATGTACATGAATAATAATCAAAACTCTCATCATGAGCATAAAACAAAGTTAACTAGTCATTTCAAAGATTTTTTTCTTCCCTTTTTCATAATTTTCCAAATTCTAACATTGTTTATAATGAAATGCTCTTAAAATGCTGATAAACAATGCTGATTTGAGAGGTTTATGTATAATATCATGCTACGAGGAGTGAATGTGCAGAATATTTTTCCTGTTATTCAGTAGAATTCGTTATTGATTTTGAAGCCATTATCCAAGCCTTTCTGAATAAGGTATTGGGCTTCGGGCACATCCCTAGTATTCACAATAACACTGCACTCTACACAACAGAAGACTGCGATCACACTGGAGAAAGAGACTGCAGATGGGAAGGGTCTCACTGCTCTAGTTGTCTGTTCCGGCCCTCCAGCACTGCTCTCAGAGATTGCCGTCTGGCTTGGTTATTCTCCATATCCACATGGATCACTGTCAGAACAATGCATGTTGTTTCAGATTATTTGCTTATACTGATGAATTACTATTACAAGACAATGCCAAATAAACATAATTTGTATAATAATAAAGCTACAGGAACCAGTTATGTGCCCAATATGGTTGTGGAAGCACAATGTTAGCCACAATAAGTTTAAGGACACTTGGTCCAACAGTTATGAGCAAATTAATCCCTATTTTACAACTTTTGACCACTACGAGAAGCTGTTGTGTATGGAAGCTTTTTTTCGCCACAGAATAAAATCTGAGAATTTTTTTTTTTTTTTCTCCTCACAATTGCGAATAACATGATGCCATTCTGAATTCAGAATTGTGAGATAAAAAGGTCGCAATTACCTTTTTATTTTTTATCCAGTGGTGGAAACAAGCTTCCATAGTTCTGGAAGGTCGTTCCATCAAAGTTTATGATCAATTTCATTAATTTGTTACAGGTTAACAGAGGTCTGCATTCTTGCGGGACTCAACTTTTGCCAGGCATGATCATCTGATGAAAATATGGTGAATTTCTGAAGAGTATTAAACAGTATAAAATTCAAAGTAATGGGCAGTCAATATGGTTGATAAATGGGTATAATCCAATGAATCTAAATGGAGCAGAGGCATGACTTTAGATCAAGTTACTCAAGATATCAAAAGGGCAGAAATTGAAACCACTCCGTTCATTAAACTGGGAATAAAACCCCAGGAATTGTAGGAAATGTATGTTTTCCATACCAGTGCTTTCCAACTCTGTTCCTTCAGGCATACCAACAGTACACATTTTAGATGTCTTCCTTATCGATCCCATCTATTTGAAATTCTGAAGTTGAATCAGGAGCGTTTGATTAGGAAGAGAATATATGTACTGTGAAAATATGTACTGTTGGTGTGCCTCCAAGAAACCTATTCTAGGCTTTGTTTACATTAATCCAGATACATTTGAAAACAGTGTTTTAATTTTAAAACGCTCTCCATCCACACTATGGTTTTCAAGCAGTTTAATAAGTGCTCACTGAGATGATACCGATAGACCAGAGTCTCAGAGTTCTCACCCTATTCTTCTGGCATGATAATTTAACCCATTCGGACCCTGTGTCCATTACAACGGACATCACATGTCAGCCCCTTTTTGTTTTTTTTACTTCTGGAGCATTTCAACTAGTTTAAAGCCTGCAGTCCATGAGATTGGACGTTTGTCATCCAATCAAATGTCAGTAAAGCTCTGCATGTGGCAATTAAAAAACAAACAAAAAACACTACATTGAAGAGAAGCATGGCAGCACTTCACTCCAAACACAGAAGTAAGCAACATTTTCTATGGCTTTATTTAAAAAAAAAAAAAACGTTTGCCAGTATTTCATAGTTTGTATGTAAAATAGAAAGACAGAACTTATTAATTAAAGTTAAAAATCAATTGTAGAATTCCGAGTTTAAATCAGGATTTTTTCAAATGTGTCTGTCCATTAGAATGTACAGTGGGTTCAAACGCCTGTTACCGAAATCACATGTCCAGTAATGCTGATTGAAATTTCTTATATAAAAAAATACTAATACATTTTTGAAACTATTTAATATGCAGAATATACAGTTCTTGAAGTGCTTGAACATATATAGCTGATCTCAGATGATGCTAAATCTCCAACAATTGGTGAGTGTAGTAGAATGAAAATTAGGGATAGTTAGTTAGTTAAGACGTTTCATACAATTAGATGGCCCTAAATTTATTGAATATTGTTTTATATACAGTTTCATATATTTCCTGTAAAAAATAAATTACATTATAAAACTTGTATGAAGTTGTTTTGTAAGGGACAGTTTTTGGCAATAATTTCAGGGGAGGACAGAGATGAGCCACTACCAGTAGTAGGGAAAGAAACTGAGATTGAGGCAGAGGAAAGTCAGGATCAAGAAGACAGAGAATAAAAGGCAGATGTAGACCCAGTACTTGGAGATTATCCTATTACAAATATCACAAAAAAGAGTGATATTCAGTGGCGTCGTCACACCCGCTTTACCCCAGTAGAAACGACGTGGGAAAGTCCCACCACTGCCCCCCCTGAGCCACTAACACCATACGGCTACTTCAAGCAGTATGATCCAAGTCAGATGTTTGAGCTGATGAGCACAATGACCAATATATATGCAGAACAAGATGGAGTCAGGGGGTATAAACATGCCTCAGCTTCTGAGATTGAAGTCCCTGTCGGTCTACATATGGCAATATGAGTTCTTGGTCTTCCAAGAGTGAGAATGTACTGGACCTCTAGTATCAATATTGGAATTTTCAAGGAAACCATGTCTCGAGATCGTTTTTTTTTTCAACTCCGCTCCAACCTGCATGTTGTGAACAACCATGAGAGGCACTGATGTTTTCTTCAAGGTCAGACCAATCTATGAGTCCATAAGGAAACGCTGTCTGCAGCTACAACTGGAGGAAGATCTCTGTATTGATGAGCAGATTGTGCCTTTCAGGGGAAAACTCTCTGTGCTCCAGTATATCAAAGGGAAACCTACACCATGGGGAGTGAAGATGTATTTCCTCTGTGGCAAAAGTGGGCTTGCTTATGATTTCCTCATCTATCAAGGTGCCACAACAGAGCTTTCTGAGCAAAGCAAAAAGGTTCTAGGGCATGAAGCTTCTGTTGTCTTCCAAAAAATCCATGCTGCTGGAACAGCCACTGAAGACAGACAAGGAAATGTCTAAGAAAACACGGGGAAACCATGATGAAGTTAGAAGTAGGGATGGAAAAGTTGTTCTAGTGAAGTGGTTTGATAACCGCTCTGTTGTGCTGGCCTCCAACTTTGTTGGTGTTGGAGATGAAGGCGAAGTTGCGAGGTGGGATCAGAAAGAGAGGCAGTTTGTGAAGGTCAAGCGTCCAGAGGTTGTGTACAACAAGGGCATAGGAGGGCTGGACAAGCTTGATCAGCTAATCAGCCTTTACAGGATTGATATCAAGTCCCGCAAATGGCCACTGCGCATGATTACTCATGCTTTTGATGTTGCTGTAGTGAACAGCTGGCTTGAGTATCGCAGGGACAATGAATACAAAGGAACTCAGCCACAGAAAATCATGGATCTCCTTGAATTGAAAATGAATGTGACCGAAGTGCTTGTGCGTTCTGGGAAGCCACACGGTTAAAAAAAAAAACGAGGGAGGCCAAGCAATTCTAACGCAACCAGTACCTCACAAACTCCACATTATGAAGCTGGACAACAGAGAGGGGCAAGGGAATGGCGACCAGTTCTTGAAGTCCAAAAAGATATGGTGGACCACTTGCCAAATTATGATACAAAAAAAGAAGCAACAAGATGCAAATTGAAAGTTTGTTCTGGGAAAACACACGTCTTCTGTGATAAATGCAAGGTGCACTACTGCTTTGTGTCACAGAGAAATTGTTTCAAAGATGCACACAGGAAATGACTCTAACGTGACTGCATTGATTGATTACTAGGTTTATTTTGTTATGAATAAACAAATGTGCAATCTATAAAGCAAAAACCTTACAATTAAAGTTGAAATGTTATAATGTTCAAGTTCCCTATCGTAGGGAACTCAACACTGCGTCATTGAAAACGACTCTTTGGGGACACTCCCTTAGCGTGCGCCTCTGAAGTATGAATGAAACTAATCCAATCCTGATTGGTGTTGCGTAATGACGTGTGACAGCATAACCGGATGCATAAAAGTGACGCCGGCACACACACACACATTAGCTTTCGCTCTTCAGCAAGCGCTCTCTGTTGTTGTGTCATATTTGGTGTTGTCTGTCAGTTTATCCCAGAAAATATTATCATGGCAAGTGAACAATTCACAAAGTGTGTGCACCCCTGCCCCAGATATCTTACGGGTGGGGACACACACCAGTTATGTGTGTATTGTTTGGGAGCGCAGCACGCACAGGCAGCTCTCGAGGGGGCTGCCTGTGATCACTGTGAAGCACTCCCTATAAGAGTGCTGTGCTCCCGTCTGGCTGCTTTTAAAGCATCCCCGCGGTTCGGATCCCGTGTCCGTTGAGGCGGCGCGGCAGCTTAGATCGCGGGGATCGCAAAGGGACCTTGCAGATGAGAACGAGACTGCCGAGGCACTTTCTCGTTCATAATCTGAGGGTTCTGTGGCACCCGTTCACGGTGCAGAAGCCCGCACTGCGGCTTCTTCTGCCCGCGACGAGTGCCCGGTGCTCGAGCTATCTGCTTCTGAGGAAGTGGATGTGCTCAGCATCGAAGGCGAGGAACAGGAGTCATACTCGCCGGCTCATGTTCCCGCTTATGAGGAGCTAGTAGAGGTTGTGACGCGTGCTGTGGCCAGACTCAACATCAGCTGGCCACAAAATAAGCAGGATGATCCTTGTCGAAGCAAGCTAGACGAGAGATTCCTGCAGCACAGATCACAACCTCAGCGCCGGGGTTTGCCGTTTTTCCCAGATCTACATAAAGAGATCTCCAGATCCTGGGAAAAACCCCACTCTTCGCGCATCTTATCACCTACTTTATCTCTCTATAGTAATGTGGTGGATGCGAGAGAGTTGGGATATGGCAAGATGCCGCAAATGGAGGAAGCTTTAGCGAGCTATCTTTCTCCTGAAGCGGCATCTTCGCTTAAACCAGTGCAGAAGTGTCCCTGCACGGTTTGCTGGGCGGCGCTGCCCAGCAAACCATGCAGGGACACTTCTGCACTGGTTGGTCGGGCTTATATGGCAGCTGGTCAGGCTGGTTCGTGTTTGCACTCAATGGCAATTTTGCAAGCGTACCAGGCTGACCTCCTTAAAGACCTGGATGAGGGCGAGGGACCGACTCCTGCGGATATCGCAGAATTGAGAAGAGCCACAGATTTGTCTCTCCGGGCCACTAAAGAGACCCGTTATCGGCTCTATGGCAGCTATGGTGGCCACGGAGAGACATCTGTGGCTGAATTTGTTGTGTATTAAGGAGAAAGATTAATCCTTTCTGCTGGACGCACCGCTATCGCCTTCTGGCCTGTTCGGCGACGCAGTCACTACTGTCGTCGACAGGTTTCAGGAGGCGAAAAAGCAATATACATTAATATATATAACATGATATTATTTAGATTTTTATTTTATTTAAATTACTATTATTATCATAATTAGATAGGCTAGGCTATCTTTGCAACAAAAACAGAAGAGACAAGCATTATTTCTGCCATCTGTAGCCCGAAAATCATTGCCTGTCCTTTGGTTTTGTATAATAGTAACTTACACAACTACATTTGGATTATTAGACAATGTCGAAATAAAGTGAATCTGCAGAGTTTGCATTCGCATTACTGCACACACATTACCGCGGGATGGCGGGTGTTCATTTCATAAACTGTGGACAATGGTAGCTTATTTAATGTTTAAAATAATGTATATGTCCAAAAAACGGGTAATGTCATACTTTGTAGTTGTGCTATCGTGGCGTAATAATCTGTTTAGTTGTAAAATGTATTACCTGAATGAAATGAAATCTAATGTATCGTCCTGTGGAATCATTCATTCACAGACAGCTTACGAAGATGTTCAACTAATAAAGATCTTCATCACTGGCAAAAATATGATGCATTTGCAGATTTGCTTTCACTTAACTGTACTGTAGGTCCATGGCCATTTCATCTAACACTCTTGATGTTCTTAAATCTTCCAGTTACGACTCCGAGTCGAGTGTGAATTGAAAGCGCTTCAGACGATTCAGTGCGTGCAGGAACTGAACAGATCATTCAAACCGATTCGCGAACCGATTTAGACAGATCTGCCAACTTGTTTGATGAAGTCTTTGAACAGAATTGACTCAAAAGAGTGATTCATTTGTGAATTGAGCATCGCTCATGCCCAGAAAAAAGATACAGCGCACTTGGTATAAACTAGGCATTTAACAACATGTATTGCATTAAAATAAAGTAACGAGAGGAACGTCGCCCAACGTAACGAAGTAAAAGTACAGTTTTTTCATTAGAAATGTACTCGAGTTCTCACAAAGTACCCACATTTAACGGGTAGGGTTATTTTCAGACAGAAATGTTGTTCCAGTCTTTCTTGGCAATATCACGGTGACCAGGTACAATATGCGTCACATTGTCTACAATATGCGTTATTGTCTTCAAATATCTCCATTTTCACTGTCCACACTATAATGCAAAAACACGGTTTTCAAATTTATATACGTGGAAGAGCATCTTCAAAAATCTCAGTTTTCGCAGAAAGAAAAATTCTACCCTCAGTGCCAAAATTCATAGAGAACAAGATGCAAGATTCAAATATATCTGGATTACTGCAGACTTAGCCCTAGACTAAAGCAGAAAAATGTAACTTCAAACTTATGGTGGCTCTAGGAGGTTTGAGGTGTAGAACCCCAAATTGGTCAGAAGAAAGTTTAGACATGTCTTAATTAATGCACCAATTTTCACAATATTTCACCATGCGGTTTAAGAAGCTGCCATAGACATAGAGAACAGAAAAAAGTAGAATAAACACAACGGCTGGTATTGCATGGATATGTTGTTCACCATTGCTGAAGTTGTAGGAGAGACAGTGTCCAGGCAGTGGCTTCTTTAGGGACAGCGGGGTCTCGACTGACGGCAGGCCCAGGAAACAGTACTCCACAAACAGCCGGACGATCCCACTGTCTTCTGCCACTCTCGAGCCTGGCTTCAGACTCAGAGAAACGATCTCCACACGAATGCACTCGGACGTCTGGTGGAGCAAAGCATCACATGACCTTATCACAACTGACATTCAACCTCACGCCAACTGACATGGTGAGACACGCTCTGAATCTTCAGGGACTCAATCACTCTCAACATCTGACAGAACATCCACCAAGAATATTCCACCGTTTGAAATGATGGACACTGGACAAACTACATCTCTTTCCTAATGCGGACTTGTAACCTGCAGGGCATAGTTCTCTGATAATGATGTGGGCTGGAGACGTGTTGTCTATCTGTGTACCATTTGATTCAATCTGTCAAACATGCTGTCCACATTGATGGAGTTTTTAGGCCATTAAGTTTGTGCTGACAGCAGTCATTAGATCTCTGTTCCTTTCACTCCTCTTGAGCTAACATTAAGCTGACCATTTAAATCCTTGAACTTACATCACCCTTTTTACATTAGTGAACTGTCTGCTTACACAGGCTAAATTCATCACTAAAACATCTTCATTTAAAACGACACTTCATCAGTAAGGAATGAAAAATACAATATCCTCCTGCGACCCAGCAATTCATTTCTGTCCTGTGTTGAGGATGTGCATTTCTCTGAGACGATACACAACATCGTTTTGTCAGAGATACCAAATATTTGGGTATTTTTTCTATAATAATTTCAGTTACACTTTAGATTAGGGTCCAATTCCATGATTAACTAACTGCAACCTTTGCCACTATAAACTCCTAATTACTGTTTAATAGTTAGTAAGGAAGTTGTTAAGTTTAGGTATTGGGTGATTGAGGGATGTAGAATATGGTCATGCAGAATAAGGCATTAATATGTGTTTTATAAGTACTAATAAACAGCCAATATCCTAGTAATATGCATTATTTTAAGCAACTAGTTAATAGTGAGAATTTTAACCTAAACTAAAGTGTTTCTACAATTTCCTCTCTGTGGTTTTTAAACATTGTGTAAGTTAGTGGAAGGTGACATTTATGTGCAGAACAATGTATTAATTAATACATTAATTTTGATGAAATGCTTATGGGAACCAATGCATATAAAAATAGAAGTTTGAGGTTAGAAAGTTTTCTAAAAGAAGTATTTTATGCTCACCAAGGATGCATTTATTTGATAAAAAAAATACAGTGAATACAGTAATAATGTGAAATAATATTATAATTTATAAATTTCTATTTTAATGTATTTTAAAATGTAATCCATATAATGGCAAAGCTGAATTTTCAGCATCATTACTCCAGTCTTCAGTATCAGTATCATTCAGAAATCATTCTAATATGCCAACATTTCTTATCAACATCACATATGAAATGGTTATTCTGCCTAATATTGTGGAAACCATGATACATTTTTGTAGGATTATTATAAAAGAAAAACAATTTTTTTATTTGACATAGAAATGGTTTGCAACAATGTAAAAGTCTTTACTGTTACCATTGATCAACTGAATGCATTGTTAAGAACTACTGAACGCCTGGTTGATTTGTTAAACATGCAGTGGCATACCTGTTTCTTCTGTTGTGTGCTCTGAGCAGGAACAATGCAGTCATCGCTGTCATCCTCTTCATCCTCATCAACCTCACCCTGTACGCCTGCAGAGAACAGATCCGTGTTATGGTCAGCTGGTGATCGAGAACGTTACGCACTGGCAGATCATTAGATGAATCGTTCCTAGTCTCATTTCATATGGAAGGTGTTCGTGAAGGAATTGTTTGTTTTCTTGTCGTCCATCTCTCGCTGTGGTCTCAGCGGCCCGCGCCAGGTAAGAGAGAGAGATGTTAGACATGAACACTTTAAAGACAGCCTCTTGGCCAAGGTCAACACACATTAACATTTATGTTGTTGGGTGTCAACAGGAAACACATCAGATTATTGGCAGCAGCAAATGAAATATTAATGATTCTCATCTCATTGGAAAAACAATAGCACAGCTGCTTCCTCATATGAAACTGAATACTAACGCTCAGCATTAAGCACTGGTTTACCAAAACATTCATATGTGGCTCTACTGAATACAAGTTCTACTAAGGGCCGAAGCACAGGGGCCCTTCCTGCACACAATAACACAAACACATTTATTCTAGAAGCAGCTTATGTGTGTGCTAACATGGAAGCTAATTTGAGGTTAACTTAAACACGGAACCTGAAGCCTTCATTAAAAAAAGAAGTTCTGTTATTATTTATTCCGCACATACAGTATATGACTTTCTTTCTTCTGTGAAACAGAAAATGAGATGTTTTGAATAATGCTCAAGCTGCTCTTTTCCATGAATGTTGAATTGGGGACAAATACTCGAACAATTATAACATAACAATGAGTTTTGATAATGGCAGAGGAAATTACAATCATACTTCTGCTTTTTGTCCATCCCCCATCATATTCAATGTATGGAAAATAGCAGCATGAACATTGTTCAAAACATCTACTTTTGTGATTCAAAGAGGAAATTAAGACTTTGAATTTGGAATGACATGAAGGTGAGTAAATAACCAATAAACAAACAAACAACATGACTTAAAATTATTTTTGCATTATTTCAGCACTAAAATGATTTTAATAAAAATTATTTTATAACTTAATTAATATACTAAAATCCCTGAAAATCGTTTAAAGCCAATTAGAAATCAAACAAGGCCATTTTTAATTAACATATATTTTTATTATATAATAAAAAAAAATTGTATTATTATTATTCATTATTATTAATAATATAATTCATAAATGTCCCTGGCCTTATTGCCCTCAATTTATCAGCAAAAAACGGATGACATGACTTTTCAGAGTGAGGAAAAATAAAATTAACCAAAAATATCATAACCTGACAGTCACAGACAGTCAATCAGATGCAGATGAAACCCATACATTATTTCTTGCTGAATATTCCGTATCACATTGCAGAAGGTACATGCTTATGTCTAAAGTCTTTGAGGATGTTTATGTTTTAGTAACACACAGTACACACACACACACACCTGTTTGTGGCTCTTGCAGCTCTTCGGAAATCTCAGACTCGTCAGATTGAGAGCTGGCGGTGATCACCTGACCCTCAGAGAAATGAGACTCTTCCTCATCCTCTTCCTCGCTGACTGCAGTGGCCTGTCCTGCATCCATCACTATGATGGTCTGAGGAACACAGTGTGACATTGTTTATTCCTGAACTCTTTTTCCTTGTAAATGTCACAGTTTTTTAGCGTACCTTAGGCACAGGGGTGACAGATGATCTTGTCTCTTTATAATCATCATCAGAGGCTGTAGTCTGCTCCATCTTGAGACCATTAATACACACAAAATACATACTCAAAACACCATATACACCAAATGGTACGGGTTTATACTCAGGTTATTTAAAACCTAAATTTGAGTACTAGAGTACTAGTACTGATGCTTGATTTGGCAAACATTACTAATGAAACCAGAGCAGACTTTTCTTTTACCTGTTTTTCAAGCTCAGTGACGTCCACAAAAGACACTCTTTTAGCAGTTGATTTTGGTAGAGTTCGCTGTCTGGGTTTGGGCAATGGAGTCTAGAATGAAGAGCAAGAAAAAGAATATATTCTACAATGACGAAACCAGAAAAAGCATTCAGCATTGATTTATGTATGACCCTGGATGCTGATTGGTCGATACAATGCTCCAACTGTGCTAAAACACCCAATAGTTTTTATAATAATAAAAAACACCTGTTCACCACCTACAGTGCGTAGTGACCCATAGTGGGCAATTATTTTCTATATATTACACACTGTATTATATGCTGTATCATCTTTTATGCATTCAGTTACAGCACCTTTAAACAGTCAATAGGATTAGGGCATGGCATCACCTCAGAAACAGTGGGCTGAGGCATTAGCGGAGGGTCATTGGCCATCAGCTGTGTCTCTGTCTGTGTTTTCTCCTTGTCTTGTGATGTTTTCTCCTTGTCTTGTGATGTCCGTCTCTCTGTTGTCTCCTTGACTTGTGATGTCTGTCTCTCTGTTTTCTCCTTGTCTTGTGATGTCCGTCTCTCTGTTGTCTCTTTGTCTTGGGATGTCTGTCTCTCTGGTGTCATCCTGCTGGTGATCTTGGTCTGTTGTGTGGTGAGAGCTGAGGATGATGGAGGGAGGTACGTGAACTTCCATTTCAGCGTCACACTGATTTGGCCACTGGGGAGTCCAGCAGGGTCTGTAAGCTCAAACATACCTTAAAAAAATAAAAAAAAATAATATTAAAAGGTATCTATATGCTGAAAAATAAATAAATAAAATTCTTAATCAGCATTCTTGCCATAATTTCCCACACAAAAAAATATATCTAAACATATCTAAAGTTTAAAAATTCTTAATAGAATAAATAAAAATAGATCAATCCAAAAAGAATGTTTAACTAAATGATCTTAATGCTCACTAACAAGACCTAAAAGCTCTTTAACTTCTGAAAATCAATCAAATTCATTCTATGTAAAATGATATCATTATGACCTATTGTTTGTCCTACCAGTGATGGTTTCATCGTGTGCCAGCGAGATGAGCGGCACTCTGGCCTTCCCCAGATACAGCTGGTTCTCATCATCTAAATCATCAAACACATACAACACCAGAGCCTCTGACCTCAGAAACGCATCAAGGTCAGAGTTCATGGCCAATGGGAAGACCGTGTGATCTTCAAACTGTGGCTCATTGGTGGAGGATATGATTGGGGTATCATGGTCAGGGAAGTCATAGAGTTTGTAGAGGACGTAGGGGCTGGGTTGAGTGTGAGGAGCTCTGGATTTGAGATTACAGCATAAGTGTACAGTGACGTTTAGTTCATTAAGATCACCATCCATCAATGATGAGGAACTGGCGACAGGAACCGATAAAGCCTGAAAAATAAAGTAAAAAGATCAAGTAATTTTGGTATGTGTAAAAGTAGGAAACCATGCAAGGAAACCGGTGAATAAACAGTACCTGGCTGTCTCTCATGCTTGTGTTGAGGTAACCAAGTGCTTTGACTCTCTCCTTATAAAGGCGAATGGCTTGTTCCATAGGAACTCTCAGTTTGAGCCAGTACTCTAGAGTACCAAACACCTGGATCTCATCTGTAACACCTACAAACAGATGGAGAGCACTTTTTGATAGTTGTATGGTGCTTTTTCTTAGAGTTAAGAGCATCTTAATAACCAGAAGAAACTTCTTCGACTATAAAGAACATTTTATGCATTGAAAAGTTTCCATGAATGTTAAAGGTTCTTCAAGGAACCATAAATGTCAATAAAGAACCTTTATTTTTGGCATTCTGCTAAACGTCGCTTTTCTGTGCTCCTCAAAAGAAAAAAGTCATATATAACCGGGGTGTCCAAACCTGCTCCAGTAGGGCCAACTGTCCTGCAGAGTTCGGCTCCAACTTTCCTCAACACCTGCCTGGAAGTTTCTAGTATGCCTAGTAAGGCCTTGATTAGATGGTTCAGGTGTGTTTAATTGGGGCTGGAGATAAACTCAGTGGCCCTTAGCAGGATTGAACACAAGTGTCATAGAAGTTTGGAACTACAAAAACGGTAGGGCTGCACAAAATCACCTGAAATCGTGATTTGGCTTAGTGCGATTATTAAATCCTTAATTAATTTTTAATTAAATAGATATATGCACAGCATGTTAGTGAAGAGCGGCTCTGTGATCAGTAGTAAATGCTGCTCATCCTTTGAAAGCACTGCGAGTTTAAGTTTTTAAATCGCAAATCGTAATTTTAACCAGAATTGGTTTTTAATAAAATGTGCAATTAGATTTTTTCCCCAAATCGTGCAGCCTTAAAAAAAGGCGAGTACATTTTCAGTTTTGAGTGAACATTTCCTTAGATATTAACCAAAAAAACACCCATTTTGGTCGAACTCAATGTCAACAGACAGTCGAAAGACTCACCGACTAACTGAATGGTGCCAAACACCTTCCCATCTCGTTCCAGCAGTTGATTTAACCTGAGCTGACCAGCGGCCACCGTGCGGAAACTCAACCCCTCGGCGAGCTGCACCTCCACGGTGACAGAGCTGGTGTGGAGATAGTTCAAAAAGAGCTCATTCACTCTCACCAGATATTGAGAAGTGAAGCTGTACGCTGGACGGGCACCTCGCACCACAGCGGTGGACTGCAGCTCGAAGTCGTAGAAGGCATATGTGCAGAAGGTGGACGGATCTCTGTCCTTTAGACCCGCTACAGCTTCAGGAGCGAACTGCGCTCTCCCCAAGTGGATTTCCAGAAGGTTCTCGCCTCGAGCCAAGTGGAGGGGTCCATCAAACTCATCTGTGACGTCATCACTGGTGACATCAGGTCTGAAAACATGGGTCTTGGTTCCATACGCAATGTCTTTCAGCTGGGCTGGAAGGACACAGGAAGAATTAGTTTTACTAAGCACTAGTTAGTTTGGGAAACACTGGGAATCGGAAGATCATGTTTTGGATGCAGCTAAACCTTCAAGTTTCTTAATCTTGGCAGCTCTCATGTCCAGAAGCTGAGCCAGCTTCTCCGTCTTCAATTCACATTCAAGTTTCAGATCGTCCATCGTGCGAGTGACCACTTCAACTTCAGCCTATAACAACATAGATGTTTAAATGCATTAGCCTTATGTGACCAATATCTGTATATGGAGAAGTTAACATGAAATTAAGTTTGTAACCCAATGTTGCAATAGAGACCTGCTCATTCGAGTCTAAGTCCAGACCTAGACCTTAATAGGTTGAGTCCGACTCGTGTCCAAGTCAAGACCGAGACCCTGAAAATATGGTCTTGAGCTCAGACTCGAACTGACTCTACAACACTGCTCCATAATGTGGTGTATTTTCAAAAGATAAAATGTAGGGCATGACCTATTTATCCACTGGGAATCGATTTAATTGTGAAAAGTGGGCGTTCAATACCAAAATTGAGTCTAATTTGGAGCTAAATGTGACTTTGCAGTTGATAGTGCACCTACTTTTGAGGAGGCTGACAAAGACATGGAGGCTGAAGGTCAATTTAATCTTCAAGTGCATCTTGACATATTGCCAACAGTAACGCTTCTTTCAAATCTATTGTTATTTTCTATTATTTCCAAAATAATTATTACATTAAAGTTAACCAGCAACACCAGCATTGTGTTAATCCAGTAAAGATGATCGATTATGATTTCATGTTAACTTCTGGATAAAAGATAGTGATTGTCAGAGGATTATCTATAAGGTCTGTTAGACTTTCAGTGTAAGGATTGATCAAACCTGATAGTCTTTATTGATCTTGTGTTGGATGATGAGCATGTTCCTGGTCTTCTCCAGCTCTTGAATGGTCTCAGCATGAGTGGCCTGCATTTCCCTCAGAGATCGTTCCACGTCCACTTTCACATCTTCTTCCACCTTCTCCAGGAAGCCAAGCTCTCCACTCTTCTGACTCCTACGAGTCTAAATGGGCATTACAAATAAATTAAAAAAAGACAGTGAAAAACAATGACAATTTCTATACAAGTTTAGCAGTGCACTACTGTTCAAAAGTTTGGGGTGGGTATGATTTTTTTTAATGTTTTTGAAAGAATTTGTAAAAATAACTGCAAGCAGCAATTATCGGGGCCAAGCACAAATAACACGATGAGTCATGCCAACATGACTGGGAGCATCAGACCAACTGCAACAACAAGCAATTAAAGATATTTTAAGATGATTTTAGGCAAAATGGCTGAAAAATCATAAATATAGTCTCTAGTAATTTGATTTAATGGTTTATCACTTTTGACCAATAGGTGGCGTTGTTACCAAATTGATGCATTGTTGTCAGTGTGAGGTGACATTGACACATGCACAGTTTGGTGTCAATATGCCAAAGCATTGCAAATATACAGCCTCAGAGTTGTTTTAGCATCATGCCATCAAATGTGTTGCTGCGGTATACAAAAACAGTTTGGTGTATCGACATGGTCTGAAGATGATATGATTCGATTTTTGTGTAAATTGGACAAACGGTCTAGGAGGAGATTGAAAAAGTAGAAAGAAAAAATCTAAATGGTGGACAGGAAGTTTGGCCGACTATGGCAAAATTGGTATCTATGGTCTCGGCATGACCCACAAGGTTATAATGACCACAAGGTGGCACTGCCTCGAAACTTTTTGAGTACCTGAAGGGCACGGTTCCAAAGACACATACCGAGTTTCATAACTATACGCTAATGCGTTCTTAAATATTACATTTTACGTCAAAATTCTAAATGGCCGACACCCAAAATGGCCGATATAGGAAAATTGGGCATTGTTCGACTTGGCATGCTTCACTCAATCTAAATGTCCATTTTTATTCTGACCACTAGGTGGCACTGTGCCAAAACTGTGCAGGTAACCTCAGGTCATGGTTGTCATAACACACACCAAGTTTGGTCAGAATACGCTAAAGCGTTACAGAGATATAGCCACGCGTTCATTTTGGCGGGCACTTCATCAAATTCGTTCACATGTTATTTAGAGAACGGCTTGACGAATCAACTTGAATTCCATAACTTTTTGCCAGCATGGTCTGAAGATGATCTGGCTTAATTTTGATGAAAATCAGAGCAATGGCCTAGGAGTTGTTCGAAAAAGTAGGTTATTTGGTAAATTCAAAATTTTCATGATGGGAAATGACGTCATATGGTCAATCGAATCGTCTTGAGCCAAGGAATCAGAGCCAAGGAATTTCTAGTTTCTACAGTTCATAAGTTATTAGCATAAACGTAAGAGCAACTTTGGACAATTGGTGGCGCTGGAGCGATTGAGTTGGAGACTCCAAATTTGCTATGGTGACAGTTCAGACTGTCCTCTATCAGTGTGTCATATTTCATAACTTTCCCACCAGTGGTTCTATGGGCTAGCATAGACTTGCAGAGAGGATGAATAATAAAAAGTAGAATGCCAACGATTACAATAGGTGCGTTCGGTGCTTAATTAGTTTGGTAGATTCAAATGTACAGTATTTACCTTGATAAGCATCAGGGCTTCACTGAGTTCAGCTGCATCTATTTCACTTTCCTTTAGAGAGAAGTATCAGATTCAGGCATCAAATAAAACCATCTGTATTGTTTTCATTTTTGTTTGTTTTTTGTAAATGGCAACTTTCTTTATGGGTGAACTATTCCTTCAAATGACTGTTTAATCTCTATTGCTACAAATATTAGACTTTACCTTGGTAAAGAACTTCATGCGATCTTTAATTTCATCCAGTTGTTGTTTCTGCTCCAGGTAACGCAGTTGAAGTTGCTTGTTTTCTTGCATCAGTTTTTCATTTACATCTTCAGTGAAAATAAACCAACAATGAGTCGACACACACCAGCCGTTTAAAGCAGCTGCAGTCGTGTGTGCGGTTACCTCTCTCTGCCTTGATCTTATCCAGGATCTGGTTTTTATCAGTGAGGTCAGATTTTAAAGCCGTCTCCAGCTGGACGACCTGCAGTTTGAGCTGCTGTTCTCGAATTCTCCATTTCTGCTCCTGACTCACATCAAACGCACTATTGCAACAGGAAAAAAACTCATTCAGGGCAGAACGCTCCCACACAATGATAGGGATTTGTTTCAATTCTTCTTAATGCATGAGCAATTATAATTAATAGTGATACGTTAGCAAACAACACTAGTCAGTAGTATACTACTCCTTTTTTATCTTTTTTTACCTTTTCACAAATTTATCACAGTTTTCCTTGAGCAAGTCTCTCTCCTTTTCCAAATCTTGGATTCTCTCTTGTAACTGAAGAAAGACAAAAAAACAAATCAATTGGTAAACTTTGAAAACATTTTCGATATCTTAAAAAATAAAAATGAAATATATACGTTAAGTATTTTTCCACCTTTAACATATATAGGTGGAAAAACACTTAACATCAAATCACCAAAATTACACATTATACAATTATTAAGCAATTATAAATCTTAAATATTCGACTTTCATTCACTGCACTGCAGTCTGCTGCGATGCTCAACTATAGTGAAGTGTGTGTGTGTGTGTGTGTGTGTGTGTGTGTTGGCAGCTGCACCTCTTGCGCGTGTCTCTGGTCTAGAACTCTGCTCTGAATCTGTGTCTCCAGCTGTAAACTCTTCATCCTCTCCTCCTTCATCTGTCGACTCACTTCCTCCACCTTCAGCAGCGCCGCATCATGACTGGCCTTCAGAGTCTTCATGCTCTGCAGAAACAAACGCCTGCTATTGACATGAGCACCAGCAGAGGCACTACAGCCCTTTAACGGCTGCATGACAGATCAATCAAATATGATAACATATGACATATATGAGCATTTAATGGTTGAATTTTAAATATAACATTTTGATAAAAATGTTTAAAAAAAACACACACATTTCAAAATATATTTGAAATATTTTTTAGCCAAATATGCATGCATGTATTTATTAACTGATTTAAATTCAGGACATTTTATTTAAAATTTTTTAAGATGACACTTGAGCTGAAAGAAGTCTCTATGGAAGCTCATTTCCACCCCATAAGCAAAAAAATAAAAATCATGCTTTAATAAACCTTTATGATGACATAACAACGTCTAAATTATGACATTTACTAACTATGAAATTACATAATTACAATTACTACGTTCTCATCTCATAAATATGGCATAATGTGTCATAATTTAAACTTTTTATGTCATAATTATAATTTACAAAAGCATGATTTTTTTTAGAAGTGGCAGAAATGAGTCTTTTATACTTACGGAGGATACATTTAATTGAGCAAAAATACAGTAAAACATCATATACATAAAACAGTAAATAATATTTCATTTTAAAAAAAAATTTTATTTTCATATTATGTTAAAAGTGTGATTTATTCCTGTGATCAAAGCTGAATTTTAAGCATAATTTCTCCAGTCTTCACACTTCACACTTCACACATAATTTCTCCAGTGACACACGTGATCCTTCAGAAATCACTCGTATATGATGATTTGAGGATCAAGAAACATTTATGATTATTATCAATGAAAACAGTTGTGCTGTTTAATATTTTTGTGGAAACCGTGATACATTTTTTTCAGAATTCTTTGATGAATATAGTTCAAAAGAAAAGCATTTATTTGAAATATTATTTGTTGTAGCAATATAAATGTCTTTACTGTAATTTTTTTATTTTTTTCATAATTTAATGCATCCTTGCTGAATAAAAGTATTAATTTCTATAATTATTATTATCATTATTTTTAATGATAATCCTACTGACCCCAAACTATTGAAGTCATGTGCATACACATGCTATCACACAATGTGTGTCAGAATACATTGAGGCGCAAAGAATCCGGGAAAAAGCAGGGAACATACTCCGCAATTATAACAACAGATATATTATCATCAGCCAATTATAGTTGATCTTTTTGACACCAGGGTCCCTGACGGTCACTCGTACCTCCTGTTGCTGTAGAAATCTGCTCTCCAGCACTGTGAGTGCATTTCCTTTCTCAGATACCAGCTTTTGTAGTTTGATCATCTCTACATTATCCTTTATAGTTAACCTGTAAAACACGATTTACAATTCAAACTCTATGCGTTCATATTAATATTCTATCACAGCAATCCCTGAAGAGAGAACAGCACCTCTGTCCACCAGCCTGATGCTCTCTCATCTGGAGGAGTGACTCCTCAAACTCTCTCTCTCTCCTCTTCAGCTGATCTCTCAACACCTCCGCTGATCTCTCCATCTCCTCCAGCTGAGCTTGCTGGATCTCAGTCACGTTCTCCCTGCGATCACGTAAAACAGCCGACAGATGTGTAATCTCCTTTCTTTCAGCATGTGTGGGTCTGTGAACAGACTGTGCATCACTCACAGGTTGCGGATCTCAGCGCGGGCCTCATCCAGCAGACTGTGTCCATAGCGGGGCAACAAACCCTGGGGCGGTTTTGCACTCATTTCCCCTTCAACATGCCTGATACCTTTGAATAAAAAATAAATATATACACATATATAAACACAACAGACCCATATTTTGTAGCATACTTTAAATATAAGACATTTATAATTTTCTCCAGTAGCTCTGTTTTTACACATCCTAGGAAATACTCAAAGGATCCTTTAAGAATAGCTGTAGAATTTATCAAAATATTCTCACCCTCAACCAAGCGATTATTGAATTAGAATAGAATAGGATATAAAATAACATATTACAGAAGAGTAAATAGTAGAATTAAAATAGAACACAGAATATAGAATAGAATAGAATAGAATAGAATAGAATAGAATAGAATAGAATAGAATAGAATAGAATATGGCAGTAAATATCACAATATGCCATCTATGGGTAGAGAGATACTGTAGATGACAATAGATGACAGAATAGAACATAGTGGAGAAAAATTAGAATACAGATTAGAAAATGGATTGCATAACAGAACAAAACAAATATAGAATATGTAGCACAGAATGGAAAAAATAATAATAACAGAATAGAAGATAGATATAAAATAGAAAACCTAATAGAATAGAGTAGAGTTTAATACAGTGTAGAATAGAATGGGATACAAAATATGGCAGAAATAGACTACAAAATATAACATAGATAATAAAATAGAATATAGTAAAGAACAGAACAGAATACAGAACAGAAACTGAATTGCAGTACAGAACAGAAAAAAATAGATTGTGGAATATAGATTACAGAATGTGGTGTAATGGAATAGACTATAACAACATGATATAATAAAATGCAGAATAGGCAAGAATGAAATAGCCTACACAGTAGACTATGGAATAGAACAGAACAGAACAAATATATAGAATAAAATATGCATAACTGAACAGAGCAGATAACACAACAGAAACATAATTTATAAAATGGACTGCAGAATAGAACATAACAAATATATATATTCTGCCTCTCTCTGACATTCTGGGACAGTACAGACTCTAAAAACAACCAGGACACTTTCATTTAATTGCCATTCACTGTAATATATATATAAAGAGATCATAGAATAGAATAGAATAGAATAGAATAGAATAGAATAGAATAGAATAGAATAGAACAGAACAGAACAGAACGAATGGAATAGAATAGAACAGAACGAATAGAATAGAACAAATAGAATTGAACAGAACAGAATAGAACATTACAGAATAGAATAGAATGAATATAATTGAATAGAACAGAAAAGAACAGAACAGAACAGAATAAAATAAAATAGAACAAAACAGCACGGAATATAATATAACAGAATAGAAAACAGAATAGAATAGAATAGAACAGAACAGAACAGAATAGAACAAAACAGAATAGAACAAAACAGAACAGAACAGAACAGAACAAAACAAAACAAAACAAAACAAAACAAAACAAAACAAAACAAAACGGAGCAGAACAGAACAGAATAGAATAGAACAGAATACAACAGAATAGAATACAACATAACAGAATAGAACAGAAAAGAAAAGAACAGAACAGAACAAAACAGAATAGAACAAAACAGAACAGAACAGAATAAAATAGAACAAAACAGCACAGAATAGAATATAACAGAATAGAAAACAGAATAGAATAGAACAAAACAGAACAGAATAGAACAAAACAGAACAGAATAGAACAAAACAAAACAGAGCAGAACAGAATAGAACAGAATAGAATAGAACAGAATACAACATAACAGAATACAACAGAACAGAATAGAACAGAATAGAAAAGAACAGAACAGAACAAAACAGAATAGAACAAAACAGAACAGAACAGAACAGAACAGAACAGAATAAAATAGAACAGAACAGAACAGAACAGAACAGAATAGAATAGAACAGAACAGAATAGAAAACAGAATAGAATAGAATAGAACAACAGAACATAATAGAACAAAACAGAATAGAACAGAATAGAACAAAACAGAACAGAATAGAATAGAAAACAGAATAGAATAGAAAACAGTATAGAATAGAAAACAGTATAGAATAGAACAGAACAGAATAGAATAGAATAGAACAAAACAGAACAGAACAGAATACAACAGAATACAACAGAAGAACAGAATACAACAGAACAGAATACAACAGAACAGAACAGAACAGAATAGACTAAAACAGAACAGAACAGAACAGAACAGAACAGAATAGAATAGAATAGAACAGAATACAACAGAACAGAATACAACAGAACAGAACAGAACAGGACAGAATAGAAAAGAATAGAATAGAATAGAATAGAATAGAATAGAATAGAATAGAATAGAATAGAATAGAATAGAATAGAATAGAAGTACCTGCTTTGGGAGTGTGTGGTCGTGCTGGTGACAGGGGTCTGCGCAGGCCAGAGTTGATGCGCGGCTGGATGTGGCTATAGGGAGTGTGTCGGCGGGTTTGAACCTGCAGCTGCTGTTTGGTGGCCAGCAGACGGCGTCTCAGCCCTTCGTTCTGTTTCTCCAGATCCTGAACCTTCTCCTGCATCTCCTCCATCATCTCCTCCATCTCAACATCTCGACCGCCCGCGCTCTCGCTCTGCTTACGGTCCTTCACCAGACGGATCAACTTCGTGGCCATCCTGAAACACCACAGGCATTTCTAAATCCATTTTTCCAAAGAATAAAACTAAGCCCATTAAAATACATATTTAGAATTGAATGATTGAGCGAACCTGCGGATCTTGTCTTCTTGTTTGCATGTGTGTTGTTTGAGTGTGAGGTTTTCATCCTGCAGCCGTAAAAACTTGTCCTCCAGCTCTTCCCTGCTGAACTTGGACACGTTCTGCCTCTCTCTGACATTCTGGGACAGTACAGACTCTAAAAACAACCAGGACACTTTCATTTAATTGCCATTCACTGTAATGAATTTTTAACAGTTATAATAATACTTTTGTTTTAATAGTGACCTGGTAACGTAGCTGTGCCATGTGTGTTGACAGTGATGTCTTTCACAGGAATATCCCCAGCTGTTTCATCAGCACGGGAAAACATCATTCAGTCTGAAACCAAAGCAAATATACACTTGAAAAAAATATTGCAAATATGAATTATAGTAAATTACTTAATTTGTAATACTTAACATTACGTGGGCTACAGAAGAATATAATGGTATCACCATGTTTATTTAGGACATGGCATTATTTTAAGTTAAATATTACCACATATAAATATTGTAATCATTTACAAAGCCCCATGACATTTCCATCTGATAACGGTAGCACTGCGATCTGATACATGTTTTCTAACAGTACTTTTTTGAAACAGTTATCTAAGTCACAGAAAACACATAATGTTACGATAGACGAACTTATAGGCACACAGCGAACTTCATAATGTCATAAAATACAAATATTTTAACCCAAATATCATCTCACCGATTCAAAAGCATCACACACAAGCCACAGCGACAGTTGCTAACAAACAACTCTTCCACTTCCGCTTTAAAGGACGCCACTTCCGCAACTACCTTTATGGGAAATGGTGTTTTTACGGCGTGACGTTTTCGCGTGCCTAGAATGAACTGCGCTCAAAAACAGCTGTTGAATTTCCATTTTAATGTTGCTGTTTTTTTTTTTTGTAAAAAAGTAACAACTCGTACGCTGCACGACAATATACCCATACGAATCTTAAATGTCTGAATGTCAGAGTAAATCTTGCTCTGGATAGTGTACAGTGGAGAGAACGACATATTAAACAAAACTTAACACAGCAAATGTCTTATTTACTTCTTGAACTGTATTAAAATGTCATCTAAAACCTTAAATACAGGCTGAAATACTTGTAAAACAGTATTTTATCATGGCATATTAAAGTCAGAAAGTGGGCGGGACCTCCACTTCCGTGTGACGGGCTCGACGTACAGAATTGGAATTCGCTTATATAGTTGCGTCAAAAACTATGCGTAACTCTTCGTTTCGAGCGTGTCGGCACGCACTCAGCGTAACTCAAAAACAGCAGGAGCGAGCTGTCAGTCAAAGGACATTTAAATGGCTACACTCTGCAGACCGCAGTAGAACTGCACAGTCGCTCGCGCTGTCATGAAATAACTTCATTCTTATTTCACTCCTGTTCATTTGATAGCGGTTTGCTTTTCTGCGTTTCTTGTATTGCAAACAAAGATTCAAATCACTCTTATATACATCTACGCACGAAAAGCCCCCAAAAATGAGCGAGGAGGAAGACACATTGGTGAAAACTAGACATGCATTTGAAGATCTGTGTCGAACACTGAATATGGATGAGGAGTCGAGTAACAGGGCATGGAGGAGTTATGAAAATATCAGCAAAAATTACACTCTGGAGGTAAAGTGAACTCATTATATGCAGGCCCAGTGCACACATTTAGATCCGTAAATATGCATGCATTCAATAGTATTCACGTGAATTGACATGTTAACCTGTTATTTGTATGTTTAATGTATGAAGTGTGTGCTTTAAACTTGTCAAAGAGTGTTTAAATGTGTTTAAATATGCGTGAATGTGCATGAGTGCAGAATGCGCGTGAGGGGGTGAGATCTGTGTGACATCATCAAGGCTTTATCTGAATGAACAGACGCTTTCAATACTGTATGTGGGATACAGTGAGGTCAAGTTGTGCTTTTGGTTGTTTTAAGGCTGAGACATAAAAATGGATCTCCACCACTAATGTCCCGCAGTGTCACCTTATTGTGCTTGTGGAGAAAAACATTTCAGCATTGGTACTGTACCATGCAGCATGGAGAGAATCAAATGGTAAAAGCATAATTTTCTGTCATAAACCATGGTATATTCTAGGCACCCCAGAATACAATGGTATTTTCATGGTTCATTGGATTCCGCAAAAAAAAAAAACCAAACGGGAACTAAATACTAACAGTAGGGGAACGTTCTGTGTTTATTTTAACAGGTTAAACACAGTTGATTTAGTGTTGTGTGTGTGTGTCTCAGGGCAGTGAGCTGCACTGGCTGGCGTGTGCGCTGTATGTGGCCTGCAGGTCTTCAGTGCCCACTATAGGGAAAGGCACAGCGGAGGGCAACTACGTCTCGCTGACCAGGATCCTGCGCTCATCACAGCAGAGGTCTGGAAACATGCTTATTCTGACATTAGAGATGAAGCTAAACACATACAAAAGACACAGCTGAACAGTTTAGCTATTGTTGCGTGCATGCACACACACACACACACACACACACACACACACACACATACACACACACACATGTTGTGATGTTCCCAAGACAACTTAAAGATCAGCTGGGGATTTAGAGAGCAGCATTTCTTCTTGCAGTGAGCTTCTAGCTTCTTCTAGCTTATAAACCAAAGAGACTAGATTGAGAGTAGAGTTTTGCAATCGTATAAAATGATCAAAGTAACAAAAAAAATATTTTAATTAAAGTAATTATATGATTTTATATGATCTTGATAATAATAACTATATACAGTTACAGTAACTATGTATGGCTAAATCTAGCAATAACTCAAAGCCTTATTTCATTCCATAATTAGATAAAATTGATGAATAAAATATATTTTGCTTAAATACAACGAAGCCTCTTGTGACATTATTTTCATGATAATTAGGACATGCCCCTGGCCTCCAAATTCACATTACTGTTAAGAAAGATATAGGAATAGTATAGTATAGCTTAGTATAGTACAGTACAGTGTAGTATAGTACAGTATAATACAGCGTAGTATAGTACAGTATATTATGGTGCAGTACAGTACAGTGTAGTATACTATAGTACAGTACAGTACAGTATAGTACAGTATAGTATAGTATAGTACAGTATAGTGCAGTACAGTGTAGTATACTATAGTACAGTATAGTACAGTGTAGTACAGTACAGTATAGTACAGTATAGTGCAGTATAGTGCAGTACAGTGTAGTATACTATAGTACAGTATAGTACAGTATAGTACAGTATAGTGCAGTACAGTGTAGTATACTACAGTACAGTATAGTATAGTATAGTACAGTATAGTATAGTGTAGTATAGTATAGTGTAGTACAGTACAGTACAGTACAGTAGTATACTATAGTACAGTACAGTATAGTGCAGTACAGTATGGTGTAGTACAGTACCGTATAGTACAGTATAGTATAGTACAGTGTGGTATAGTATAGTACAGTACAGTGTAGTATACTATAGTACAGTATAGTACAGTACAGTATAGTATAGTACAGTATAGTACAGTACAGTATAGTACAGTGTGGTATAGTATAGTACAGTACAGTACAGTGTAGTATTCTATAGTATAGTACAGTATAGTACAGTATAGTACAGTATAGTACAGTACAGTACAGTGTAGTATACTATAATACAGTATAGTATAGTACAGTATAGTACAGTATAGTATAGTACAGTACAGTATAGTGTAGTATTCTATAGTTTAGTACAGTATAGTACAGTATAGTACAGTATAGTACAGTACAGTACAGTGTAGTATACTATAGTACAGTATAGTACAGTATAGTATAGTACAGTATAGTATAGTACAATATAGTACAGTATAGTACAGTATAGTATAGTACAGTATAGTACAGTATAGTATAGTACAGTATAGTATAGTACAGTATAGTACAGTACAGTATAGTACAGTGTAGTGTGGTGTGGTGTGGTGTAGTGTAGTGTAGTGTAGTGTAGTGTAGTGTAGTGTAGTGTAGTGTAGTGTAGTGTAGTGTAGTGTAGTGTAGTGTAGTGTAGTGTAGTGTAGTCAGTTTGTCATCTATGGTACGTACAAACTGTTTGCCTCTACACACTCTGATTAGGAGCTCTTTTATCTGATCTGCCATATGTAGAGTGAATCTTTTAAAAGAATTATAAGAATCATATTATGTGTTGCAGATATCCATGTAATATTCTCAGTTAGTAGTTAGGTTGTTCAGTTAGTAACATACTTGACAGAACTTTTGCGGACATGAGAGAAATAAATATTGAAAGAAATGTAATATAAATCAATTAAAAAAAAATGTTTTTTGAAGCATTTAGATTTGAGAAATAAATTTAATAAATGTTGAATTATTTTTAAAATACATGAGTCTGAACTCAAGACTTGCTCCTTCACAAATAGACACCCCAAAAACTGCTGTTTAGGGGACATCAAGGCAATTTCAAGAAAACTAATATGCTTTCTCTTAATTAGATATTAAATCAATAATTAGATATTAAATAAAATATTATTTCTGTTAAGAACATTATTAGAAATATATATATATAATTATCTTCAGTGGGTATGAAATGTACCATAAATTGAATCAGATGCAACAAGGACATATTAAAATAAAGTGTTTTCACACTTTCTCATTATATTTGGACATGAGTATTATTGTAATGAATGTTGTAATGTAATGTATTCTAAAGTTTAAATAACGTCCTTATACCTTTCAGCCTGATCGAGTTCTTCAATAAAATGAAGAAATGGCAGGACATGGCCAACCTGCCCATCGAGTTCCAGCAGAGCACAGAGAAACTGGAGAGGAACTTCACCGTCACGTCTGTCATCTTCAAGAAATACGTGCCCTTATTCAAAGACATCTTCAAGGCGCCCACAGATGAATTACCCAGAGTGCACAGAGGCAGGAAACAGAGGTACTTGAACCTGAACTTTCCTCTGCGTTTTATAGTAAAGCACATGTGATAAATAACCTCAGGTTAGGTCCCTGCTGTAGTTCACAGATAATGTGCGAACAATCAGTTATTTCTGCATATGGATCAGATTTATTGTGCTGACTGACACTTCCTGTGTCCTCAGACGACATCCCTGCACCGTCACTGAGGTGTTCAATTTCTGCTGGATCCTGTTCATACATGCTAAAGGTAAAGAATTACCAAACACAATGTTCATTTAAAGGGCCATATTCTACATGTTTCCCCTAATGTCTACTCACAGTACTGTACTTACAGTACAGTAAAATAAACAAAACACAAAACAAAAGTAAAAGACACACATAAACAAAACATAACGTAAAGTCCTTCAACTTTTCCCCCTTGCTTGTTGTGATGCTTTACCGTTTAAAAGTTTGGGGTCGGTATGTTTTTTTTTAACGTTTTTGAACATAAAGTCTCTTCTGCTCACCAAGGCTGCATTTATTTGATCCAAAATAAAGTAAAACAGTAATATTGTGAAATAGCCTACAGTTTCTGAAGAAACCTTGCCGTGGCAAAACTCGGGCACTAGGTAGTTACTAGGGTATTTTGTGTAACTCCCAAATCGGTGCAATGTTCTGATACTGAGACATGGTGTGTTTATGTTGCTATATGGTTGCTAGGGTCCTCTAAATGGTTGCTATGGTGTGGCTACACAGTTCCTATGGTGATACTTACAGGCTGGTTTCCAACCAAAACAAAAGAGCCAATCCCGTGTCTCTATGTTGTGGTGCTGAGATATGGCTTATTCATGCTGCGGTACGGTTGCTAGGGTGCTGTAAATAGTTGCTAGGGTGTGACCAGACACTTACCAGTGTGAAACTAATAGACTGGATTTCTGCCCGAATCAAAAGAGCCAATCCCTGTGTCTCTATGACATGTTTGTGTCCAAAATCGCATCTGACTGAGTAGGTACTACATTTGAATTCGAATTTACTTCACGACCATTAAAAAAGTATGTTCTATATAGTGTGAATATGTGTGTATGAATGTAATTCAGATGTACTACAACCGAAATGTTGTTACTGTCACATGACCTCCCAGCGTCAGTTCACCGCTTCATTGCCATTCACAAACCCCCTCCCGTGGCCTCATGGTCCATCAAATGCGCACTTCAGAATCTAGCTACTGTTTTTCGAATGCTATGCATTCAGAGCATAGACTGTATAGAATAGTGGACGCACTGTAGTGTCCGTGACGACACCCGTTGGTTTCTGAAGAGCATTTTTGAAGCCCAAAGTAGGCGGAGCCGGCCGTCGCCATCTTAGCTGCTAGTCACTCCCGGATAACTGAAAATGGGCAAAGAGGCGTGACGTGGGCGGAGCTAACTTTATATGAAAACGTTTCATACAGTCTATGGTTTCAGCCTACAGCTAATCACAGTCTGTTGGATTCTGGAGTGTAGTAAACGTTTTTAAATAAAATTATAAATAATAAATTAATTAATTAAATTAATTAATTAAATTAAATTAAAAATATTATTATATTCGAATTTCACTCGAGCTCACCCAAGCTTTATAATGGCAGTGAATGGCTGTAGAAAATTTGAAGCCCTAAAAGTGCATCCATCCATGATAAAAATACTTTACACGGCTCCGGGGGTTAATAAAGGCCTTCTGAAGCGAAGTCATGCGTTTGTGTAAGAGAAATACCCATATTTAAAACTTTATAAACTATAATCACTTTGCTATATAGGCCAAAACCACTTTTTGTACCAGGCTGTAAACTTTTTTTTTGCTGCTGTTAAGTTGGGCACTTTATCATGAGGGGGTCTATGGGACTGACTCTCTTCTGGAGCCTGTCTCTAGTGGCCAGTCGATGAACTGCAGTTTAAGTCACTTCTGTGTTGGATTCAAGAAAGACTGGAAGGTTGCGGCTTGATTCGGACATACTTCTCTTTTGTTGTACTATATAGTAGGGAAGTATTCAATTTGAATAAAAAATTCTTATGCAAATTACCATAGTAGGAAAACCACATGGTTGCACACAGCTCTTGCGCCCCAGGGGTACAACTTATACACAGCCTGCCAGCCTCTTCAATGCTTCTACATGCTTCTACAAATCCCTCTCTCGCCCCTGTCGCCCGGAGCTATGACCCAACATTTATCCCAATGTGAAGTCTAAGGGATTTTTCTCCCATGGTGCGATGGTTTATAAAAGTCACAGCACACCTCTCCTCAACAATCTGCGTGATGTGACACCTCAGTAACGGGTCTACGACAAACCGTGCGGGACGAGTTTTGTCCAGAAGACAAAAAAGAGAACAGTAGTGATACTTTGCTTTGCTACAAGCAAAAGAGATCAGGAGAAGAGGTCAGGAGAAGAAGAGGAAAGCTCCGGGGTATGCGGTTCATGTTCCTCCTTTAACAGGGTCGTGAGCTGTGGAGCGTGTCTAACATAAGGACTGGCAGTCATTGGCTGAGAGCGCAGGAGCTTGATCATGTGACCTGTGCTTATTATTCGGGCCTGTACAGGCATGTTTGATCGAGGCCATCAGGGACAGAGCATTTCCTCACACACACAAATGAACATTTTCGGGAAGTCATTTTCTTTAATGCTTTGAGTGAATGTGGCTTTACTGAAAGGATTTATTTTTGTTGTTTGTGTTGAGCTGCAAGATCAGACATACTGAAATTGTTTAAACCAAAATAGTGTGTGTGTGTGTGTGTGTGTGTGTATGTGTGTGTGTGAGAGAGAGAGAGAGAGAGAGAGAGAGAGAGAGTGTGTGTGTGTGTGTGTGTGTGTGTGTGTGTGAGAGAGAGAGAGACAGAGAGAGAGTGTGTGTGTGTGTGTGTGTGTGTGTGTGAGAGAGAGAGAGAGACAGAGAGAGAGAGTGTGTGTGTGTGTGTGTGTGTGTGTGTGAGAGAGAGAGTGTGTGTGTGTGTGTGTGTGTGTGTGTGTGTGTGTGTGTGTGTGTGTGTGTGTGTGTGTGAGAGAGAGAGAGACAGAGAGAGAGTGTGTGTGTGTGTGTGTGTGTGTATGTATGTGTGTAAACTTCTTTACTCTGTCAACTGCTAATTGCACGAAACAGCACAGTTGCAAAGCAACATAAGATGTCCGAATCAAATGTTTGAATGGTTTATTTGATCAAGTAATCTTTTTTTCCACGTAATCGTTCAAGCCAGTCATGAATATTCATTTGTTAATAATCCTTCTGAATTGCTTCATCATTAAAGCCGTGCTGCAACACTGCATTTCCTCAAACCTAGACAGAGCATTTTCATTATACGGTGTGTTCAGAGTCATGTTGGCAGTCATGTTTAAAGAGCAGTGCATGCAGCGAAGCAGGAGCGCGTTATGTCCTCATGTGCGTCACTTCACATAGCAACAGCCGACAAGACAAGTCAGGGCTTGCCCGTGTTTGAGGCCGGAGGGGCAGATCTGTGGCCCTCAGGACCCTGTCCTGGAGGAAGAGCCTCATTCTGCTGTATGTGTCGAGGAGAGAGCCTCCTGACACACACTCACATTAGTTGAGGAAATGAGGAATTACACGTGAGTACCAAGAGCAGATCAACTCAGTTTATCTTAACTTCACCATCCACTGCAGATCATTGGTATCATTGTGCAGTGCTATTTTATATTGAAATATAATTTAGAAAGTAAAATCAATACTTTTATATAAAATATAGTTATTGTGTGTATAGTTCAGGGCTGCTTGTAGCATGAATGCAAACGAACACCATCCAGTTATCCTAAAAATGGTTATTTTGCATTTTTAATCATATTTTTAATGAAAAATATATTTTAGCAGTTTAGTCAAGAAAGAGGTTGTATGCAGAAATGATTGTCATTATTGTTACCCTCATAGCTCACGCTGGAAAAGGAAGGTATTGGATTGTGGGATACAGTATTGTGTGCACTGAGACTTGGTTCAATACTGTACATTTTGACAAAAGTTGTTTTTTTGTTTTGTTTTTTTTTATAGCACTGTTATTACATTCAGGCACAATGCTTTCTTTACTTTAACTCTCTAAATGAATTTAACCGGAAAATATAAATCCAAACACTGGCCTTGCTGCACATGTAGCTTCACAGGCTTTTCCTGTTGTTGCGTTAGAGCCGGGCCACCTGTCTGCTTGATATATGTGTGCGTAGTGTGATCAGTGGTGTTTTCCTGCCAAACACAATTGTGCTTAGTTCTTTTCTGTAATAAGTTTGACAGATCATTTAGTTTCAATTAAGGAAACACGTTCTTACCGAACTACACTTTTAAAAGGAAAGGCTCAGTCAGAACCAAAACATTTTATAGTCGAAAGTCATTAGAATCATCATCTGTTCTTTTTTATATACTATATATGTCATATATAAGACATGTTATTATTTATATGTTACGTCTCCTCTGTCCTGTAGGAAACTTCCCAATGATCAGTGATGATCTGGTGAACTCGTATCATCTGCTCCTGTGTGCTCTGGATCTGGTTTACTGCAACGCTCTGCTGTGCTCCAGTCGGAAAGATCTGCTCAACCCAGCCTTTAAAGGTCCCACACACACACACACACACACACACACACACACACACACACACACACACACACACACGTTTACTTAGCTACCTAAATGGGGATATTCCATAGACATAATGGTTTTTATACTTTACATTCTCTCCCCTTACACTAACCCTACCCCTAAACCTACCCATCACACACACACACACACACACACATACACACACACACACACACACACTTACCCGACCCCTAAACCTACCCATCACACACACACACACACACACACACACACACACACACACACTAACCCGACCCCTGAACCTACCCATCACACACACACACACACACAAACTAACCCGACCCCTAAACCTACCCATCACACACACACACACACACACACACATACTAACCTGACCCCTAAACCTACCCATCACACACACACACACACACACAGATACTAACCCTACCCCTAAACCTACCCATCACACACACACACACACACACACACACTAACCCGACCCCTAAACCTACCCATCACACACACACACACACACACACACACACACACACACACACACTAACCCGACCCCTAAACCTACCCATCACACACACACACACACACACACACACAAACTAACCCGACCCCTAAACCTACCCATCACACACACACACACACACACACACATACTAACCTGACCCCTAAACCTACCCATCACACACACACACACACACACACACAGATACTAACCCTACCCCTAAACCTACCCATCACACACACACACACACACACAAACACACACACACTAACCCGACCCCTAAACCTACCCATCACACACACACACACACACACACACATACTAACCCTACCCCTAAACCTACCCATCACACACACACACACACACTAACCCGACCCCTAAACCTACCCATCACACACACACACACACATACTAACCCTACCCCTAAACCTACCCATCACACACACACACACACACACACATACTAACCCTACCCCTAAACCTACCCATCACACACACACTCACACACACATACTAACCCTACCCCTAAACCTACCCATCACACACACACTAACCCGACCCGTAAACCTACCCATTTTTTTGTCAGGTTTTGGTCACTTCTGGGTACAAATTTGTCCCCAAAATATAGTTAAGTAGCCACACACACACACACAACAGGCTTTCATAACTATAGCATTCATTCTTCTTAAAAACCAAAATGAACCATGTCTTGTGGGATCAGTTGTCCAGACGGTAGGAGATCGCTGAGGGTCAAACTAACATTGGTGTGTGTGTGTGTGTTGTGCACAGGGTTGCCTGAGGACTTCAACAGTAAAGATTATAAGCCAGGCCCAGGCTCATTATGCTTCATAGAGCAGCTGTGTGAACTTCATGATGGTCTGGTGCTGGAGGCCAAAGGAGCAAAGGAGCATTTCTGGAAACCCTTCATCAAAAAACTCTTTGAGCGCAAGGTACTGGAAACACACTCGCCACAGGCCCCGATACACTCACAGCGAGTCTTTTTCTTTCTTCATTTAGTAGGAAATACCTTAGCTGTGATATAATGTTAGTGAACATGCCAACACCGCCCACGCTGCTGAGAGTGACGTTTAGATGAATATGTAAATATTCGTTTAATAACAAAATAAACACACAACAGAAATGAAAGCGTGAGAAAACAGCAGTTTAGAAAGCATCTGATCATAACGTTGTGGATGTGTTTGCACAAGCTCTGCAGTTCAGCACTCCAGTCAAGGAAAGTCACGTCACATTTACAAAAGATTGCTTTAAACCAAACAGCTGTACAGTATTACACATGAAAAAACAGTGTCAGTGTTGCTTTCAATTAGAATTACGCTTCAATTTCTACTATAAGCAGCTCTCCATTGTTTGTTTTCACTCGTGGACGTCTGACCGCGACCAACTCGACAGAGGAAATGAACCGGAGAAGATTTCCACATCAGAGAGCTCACAAGTTCGCCACTGACCAGTGGTAGTTCGAAAGTGTTTACCAGCTGAAAATACATTTTTCGGAAAGTTTGTTTTGGGAAGCTGTTTCGACCTCCGGAAACGAACTCCAAACGAACTTCCTTTTGGTCTGATTTTGTTTGAAATGACGTCACATCAGTTTGCTCTTCAATTTTGTGGGGCGTTTATGATGTGTCAGGACATCCTCTTCAAGTTTGAAGGCAACATGATATCAAAATGTCACGTTAAACATGTTGCAAATTATATTTCATGATATTTTCATGATATATTTTTTGCTTTATTATTTCTTTCATTAATATTGTTTAGCTAAGTATATGCAGAATGTGCCATTTCCCATCTTGTTCTCTGTCACAGATTTTGAAAGGAAAAGAAGACTCGCTGACAGGATTTTTGGAGCCAGTGAATTTTGGTGACAGTCTGTAAGCATCTCTTTCCAGTTAATCACTTAATCCGCATCAAGCTTCTGAAAGCTTTCTCTTGTAGGTTACACTCTCCTTGTTCTCGGTCTGTTTCTTCAGTGCTTCTCTGAACCGTGTGTATGAGGAGCATGTGTTATCATCCGGTTCTCTGGATGAGAGAGTGTTTCTGGGAGAAGCGGCCAGAGAAGACATTGGTACCCCAGGACCTTGTTTCTGTGAAGGGATAGAGAACCAGGAACAGCCCGCCAACCCCCTTCAGAACTATATGACAGTATGTGTGTTGCACAAACACAATTAAATACATTAATTCTCAACAATGAACACTGATTGTGTATTGATCAATAAACGTGTGTTTGTTTCACAGGCGTCTGCTCTGAAAGTGTGTACTCCTTTGACAGGAAGGAGGTACGTGCCGGAGAGCAGCGTGGGTACCCCCGTTTCCATGGCGATGCAGAGTGTGGGCCGTCTGCACACGCTGCTGACAGGGTTTAAATACAGACCCAGCGTGAGACTCAGAGACGTATTCAGGTGATCCCAGACTAGGTTCTGTGTTAGTCTGCAACAATACAGCCAACTACAACCAGCAGAGCTCTGTATTTACAGACGCTGCAGTCACAGTTCACTGGAATCAAATGGAATGTTCTTGTATTGATTCTAATAAACTTTGATTCCAATAAACTTCATGACTTACCAATCCATTGTTTCCAGTGAATTGTGACTTCACTAAAATAACCAGTTTTAGTCAACTATGATTTCAGTTATTCCAGTAAACTATGATGCTAGTCAAATGTGATTCTACATATTCAGGGAAATTGATTCTTGTGATTTCACTTAATTGTCAACCCAGTAAAAAGCGATACCAGTTATTCCATTGAATTGTGATTTTAGTACAGTGTGATACCACTGATTCCAGTGAAATGTGACACAAGTGATTCCAGTGATTCCAGTGAACTGTGATTCCAGTGAACTGTGATTCCAGTGAACTGTGATTCCAGTGATTCCAGTGAACTGTGATTCCAGTGATTTCAGTGAACTGTGATTGCAGTGATTCCAGTGAACTGTGATTCCAGTGAACTGTGACACAAATGATTCCAGTGAACTGTGATTAGATTAAAAAAGGTTACAGAGAAAATTAAAGCACCATGGTACAATAATACTACGCATGTTCTAAAGAGAGAAACCCGTAATTTAGAGCGTAAATGGAAACAAACTAATTTAGAGGTCTTTAGAATCGCGTGGAAAGACAGTATGTCACGTTATAAAAAGGCCCTAAAAGCGGCCAGGGCTGAGCATCTCCGCAAACTAATAGAAAACAACCAAAACAATCCTAGGTTTTTATTTAACACCGTGGCTAGACTAACAAATAAACAGACGTCACCCGAACAAAATATCCCGTTACAGTTTAGTAGTAATGATTTCATTAACTTCTTCACTGAGAAAATAGAAAACATCAGAACCACAATTGTAAATGTTCAATCCTCAATCGCGCCTTATAATTCAGCCTCAATTTCCCCCCCGCAAGAACAATTACAGTGCTTTACAACTATAGAACAAAAAGAGTTAAATAAACTTATCACTTCATCTAAAACAACAACATGTTTATTAGATCCTATACCAACTAAACTACTGAAGGAAGTGTTACCTGTAGTGGAAGGTGGTCTCCTCAATATTATTAACTCGTCTTTATCTTTAGGTCATGTTCCAAGAACATTTAAACTGGCAGTTATAAAACCTCTCATTAAGAAACCACAATTAGATCATAATAATCCAGCAAATTATAGACCCATTTCAAATCTACCTTTTATGTCTAAAATACTAGAAAAAGTTGTGTCCGCTCAACTGGGCTCTTTCTTGCAAGAAAATGATATCTATGAAAAGTTTCAGTCTGGATTCAGGCCGCATCATAGCACTGAAACTGCGCTCGTTAAAATCACAAATGATTTACTCTTAGCTTCTGACCAAGGCTGTATCTCAATACTAGTTTTACTTGATCTAAGTGCTGCGTTCGATACTATAGATCATACAATACTCTTAGATCGACTTCAAAATTATACTGGTGTTCAAGGACAAGCATTAAGCTGGTTTAGATCATACTTATCTGACCGCTACCATTTTGTCTATTTAAATGGAGAAAAATCGATCATAACTCCAGTAAACTATGGAGTGCCGCAGGGATCTGTGTTAGGCCCTCTGTTATTCTCAATATATATGATGCCACTTGGAAATATTATAAGGAAACATGGAATTAGTTTCCATTGTTATGCTGATGACACTCAAATATATATTTCATCACGGCCGGATGAAAACGCTAATTTATCCAAATTGACAGAGTGTGTTAAAGATATAAAAGATTGGATGACGCGTAATTTTCTTTTATTAAATCCAGACAAGACAGAGGTAATACTTATCGGTTCAAAAAACCGCCCACAGAACCTCTCACAATACAACTTTGACATTGTAGGATGTCCTGTTACTTTATCCTCTACAGTAAAAGACCTGGGTGTTATACTCGATTGTAACCTGTCTTTTGAAAATCATATTTCGTATGTTACAAAAACTGCCTTTTTCCACCTTAGAAACATTGCTAAGCTACGTAATATGCTATCAGTTTCTGATGCAGAAAAGTTAGTTCATGCATTCATGACCTCGAGACTAGATTACTGTAATGCTTTATTAGCCGGTTGTCCTGCATCCTCAATAAACAAGCTACAGTTAGTCCAAAATGCAGCCGCTAGAGTTCTTACTAGATCAAGAAAATATGATCATATAACACCGATTTTATCATCACTACATTGGCTACCTATAAAGTTCCGTATTAATTATAAGGTATTGCTACTGACTTATAAAGCCCTAAACGGCTTAGCTCCAGTCTATTTAACGGATCTTCTATCACCCTATAATCCATCGCGCTCTTTAAGATCAATAAATTCGAGGCTTTTGGTCATACCTAGGATATCCAGATCAACCAAAGGAGGGAGAGCATTTTCACATTTGGCTCCAAAACTCTGGAATAGCCTTCCTGATACTGTTCGTTACTCGGACTCACTCTCCCAGTTTAAAACTAGATTAAAGACGCATCTTTTCAGCCAGGCATTCATATAATATTGTTAATCTCACAGTTTCAAACTACAATCCGGCCTCTAGTTCATAAATGCCAGAGGAGAACTGGCCCCCGACTGAGCCTGGGTTCTCCCAAGGTTTTTTTTTTTCTCCATTAGGTCACCTGATGGAGTTTTAGGACACCATTAGGTCACTTGATGGAGTTTTTCGGTTCCTTGCCACTGTTGCCTTTGGCTTGCTCAGTTGGGGATATTTGGGGATATTTAATTTTATTCTATCAATCAATAAATTCCACTAGAAACAAACTTTGTTGTATTATTTTATTTTAATACTGTGAAGCTGCTTTGATACAATCTGTATTGTAAAAAGCGCTATACAAATATACTTGATTTGATTCCAGTGATTCCAGTGAACTGTGATTCCAGTGAACTGTGATTCCAGTGATTCCAGTGAACTGTGATTCCAGTGAACTGTGATTCCAGTGATTCCAGTGAACTGTGATTGCAGTGAACTGTGATTCTAGTGATTGTGATTGCAGTGATTCCAGTGACCTGTGATTCCAGTGATATTTGCTGTGCACTGGAATCACTGATATTTTCTGTTTAAAAACCCACAGGTCTTGTGTAAGAGACCCCAGTGAGTCCATAGCAGCAAGGCTGAAGGATATGTCAGAGACTTTTCTTCAGAATTATGAGGGAACAGGAGAGGAGAACAAGAATCTGGCCAGAGGTGTGTATCTTCATATTTTCCTAAAAATGGCTTTAATTTGTAGCAAATGCCTGTTCCCACAATTCAAACACTGATATCAAAAAATGTGGGGCATCTTTTTTTACAGATGTTGCTGTGAAGTATTTTTGCTTGGCTGAAGCACTTTATTACAAATCACTGGAAGTGATCATCAACCAGGAGAAGAAAAGGCTTGGAGATGTGGACCTGTCTGTAGGTTTCATATTCAGTTCAAACATAAATCACACAGTGTGCCCTAAATAAGCCATGAATGTAATGTACACCTTACTGCAAAACTATTGAACTTTAGCTGCATACTTTAGTTAATTGCGTACTGTGAATGTTCTATCATATGTCTCAGGGCATTCTAGAGCAGGACGTATTCCACCGGTCACTGATCGCCTGCTGTCTGGAAATCGTCATCTTCTCGTACAGACCACCGGGAGAGTTTCCCAGAGTCCTACAAATATTTGACCTCCCTGCTTATTACTTTTACAAGGTAAATTAATATAAAGAATAACGTAAAAATGGTTTGCATTCATTCATAAGAGTCAAAAGCCTTTCTATCTCACTCACAGGTGATTGAGGTGTTAGTACGGGCGGAGGAGGGTCTTTTCCGGGAGGTGGTCAAACATCTGAACCATGTGGAGGAGCAGGTGTTGGAATCCTTGGCATGGAAAGGAAACTCCCCTCTGTGGGAGAGCATCCGAGAGGCCAAGAACTGTGTTCCTGCCTGCCAGGAGGTCAGAACAATATAACTGCTTATGATTATATGAACATGAAAAGAAAGTACACTTTAGCATACTTTAAAAAGAGTACATAAATCATTTACTTTAAAAAAATATATTTAAGTGTGAAGCGGCAGCATGACACTAGGTGTAGCTGGTCATCGCTCGACATTTATTGCCTGTTTTTCCATCACATATTTCAGTAATTATCTTCAATTAGGTATTATTCGAAAGCTTAAAGATTCAATTTTTTAGAAATTTGACATTGTGTTACCATGGAAATGGTTCTTTAAAACCTTTTAGCAGTCTTCTCCCCCTAGTTGATGGTTTAATGTTCCGAAATGTACCACATGATTTTGTTTTCTTTTAATAATCTTGACAAAACGCATATAATTGGACAGGTCTGAGACCCAAGATTCCATATTTGGCCACTGTGTTGTGATAGAAGTTAAAATAGTTAAAATAATAATAAAGTACTTTACATGTGTACGTATGTTAGTCAACACATCAGAATAAGTGTACTTTAAAGCACAACAAAAGTTTACTAAAACTTAATGATTTAAAAAAAATATTTAACATTATTACAAAGTGTACTTAAGTGTGTTAAAGCTGCAGTCGGCAAGTCTGGCAGATTGAGTGGACTTAGCCAAAATTTTGAATGTTTACAACTCTCATGCCCCTCCCCCACTACCAACGAGCACCCGCCCATCGTCAGTGCGTGTGTACCTGATTTTCTGTGAACGCGTCCGTCTCTTCAGCATCGATCAACACCATGGACTCGGAGGTAGGCTGCCCTGGCTAATCTATCCATATAGCAATAACCGAGGAATTGGAAGCTTGTTAGTAGATTTTCTCTCCGCCATCACGCTTCGTACAATCTTCAGGCGAACTTCAGGCGTGTCGTGTGCATGTGATATTGTAATGTGAGCGTCTGCGCGAGGGAGGGGGGATCTGTGGCGTGTGCACGAACTGTGATTGACAGTCAGATCTCACACCCCCCTGCGCTGATTGGACCCGATGAGACGGGAGCGGTGGATTTTTGCAAAACAAATAACACGCTCCAGGTGGAGTTAGAAGCTCGGGTTTTTTTCTAAAACCAACTTAGTTATGTTGTTCTGTCGGATTATAGTGTCAATTTCACTGAATTTGATCAAAAAAATGTTGCCGACGGCAGCTTTAAGAAACAGTCACAGAAGTGGACTCACTTTAAAGTACACTTAAGTGGCCTTTAATTTCATTAATATTATATTATCTTCATCATACAGTTTATTTTAAATATACTTTAAATATTCACTACACTATAAGTGCACATTTAGGACAATTAAGTGCACATATTTCTAAATATTAGAATAAAGTGTGCTAATGATATCTTCAGACCTTTTTTTTCTGAAAATGATGAAAAAATGAACAAATGTTGATATTAGGGTTACAATGCACATGATATTAAGATGGCTGATATGAATAATCATATGTATATGACAGGTAATGCCTCCTCAACACCTGGAGGACGGTTCAGAAAGCACCACACACACTCCCAACAAGACTGAGTTCAGCAGTAAAATTGCAGGAAAAGGTGACTTGCTTTGAATGAAACAAGCACCATGACTGAACACATGATGATTTCTAAAAACATTCATTGAAACAAACCAAAACTTTCATATTTTAATATGCCGTTTCTTTTCCTCCTCCAGGAGTTTCTCCGTCCCCTGCGTCTCTCCATGACCGCTATAGCTCGCCCCCTACTGGCACAGCCTGTCGTCGCCTCTTTGTCGATGGAGACACAACCCCTGAGCCCGCTCAGCCTGTCAAAGTGGCGCAGCCGTCTCTGGTCAGCACCATCTCAGCCGGACAGACTGTGGTCACCATGGCAACAGCGACTGTTACAGCAAACAACGGCCAGACCGTCACCATACCTGTTCAAGGTGTAAAATCAAAATTTTCAATTCATCACCACTACCTTAATCAATCTGTTAGTCAGTAGGTGATGCTGCAGATAAACCCCGCTCTGAGCAATCCTTGAATGAGAGAAATCACTGATTCTTTCTTGCAAACAACTCACAAACACTGGTCTCAAACCACAAACACAGACAAATAGATTAATACAATGTGACAATGTGCACTGTTGCAGCTGGACTTGCCACTGTTAATAAATACACAGACACGCTGCTGTGAGCATGTAAGATATGCTGCTGCCGCATTAATAGACATACATGTATCCTGTAGCGGATCTAGACAGGTGGAGCTGGGGGAGGTGGAGGGGTTCAGAGGAAATCTAAGGCCCCGTCCCAAATGGCACCCTAAAGACTTGCGGTCTTCCTACGAGTCTGCGCTTTTGTGACGTAACGGCACTTTGACTGTCGGGAAGAAGTCTGCTGTGGAGTTTGCTTTAGTGCGGACTCGGCAAAAGTGCGCATCAAGAGCCCATTACACTCACGAGCACCCCTCTGAAACCTAAAATGACAAATGGGACACCCTACAGTCCTATGGACTTAACGGACATGAGCACACGGCAGCCATTGTAAGTCCACAAGACCGTAAGTACAAATGAAGTGTGCCATTTGGGACAGGGACTAGCCTACAGCAAACACTGAACCAGATTTAGATGTTGAGCAAGCAATCTCACCGGCTCCAGGATAAGCAGAAGCCAGTAATGATGCTGTAATGATGTGATGGATTGCAGACTGCATTGTAAAAGACAACTTTCGAAATAGTTTTAGCATGTTGATGGCAATGTTAATGTGATTGGTCTTGGTAGACTAGATCTGCTATAGTGCTGCTGCTACTGTCACGCTGCTGTGAGCATGTACGATATGCTGCTGCTGCATGAGTCGACATGCAAAACTCCTGCCACAGATCTAGGCAGGTGGAGCTGGGGGAGGTGGAGGGTTTCAGAGGAAACATTTTATTTCAATTACGATTTTGATTGTACAAACTTTTTATTATTTACATCTTTGTTTACACTGTTTTCAGGAATAGCAAATGAGAGCGGTGGCATCACATTTATCCCGGTGCAGGTGAGCGTGACGGGTCAGGGCGGGGGGGCTCTGCCAACCCTCAGTGCCCAGGCTCTGACGGGCGCCCTGACGGCAACACACACAGGGACAGTCCAGAACAACCCCAGCCCTGCCAAACCGGACAAGAAGAGCCCTCAGCAGGGAACACCCACCAAACGAGCACAAAAGACCGGCTCTCTCTGCCTGTTCTTCCGCAAGGTACACTAAGATACACAGTAATTTATTTTATTTTTTAGAATTTAGAAGGCCTCTAAATGATCACCATGATCAAAAGTTTGTTGTTGAACACAATCTACTACATGCCTTCTGACTGACAATAGCAAGTACAACTTGCTTTTTTTTAGCAAGTATAATTGTCCTTTGTCCTTTTAGCATAACTGTACAAATGTCCACCTTCAGCTTGTCTTTCACGTCTTTTTGCTGTGAAATCTTTAAAGTAAATGTAAGAATAACTTATATTTGTCATGCTGTGCCTGTAGTAACGCACAACTTTACTAAATCCACATTTATTTTTATTAAATTTATTTAAATCTTATTAAATTGATTTAAGATTTATTAAATCCACAAGGAATACTCAGGAGATCGCAGAAAAAAAAAAAAAAACTAACAGCATAAAACTAAGGGGCTGTTTACACAACACCGTTTTAAACTAAAAACGTAAAACTTTTTATGCGTTTTGGCCCTTCATTTACACGACAACGGCATTTTGGGTGCCTGAAGACGCAAAGTTTTGAAAACGTGTTTCAAAGTGCAAGTTTTTGAAAACGTTCTCTGTGTGCATGTTCAGTCTATAGTGTGTCATCGCCATCTAATGGCCTGGCAGCAGAATACAGCGTTTTTAGTCGCTGACATCATTTTGACAATGGTGTCGTCTGTACGCGGAAAACTCAAAGGAAAAACCAAGGAAACTAACTAGAGAAAACAGGCAGGCAACATAGTGAAAACGAAACCAGACCTTAATGTTACAATATTGGGTTACACTTTATTTTGATGGTCCATTTTAAACAATCTGTTGCCTATAAGTAACTTTGCAACTACATGTCAACTATCAGTCAATAGAGTATTAGTAGACTGTCTGTTAGTATCTGCTAACTCTTTATTGTGATGCTCCTCCAGACATTCCACTACTATAAGTAACTTTGCTACTACATTTAACTTATTCTTCTAACCCTAACCCTACCAATACTCTAATGAGAGATAGTAGACATGTAGGTGTCACTTATAGTCAACAGAATGTGTTAAAGGGAACATCAAAATAAAGTGAAACCCAATATTGTTAATAATATTTCCAGGACTGAAGCAACTTAGGTTTATCTATGCATATCCTTGATTATACATACATATTTTTTTATCATTGTATTGCGTTACATTATATGTTTTCGTCATCAGTAGATCAAACGCATAACTTTCCACACCCATTGGTGCTTTTTTAGAGATACGCTCTCATGTTAATTTGCCCTGTTTAGTAAATCTGGTCCTAAAGATTCAATAAATTCTGACTATTATTTCATATATTATGCTTTACAAGGTTAATCATTCATACAATTAGACATCATTCAGTCAGAAATAATGCCCCTTTCCCCCATCAGGTGTATCACCTCGCTAGTGTGCGTCTCAGAGACCTGTGTGCTAAACTGGACATCAGCGCAGATCTGCGCAGGAAGATCTGGACGTGTTTCGAGTATTCACTAGTGCACTGCACTGACCTGATGATGGACCGACATCTGGACCAGCTCCTCATGTGCGCCGTCTACGTCATGACTAAGGTGTGTTCATCATTTATCGTACAAATGTTACTAACGTGCATGTCATCAAAGGTACAGTAGGCAATGCTTTTCATAAACACTTTTTCTTATACTGGTTGAAACTCTCTTCACACCCTGATTGCAATCCATAGAAGTGGTCTAAACATTACAAAATGTACATATTGTCATTAACCATCAACTAACTCGATCAGTAGCCATGGACACAGACAGGCAGGGGACGAGGAAGACTGAACTAATTAACACACTGACAGCAAAACACTAGGACAGAAATACAAACACTCAACACGTGACACATATACTGTATCTTCTGTTGAAGTCTCAGGACAAAAAATGTTTGTCCAGTCATTGCATTTGGGTTCGCACAAAACTGCAACTTCATCATTACAATTGTGCAGTTATATATTTAAATACATGACATACAAGTTTCAATAGAAATTACATTAAAGTATATTGTAGTTTACTATAAAATTTTGGCAGTACAATTTAAGTAATTATGAAATTGCATGTAAATATGCACTCAAGTCCTACATACAGTAAGTGGGTCAAAAAACACTCGAAACTACTTGCATTTAATATAAATGTAAACTATAATGTATTTTAATTGCAATTAAGTGTCCAAAAACATTACATTCATTTTGCTCTTAATTTTCCATTAAAAGTACTTTTTTTAAAGCATGCTAAAGTGCACTTTTTTCACAAAGTAGCTGTTTGTGGAAGAGAAAAAGCAGAGTTTATGCTCATGTCCACTGCAGTACAACATAAACGCAACGTGTTGTGAACTTTCGGCTTGTTCGTTGACACATTTTAGAGAGAAATGGTGTGTGAAATCAAAATGGTATAGCTAGAAACGTGTGTATTCAGATTCTTGTGTAGAGTATGTTCAAATTATATTGACTGTTTTTGCTACTGTACCTTTAAGACTAATACATTTCCTCTGTTATGTATAGTTTTGCTGTCGTTCACATTAAGGCATTGATATGGAAAAATGGGCGGTCAAATGTTGATAAGCTCACGATCCTTGCGATTTCAGATCAAGTCATTTTTTGTAGCTTTGTTTCATCAAATGGTGTATGTGGTGTGGGAGGGAGGTTTGTGTACAGCATGGTCACTTCATCCGTTGTGTCCATTGTTCAGGTGACGAAGGAGGACAAGTCCTTTCAGAACATCATGAAGTGCTACAGATCTCAGCCTCAGGCCAGCAGCAGTGTGAGTGTAACCTCAGTCCGTGTGGAGAATCAGTGGTAAAGATGATAATGGTATTAATGAAGATGACAATGGTATCGCAGGTGTACAGGAGTGTGTTGATCTCTGGGAGGAAAAGACGTCATTCAGGAAACAGTGAGAACAGCCACAGACAGTGCTCGCCCACTGAAGGAGGACAAGAGCAAGGTAACACGTGTTTGACACGGGACATGTCATGTGTCAGTCCGCTCAGCTATTTTGGTCATACTGTAATTTACAAGCCCACAGAATTGCATGATGTGGCCGCTTGTTTTAGCACAGTGTGCAGATAAACACCACTATCAGCGGTGCCGTTCGTTCTCAGTGAATGTCTCCAGATGTTTCATTCTGTATTTGATCCCTCAAGCCCCCATGATGCATTCTGGTCTGTTTTCAGAAATGCATAAAATGATTTTGGTACAGCAATCAAACTTTGCAAATGAGCCAAGACTATAATTTATTTTATTTATTTATTTTTTAGATACTAATTAATGATAAAAGATATAACCATTTAAAAATAATAATAATTTGTGTTCAATCCATTTTGACCTGTTTATCAACTGAGGCTTTAGACACGATGTCATGCATGATGTTTTTTTTTTTTTTTTTAAATTTGTTAAAATTACTAAAAAGGTGGTAAATATAGTAATAACATTGTAATAACATGGTAACTTTTAAAACTTAGAATGTTGTGCACATTCACTCATTAATGAGAAGTTATTGATCAGATACAACAAGGTTTTAGTTTGAAAATATTAAGTTATGACTGTTTCATAGGCATACATGCAGTGTTGTTGTACTCAAGTCTGAACAAGGCCGGACTTGGACTGAAGTCAATCTCGCGGCGCGTTTGAGTCCAAAACCTCCATTTCAGGATCATTTGGACTCCACTAGTCATAGAAAATATGGTCTTGGACTGGGACTTGAGTCCGAGTCTGATTCTGGTCTTGTCCGGACTGGAGTACAACGACACTGCTGACAGGCTACATCCAAACAGACCTGGAAATGCTCAAATCGTTTGCAGATTTTGACTTGATTATGATTGTTAAAAGCGATGTCCTGTTGTTCTGCTGTACAGCCAGCGGTGAGAGCAGTCCGGTGTCCATGCGCTCCAGCAGCACTCTCCCCATTCCCCAGCCCAGCAGCGCCCCCTCCACCCCGACCCGGGCCCCCGGCGGCCCCCAGGAGCAGGACGAGGACAGGGGAGACCTCATACGCTTCTACAACCACGTCTACATCAAACAGATCAAACCGTTTGCTCTGCGTTACTCCAGCAACTCACCGAAAAATGGGGTAACTATTGCCTTGTGTATTACTGTGGCCTAAAGTCTGAGTCAACATCAAGTCAAGTCCATGACAATAGCCCTATTCACACTGGATTAGTATTATCTGGGGACCACGTGTGATTTAGAAATGACCCACCCCAACTTAATTTCGCATTCGCACGGGATAAGCGAAGCCAGTGATTTTACTCAAATTTACTGACTTATCTCCCGGATATGATGTCAATAGGCTATTGCTTGGAATTGTCTTGTCGTTATAGGTCTAGCTGTATGAAATATCATCTACGGTTTATAGAAACAGTCACAACTACTGTAGCTAGTTGATTTCTCAAATGATGCATCGAACTGTGGTAGTTAAGCAGTGAGTTATGTCGTTGTATGGGAAATGCACCCCAGAATAGCCTAGCAACACCCTGAAAACCACCCAGAACTACTTAAAAACTGTATAGCAACACCCTGGCAACCACCCACAGCACACTTACATCCTAGTGGAAAGCTTTTTACAGACCATTTCTTCAGAACAAATAGAAATCTATCACTGTTGCACTTCTGGCAAGCTGAGTCTGAGTCCCGGCTCGAGGTCCTTTCCCGAGAAAAGAAACAAACATTATATTAATTAATTACACATAAATTAAATTAATTTATTACACATAAACATTTAAAGTTTTTTTAGAAGCTGCATCTGAATTGGTATTTAGATATATTTACAGATCAAAATCTAAACATTCCTGGAAAGGACGTTCCATGTGTAAGTTGCCTCTTTATGACTGGGTCACTGAATCATTGGTTTACTCGACTGATTCCCTCAAAACGTGTATTCATTCAGAAACAAAACATCTGATTGTTGCTTGGAGACGCACAACACGTAATTTTCCGTAACTAATTAATAAAGTTAACACGTTAAATCGACAGCCATAATATATATATATATATATATATATATATATATATATATATATATATATATATATATGTAAGAAAATAGTTTTAATACTGCAGTTGTGTGTGTGTGTGTGTGTGCAGGCTGAAGCTCCTCCCCTCTGTCCGTATCCCTCTCTCCGCATTGGCTCTCCACGCCGGGTCCTCCTGTCCCACAATCACTCCATCTACATCTCTCCACACAAGACCGGCGGTGCGATTTCTCCACGAGACAAGATCTTCTACTGCGTCAGCTCCAGTCCGTCTAACGTAAGAACAGAACAGTCCTGTAAAAACACTTCCTGTTCAGTTTCATCTAAATGAAGTTCTTAAACACTTTAACCCTTTATCTCACAGCGGCTGCGTGAGATCAACGTGATGATCCGCACGGGCGAGACGCCCACCAAGAAGCGCAGCATCGGCCTGGAGGAGGAGCATCAGTCGCCCGCCAAGCGGCTGTGCCAGGAGAACCAGACGGCGCTGCTCCGACGCCTGCAGGACGTGGCCAACGACCGCAGCTCCTCACACTGATCCGTCACACACACACACACACATACACTCTCTACCAGGTTCATTTACCCAAAGACACTCACACATGCTGTTTATATTTAAAGGAATAGTTCACTTCACACAAAAACAACAACAAACAATCACTCAATCTGTTTCGCTACTTTTTATGTGAAACAAAATTTATTTTAATTTTTCCAAAAAACTCTGGAATATCCTATTGAGCCTCGCATATGACATGCAAGAGAAAATAGTAGATACTGTGGCATTGAATAATTTGTGCTCACTTTCAATTAATTAATTCCCTTATTTTGTACCTATTTGTTCCCTCATTTTAATTTAGCTAAATAATGGCCAAAATTACACTAAAATAAAGGAGCAAATTAGTACAACATGGCCACGATTTACCTAAAATGAGGAAATTAATTAAGTATTTGTTCCCATGACTTATTAATTAGTCGCCAAGTTCTACTAATTAGCTCCTCATTTTAGGTAAATCGTGGCCATGTTGTACACATTTTTTTCCTCGTTTTAATTTAGTTAAGTGATAACTACGAACTACAACAAACTTCTGTATTCTGTAAAGCAGGTTGCATCACTTCTGGTTCTGGGGCCTCAGTTATGACCGTTGCGTCGCACAGAACGGGCCCTGAAAGAGCCGTACGCCACTTCCCACGCATAACTTTCTGCACGCAAACTCTGACCCATGCGTGCGAGCGTTTTGAAGACGGAGCAGTTTGGCAACACCGATGGTGAGCTGGAGTTAAATGTCTTTTTGGTCACTTTTAGACAGAATATTTTAAGAAAATTATATATATATACAGAAAGATAATACAAATATAATTTCACTCACCAAGCCTATCACATGAAGCAAACATCCATCCCTTCTTAAATGTCCGCGCCAGCGAGCGCATTGGGCCGTTAGTTTAGGCTATCTAACGGCAGATGAAGGAAAACCGTAAATCTTCATCGTGAGTCCTAATCATAAATACAGTGCATGTTCACAATAACAGTTTAAATAAATAAAAGAATGATTTAAACTATGTTTGACTTCTGATCTAAACATTTAGAGTAAATATGCCATTCTCATTAATGGAGTTAAACACTTAAACTACATGAAATCATTACTGAGAAGTTACAACACTTTTCCTGTGGCATGTTGTGTTTTAATGTTTAACTACAGAGAGAATTGCTTATCATGATAATAGCAGATTGTCTGAGAAAATATTTTCATGGAGAATAATGCACAACAAGGCCTATCTGTTTCCATTAAAAATATAAATAAATTAAAAATACTATTTATTTGGCCAGTGGAAAAGATTGAGAAAAACTTTCTCTGAAATATATTTTACACGATTTGATTTATTTATTCAAAAACAAGGCAAGGATAGGCTACTAAATGATTATTATCAGTGTAATGTGACGGCACATCTGTGTCTCATGTTTTCCTAATGTCTTGTACCGTTAAATGTGGATGAATAGGCGCTGTAAGCTCCACATATGGTTATTTCGGGGTGGAGACGCATGTGCGCACAATCTTCCGCTGACTGGGATTTATAAAGGGAATCTTGCGCAGGTTCTGGCGTACGCACGGTTTTACAAGTCTGGATATTTTTTGGCGTACGCCATTTTTGGCTTTCGGGCGCACGTACACTTTTAGTAAGAATCCTACGCACAGTTTTATAAATGAGGCCCCTGGTCTTTTGCGTGTGCTTTGTTAAATATAGAGCTATTTTACACAAGATGCCTTCAAAAGAGCGAGCAAAGATCAGCGTAACCGATGTCCATCGCATATACACATTGACATTTAAACGTTTTTTTATTTTTTATTATTCTTCTCAGTAACATTTGGACATTAAAGGGGTCATATGATGCTTTTTAATGTTTTCATTTTGCTTTAGTGTGTGATGTATCGGCTGCAGACCTGCCTAAAACGCCTCGATCGAAGTCCAGATATTATGTCCACGTCACAGTGTGAAATATTAGCATAATGCCCGCCCAAAGGCATACGCAAAGAAAGAAGACGAGGCTTCAGTGAATAGTGATGACGTTGTGTGTGTTTGGACACAAAAGACACTTTTTGTGTGCATGCCAGGCCAGTAGGTGGCGATGTCACTGTAAAGAAACACTACGCACCAATAGACTGAACATGTGTTACGCATGCGCATGACGTCACCGTTTACACAAATTCATGTTTTTGTCATTTACACAGAGACGATAACAGTGTCGTTTTTTAAAAAAAAGGCCCTTTGAAACCCGTTTTCAAACGTTTGCGATCTCAGGCCCCTCAAACGCTGCTGTCAAGTAAACGTCTCGAACTGACACTGTAAAACTGATGAAATTATTGTGTGTTGCAGTTGCTTTAGAAGGTAAGGGGCGTTACATTTCCGACACAGGCTCGAGGTGTTTGGCCAATCACAACGCACTGGGTCAGCTGGCCAATCAGAGCACTCTGAGCTTTTCGGGAGGAGGGGCTTTGTAGAAATCAGTGTGTTTCAGACAGACCGGGAACAGAGGAGATGCAATAATGTGCAGTATGTTAAAAATAATGTGTTTTTTTGTTTATTTTTTACATTAAACCATGTTAACCTATTCTATTACACCCAATAATAAAGATAAATATGTTAGTCAATGACTTTAAAAGTCCATAGATATTGCCGTCAGTTCACTGCTCTCCAACAAGCAGATGCAATGAGGCTCAGGTGACGTTCCACATAAAGCTAAAATGAGGAATGAATTAATAATAATAATCAGAAATCATTCTTAATTCACGGCCACAATATCTGCATGTCATGAAAAACATAATCTTTTAGAAAACAGCTGTGTGAAGATTCATCAAAATATCAAATTATTTGTTCAAAGAATGTAATTATGTGATTAGAACAACATGTGGGTGTAGAAACATGACACTTTTATTTTTGGGTGAAATATTCATTTAAAGCCAATTTCCATCTACAAATTGGCTAAAAATAATGTAATTAATCACAATGAAAATGATCAGCCACGATCAACCAATGACATTCAGCTCAGATATTTTTAAAGCTAAAAGAGTATTTTGTAGACTAGACTCTGCTTAGAAATGCTCGGATGTGTCATACGACTGAAGGAGATCTGAAGCACTTAACAACGGATTTGTTTGCAAATCTTGCTCTGAGTTTATCGTGTGTGTTTTATAAAGAGTTATTTTTCATAAAGAGTTTTATAATGTATAGTGTCAAGAGATGTATGTGCACTCTATGTGTCTGTGGTTTTGCTGTCTTGTATGTTTGTATTGCTGGTTTATATATTTATGCTATTTTTCTAACCTTAGACGAATAACATCATCAGGTAACAGTCGTGTTAATAGTAGATGGTGGCGTCCTATTTATTTTGTTCTCTGCATGTTTTAGATGTGTTAAAATCTTATTTCCCTTTCAGTTCTGAAATTATTATTTTTTTAGTAGTTTATGCTTGTAAACATAAGAAAATGTTTCCTTCCCTCATTTCTGAAAAAAAAAAAAGATGTGTGTTTGTTGCAAGTGCCTTTTCTCCTGAACCTTTTGTCTTTCCTGATAATCTCTGTGCTTTACTCTAACACAGCAGCCCAGCATTAAATTATGATCCAACATTAATAAAATAATAATTAAAAAAGACCTCAAGTTGTGGTATTCTAGTTTCCACCAGTGATCCAGTCTGTAACGGTATTCAGGAATTTGACTAAGAAGTTACATAAATATGTCATTACAAGTGTAGTGTTTATATACTATTATAGTATTTTATTCATATTTTCAATTAGCTTTTATTTTTAAATTTTAATTTTAGTTGAAGTTTTATTCATTTTTATGAGCTTTTGTCATTTTTATTAGTTTTTAATATTTCTACTATATATATATATATATATATATATATATATATATACAGTGAGGAAAATAAGTATTTGAACACCCTGCTATTTTGCAAGTTCTCCCACTTGGAAATCATGGAGGGGTCTGAAATTGTCATCGTAGGTGCATGTCCACTGTGAGAGACATAATCTAAAAAAAAAAAATCCAGAAATCACAATTTATGATTTTTTAACTATTTATTTATATTATACAGCTGCAAATAAGTATTTGAACACCTGTCTATCAGCTAGAATTCTGACCCTCAAAGACCTGTTAGTCTGCCTTTAAAATGTCCACCTCCACTCCATTTATTATCCTAAATTAGATGCACCTGTTTGAGGTCGTTAGCTGCATAAAGACACCTGTCCACCCCATACAATCAGTAAGAATCCAACTACTAACATGGCCAAGACCAAAGAGCTGTCCAAAGACACTAGAGACAAAATTGTACACCTCCACAAGGCTGGAAAGGGCTACGGGGAAATTGCCAAGCAGCTTGGTGAAAAAAGGTCCACTGTTGGTGCAATCATTAGAAAATGGAAGAAGCTAAACATGACTGTCAATCTCCCTCGGACTGGGGCTCCATGCAAGATCTCACCTCGTGGGGTCTCAATGATCCTAAGAAAGGTGAGAAATCAGCCCAGAACTACACGGGAGGAGCTGGTCAATGACCTGAAAAGAGCTGGGACCACCGTTTCCAAGGTTACTGTTGGTAATACACTAAGACGTCATGGTTTGAAATCATGCATGGCACGGAAGGTTCCCCTGCTTAAACCAGCACATGTCAAGGCCCGTCTTAAGTTTGCCAATGACCATTTGGATGATCCAGAGGAGTCATGGGAGAAAGTCATATGGTCAGATGAGACCAAAATAGAACTTTTTGGTCATAATTCCACTAAACGTGTTTGGAGGAAGAAGAATGATGAGTACCATCCCAAGAACACCATCCCTACTGTGAAGCATGGGGGTGGTAGCATCATGCTTTGGGGGTGTTTTTCTGCACATGGGACAGGGCGACTGCACTGTATTAAGGAGAGGATGACCGGGGCCATGTATTGCGAGATTTTGGGGAACAACCTCCTTCCCTCAGTTAGAGCATTGAAGATGGGTCGAGGCTGGGTCTTCCAACATGACAATGACCCGAAGCACACAGCCAGGATAACCAAGGAGTGGCTCTGTAAGAAGCATATCAAGGTTCTGGCGTGGCCTAGCCAGTCTCCAGACCTAAACCCAATAGAGAATCTTTGGAGGGAGCTCAAACTCCGTGTTTCTCAGCGACAGCCCAGAAACCTGACTGATCTAGAGAAGATCTGTGTGGAGGAGTGGGCCAAAATCCCTCCTGCAGTGTGTGCAAACCTGGTGAAAAACTACAGGAAACGTTTGACCTCTGTAATTGCAAACAAAGGCTACTGTACCAAATACTAACATTGATTTTCTCAGGTGTTCAAATACTTATTTGCAGCTGTATCATACAAATAAATAGTTAAAAAATCATACATTGTGATATCTGGAATTTTTTTTAGATTATGTCTCTCACAGTGGACATGCACCTACGATGACAATTTCAGACCCCTCCATGATTTCTAAGTGGGAGAACTTGCAAAATAGCAGGGTGTTCAAATACTAATTTTCCTCACTGTATATATATATTTTAGTTTTAGTTTAGTAACTTTTAGTTGCCAAGGCCAAGTTTTTCATCTAATATTTAAATTTTACATCAGCTTTATTTCAATTCTAGAATATATTTTCAGTAGTTTTACTTTTTGTTAATAATAACAACACTGCCAGTGAGATTCAATAAACAAGTATGTTGAATAAAAAATGTACCACTTTTTACCACAATTTTCCCAATGATAATAGAGCCAAAAGAAGCTAAAGCATCTGAGAATCACACAGACGACAGTCTCCTCCCTACTCAAAGACACTCATTATGACAAATTCACATGCAAAATTCATTCATATTGGCTTTCAAATAAATGACTATACATTTGCACTTATCCAATTCCATTGGCCTTGAAAGTTGGGGAAATAAGTGGTTATTTGGTGTCATTGTATGACACACTTTAACCAGCAGATGGAGCACTCATCTTATTATTATGAGTTATGTACTCTACTTTTACACAAAGGCCTGTGAAAGGCCTTAGTGACTTTTGCAGATGCTTCTAGTGTAATCAAACTTTGGTGTAATTCATGATATTTTCTATAGATATGTAGATTAAATATAGCAAATGCATAGTTATTTTCTAAATCTAAATCAGTTGTAGCAGCACAACAGATGAGCTTTCTCATCTCCTCATAAAGACTGAAAAGGGACAAAAATTGACAAACTAAAGTCCCCCTGCGGTGAAAATCCAGCTTTTAATGTTGTTTATGTGTCTATGTGGTGTTTTTGAAATGCTTTAAGACAAACCATGTGTAAATTCATAAGTCGACACCATTGCTGAGTATTTTCTCCTTAAAACTGCAGTGAACCAAAGACAGTCTCAAAAACACGCTTTGAAATCGCTGGTGTTTCTGACGTCACAAACTTGTAACCAATCAGATCAACGTGCCGGCGAGCTTTAGCATATCGTTAACAGAGAACTAGCATATCATTAACTATGAAGCAGGGGAGTCTCAAAAGAAGCCAGGTTATCCCGGTATATTTTTCAGGTTATCATAAGGCAGACTGAGATGATGAACGGGAATAAGGTTCATGTAACATTAGCAACACAGTATTAGCTGTTTGATAACATAGTCAAGCAAAAGGCTAATCATATTAATTAGCGTTATGTGTCATGTTGTAAAGAGCGATACATGTGCAGCGTTTACCTCAGTAAGTTGACAGAGTGGATCTCTGAGCTGCTGTGAGTGAGTGGAGGCGGGGCTAATTAGCATATTCATAGATCCACGCATACTAAATGAAGCAAGGGCTTAGGGTTGCATTCAAGCTATTTTAAAGCATGAAGGATTTTATTTTATTTTTTTCACAGGAAAAAACATTTAAATATGTCATATTGGTGATCAAATATGAGTTATAAGTGATACAATTATTGACAACAAGGGGAATTAAAGTAATCCGTTGTTCAAGTGGTGCTTTTAAACATGAGATCTTCCATATGAAAATCAGCAATCTGCTGGTAGGAAGATGACAATACACTCGGGCAGGATATGCTCTTGTATTTTATGCCCCAAATAGGGCAGAAGGGTGGACTGATGCCACATTGTGTCACCAACAAACTTCAAAAGCATGTGAAGCAGACAGTCTGTCCAGGGGGATCAAATACCGCAGGGTTATAATATCTAAAGCACACTAAAGTGATAATACAAATCACACAATAACCAGCAGTGAGCTGGAGCCAGACAACCTGAATCATCTTACATGAGTCAGCATTACTCATAAAGCTGCTGTATGGATTTAATATCGAACCCCCACTCACATCTGAGGGATAAATAAAGTCTAAGTTACTCAACTAACGTTTGAGAACAAGAATGTTTGCGAATCACCAGCTTGTTAATTTGTTCAGTGTTTTAGACTGCAATCAATCACAGCACGCGACGTGTCTTGACTGCCTGTCTATGTAAATGTAGCAAAAATAAACTGATTAACTAATTAATTAAGGCTTAAGCCCTTCATATCTCCAGTTTACGTTTTTACCGCCACCATTCGACATATTTAGCGGTTTTTCCACTGGCGAACACGCGCTTTTAAGTTTTCAAAGCTCATGAATATTTAATGAGGAAAGCGTTGAAGCAGTGTTTGATTGGTTGTTGCAGAATAACGCAAGAATAATCATCCGTGGGTTAGACCAATCAATCAGTGCTCAGAGTGACTGCAAATGTACATCTGCGGTAATTTAACTCTCTCTCTCTCTTTTTTTTTTTTTTTTTTTTTTGTAGTAAAAAATTATTTAAATCCTACAACTAAGTAAAGCATACTTATTTAAACTAAATAAATAAAAAATATATGCTTAAAAAACAGATATAACATCATCCAAGGTGAAAAGTGGCCTTAACTTGGCCTTAAAAAATACGTAAACCCAAGTTAAGTGCAAAAAGCTTTTAGGAAAGAAGAAAGATGCCTATCAGTTTAGGCTCGTGGGCAGCATTCTTCCTTACACATCTGATATTGTTCTTATATGGAATTATGCGCTTCATTGTCGCGTTTACTGTATGAGTTATGCTGTAAAAGTCTGTTTGTTAGTCATCCAGGGAGAATTTATGCAGTCTCCTATTATAAGTGATTAACCATCAAGACATTGTCTAAAAGAGGGATACAATGGCTGAAGGACACCTGTGTTGATTTGACCTCCATCATCATCATTGTGGAAATGATTCAGAGCTTCTGGGAAATGTGTGAGTCTCTCAGCACTTCTGCTTCTGAGTCTCAATGAAAGACGGAGGCCGTGAGTCAGTGTGTGATCTCACCGTCTGAAATATGACCACATGCTGCTCATTCAGCGTCTCAACACTGCTTCAGAAGAGCCTGGGATGCTTGTTTTGTTGCATTTGATCATTATAGACCCCTAATAGGATCTGGGTCTGAATCTCATTGGATTGGATTAACATAAAAGCATGTAACCACAGGTTAAATGGTTCAGTCATAAGGCACACATATGCATATGTAAAAATGAAAATAAGAAACATGTGTGGGTCATTCTACTACATCGCATATGTCTTTACCATTCAAAAGTTTGTACATTTTTACTGCTCACCAAGGCTGCATTTATTTGTTCAAAAAGACAGTTTAAAACAGTAATATTGTGAAATATTATTACAATTTAAAATAGCTTTCTTCTATGTGAATATATTGTAAAATGTAATCTATTCCTGTGATCATTACTCCAGTCTTCAGTGTCACATGATCTTTCAGAAATTATTCAGGATTATTGGATGAACAGAAATTTCATAAGAACAGAATTTATTTGAAACAGTAATCTTTTGTAACATTATAAATGTCTTTACTGGCAATTTTTATCAATTTAATCTTGTTAAATAAAATGATTAACATTTTTTAAACAAAAAGGAAATAATAACCCAAAGTTTTTAGTGTATATTGGATAAAATATTCTCACTTTTTTTTTAAAGACCAGAATTATATTAATTTGTGTTTTGTGATCACTAAGTGAACATCGATTGTTAAAAAACAACAACAAAAAAAAAAAAACAGACATTAAATAATTTACATAATTTACATTTTAATGCCTAACACATTTTATAAAATGTTTAAAAAAACAAACAAAAAAACAGGTTAACTAAAATTAGGATGCATTTTAATGAATCTGGTGTCCCTTCTTTTCATCTTCTTAGTCTTGTATCTGTTTAACTGACAAAAGCCAGATCTGCAATGACATCATCCTTTAGGAGGAAGTGACATCATTTTAGATGGCACACACACATCAGATGGCACAAATATCAGCAACACATTTGGTGTATCGTGAGATGTTTTGGGGTATAGTCGGTCTGTCTCACTGTAAAACATTTCCATATTTTTGGATAAAACTCAAAATATCACATTTCAGTTGTCATGCACGCCACGCTATCAATAACTGACTTGAGCTCTTTATTTCAATCCTATTCCTTTTCTGGCCAGTTTGACCTGAGAAAGTCCGCAACTGTTTATAAAAGTAGGCTACTTTCTCAAAAAACACGCAAGCATATTCAGTTTTAAAGGTTTTATTCTTATTTATACAAGCTCTCATTCTTTAGGATCGAAACAGCGGAGTGTGTCGCGTGGAAACATCGAGGCTGTAAAAACATGGGATTGTTTTTAAGTAATCCATTGACGCTGATATTCCTGAAGAAATATTCGTTCTGTCACTCACACACTTGTCAATCCTGAAGTCTCAGCTCGGCGCTGGCAGCTTTAGGGTCTGGATTTAACATGCCGTGAGGTCCAGCAAACAAACACAGCTGACACATCATAAATATGCGCCGCGTTTATGCAGATGTCAGACAATACCCGTCAGTGATGGAGAAACATCGAAATTTGCTCTCGTAAAAACAAAAATGAACAGAGCAAACCTTGCAAGTTTCATTCATCTCCAAGGCCATCCATAAAACCATTTCCATGGGATATTTGCCCTTGATCAAACTTGGAACATTTACCCTTTGGTGAGCGATTGAAAGCGATAAAAAATAAATAAAATAAAAAAAAACAGTCAGGAAAATGTCATAGCTCAAATGTTCACAGTTTGTTAAATTCCCCAAAGAGCAATAAAAACAGGCACAAATGAGACACTTGTTGACATACAGAGCTCTAAATTCAATGTGGAGACTATATCAGGTCAGTTGATTTTGTGGGAATTGGTGAGTTTGGTTTAACTTAAAAAAGTAAGTAACTTGGTTGCCTTAACATTTTGAGTTCATTGAAATAAAAAAAATTGAGTTAATACAAAGAAGGATATTGGTTTAATCAACAGAAACTCAAAATAGTGTAATCTGAACCACATTAATTACCTTAGTTGATTTGTGATTAACAAATCATGAAAATATTTTTTTACAGTGACTTTGGTGTCTGGCAAAAATGAGCGTAAGAGATCCCTGAATCCTTAGACATGTGAAAATGGATCCTTTTTCTCAGGAAAACAATCTGAGAAGGAAAGACTGAAGCAAAAGTCTCAATATGGTCTCAATTTGATATTCTAGATTCTAGATTAGATTAAAACAGTTTAAAATATATCTTATTTGTTTTCCAAGACAAAAATAGTTAACATATGTAATATATTTACAAAAAAAACAAAACAAAGTAATCATGCTGTTGCTGTTAAAAAACTTGTTTTCTTTACAGAAATAATGTGCTAAAAAAAGAGTGTTAAGGATGAATGTATTGCTCACTTGTCTTTTAACACTGTGAAAATGAACATATTATTCCATCTTTCATCGGATGCTTTGTGAACTGTCTAAGTGGCTCAATCTTCACAGGATGTTGAGGAAGAGAGGAAAAAAGATGAAAGAAAAACACAGACAAAATAACAGTGATAGGCATCAATCCACACATTGAAACTCCTATAGAAAACTTGGAATAGGAAAGTGTGCAGAATGAAAAATAAGAAGAACACGCAAATGCACAAATAAATACCAATGGATATAACACAGCATATTGATAAAAAAAAAAAAAAAAAAAGTGTACGTTTATTGAGAAAAAAAATAGCTTAAAATGAGGGACAAAACTTAAAGGAAACATTTGTCAAGGTTCTGATATGTGTTATCTGTATTTGTGTTACTATGAGTTTTCTGTTTCTCTTGGTTTGTCTCCTTGGTTACTGATAGATTAGCCTACACCTGATGTTCATTTCTTTGATTAGTTTGGTCTATTTAAAGGGGTGGTATAATGCCCTTTTCACAAGATGTAAAATAAGTCTCTGATGTCCCCAGAGTGTGTATGTGACGTTTTAGCTCAAAATACCCAACAGATATTTTTATATAGCATGTTAAAATTGTCACTTTTTGAGGGTGAGCAAAAACGCACCATTTTTGTGTCTGTCCCTTTAAAGGAGACATATCATGCTTTTAAATTGTTCCTTTTTACATATAAATCATATATTTGTAGTCTATATAAAGCGGAACTGCAATGCTTGGGTCTGAATTCCTCATTATTACAGCTCCACAGGCCCCTTTTCTACCCCTTTTCTGATGTGCGTCTGAGAGCAACTCGTTTTGGTGCGGTCTCTTTAAATACAATTGAGACACTTCATACCCCGCCCCCTCTCCAGGTTGCAGAGGTGACACTCGGTTCAACTCCACCCCGTTCGGCCATTTTTGTAGTTTGATAGCAGAGATACGATTATCTAGCGGCACAGAAACTTTTTATTCACACGTTATTAACAAAATGTCAACAACGGAAGACTTGTCCAGCCAGCCTTAACATGTTCGAGCCAGAGTCGGAGCCGGAGCGAGATGAAAATGAAGACGACGAACCTGCAGAACAACGTCTTCATATGGATGTATCGCAATGGTGTGTTACTGTATTTACACATGAAACTTTGGTCTTCCGACCTTTTACCATCGTGTCGATTTATTTTGATTAATATGTGCGAGGGAGAGAGAGCAAGACAGCATCTAGTTTGGAGACGGTGATGTCTTGTTTACACTTTCACCTGGCTCCGAGAGAGAGAGTGAGCGCACGCACGACCGGGTCTCTGCTCGTTCTTTCAGTTAAACATGCGCCACAAGCGCATGTTCATCTACATTAGACGGTGTAATGAAGCGTGTGGGTTACTACATCCAACAACCGAACATTTTAACTTACCCTCTCATAACTTCTGCATCCTTTAGCTTGGACTACAAAATTGCAGCGAGAAATAAAAATGGCGGATTGCTCGAAGTGTTGGGCCGGAAGTCAATGTCCTTATTTGGCAGTTCCGCTGCAAATACTGTGACGTAATAGTTCAAAAAACGTCATAGATAACAGAAAAATCGGAACAGGTTGAAAAATATGACCAAAACAGAATATAAAGATATCAACGAAGCACCTGAAGAGAATAATTTCATCTTTTCTGTACTTCTAAACACTCCAAATATACAACAAAATGCATTTAAGGGCTAAAAAAGTGCATTTAGCATGATATGTCCCCTTTAAATGCAAATGTGCTGCTGCTCTCAGCAGAGGGGGTGGAACTTCAACAGCTTGTGTCATTTTACTTCACACACACATGCACTGAAAATTTCCAAAACTTTTAGCCTTTATGTTCAAACCGGAGTCAGACAATGATGGAGAGACTCTAGAAGAAGTGACAACATGTAGAATGCAAAAGGACGTTTCTGAATGGTTAGTTGATGAATTTATGTACTTTATGTGTAGTTATCTTCTAGTCATTGATTAGCATATTCTGTCTTGATAATCTATAAATTGCATTCCCGGGGGCGGGGTTTATGTACATTTTAGGGTTAGTGATGTCACTAACCCGGGAGGAATGTCGTGTAGTCTCTACCAGCCGTTTGTTGTAGTCCTTAATTTTTTTTTAAAGAAAATATCTCCCTTTGCTTTGAACTTTGAGCGTTGTATCTTTGCAGATGTTGTTTATGCTCAAACAGCAACATTACAGACTCACTAAAGTTAGAAAAGTGAAATCATAAGTAAGTCATACTGCTGCTGCACAAATAGCAAACATCAATTACCCAGAGCAGATCTATACAGGTGGAGCTGGGGAAGGTGGAGGGTTATAGACAAACTCTGAAAGCACGCTGCAGACACCTATAGCAGTGAATGGTAACCAGCCATTTCTTGAGCAGCAAGCTCATTGGCTGCAGATGTGGCATGAACCAATCGGCTTGTGCCAAGTAGTTAATGCTGTAAATATCATCAGCTGCATTAAGGATCCATCAGCCGGCGCCATCTAGAGTTTCATGACAGAACAAGGCATATATACATTACCCAGCTAACAAAAATAAGTTTCTAAGAATGTTTTGCTAATGTTCCCATCAAGTTATGAAAATGTTATTTCTGAATGTTCTCTGAACGTTCAAAACGTCCAGTTTTGTAAATGTTTAAAAAAATGTTTTCTTGGTATGTGAATATTAATGTTCATTCCGTTTCATAATTTTGCAAAAAAATGGGAATGTTTTTGAATGTTATTGAAACATTCTGAAACAAGTAGTCACATTTAAAAAATCTTCAATGAAATAATGTATACCTTGAACAATGTATAATGTTTTTATGCTAACACTTTGAGAATTATTTTAGATTATTGAAGATCAGACAACTTTGAAGTATCGTTCTACTGTTTGTTCATAACTTTGAGAGAAGCTTGCCAGAACATTAGTCAAACTTCTGAGAACATTGGGTGCGTTCACTCCATGTTGAAATTACCGTAATTACGAGATTTCAACTTGTAAAAAGCATTCACTTCCTCATTGAGCTGGTAATTACAGCTTGAAGAGCTGAGAGCTCCTACTGCAGATTCATTTAGGTGATGATAGTCTTGCAAATTGCCATAGAAATGCATAATTCCCAGTCCGAGGACCTGAACAGCTCCGTTGTCATCTCGAAATTACGGTAATTACAACATGGTGTAAATGCAGCTATTCCTTAGCTGGGTAGGCCAGTGCTTCTCAAACCTGTCCAGGGGAATATTTTGCAGTTTGGCTCTTTAATATAAAAAAATAAGAGCTGAAATGCAAAATGAATGAGAATAAAAATGAAAATGAGAATAAGTTGATTAAATTACAGTGCAGAATTTCTAAAAATGGATAGTAATGAATGGCAGTGAGAGAGTATATCCAGTATGTTTATTATTGCAGACCTTATGTAGCTCCGCCCCTTACCTGCTCGTTTAAGAGCTGCCAACTCTCAGGCTGTAACAGTTGTGTTCCTGTTTAGTCTATTTAGTCACATGTCTTTTGTTTTCCCGCCACTTATCCATTGCCATGTCTCATCATTAGTTCATCATCATCACCTGTGTCTTGTCAATTATCTTCATCTGTGTCACCTGGTTTATGTTCATCAGTATCTGTATTTAGTTCCCTCTGTTCAGTCAGTCTTTGTCTGTTCTCGTCTATGTAATGTTGTTACCAGTGAGTGTATCCTGCCTATTTGTATCGCTTAAGTTATATTTGTAAGTAAACACTTTGTATTTGAGCCTTCTGCCTTCCTCCTCTTCTTCTTCTTCTGCCTGCCAGAAGAACGGACCAAATAACGTGACAAGATGGGCATACTCATCACCCCTGCCAACTCCACCAACGGTCTTCTGACCTGTTTCCAGGACGGCCGTCACCTAGAGGAATATGTCGCAGAGTTCCTGGAGCTCTCGGACGGGGTAAGCTGGGCAGATGACGTCCAAAAGACTGTTTTGGTACGGGTTGGACGATCATCTGCACCAGCAAGCTCCAGCAGCAGCGATCCCGGGGATGTTCGTTCGTTATCTGGATTACGTACTTTTGTTGAGCGGCTCAGCCTACACTGTGGGTGAGGCTGATTTTAACATCGCCGCTCAACCACCATCACCAGCCCCCGTCACCAGCTGTCCTGAGTCTCATTCCGCCGAGACCGCCCGTCCAGTGTCTCCTGTTCCTGTCCTCGTCCAGAGTCCGGACGAGAAGGACTTAATTGACCTTTTTTCCGAGCCTGCACTTCACGTCAGTCCTGCCGAGCCTGCGCATCACGTAATGCCCGCCGAGCCAGAGACTGTACACGTAATGCCCGCCGAGCCAGAGACTGTACACGTAATGCCCACTGAGCCAGAGACTGTAAACGTCATGCCCGCCGAGCCTGAGACCGTTGACGTCATGTCCGCTGAGCCTTCACCGCTGGTCCCGTCCAGCCCAGAGACTTTTTCACCGCTGGTCCCGTCCAGCCCAGAGACTTTTTCATCGCTGGTCCTGTCCAGCCCGGAGCCCGTCTTGACACCAGAGCCTGAATTCCCACCCAGCCTCCCTCTCCCTCCTCCCATCTGACTCCTCTCTACCTTTCCTCCACCACTGCCTGGCAGCCCCTCTGTTCCTGTATCCACCTTTGAGGAGGTGGAGTCGCCGAGGATCTGCCTGCCACCAACTCCTTCAGGGTCGGTGGATCCCCGGTCTCTGCCTCAAACCTCCTCGACCAGAACTCCGCCTCAGCCCAACAGTCCATTGATGTCCCCTTGGCTCTTACCTCCTTCAGCTCCACCGTTGCCCATCAGTGCACCAGTTCCGTCAGGCTCCCTCATCCCCCCGGATCCACCCTGGTCGCTCGTCCACCTTCCCTCACCTCTGGACTGCACTCCTCTGGCTTCGCCTTGTCCCTTGGTCCCCCCGGCTCAGTTGGACTCCTCACTCCCGTCAGTTCCTCCTTGGTCCTCACTCCCTCTGTCTTCACCGCGCCCTTCTGTGTCCCCGCCTGCACCTCAGTCGCCTGAGCCGGCAGCCCCGCCATGTCCCGCTGGATCTTCGGTGTCGCCTGTCTCGTCGGCTCTACGGCTCCACCCTGGTCACCTCTCCCACCTGCTCCGCCCCCGTCAGTCGGCCCCCTGGTGTCGTCATCCCTACCTCCACCATGGCTCCTCCCTCCGTTTGCTCCGCCCTGGCCGCCAGCGCTGCCTGCTCCATCTGCTCCGCCCTGGTCCCTCTCTCCCTCTGCAGTTGGTCCCTCCACGGCACGAGGACGCGCCTACCGGTAGGGGGGAGTACTGTAACAGTTGTGTTCCTGTTTAGTCTATTTAGTCACATGTCTTTTGTTTTCCCGCCACTTATCCGTTGCCATGTCTCCATCATTAGTTCATCATCACCTGTGTCTTGTCAATTACCTTCATCTGTGTCACCTGGTTTGTGTTCATCAGTATCTGTATTTAGTTCCCTCTGTTCAGTCAGTCTTTGTCTGTTCTCGTCTATGTAACGCCGTTACCAGTGTGTGTATCCTGCCTATTTGTATCGCTTAAGTTATATTTGTAAGTAAACACTTTGTTTTGGAGCCTTCTGCCTTCTTCTTCTGCCTGCACACACCCTGACACACGCATTCAGTGTGAGACTCACGCAATTGACACTGCTCTTATGCTCTCACGCCAGAAAAAACATTGTGGAGCAAAGAGGACACTGACACCGACAGAGTTGACAGAGCAGGTTACTTTTGATAAGAAACAAATTCAAATTCTGTCAATTTTATTACAAAACTCAAATACTAAATAATATTGTGGTGCTTTTTAATGTGACGTGACAGATCGCTGTCATGTGAACCCATCTGTCTTCCTCTTTACTAGTTACAGCACCAAATAAACAATGAACATCAGAAGTGCAACGAGGTTTAAAGTTCAGGGAAGAACTGGCAAACGTTCAACTAAATTTTTATATCAAAATAAACAACAAAACGAAAGTAAAGCGACAGCCCCTCACGGACAACTGCTTCTCTCTTCTTACACTGTCATCCCTCCTCCTTTTATCCTTCCGTGAGACTCAAGACCAGTGTGGCGTGCAGCTAACTCTCATTAGCACTCGTGTCACCGGCCTCGCTCCTTTCCCACAGCTCTCGGCCCCACGCTGCTTGAAAGATACAGTACAGCTTACTGAAATGTATCTTGTCTCATGTTGTGAGGGACCGAGAAGCCAAGAACAAGGAACACAAGCTTTGCACAAAAAATGGGTCTTTATTTGAACCCAAGAAAAAAATTTTACTTTACAAACTCATAAATTTCTTACAACAAAAATAAAATAAACAGAAAATGAGATCAAAACAAGTTAGACAAAAAACCAACCAAACAAACTAAAACTGACCTGCTCAAATGAACAAAGCAACAGCTTATAAAGGAAAGGATGGGCCCATTACAAATTAAGAGGGGAAACAATTCAACTTTACATTCAACATATAACCTTAAATGAATCAAAATCAAATCAAACAGAGATATATAGTAAATAAAGATAAGGAAAGCAAAATGTAGTCAAATATCATAAATGTACAACTAAATAAATCAATTAATAAAGACATTAACATTTCTTCCTCCCCCGGGCAATTCCCAGCAAATGGTATGTTCGGGCGGAACCAATAATGCTTAAGTTCTGTTCCTGCCCAGACTCTAATCCTCATCACGCCAGGATGCGGCTGCAGCGGACCATGTCTGAAGTTCATCACGGTAAACTTAAACTCAAAATAGAAACAAATATAAGTAACATATACAACGTAACTAATTTGTGTGCACTTCAAATCAGTAACAATGTATATAAAAATGTGCTGTAAATGTAAACATGTGAAAACCTAACAATAAAGAAGTAATTAATATTGTTTGTTTGGTGTGGTTATGATCCATCATTATAATGAAACAAATGAATGTGAATGACAAAATAAAAATTTAAATAAAGATTATTCTTAAATACATGTTCTTTGTGTAAATGTATGCATGTGTGTGTGTGTGTGTGTGTGTGTGTGTGTGTGTGTGTGTGTGTGTGTGTGTGTGTGTTAATACATCCACATTACCGCTCTTGCGCGGCCACACATGTTCAATGAGTATTTCAACCGTGTAAAGACATAAATGAAACAGCTTCTGAAAAATGTGTCACATGAAGCCATTCAAGGACCATATAGCATGTTAGTTAGCTAGAAAAATTAAATCTTGAGTGGATAATGTTTGTAAATATATGCACTAAATTATATATTTATTGTATTTTTACTCTTATATCATTAAAAAATATAACGTTATTATAAAAATGGCATTATATTAATTTTTCAAGAATGAGTGGTTCATTTTAATGTGTTGTCAATTTCCTTGAGAAAAATTAACATGTAGACCCTACTGTACCGGATATTTAGCCAAATGAATCGATATTGAATCAAGATCAGAACCGAATCGCAAGCTTATGAACAAACTCCCCTTTCAAACATTACAATGCTCATGAGAAATAAATTTATTTTAATTCGACAGCAATGCCATAGAAATGTCACCGCAAAAAGATGGCTGTGCGCTTGTTTCTCTGGTTCTAAGTGCTAAGTAAATATAAAGATCTCATCTTTGGATTGCTGTTCCCCTCCTGACCATTACCATGGCATCTACGCTAATTTTAGTGTCTTTGTTTATCCCGAGGTTTTCCCGCAGCCTGCCGGATCCAGGCCGTATCCAGATCTGACGAATGACCTTCGCCTGGACCCGATGACAACGCAGTGCTGAAGTGCCAACTAGTCTCTCCCTATGGAGGGATCCCTTTACCACTCTACAGATAAAGCGTTGTCGGGAAACTCAATTCGCATATCTACCCCGAATTGATAAAATAAAATTCTGTATCAAAAATTATAAGGAAACACCAGTACTTTGTTTAGGCTTGGTTTGTAGGGAATTACAAACCTGCGCACATACAGTATATTCAAACACACATAACTATAGAACCAATTCTTAATGCGCATGTGAACGCCATCAGCGTTTCTCACAGGTTCGCGTTTAAAGTCTATGTAGAGAGAATTGTGTCGTCTTAGCGGCCCCTAATTTAATATCAAATGATCGTTGCGACGGAAGCGAATCAATCATAACTAACCTTAGCTGGAAAATAACTTTACTAAAGAACCGCTATAAAGCCAAAACAATCTCTGTTACCATAAATTATACGTTTATCTCTGTAAAGCTGCTTTGAAACAATCTACATTGTTAAAAGCGCTATATAAATGAAGACTTGACCATTAGAGGGTGCTCTCCTTGAGTCTTCTATGCCATGCTCCCTCCAGGCCTACAGATGGCACTTATACTCTAAGCCCTGATCTCTCCACTCCTGCAGATGGCGCCAACGTCCCTAACCTTGTTCAGCACTCTGCTCGTTAACCCTCATACCATTCACCTGTGTCTAGCCCTTTATAAGTCCGTTTGTTCCCTGCCTTTGTGTTCAGTCTTGAGCCTATGTATCAGTTCTCAAGTTAAGTTTGTTCTTTATTATACCGTTTGACCCTTGTGTCTATTTTGTTTTACTGTTTTATGGAAGCTCGACTTTCCTTGTTTATTTGTACTTTATATTTTTTCTTCAAGTAAAGATTATATTTTTGGAAAGAAACACAGGCATCCTGGCTCATTGCTCTTCTGCTTTTGGCACAACCAGGATTTGTCAGAGATCCTTCACTTTCTGAGTTACCAGTCTCAAGCCTCCTCATCCTGAGACCCACCTCCTGATCTTCCACCCAGATCTATGGTCGCTTTACCATCAGAGCCCAGACTACCAGCCCCTGAGCGAATTGAGGGCAGTCCTGAGAGATGCAGAGGTTTCATTACCCAGTGTACACTGGCCTTCCAGCTCCAGCCCAGCAGCTTTCTCACTGAAAGTAGTAGAGTGGCTTACATCATTACCCTTCTCACTGGCAAGGTATTGGACTGGGCCTCAGCCTTGTGGGATCAGAAATCTCCACTTACAGCCGACAGTCAAGACTTCATTTCTGAGATGAAGAGAGTTTTCCATCATCCAGCTAGTAGGGGAGATGCGGATCACCGCTTGCTCAATCTCTCTCAAGGTACCCGGAGTTTGCTATTGAGTTTCGCACTCTCGCCACAGAGAGTGGATGGGATCAACAAGCCCTGAGAGCTACCTTTCACCATGCCTTATCTCCTGAGCTCAAGGACGAGTTAGCATTCTGAGACCCTGATCTCGAATCCCTCATTGACGTGGCCATCCGGGTAGACCATCGTCTCAGGGAACGCCGACAGGAGCGACAGCAGGAGAAAATATTGCTTGAGTCTACTAGCCCTATTAAACTGCCTTCGTCTCCTAGTGACCCCGAGGAACCCATGCAGCTGGGTGGAACCAGGATATCCAAAGCTGAACGCAACTGACAGATGAGAGAGAGATGCTGTCTCTATTGTGGCAAGCCAGGTCACTTTCGCTTTGCATGTCCTGAGTTGTCGGGAAAAGCCAACTCTCGTCCAGGAGGAGGGGGGCCCGGGCGAGAATAGGAATCATCCCCTGCTTGGCGACCTCTGGTTTGACCATCCATGCCACCATCACCCAGGGCATTCAATATGATCAAGTTAGTGCCTTTGTAGACTATGGGGCCGCTGGGAGTTTTATGGACTTTGAGATGGCCAAGAGACTTTATATTCAGCCTGTGATGCTTCAGAAACCCCTTAACATTACGGCAGTTGATGGCAGTCCTCTAGGTTCAGGACAGGTTAATCATTGTACCCCACCTCTCCAGCTAAAGGTGGGCCAACACCAGGAACAGATACAGTTCTTTTTGATTAATTCTCCTAAGATCCCTCTAATCCTTGACCTACATGTTGACTGGTCCTGAGGGATTGTTAGAACCTGGGGAACTAACTGCCTGGTCTAACATCACCGTCTGCTGTTCCCCCAATCTACTAGAATTATTCCCAGAACCTTTGCCAGATATCTCCATGATCTGTCTCTGTTCCCGAGACCCTGTCCACGGAAGTCATGGCTGTTCCCAAGATGGAGCCAGCTAAAGCAAGTCTCTAGCTCATCTTCCTGAGTTATCCCGAGTTCCCCTGGAGTATGTGGACATCTATGAAGTCTTCAGTAAGGACAGAGCAGCCTCACTGCCCCACATAGACCTTATGATTGCCCTATTGAACTGGTTCCTGGTACCTGCCCACCTCGTGGAAGGCTCTACTCTCTCTCTCTGGTCCTGAAAGATTAGCCATGGACAAATACCTCAAAGAAGCTCTGGACAGCGGATTCATCCATCCTTCCTCCTCACCTGCAGGAGCCATTTTTTTCTTTGTTGAAAAGGATGGTAGCCTCCGACCCTGCATAGACTACCGAGGTTTAAACCATATTATCGTCAAGAACCGGTACCCTCTTCCCCTCATGACCACGGCTTTTGAGATCCTGCAGGGTGCCACCATATTTACTAAACTGGACCTTCATAATGCATACCATCTAGTTAGAATCCGTGAGGGAGACGAGTGGAAGACTGCATTCAATACTCTGACGGGCCACTACGAATACCAGGTAATGCCATTTGGCCTGGTTTTTTTCTCTCGTCGGCTTACCCCAACTCAGAGAAATTATGATATTGGGAACAGGGAGCTGCTGGCCATTAAAATGGCATTGGAAGAGTGGAGGCATTGGTTGGAGGGGGCCAAACACCCTTTCCTCATATGGACGGACCATAGAAACCTCACTTGCATCCGGGAGGCGAAGAGGTTGAATTCTCGACAAGCTCATTGGGCTCTCTTTTAAGTGAAGTTAACCGATTTAACTTCACTCTTTCCTATCGCCCAGGTTCCAAGAATCTCAAACCAGATGCACTCTCGAGACAGTTTGAACCACAAGAGGGGGAGTCCGTTCCAGAACCCATTCTCCCCACTTCCAAGGTAGTGGCCCCCATCCAGTGGGATATTGAGACGGCTGTCAAGAGGGCCCAACTGAGACCAGGTAATGGCCCTCGTGGGTGCCTCTTTGTCCCTAACTGTCTGCCTTCTGAGGTTTTGCAGTGGGCTCATGCTTCCCTCCCTTCTGGACACCCGGGAACTACCAGAACATGCAAGCTTGTCCAGAGGAAGTTCTGGTGGCCTAAACTGCACAAAGACGTCCGGGCCTTCGTCGCTGCTTGCTCCATTTGTGCCCAGAATAAGGAGCCTAGGACCCACCCTCAAGGCCTGCTGCACCCACTTCCTATTCCAAGACGCCCTTGGTCCCACATTTCCTTGGACTTCATCACAGGCTTACCACAATCTCAATGAAATACGGTAATTCTGGTGGTGGTGGATAGATTTTCAAAGACTTGCCATCTCTTACCTTTGCCCAAGCTCCCCACAGCAAACCAAACAGCAGAACTGTTTATGAGGCATATGTTCAGGATCCACGGCTTCCCGCAGGATATGGTTTCCGACCGGGGTCCATAGTTCACTTCCCGGTTCTGGAAGGCATTCAGCCGGCTCATCGGATCTTCCATCAGCCTGTCTTCCGACTTCCACCCCCAGTCCAACGGCCAGGCAGAGAGAGTAAATCAAGACATTGAAAGGACATTAAGATGCCTGGTTGCCAATAATCAATCCACATGGAGCTCTCGATTAATCTGGGCTTAATTTGCACATAACACCCTTTACCATTCCTCCCTAGACTTGTCTCCTTTTGAATGTCAGTATGGTTTCCCTCCCTCTCTGTTTCCCGAACAGGAGCCAGAGGTTGATGTCCCTGCTGCTACTCAGCTGGTCCGCCGGTGCCGATGTTCCTGGGAAAGAGCATGTGTTGCTTTATTGAGAGCCACCCGACAACAACAGAGGCAGGCTAACCGACACCGGAGGGTGGGACCCATGCTTCACTCAGGGTAAAGAGTATGGCTGTCAGCCCGAGATCTTCCTCTGCAGGTGGAATCCCCCAAGCTGACCCCGATGTAGCTGGACGATACATCGGTCCATTCAAGATCTTCCCGAAAGATTAATCCAGTTTCCTATCGACTCCATCTACCCAGGTCCATGAAGGTTCACCCCACTTTTCATGTTTCCCGGTTAAAACTTGTTGTTTGCTCTACTCTGTCCCTAGTTAGGAAGCCTGCCCCAGTACTCGCATCACTGATGGCCAGCCAGCTTACACAGTCCGCAGACTGCTTGATTCTCACCAGGTCCGCGAGAGAACTCAATATCTGATGGATTGGGAGGGCTATGGCCTGGAGAAGCAGACCTGGGTTCCTGCTCGAGACATCCTGAATCCAACTTTCATCGCAGAGTTTCATGGAGCCCGAGGGAACTGCCAGAAGAATGTCAGGAGCCGTTCCTAGAGGAGGGGCTCCTGTAAAGATCTCATCTTTGGGTTGCTGTTTCCCTCCTGACCAGCAGGGGGTGCTCTCCTTGAGTCTTCTATGCCATGCTCCCTCCAGGCCTACAGATGGCACTTATACTCTGAGCCCTGTTCTCTCCACTCCTGCAGATGGCGCCAACGTCCCTAACCTTGTTCAGCACTCTGCTCGTTAACCCTCATACCCTTCACCTGTGTCTAGCCTTTTATAAGTCTGTTTGTTCCCTGCCTTTGTGTTCAGTCTTGAGCCTATGTATTCTGTACTTCAGTGCTCTGTGATCAGTTCTCAAGATAAGTTTGTTCTTTATTAGGACTTTATTTGACCCTTGTCTCTATTTTGTTTTATGGAAGCTCGGCTTTCCTTGTTTATTTGTACTTTGTATTTTTTCTTCAAGTAAAGATTATATTTTTGGAAAGAAACACAGACATACTGGCTCTTCTGCTTTTGCGTTCAACTGTTGGGGAGTTAGCTCAGTGGTAAACACCTTGCACTTGAGCATTGCAGACTAGGGTTCGATCCCCACCTAAGGCAGCCACATTATAGTAAAGGTATTTTTCAGAATAAAAGTTCAACCAGAAAATGGACTATATTCGGAAAATGATGTTTAAAAGTGTTCAAGGCTTTGAAGAAAACAAATATATCTGCGGTGGATAATTATGCACATGTAGTGTGTAAATATTGGTGTGAGACAGTGTTGGCATGCTGTGTTTGTGTTTTTAGGAAGTGAAGGTATCATTTGTCCATATCAAGTCTGTTGCTAAGGACCCTAGGCTACGGATAACAGTGCTCCCGCACAACCCTTCATATCTAATGACTATAAAACATGACTCATATGAGTGCAGTATAGCACCTGGTGTGCTGCTGTTCACACAAACACACACACCTCTATCACACAAAACCAAAATGACATATGTATTTATGTATTTGTGTGTCGCACGGAAGAACCATGAATCAAAAGATCAGGTGGACAGTAATAGTCATGTTCACGCACCATCAAAGAGCAGGAAAATTCCTCATGTATAAGGTAACCGGCTTAGGTCAACACATCACTGTTCACGGCAACACGAGCTGCGGAGAAGCGACGGGCAAAAATAACTTGTTTACATCACAGTGGCATTTAATAAAATCATGTTTTCTGAAAACAGACAACCATGCAAAATATATCATTAGGCTCACTGAGGCAGCGTGTCTCATTGTCTATTAATGCATTTGATTATAATGACTTGTTCTGTTTGCAGAGGACGCTGTGAAAACACACTGCAAACTTTTAAGGGTTGAGTGTGTGTGTGTGTGTGCGGTTTTAGAGGTGAATGAGTCAATCAAAAGTGGGTTGGAAATAATGAATGTGTGTTTGTGTCGACAACTAAAGTCACAACATGCTAAAAATAATTTTAGTATGTATCGCAGACTGACTGAGCAGCACTGAATTATAAATGAAATAATTTCCCTTTTACTTTATGAATGAATGAGTTATTTCCAAAGAACACTGTTTATTTGTAATCTGTTTAGAAAGTGAATTGAAATAAAGCACTGAACATAATTAAACCTCAAAATGAAATGTATTTTTATTATTGTTTATTTTATTTAATTTTTATTTTTATTTTCTCCTGGCCATAGATGACTAAATCTAAATATCAACATGTGAGATTTAGTCAGCCGTAATAGTTCTGAGGTTAATTTATCTAATTTTGTGTCTCTGGAAAATAGTGATTTATGACATTTTATTATGTTGAATATCAAAGTTTTTTGTGTGTGTCTATTTGTTAATGAGGGATTTATGCTTTGGGATTTGTGGAGTAAAAGTTAAGTTTAATTTTAAATTAAAAAGATAAAATTAGACCCTTGGGGTAAGATGAGCCACCCAGAAGGCCCCAAGTGGCATGTTGTTACTGGTGTTTTTATTTTTAAATTGAATAATTATTGTCATTAACAGGGTTATTGTTTAATTTCTCCATGAATTAGATGGACTTTCAGACATATTTGCTTTCATTAAAACCCACAGGTTAATTGAGTGAAATCATTAAATTTGCATTCATAGTGTTGCTATTATGACATATATTTAAATATGTAAATATTCTTATGCCTGTACATAAGTCACAGTGTAATTTTACCTTTCAGATAAATCTTTTTTTACTGGGATTTTGCTTTGTCTGACATTGTTTATTTCAATTATTCAACTAAATTGTCAAAATTCAATTTTAAATATAATAGTTGATTTAGTATTTTACATTAATGATACTTTATTTCATAAAAAAATATAAATAATAATAAGAATTGTATCAAAAGTCATTTTACAGTAGTGGGTAAGATGGCCTCTTTGAATAATTTTACATTTTGTTCTATAACAACTAAATTATCAAATTCTATTTATTTCCCTTAATATCACATTGGCTGGTACATCATCATCCTGCACATGCTAAACATATATCTTAAAAGTAAAACCACATTGTTCTTAAGGGGGGCATCTTCCCCATCTTCCCCTAACTTTATATCACAGAACAATTGAGTGAGATTTCAAGACAGTTCTAAATTAGTATTTGCCACTATAATGACTGGGCAGTTTGTGTAAGGAAAAGACTGAAATGTGCAATGTTATTTACTGAAAAATGATTTAGTTGATTCGGTTAAGATGACTCTTGTCCGAATATGCCTATTTCCATACTATATAGTAGGTGAAAAACAGCATGTGAGCCAAATAGTATCAATTAAATAATAAATATTATCAAATTAGCGAAAAGTCCCTGGATGACCTTCAGTGAGATTCTGAAGTGCACATCCACTGGATCATTTTCTATCCCATGAGGCCACAGGAGAGGAGTTATGACTGGCGCTGTAGGTCACATGACTGTGACAACATGGCGGATGTACCTCTGAATTTCATTCTAACAAATAAAACATTATTTTGTAATCGGTCACAAAGTAAGTTGCAAACCAAATGTGGTACATGCGATTTCAGACTCAGCAAACAAGTTTAAATGATTAAATTATTAATTTATGAACTGAACTCGCTTCACCGAAGGTTATCCGTGAATAATATAACAATGAACCTTTGGTCTGTTTCACACACAAAGTTATCAAATGACTTCAGAAGACTTATAGCGCAGCAATCTTGTTGACAATATTTACAAAACGTTTACAGTGATTTTGCATCCATTTTGAAGCTTTAAAGCTTATCTATAGTAATCGCATGTGAAATATCTTCAGATGTGTTTGCTCTGCAGAAGAAAGTCAGTCATACAGGTTTGGAAAGACATGAGGGTGATGATGACAGAGTGTTCATTATTTGGGTAGGGTTCTGGTTAGACCTTTTGTTGCATCCTGGAGGTAATTATAACCCATCATAACCCATTAAAAAAGTTGACATTGAATTTATTACTGTAGAGAGATTTATCATCATAACTACAACCACCATGTAGCATGACACTCTTCACACCAAAACACCACGCTTTATAACTCCATAACCTTCATTGTTAAGTCATAACAAAAATAATTTCATTAGGTGTAATGCTTAACAGATGATACGTAATATACATTACCAAAATATACAATGCATTACTAAGTAATGCATTTAATTTCATTTAATTATTTTGCCCTTGAAAAGTAAAGTAATGAATTTTTCTTAATTTTTCTGTAATTTAATCAGCTACTTCTGATGTAATTGCATTAAATACCGTATAACAATTCTATATAAAACAATAGTGGATTTAACATCCAAATTTAACATCTAATGTTAAAATGTTTTTAATGTAACCTTCTTTATTTAAATACTTTGGTCAGTTCAGGAATAATTTATGCAATTTTAAATTATTTATTTTTCATGTCTATCAACTTGTTGAGCTTGATATAGGATTTAGAACGTAATTAGTAATAAATAATGCTACTTTTTAAAGAGAGTAATTAGTACAGTAATCTGGTTACACTGTTAAAGATGTATTTAAGCTAGTAGTGCCAAATTAATTACTTTTTTAGAGTAACTTACCCAACACTGGAACTATTGATTATTATACATATTATTATATGTTTAGCACGATGATGTTTGAAAATGATTTATTAATGAAAGTTATAATATGAATCGTTACCAGGTTAAATCACTGGTTTTCTGTTGCTGGTAGTGAAACTAATCCTTTACATTACCAGCCACTGATTCATGCTCTCACACACACTTTCATGAGCTCAGTCTAGCCCGAGCCGAAACACACTGACCAATAAGGGTCGTCGATGGGCGTGGCTGTGAAACGTGTTGGCCAATAGGAATACCGAAGGGCGGGGCTGAACTCTCTCAACGCTGTCAAAGAATTTCCTCATGGATTTGCGGTCTTTGAGTTGTCATGTTATGAGTTGTGGGAATGTTTAATTTGGATATTGTGATCGACAGTCCGGTGATGTATGAACGACTTTCGTTTTTAACTTATTTAATACTTCTTTGTTGACATCACTGCCTTTAGCACATCCATGTGAGATCATCGCAACTTAATTTCTGCGAACTTATTTCTCAGTTATGATGAATAATATGCAAACAGTTGCGCGGTAGATTTCCCCGTGGCCGGGGCTCACTGACAAGAATGCTTTTGGTTTGACACTGATTAATTTTGATAAAAGTACACTTGTGGATTCTTCAGGAAGATACACAGGTTTTATTCCAGCATGTCCCGGAGGAAACAGGCTAAGCCACAGTATGTTCTCATCGGTGAGTTTTATATCACTTTCTGAACTTGCAATGCTGATGGAGTTTGATCAAAACGCGCAAATTTAGGAATAAGTACAACACTTTTAATGTTTCGCATGTATAACTCTTTCCCCAGGATTCTCACATTTTATTACAAAACAACATCAGTGAACTGTCATTTTGATAGGCTACCTGCAATATATGATCTGTAGTATATCAATTAATCACTGCATGAACTGATGTTGAATCAAAGAGTGTCATTTTAACAACTTAGAAAAAAAAGCTAAATTATGTTTTCATTGTAGCTTTAATTTGATGATGGTGATGATGGCTCTATTTACAAATGTTCAAACCAAAAAACGTATGATAACAAATATTAAAATATTAGTCAATATTTAGTTTTGTCCCACATTTTGCACTCAATCCTGTTACTGCATGATTTTCAACCTATTACAAATTTTACATTCCATAAATGGCGTTACATGGCGTAAAAATACCAAGTAAATTTTCTAATTAAATTTCTAAATTCGTACACAAAATGTAACTTGAGTGACTTTGTAAAACCACTGAATGGGGCTAGTTTAATTTAGGCTAGTTTAATGTGCAACTCTGTAGCTGTATGTTTATTTAATGTTTATTGCTAGAAAAGAATAACTGTTGACAAAAAATATACCTTATTGTTGTACCCTATTAATAGAAGGTTCATGCTGTAAAAAAATTTAGTGACCGCAGATGAAATTAAATGAAATAAGCATTAAAAACAAATCCTACTAATTTTATAAACCTTCTTTTCTGAAATTAACTTTTCAAAGTGTTTGCTGGACCTTGTCTGTCTTTCATTTCTAATGCTGAAACATGCACACACACACACACACACACACACTACAGGCCAGTTTTGTTACATCTCTTCCCACTGCTGTAAGGTGTTATTATTAATGGATCAAAATGTACTTTTTCATTATATGCAAGTTTTATCATTAAAATGTAAAACAAAACCTGTGAAGCTATCCTAAATATGCACTTGAAACAAAGGTGTTTTATTTAATGAATGCCAGTCTGGAAATTCCAATGAAATACATAGTGTATTTAGGAGATATTTACAAGATGCTCAAAATGGCATAAAGTTATTCTGAAATTTGTGCAGATTTTGCTACATGATCATTTTTTTAATTACTACTTGATAACTATGAAGTTATTTTAATTTAATTTTGAGACAATATCTTGTATTGTTATGTCTGTTGAGAAGAAAGCTAATGTGTTGTCAATTGCTAAGCTTTGAGTTTACATTGAGTTGCCATCTAAAATGCTCTAATATAATAATTTATATCTTTTAATTTTTTTCTTCTTGAAATACAGATCATATGATGGAGAATGACCCCACTCCAACCCGTGATGTCCATATGTGTCAACAATGCTGTGCTGAGTTTTCCAGTATAACAGACCTCTATCAACATCAGAAAGACTGTTCAAAAGACCAGTTAGTTCTAATAGTAAGTGAAAACGAAAGCCTAGATTCTCCACCTTCTGGCCTCACAATCAGTTCATCATTCTTCAACACTGAGGAGCATTTGAATGGAGTGACACGTAATGACAGTACGGAGGAACATTGTGACTTTTCTAATGGTAGAGCATCAGTGGATGTTGACGAATCCTTACACATATTTGAAAACCGCAATCATGACATCGCTAAAAAGTCTCATTTACATCATGATAATGAAGACTATGCTGATGGCTTTAGCTCAGCATACTCAGCTGTCCTACCTCAAGAGAGTACCTTACTTGAGTTATGCAAATTATCAGCCATTAATAGCAATGTCTTCATTGAGAACCTAGAAAACACCAAAGTTGCTGTTGCTCAGTTCTCACAGGAAACTACTTTGAATCCAAAGACAAGTTGCAGGAACTCTAGCAACACCACATGGGCCTCCTCTAGTTTGATTGAGCAGCTGTTATCACTGCAGCAACAGCAGATGCAGCAATTAAAACTAATCGAAGATATTCGACACCAAATAATGCTATTAGTAACCCCAAATTCTGATAAACCTTTGGCTACAAACACCTACAATGGTCTGTTTCAAACCAGTTCACTGAGAAAACTCAGCTCACACCTCTCAGAACAACTCACAACAGCTGCTGGGCTAGTGGAAAACCTTACTGCTAATGCTAAACAGTCTAAACATGTTATTTCACAAAACAACCAAGATGGTTCAAGGGATGAAAAAGGAAACTCCAAAATGACTGAAAAAAATAGAGATGACCCTTTGCCATCAAAGGTTGGTAGTGATCGGTGTAGTAATCAAGGAAACACAGTCAGTGATAAAGTTGATGACACAGCTAATTCAAAAACAACTTCACCATATCCTGCTTCATTTACAGATGGGATTCTAAACAAACTTGAATTGGCCCATAAACAAAACAGCTTTAATATGTTTGAAAACTCCTTGCCTAGTATTGGGGCAATTGTAGAGGACCTGAATGCTTTGACTGCCCTAGCCCAACATAGGAAAGTCAAACCTCTCAATGTGAGTTTATGTGAACACAAGAGGCCATCCGAAGATTGTATATTCAAGCACAAATGCAAGTTCTGTGCCAAAGTATTTGGAAGTGATAGTGCTTTGCAAATACACCTGCGGTCTCACACTGGAGAGCGACCCTACAAATGTAACATATGTGGGAATCGATTTTCCACCCGTGGAAATCTCAAAGTCCATTTCCAACGTCACAAGGAGAAGTATCCTAACATACTAATGAATCCTTATCCGGTTCCAGAGCATTTAGATAATGTCCCAACCAGCACAGGTATTCCTTACGGCATGTCTCTGCCTCCTGAGAAGCCTGCTCTTAACTGGTTGGATAGTAAACCTTTAGTGGGTAACTCTCTTGGCTTTGTGCTTCCATCATCTTTGCCAAGTCTTCCACCCATCATTAAAAAAGAGGAGGAAGGGGTATCAATAACCAAACCTCATAGTCCTGTTGTCAGTGAGGTGTGTGAGAGAAGTAATGGGCATCAAGAGGGATTTGGCAGTAGCCCTCCTCTAACTTCAAATGAGAAATTTCAAGAGGTTACACAACCCTCGAGTATCGCTACCTTACTAAGCTCCTCAGGGGAAGGTTCAAGAGACGACATTGCTATTAATACCTTGGTCGGTACGAGATTAATAACTGAGCTAAAATCAGAGCAGCTAGAAACCAAATTTCTTTTTGGAAGTCTTCCAAATCCCTCTGGAGCATCTGAGACTTCAAAGCTGGAGCAGTTGGTGGAGAACATTGACAAGAAGTCTACTGACCCGAATGAGTGTGGAATCTGCCACCGGGTTCTTAGCTGTCAAAGTGCCCTTAAAATGCATTATCGCACCCACACCGGAGAAAGGCCATTCAAATGCAGGGTGTGTGGACGGGCTTTTACAACTAAGGGCAATCTCAAGACACACTATAGCATTCATCGTTCCATGCCAACTCTTAGAATACAGCATTCTTGCCCCATATGCCAAGAAAAGTTTACAAATGCATTGGTTTTACAGCAGCATATCCACATGCATATGGGTGGTCACATCCCTAACGTCCCACTGCATGATAGTGAAGAACCCATGGACCAGGACACTGACTCTGTAGATGGTAGGACCTTGGAAGTGGATACCTTTCCCAATGAGAACATAGAAATTATGGAAGGTATATCCGATTCAAAATACCAAGACTCTTTACCAGAAAGTCTATGTTCTTCAACTGCTTCTTCTGTGTTTACCAGAGCAACTGGGTCAGAAAGTCAGATTACAGTTTCAGATGTGGAGAATTTGTCAAACATCAATAAGTTGACTATGGGGAATGGATCAGTGGATAGAGACTGTTTAACCCAGAGATCATCTTCACTAAACAGAGATCATGAGAGTTTAAGGAGGAGGATTTTGGCCATCACTGAGACAAACCCCTCCTGGAACCCATCCTGCCCCAATGACTGTGCTTATGAAATGCAAGGATACACAACGACTGACAGAAACCTGAAATCTGCTGAATCAAACAACTCAAGCCTACAGTCTAGTCTTACAGTGTCTAGTTTACTTGACGGAACATCTGGAGATATACCAAATGATAGCTTGACTATGATTTTACCCTTCAATGAACGGGGATCCCTAAAAAGCAATGTTTGTGATATTTGCAACAAGACGTTTGCCTGTCAAAGTGCTTTGGACATTCACTATAGAAGTCACACCAAAGAGCGCCCATTCATCTGCACTTCGTGCAACAGAGGGTTCTCAACCAAAGGTAACCTTAAACAGCACATGCTTACCCACCAGATGCGAGACTTACCTTCACAGCTGTTTGAGCCAGCAAATCAGATCCTGATTTTTCCTCCAAACCAGTTTCTACCCTCCATGGAACCAATCATTCCGTCAAAAAGAGTTGAACACAATGGGCTCATTAAAAAAGATCCTAAAGATTTACCCACAGGTATAGTTAGCTCAACAGCTTCCACATTACCTCTGCTCTCCACAGCAACACCACTTCGACGAACAGCTAAACAGCACTTCTGCCACACTTGTGGGAAGACCTTCTCTTCTTCAAGTGCACTGCAGATTCATGAAAGAACCCACACTGGTGAGAAACCCTTTGCCTGCAACATATGTGGACGTGCATTTACCACTAAAGGAAATTTGAAGGTACACCATTCCAAGGTTGTTAAAGGTGTTCCATCACTGATTGCCAGTTTGTATTTTGTTGCTTTTATGGAATCAGTTGTATTATCCCAGATACCTTATGACCAACTATCTACTTGCCATTTCCATCCTGTTTTCCATCTAGGTTCATATGGGAACTCACATGTGGAGCAGTTCTCCAGCCAGACGAGGTCGCAGGCTTGATGGTCCACTCCTTAGATCCAATTCTGAGCGATTTCAAGACGCTCCCCCAAAAGATGTTGTGGATAAAGTGCGTAACGGGGACTCCGTAGGTCTCTGGAGCCAGTACACCTCTCTCACTAGTGGTTTGAGTGTGAGGACCAATGAAATACCTGTTATTCAAAATGGTGCCATACCTCACCTGTCGATTTCTGCTGGGCATCTGGAAAACTTACAACTCAACAGAGCTTTACCTTGGCTTGAGAGATTGAGCGAAAATGGTGCAACGTTTCATTTCCGGCAATTGGTTGAAGATAATAAAACAACAGTGACTGATTGAATTTCGTCTTTTAGGATGCAAACCCATAATTTAAATGTGATGCAATTTCATAGGTGTGCTGTTTCATTGGGTTTTTTTTGTACAAGTGTACCCTATGTAGTGACATTATTAAAGATTCTGCTGTTGGTTAATGTTGCCTATATAGTCTGGGTAGATTTTTACAACTGAAGTAGTGTTGATTGTATTGTATAAATTAATTTGATGCTATTTTGTTGTTTTGCTGAGGAAGATTATAACTATTGTTAATATGCAGCTATGATTTATTATTTTATAGCATTTAAGTTTTTTAAATAATTGAAGGTATCATGCATCACATTTGCTAAACACTTGGTTGTAATAGGTTTTGTAATGAGGTACATTTGTATTTAATGGAGAAATGAATCCCTATTTCTTTATCAAAAACTATTTATCAATCACTGTTTCAAATTAATATCATTTGTGCTTGAATTGAGTGTTCATTTTATACTTACAGTTTTTGCATTGTTAATGTAAACAACACTAAAAACACTAAAACTATTTTTATTTTTGTATTGTTTTAAAACACACTCTGTACATTTAAATTGTTACATTGGAGGAACTGTTATGTATGACGTTAGTTCATGTTGTGGCATCATGTCTTGAATGTTATGGCAACTGCAAGTTCTCAAAGCCATTTTTCCATTTTAACTGTCATTTGGCTTATACAAAGCACAATCATTTCACTTCCCATTTGATTAATAAAAGGAGTGTGCTTTTGAAATGACTCATTATATTTTACTCATTATAAGTTGTACCATATGAGTATACCTTCAAGCACCTGTCTCTTCCAGTGATTTACTTTTAACAAAGAAATGATTCTTCCCCTACTTCCACACACAAGCAGAATTCATGCCCTTTCTCTACTGATAAAAATCTAGGTCACCTTGTCCTCTGCATTTACATTTCAATAAACTTACCAATAATAACACATTGTGTTAATACGCAATGATCTTTGCCAATGGAAGATGATACTTCTTCAACCAAACAGAATAATAGAGGCCATTCATGGAGCAGGTTCGACTCATCAGCTCTACCTCATGTCTGTAAACCTCACAGACAGATGGTCAGCAATGGTTTAGCGTTTCTTGTGTGTATGTCCGTTTAATAGGTGATAAAATGCTTTATTTGAACATGTTGTGGTTGTTTTTACTGTGGTAATTATGTTATGAAATGGCTACTGACTGTTATAATTGTATTTCCCATAGCTGCCAGTCAGAGGTAGCTGGTCCTACTGAGTCCCAACAAAGATTTATTGCTCAGTTTAGTCAAGTCAAGTCACCTTCATTTATATAGTGCTTAAAACAATATGGACTGTTTCAAAGCAGCTTTACAGAGAAAATAGGAAATTAAAGTAACAGATTGTTTTGGCTTTACAGCACCTCTAAAATAAAGTTATTGTCCAGCTAAAGTTAGTTTTGATCGATTCACTTCCGCAAGCTTTAAAAGCGCAAACCAGTGAAAACGCTGACGCCGTGCACATGCGTATTACGTTTAGTCTATAGGTATGTGCGATATATATGTGCGCAGGCGTGTAGTCTTTCTTTACAAATTAAAATTTACCCAAAAAAGCTCCAAAAACTTAATAACAGATTACTTTAATGGTGCTGTTATGTTTGTCTCCACCTCATTAGGGCTTGTCAGATGTAGTCTTGATAACTTTATGAAAACTATTATGGCATACTGAGTGGTCCATTGTGTGTGAGCTCCTCCATAGTGATACATCCTGCAGAGTTGCTTTAGTATGACCAAAAACATCTGACTCATTGAGGTCTGTTGAGTAATACATCCATTGATTGTCATGACAATAATAGCTCATACCAAATCCCTCAGTGAATAAGATCTGCCCTCTTAACTGTCAAAGTCCATTAAACACTCTTCCCAGTGCAGCGACCAGCTGACGGGAACCCAACACCATCCCGCCTGCCACCATTAGCATTATAAAATGAGTAATCGGCTAGAATGAAGCTCAAGGGAATACAAAGCTCTCCAGATACATATCTGATTCAAACAGATGGGAGGCACTGGAGGTGTAAGCAGGCGGTCAGATACCTGACGAGTGAACTGGGGAAGTTGGTGTTTTACATCCCCAGATCTCACAGATACATGGATGTTGCCAAAATGGTGGCCTGAATTTTTCCTAAAACAGACATGAAAATTACAATATTAAAATATTTCATTTTATATGAAACATTTCTTGAATAAACAGTTTATCAGTAAGTATTATTAGGGTGAAACTCAGAAAACCAGTCAGGGAAATGTACAGGTCATATTTCACCCCAAAATCACAATAGCATTATATTTCATAAAGAAAATAAAGCCAATTTTTGGACCCCCCTTTTTTTTGCATCGCATTCCATTATTTAAATGAAAATTGTTGCCACAAAAACTTGCATTACGCTAATAAAACATATATATATATATTATTTCAATGTTAAAGTATTCACAGACCACTGTAGTATTTGTTGTACTGCATTTAATGTGCTTATAAACTATTTTACATTATAATAATATAAAGAAATATAATACAAAAAAATATTGAAATGAATGAGAATGAGACATTTTGAGGTATTTAGGGGGAAATGTGATATAAAAATAATGTTACAACATAAAAGGTATGAATGGTTCTAAAAAACAATGTTACTCTTTATGAAAAATACTATTTCTTATTTATTTCTTTTCACTTTGAACGCATACAAGCAGCTACACTCATTTACATTTATTTGTTATGTAAATATATTTTTACTCAAACAACTTGTCAAAGGGACTGTATTGTGTAATGACAGCAATATACAATAATTTCAGACACAGACAATATTAGAAGTCAAAATAGGTTAGTTTAATTGTTAAAAAAACTAAAAAACGTGCAACTCTTTTTCCATGTGTTAAAGGAAGGAGAGTGACATGAAAAAGGGTGAGTGCCATCGAGCTGTCCACTGGCCCGACAGCTTTTTCTAAGAACTCATCACAGAGGAACAAAACAGCGCTTTTCCAATCATCACATATTTCTCTTCAAAACTGCTGACATCAACCACTGTTTACAATGCAAAGAAAGAATTTGCTGTGTAAGCATTTTGCCTGCGATCATCACACTTTTGTTGGACTGACAATGGAAATATTCAATAACAGAGCAACGGCCAAATCTCCAGCAGGGCTTAAAAGTATCCAGCCCAAACCCGACTATTGATAACACTGTGATTATGGCATTGTGTGAGGCATCCGTATGGCTCAGATCATATCTGATCATAAACGCTGTGTAGACTCTTTGATGACCATGGGATCAGTCAGCGCTGCTACAGAATAACACTCACGGGACAGCTGAGTTTGCCATTTTTTGATTGTGACACACACAGAGGGGATTGTTTCCCAAATAAGGTAGTCGAGAACCTTTGCTGACCCTTTGATTTGATTTTAAAAAGTCATTTTAGAAAACAATAACTAATTTAATTTCATTAAGTTATATTAATGACATTTAGTTGGAGTTAATTATTCACTTTAATTATTAATCTATGCTGTTCTATATTTCCCAGTTCAGCTTTAGTCATTTAAAATCAAAAATATTTTCAATATTTACTAGACTTTTACTTCATTTTGAGTGACCTTTGAATATGTTTGAGTGTTGCAAGGGTGCTCATGAGTGTTAGTTGGAATACACTACACGACTCTTAAAATCTGAACAGATGTTAAAACACTAGACATCATACACTTTGCTTACAGAGAAAACTGGGCATCATAGTTATTTCACAACAAACTCATGAAGAAACAAAATGTGTTCTTAAAACATGTTTGATAATGCTGGACAAATTTATAATCTGAAGAACCACTGAAAAACCAGTGTCTGTTCCAATCATACTCTAGGCCTACACAGTATTTTGTGAAATCTGTCAACTCCAGCTAGCCATCTATAGTGTCGTCTCGCTCTGACTGTATATTGGGGGGAAATCTGTGTGAAAGTTGTGTGTATTCCAGTCTTAAAGGGTTAGTTCACCCAAAAATGTATATTTGTTCATCAATTTATCAACTACTCACCCTCATGTTGTTCCAAACCCAAAATACTTTCTTTCATCTTCGAATAACAAATGAAGAAAACCTAAGAGATTTCTGTCCCTCTATTGAAAGTCTGTTTACCCAAAACATTCATAAAGAGATCGTAAAATAAATCCAGGTCTTCTGAAGAAACAGAAAAGTCCTCTAAACAGAAGCTCAAGCATGAATAAAAAAATATCTTCTGAAGATGAACGAAGGTCATGAGGTGAGAGTAAATGATGTCATAATTTTCCTTTTTGGGGGGAACTATCTCTTTAATGTGTTGGTAGGTGCTGTAACTGTTGCTATAATGTAACCAAATGGTTGCCCACTCCCATTCTGGTACCAAGATATGGCTGGGTCACATTACTGTGTGGTTTCTATGGTGTTCCAGGTGGTTGCTAGGGTGTTATGGCTAGTTTTGTAGGTGGTTGCCTAAAATAGTCCAGCACAAGTCTCTGTTATATATCATTCACATCTGTAGCACAAACATTTATACCAGAAAATATGAAAAGTATGAGGAATATTTAAATTCTTTGCATAAAAGCACCACAAAAAATGAATACATTTATGGAAATGGAATGTATTGATTGACACTTTTGCCCACTTTTACTCAATTTATGATTTAAAATGGTTCACCCAAAAAGGAAAATTCTGTCATCATTTGCTCACTCATGTCATTCCAAACCTGTATGACTTTCTTTATTCTGCAGAACAAAAAAGAAGATATTTCTGAAAAATGTCAATGGTTTTCGTCTATACAATGAAAGTCAAATGGGTTTCAAAACAATATTGGACAAAAAACATTTTTCAAAATATATTCTTCTTTATTGGAACCCTTTAACCTTCAAATATTTGTCAAATATATTCCAAACATGGTTCAAATATGTTTTCATACACCAGCCTCATTCAAGATCTATGATGTGTGTTCATAGCTGTGTCAAAGAGCAGTGAACTGAATAAAACAGAGCTTATCTGACTAATCTCCACAAATACGACAGCTATGGAGAGCAGCTCTCCTTGACACTGAATCAAACTCCACAAATGTATGCAGCAATATAGGCAAATGTGCCGTTTTCCATAGGCAGCAGTCATTTGTAAATGCCAGAGCATCCGTGGACTAATAAACTGTGATATGATGCAGAAAGAGTGGATGTATTGTGGTGATGAATGTCCTCACGCCTCTTTGTGTCTGTATTCCTGTAATTATCTGCCCTTGTCCAAGTGTCATTGCTATGAGGTCATTTAGGTGCTCTCATAGCTGGTCTTGTTTAGCGTAGCTGCTGTTTTGTCTGTCAAAGTAAAATAAATCATATTTAATGTGTTATTAACGCTTCATTTACACAGCAAAAGACGTGGCACTGCAAAATTAAAATGCTTTCATTACCGTGTCTTACCAGACGTGATGCAGATTTTGTCAAACATTTGTCCACACTGGAAAGCAAAAGTGCAGTGTGACAGTAAAAAGTTTACTATTTTATGCTTAACATACTGGTATGCAGAATAAAACTTTTATTAGTGAATTCTTGCTGTGGGCTGAGCTACTTAATGACAAATTCTGATATACAAGGAACGGATGATGGTTTTAATTGAGCTTTTGAGCACTTATCGTCTGATCATTGTGGGAGACCAGCTGCCCACTAGACCAGCTAAACACCAACTGGGTCAAGATCGGAGACCAGCTGGAGCAGGTTAAACCAGCTAAGACCAGCCAACTAGCTTAGACTGGTCTACGCAGTTCCCTTTTGAGGTAACTCAACGTTGTGTCAGTTGTTGACACTATGAGAAGGCCTCCAGTGTCCGCCGGTGTCTGAAACACGTCTGAAATCATGCCAGTCGTAGGCTGTCGTACAACGTCACTGTGCCAGGATGACTTTAAAAGGGCACCTGTAATAAACGTCATCAGCTTCTTTGTCTTCAGGAAGTCGCATGTCTATGAACTGTGGCTATTGCTTGTCATACATTTTTCAGTGTGAATGATATATGTTATGGCATATATTGCGTGCTGTCATGCACCCGTTATTTGACGGGGGACCATTTGTTTGAGGACGGAGCATGCTCGGTCAGCTTTTGAGGGAGCTGGCTACCCTCACTGGGATCACTTCACATACCCCTTTTCCACCAAGGGAGTTTGAGTGCTGGTTCAGAGCCAGAGTCTAGTTTCAAATCAGTTCTTTGTCTTTCGACACCCAAAGCACCAGCTCTGAACCAGGAAAAGTGATTTTTAAGTAGCATCAAAACATTGCTGGTCTAGAAGTAAGAACCGCTTGCGTCAGGGGCAGGGGGCGGGGTTACCGTGACCAACAAGACAAACAGAAACTTGTGACCGGCATTTTTTAAATAGCAGCCAATCAAGCTAATAGCAGCTCTATTGTCATCTCCTTTGTAACGCAGTTAGATGTTGTAGGATGAAGGAGGCGGGAACCGGCGAACATTCAAAGATTTTAATACTAAAACAAATACAAAATGAAAGTAAAGACAGCAGGCCCTCACGGACGACTGCTGTCACATATAACAAAACACAACATAAAATCCAGGCCTGGCCTCTCTCGATCTCCACTGTCATCGCTCCTCCTTTTATGCTTCCACTCCTCCGTGAGAGATACGAGAACGGTACGTCGCGCAGGTGTCACTCATTATCAATCACACCACTGACTTCGCGCCGCTCTCTCGTCCTGCTCGCCACATCTGTCTATGCAAATAAGGGCGAGCTGCATGAACGCGTTGGATTCGCCGTGTTTGGATGCCGATGTAGGTTCGCAAAGCCATGAGCATCAATAGTAACGCAGTATCGCAGTGCTTTGATGTCATGCGCCGATTGGTCTGCGAGAAGCACGTGCATCTCGATCAAGCCTGGTGTGTTTGTGTTTGGCGCTGCCGAGCTAGCATTGCTGGGAAACATGAGATGACAGTGACGTAAGACCTTGCTCTGTGGTGGCTCTCTGGCCTGTGGAAAGGCAAACCAGTTTTTAGAAGACTCGTCAGTCGAACCATCTCTGAACCGGCACTAGCTCTGGCTCTGAACTAGCACCCGGTTCATGCTGGTGGAAAAGGGGTAACAGTGAGGAAGCTCCACTCGCACATGGCTCTTTTTACGGCGGATGAGAGCCAGGCATCTGCGCCTCACGGTTCAGGTCCCGCTGCTGCTGAGGCAGCTTCGATCGTTGAGATTGCGGGTGGGACTGCCGCCTTTGTTTATTTATTAAAATATGTGAAACATTCGCTGATTCCCGCCTCCTTCTTCCCTGATCCTTTAACTTTAGCACCTTTAACGCATGGATTTAAGAAGATGCTCCGGGTTGAAGAGTCGCTTGCAAGTTATGTCTTCCCTGGCATGGCGTCTTCTCTGAAGGTTCCGGTCTTGCCCTCTAAGCATTGCCAGATGACATCTAGGCTGGTGGGCAAGTCATACGCAGTGGCAGGTCAAGTCAGTGGAACCCTTCACACTATGGCAGTGCTGCAGTCCTACCAGGCCGACCTTCAGAAGGACTTGGACCAAGAGGCGATCTCAAGAGATAGTGCTGGAGCTCCACAGAGCCACAGATCTTGCCCTCCGTGCCACCAAGCAGACAGCGCATGTCATCGGCTGTTCTATAGCTGCAATGGTTGCCACAGAGAGGTATCTGTGGTTGAACCTGTCGGGATAAAGGAGAGGGAGAAATCCTTTCTCCTTGATACTCTGATTTGCCCTCTGGCCTCTTTGGCACTGCCAAACAGTATACGCTATTCAAGAGGTTCGCAGAGGCAAGAGTTCAGTCCACTGCCTTCAACAGTTCATGGTCCTTTAGCCCCCGCAAGCCCTTCTAAGCCCAGCATGAGTACTTGGAGGAAGGGCCAGAAGGTGAGTGTGGCTGCCTGCGCCTCCCCTCCGAGGAGTTGGGGATCGAAGCAGCGCGCATTTAGGAAGCCTAAGAGGGATCATAGAGAAATCATCATGGCTCGTAGTCTGAGGACCCAAAGCCTCTAAGGTTTTTTATAGTCATGCCAGCGCACCAGTGATGTCACGTGACTGCCGTAGCCAATGGTATTGATGTGATTTCACATGTGCTTCAGACACCGGCGTATGCTAGAGGCATTCCCACAGCGTCAGTGACCAATACCACCGTCGTCCACTCGAACAAGCTGATGGAAACGCACCTAATTCGCATTTGTTTTTTTGTTTTGTTTTTTATTGCGAACTTGGAAAAGATTCACTTCACGTTGAAACCCAGCTTATGATATGGAGACACACACTTCCTGAAACTCTTGGCTGTAGCTTGAATGCTTTAGTCATCGCCTTCACACGTTTACGCAAACAAGCGGATCCTGAAGACAAAAGAAATTGATGACGTGTACTACAGGCGCCTTCTTATACTCACGGTCACACCAGTAGTGATGTCACGGGCTGTCGCTGGCCAGTGATATTCAGTGTGTTTACATGCACCCTCAAAATGTGATTATAATGGGATTTTGGCATAATTGCGGTTAAACTTTACCTCATGTGAACGTAATACTTTTATCAAACTAATGCAATTAAGCTCATAATCGTAGTAACCATAATCACATTAAACTATGTGGCGTACACTGATTTTAATCGCAATAAGCAGGCATGTAAACACCTTAATGGCATTATTACCGCTCTGACCAAAGTGCGCATGTGCTCGGTTCTACACAGATGCCGTGTGTTGTTCACATGAATTCGTGAATGAACTCTGTGACATTATTCTGAAGTTTTCTCTTCTGCAAATCGCTAAACTCTGTCAACACAACTCGCTGCGTAGTCTCTGATCCGTATCTTCATCCAGACAGCGCGAAGAACACGACGGCAGCGTGGGAAAACCCGGCATTGCAATGTTCATCAGGCCTCCGAATAATATCCAGTATATGTCAATAAAATGTATTTTGATGTGAGGAGATTAACATGCATACTGTAAATGCCTATCTGGGAGTGGTATAAGCATAGTAAGCATACTAATTAGCGAATAATCAAAGTAATGAAAATTGCATGTAAATTGGAGTGAACAGTTCTGCTCATGTCATGAAAACTTCTTACTTACTACTCAAAGTTGAGGAGAAATAGAGCAAAGTTTTTCCAAGTTTTGCTTATATATTAGCTGTCACCGTAATACTGTCATAGTACTGACTAACTTCGCTGCTGTCTTCCATATTCACTGAGTGACCAAAGAACTCCTGGTATGTACAATTTTTGTAGTGACTCACATTAGTGTAGAATTGTGATGAATGTTGAATTAGAGTGATGTAAAAGTCACATGAATTTCAATATGACTGTTCAGACTGAGGTCGCAGTGCAAAACATCCAAACTGTGTCTGATTTAGTGCCACATATGGAAGTGTCCTAAATCAGAATCAAACAGATCAGTCGAGTCACATAAAATCTGATCTAAAATAAAAAAAAATCTGATTATGACAACATTTGCTTATAGTCTGAAAGTAGCCAAAGTTGTGTTAAGAGACACCTCAATGCATCATGATAAAGGGCTTTTTTACGAGTTCTTGTATGCATTCATATATGAGCTCTGCGGACAGCAGAACACTTCTCTCCTGTGTGCTGTCTATATCCACACACATAATCACCTCAGGTCAGCGTCTCTCCAATACAGGCCACATTAGCATCACGAAACAGGAGGTGACATGATGCTGGGAGGGGGCAAATTGCACCGGGGCATATCTGTCAATGAAATAATGATGTTTGAGTGCTTCTTGACAGGCATGACATGGAAGAGGAATGGATTAAAGGAGTGAGATGTTGATACAAATGTTCAATTAGCCATTTGAGGATAAATATGTTTTTGGCCATATAGTGAAAGTCAATGGGGTCCAATTTTTGGCCATCAATTGTTGGCCATTTGAGGGGATCTGTGCTTGAAAGCATATATAATTTTGCACCTCACTGACTCTCATTTTATATACAAAATATCACAAACTCATTTTTGGCTGAGCTATTCCTTTAATATTTCTAGGTTGCATCTAATTTTCACTACCAAAGTTTTTCAATGTTTCTTATCCATTAAATATTTTTTGAACTACGTATTTCCAATGTTTTGTTAGCTGAAGATCAGTACACAACAGCACGACATATGTATGTCTATCACTCACAGACTGTTTTATTCAAATCCAATTAAATATGTCGTCTACGGTCTATTGTTACGTTCTTGCCTTAGTCTGGGGTCAAGGACAAACACAATGCATCTCTTTAGAGATAATGTGCTTCCTCCCAGACATATCTCAGAATTATGACCACATATCTCCTGATAATAAAATTTGGCAGGCAATTTTAACAAGACATCCCAACTCAGGAAAATGCATATTTTGTGTTGTCTTGGTCAATTGTTGCAGGCCATCGGCTGCATCCTACAATAAAACTCAACACATTTTACCTGATAGGACTTCTAGAGTTCAAGAAAACCTCAAAAGAATTATGCATGTAAACCATCATGCTTTGTCAATGAGAACTGAGCCTCATATCAACATGCCCAGGAGGGACAGTCCAGGTTTTCAAGTGACAAAAGGTGCTTGTAGTTTTCAGGTTGTACCTGGCATTGACAGTAATATATGTGTGGATGATCCTGGCTGCAGGGGCTGATGGGACTCCTGCCTGTCGGAATAAATATCAAGCCCTGTCATTGCAGGCTCATATCATACGCAGCACACCTGATCTCCTCTACTACACAGACGATATGTGCCTCTATATATGTTAATAAAGCATTTTAAAGTGCCCATGGCCACTGCTGACCCGGCTTGTGTGCAACTAGACAGTGTTTGAGAAATCCTTACATTTTTATACTGGTTCACACTAAAGTAGTGTGACTGCCTTTCATTTTCACTTATCTACCATAGGAATCTTGACTGACATCAAAATTTCCATATTTCTATTTAAATCTCCCTATGCTTTCTTAATACACGCTTCTAGTCTCATTGTAAATGATTCATCAATAGGCTTCATCGTGAAACTCTTGACATTGTTTCAAAACATATATTGCTTTTGCATTGATTTGCAATGAAAAAAACAAAAACAAAAACATGAGTTGCGACGAACAAAGTATTTCACTTGCATTTGCCAGAGGGTTTGCTACTTAACACAGTGTTAACACAGGAAGTCATCCACATCCATTCTTGCATTTCATCTGCACTCGTTGGTCTATATACAAACGCAACAGACGGATGTCTTGACTCAGCGTGTCAAATAAAGTCAAGTCAAGTCACCTTTATTTATATAGCACTTTTTACAATACAGATTGTTTCAAAGCAGCTTTACAGAGATAACAGGAAAATAATGCAACAAAGTTTGTTTCTAGAAGAAAATAGCGTCCAGCTTGAGTGAATTCAGTTCATTTTTTGTGTAAAAAAGTTATTAATTTAGTTCATTTCTAGGCGCTCTGATGTCATCGTCCAGCTCAGTTCAGTTCTCATATAATGGTGTCAATGCAGGCAAATCAATAATATTGTTGAATTAAATGATAAAATAAAGAGTTATAGCACAAACTAATTGGTATTGATGAAAATCATTTGTTAATGTTGACAGTACAATTTAGTTTATATGATTTTTTTTTATTGTTTTGATAACGACAAATCTGTTCTTTTAGCTTTTTGAGGTGACAGGTTTGCCAAACTACATTTCCCATGATTCTCTGAGGCAGCAGCGATAAAATACACAGATAAAACATCAGTTACACAGATAATTAATTAGCCTACTTGAATCTATACTCAACACTGAACTGATTTCAACTGAAAAATGACTTTATCATTGTCTTTCTTAGAGCTGCTTTACAGCAGAATTGAATTGTTTTTTCATTCTAAACCTGCTTATCTGTATTGTATAAAGTGCTATAAATAAAGGTGGTGGGGGTTTATTGTATAAGTGAAAAAGATAGACTGAAATGCATTTATGTTCAACGAATAAAACTAGTGTCACCATAATGTTCAGAACACGCACGGTTGCTTCTGATCCCACACTGCACTCTGTTTTATCCCAGAGCCTGAAGAATAGGAAAACCCAAACAACTAACAGAGCTGTGGAAGGAAACGGGATTGCACGGCGCACTAGAGCGGGACGGTGCTCACAGTGAACTCCTGTACTGAACACACTATACAGTCACACTAATTAGTTCCTGTCTTTTGAGGTAAAGTGCAGGACATTTTTTTAATGGTTTGTGAATGCTGGGAAAATTGCCCACTTTTGATTTTAGCTATGTCATCTGTCCGAATATAAATTGCTACAGCTCCATTGAATAATTAAAAGTAGCAAACCACCATGGCTCATTGGAAAAACGTGTCTGTGCATTTCTGCAAAATGATATTGCATTGCGTCAAAGTGAAATGTACAGTGAGTAGCACAGTTTAACCAATCAATGTGAACTAACAATGTTTTATTACATTAGTTGTTGTTGCCAACCTTTTACAGCAGTTTGGAAATGTAATTTCTGGTGAGTGGCACTAAAAGGTTAATGCCCTATTGCTTTTGAAATCAACAACCGAGGCTCATCGGAAATAAGCGACTTTGCCTACAATTCTGCAAAAATACGAAATATGTATTTATATTTATATTTATACTCCGCTTTTCAGGTGACACAGATTGTTTCAAAGCAGCTTTACAGTCACAACAGGAAAATGATGCATTTCGGCTGTTGTTCAGCTGAAGTCAGTTCAGTGTTGATTCAGTTCCATTGTAAAGATCATCAATTATAAAACTAGTTAATTTCATCTATAAAGCAATTCTGCAAGTCCAGCTCAGTTCAGCTCTCGTACAACAGCGTCAGTGCAGTCAGATTGTCACAGTCGGTGTCACAATGCAGGAATTACAACAAAAACGGTCTTTAAAAAACCCCACAGAAACACTCAGGAGATAACAGGAATAATAATACAGTACAACCATGTAAAACAACAACACAGAACAATGAATAAAGGAAACTAAGGGTTTAAATACAGCGTAATCAACAGAACTAAGAACAGGTGAGGAACTAATGAGTAACTATGGAAACCAATAATGACCAGGAACACAAGTAAAATGGGAATATGGAAAACAAAACACAACGAAACTAAACAGACTGAGGGACTGTTTACACGACAGAGACTGAGGGACTGTTTACACGACACCGTTTTCAACTAAGAGCGCAAAACTTTTTATGCGTTTGGCCATTCGTTTACACGACGATGGCGTTTTGGGGGCCTGAAAACGCAAACTTTTGAAAACGGGCTTCAAAATGCAATTAGTTACAGGGGTTTTAGTCATTTTCGCGGATCCTTGTGAATCCTTTTTTTCCCTCATTCGAGTAGCGTACCTCTTGGATATGTCACAACTGAAACACTTCCCTGCTGGTAATATAAATATGTTAATTTATTTCACTTCACATTTGCGATCTTCTCTCAAGGCTATTCATCTCTTTATAGTGTTTTGATGGGCGGATAAAGCTATACATCATCCTCCTGTCATTTTTTGAAGCCAAATATTAATCAGTTTTCCTGGCATGAACTGTGTGACCTAAAATGGTCCAGCTATGATATTTTCTGTGACCTGCGCCAGCTGGACCGATATACACATATTTATTTTCAGGGACATATATGTCCATGCCTGAAGCAGACAGCACATGTTAATGCAACAAAGCATCAAAATTCATTAATGCTGTGAAGAAAAATCGTATCAGCGTGACACATTGGCATATAGTCATGTATATCAGCTCAGATCATAAATTAGCTGCACATTCATTTAACCTTGAAGAGACTTTTAAGTGCGTTTGTTTGCCCATGCACTCGGACTGCATATCTAATTGAATTTTTAGTGAACAATAGCTAAGTTTAAGCCAAAAATAAGTTTATTATAAATAAATAATAATTCAGTATAATGAAACTATTGTTCAAGTGTCTCAATACTTGTATGAAAACTGTACATTTCAAATGACACGTCTGATTAGCATCCCATCTCCAGTGAACCTCTGAGAGCCACAATGACGCAGTTTAACTTCTCCCAGCTGGACCGCGCTGATCCCAGGCCACCCCGGACGAACAAAACACGACTTATGCTGCGAACAATACAATATGTATGTATCAAAACTAATAAATAGATACCAAGGCTCAGCCTGGCACGTCAGACACAATGGGGTGTATTAAAATAACTGGCTTGATGTCATTGTTCTCCAGCAGTGTGGGGTTTATGTGTTTATGCCTGTATGAATGAGACAGGCTGGAGATCACAGAGCTGTCCTTGTCCCATACAGTGATGAGCCTTTCAGACGCCCGTCCAGCCTCACAATCTGCCCTGTATCGCACACACTCGTCGAGACACAACCCTGATCTGAGGGAAAACAACCTTTCAAAAACATCCATCACGCAAACCCAAAATACAGTACGTGGCTTTCTGGAAACTAAAGTCACGCTTAACAACAATAACACACAATCCTACAAGAGTGTGTCTTCGAAATAATCTCACTTTTTGGTGATGTTTGGTAGATGTGTGTGCAGATTTAAGGCCAGTTCACACCAAGCACAATCGCTATAACAATAAAATTTTAAAAATCATTTTAACTCTAAAGATGTTCACACCAATAACGATAACTGTAACGGTAATTATTTGTTAGTGTCCACACCAAAGACAGTGACTGTCTGTTCATTCGAACTGTTATACGTTTTGTTAGATAAAATGTGGTTGTTTTTCACAGTCATCACAGGGAATAATACGGCAAGAACAACACACATTTATTATGTGCGGTTCTATTAATATGCAAATGAGCCCCGCCTCCACTCACTCACTCAGCTCAGAGATCCACTGGTTGACGATCACAAGTTGATCTGATTGGTTACAAGGTAGTTTGTGACGTCAGAAACACCAGCGATTTCAAAGCGTGTTTTTGAGACTGTCTTTGGTTCACTGCAGTTTTAAGGAGGAAATACTCAGCAATGCTGTCGACTTATGAATTTAAGGCAAACCATGTGCAAAATAATATTTAAAACACCACATAGACATATAAACAACATTAAAAACTTGATTTTCATCACAGGGGGACTTTAACATTATGTGTACCACTCAATGCACAAAATTGATACACATCATCCCAAAAAGTGTATTTATGAGTCAAACCGCTTCAAAAATAACCTTTGACCACAAATGCAAATTCTTTTGTTTCTAAATAGTATGTATTCATTTTTTGAATTAGCTTTTATTTTAAAGTATATTTAGTTTTAGTAATTTTGTCATTTGTATTTTTTTCCAACATCTAATTTTTTTTTAATCTTTATTTCTGCTGTAGTTTTAGTAATTTTAGTACTTCACCTTCAAACTTATTTTATTCCAGCCATGAGGCAACATTTTGTTGAAAGTAAAGTTTTTCATCTGTTTTTATTTTTATCTTAAATGTGCTTTATTTCAATTTGTAACAAGTTGTAATAGTTTTAGACACAGTTAGCAGAAACACCACTCTTGCATGAAAAGTATTTTAGTAGGAAATGGCTTTTAAATCCATAATGTTAACTGGCACTTGCTAATTTATATGCATTCTGTGAATAACATAGACCATCACCGTCCAGAACAGCCTGCCATTTACTTGACCATAGTTTAACTGAACAGCACCATCTATTGGACAAATACATAATACATACAAAGATCCACTCACTGGTTGCTCTGCTGGTGGTGTAACAGTGTGGGAAAGATGTAACATTAGGTTCCTTATTTAAATGTTACCAGACACATATCAGTCACTAGACTTCTGCACGGCTGAGTGTAGATTAACTGCATGAACACCAATGATAATGTGTTCAACACTGAAAAATGACACTCCCTCTTTCAGGTTTCACTTCCTCAAGAAAAAGGTTCAGCTTCATTCTTTTACATGAACAACAGAAAGAGAAAACATGAAAATGATCACTTCTGGAAACACAACAAAGCACTTTTAGCGTTAGCTGATTACTGGAACTCTGTTTGCACAGGTGGGTCAATATTTTCTCTTTATTTTCAGTGTTTTGTGCTGTAGATGATAAACCACATGACCAGAGCAATGTCAGATTCTCAATCGGTACATGTTCTGTAACCTGCACAACATCAGTGTTCTCAGCACGTGTGTGAGCCGTGAGGTTTATTAATAGGTGTATTTCCTGGGGAAGTGTGCCTTTACTTCCTCTGCATGCATGGGATATACATCTGATGTTGTGTCATTTTGGGATCCGATAACTTGTACTTTTTTTTTCATTACAATTTTTCTTCCATCAGAAAGAACCACTATAGAAGCTTTCGTGCATGTGTACGTGCAAAGCATCATGAATTGTTTTCCTTTATTCAGTTTTGTACGCTATTGTAAAATCTGCTAGTCTGCAGTGGTAAAGTCGGAAGGAGAAGTAACACACTTTCTACAGGAAATACTCAGTTCCACAATCATTCTTTTTTTCTTTTTTTTTTTGCCTTACAAGAAGAGATTGGATGCTAAGATATGTCAATGGGGTAAGTTGAGCCACCACTGGACCTAGAGAGTTATGGATAAGTTTAGTTATGTAATCATTTCATAATTAAAGGTTCATCATTTAAAGCCACAACTGACAGTGATTGAGAGGGCCATACAGTAAAATTAAAAGTAGGCCTATTTATAATGCTAAAAAATGTTTTGCATATCAAAGTCAATTTGAAGACAGTACCAGATGAGTTAAAGTGTGATCCTGTAATATATATACAGTATACTGTAAAAAGGGTACTGCCTTAAATTTTAAGTACAATCAACATGGATGATTAAGTCATTTCAACTTAAACTACATTAAACTGACTGAGTAATTGAGTTGAATCTTATGTGTGTGTGTGTGTGTGTGTGTATATATATATATATATATATATATATATATATATATATATATATATATATATATATATATATATATGACAATGATTCATAAATTAAAATTTTTCATCATCCAAAAACCTTGTAGAGGTCAGAAATGGATCTGCCTCATCTTCCATGCTTATGTAATGTGAAATGATGACTCGATGTGAGTTGTGGTAATAACCTGTTAAATTCCTTTGCAGAAAGCTAAATTAGAGCACATTGTTATGGAGGAAGAACTAGAACCACATGACACCATGACAGCGACTGCTAAAGAAACAGTTTCGTCAGAGCAATCCTCACCACAGCAGGAGCCATTCTTCAATAAGGGTCAGTTTGAGTCGAACTGTGAGTAACTGTGAGATAATGAGAGCAGCATCTGAGTGTGTGTGTTGTGGCATCAGAGCTGTGTTGATTTCATGTGTCCTGGCAGCAGAAGAGGCTGATGTGGGCTTCAGCGCCTCCTGTCTGACCACAGCAGAACTGCAGCAACACTGGAGAGCCGTGAAGCAGGAGTTCAGGAGCGTCAAGCTGCTCTTCGACATCCCCAGCGCCCGCATCAGAGAGCAGCCCGTCTCCAAACACGTGGTATATCAACGCTTATAATAACTATAAAATTAAATCGAACTTTAGTAGCTATTTTTGTAATTCCGACTTCATAATTTCCTTATTTTATATATAGCCTATATATTTTTATCGTAATGTAATAGCTTGCTCTGCTGCTTAAACGACTTTCTTTTTTGTCTGACGTCAGCAAGACCTCGTATTTTTAATGCTCCTCTTTTCCACGTTTCACTTAATAATCAAAGAAAGTGCTGCATTTTACATCCAAATTCATTTGTTTTGGAAAAAGGATGGTCAATATGAAAGCATTTCCGCCACAGAATAAAAAAAACAAAAACAAAAAACCTCTCGCAATTTCTACTTTTTTCCTGCAATTGCTGAATCTCACAATTCTTAGAAAAAAGTCAGATTTGTGAGATATAAACTCTCAGTTTCGAGTTATAAAGTCAGAACTGAGTGACTATGAAAACATGGTCCTGGACTCAAGACTCAAGTCCGGTCCCAAGTGCTACAACACTGCCTTATGCCTGATACAGACTGTGCGATTGCAGCAATCCTATTAGATCATTACAAATCACACTGGGCTCTAATAAACTTGGGTGCGACATGTATGTATACTGTATGATGATGACACCTATTGAATCGTAGGCTATGACACAAGATAGTATAGAATAAATAAAACGTCACAAGCATGTGCTAGTGGTAAACAAATAGAGCAAGATGAATCGCACTTTAGCAAATGTGTTTTTTATGTGCGCTGAAAAAAGAGAATATGGTGCTGTCATGGTTCGGGAAAAAAGACTAACTTGGCAAGCCAATTTTGCAAATGGAGCTTCGGGAAAGTAGTTTTAAGCTTTAGCGCTGTGTCATGTTGATCAATACGCCATTTCATGTTGCATTTTGATTGCCTAGTAGCAGCAAACACACTGTGACATCATGCTAAATTTATGACACTGTCAGAAAATCATTGCAGACTATCTTTGGTCTTTGAACCTCTCTCACTGTACGACATAGAGCCAGTGTTCAGGAGCCACAGCCACAGAAATCACCACGACTGGTCATCTTTCATCTGGGACAGCCCAAAATCGTACAATGTGTATCAGGCATAAGGATCCAAAAATGTTTAGCTGTACATGTCTTTACAACCAGCAATGCTGTAGGTCTACGTTCACGGCTGATTTCTGTCCTTCAGGTGTACCAGATTGTGGTGATCCGCTCGGGAAGCTACGACTGTGAGCGTGTGGCCATCGAGAGGCGCTACTCGGACTTCCTCCACCTTCACCAGGAGCTCCTGCTGGACTTCAGTGAGGAAATGGAGGACATCGTGATGCCCAGGAAGAAAATGACGGGCAACTTCTCCGAGGAGAACATCGCAGAGCGGCGTGTGGCCCTCAGAGACTATCTCGCTCAGCTCTACTCCCTCCGGATTGTCCGGAAATCCCATGCGTTCCAGGCGTTCTTCACTCATCAGGAACTGAAAGCTGCATATAACCTCCTGCGCGGGGGCCGCTTTTCCCGAGCGCTCGAGGACCTCCAGGCGGCGCTAATACTTCAGGAGAAGATGTCTTCTCACAACCCTACTTTGGTGGTACCAACCTTGTGCGCGATACTGGTGTGCCAACGGGATCTAGAGGACTTGGACGCAGCATTTCAGACTGGCAGAAGAGCTCTTCCCACAGTGAGGCGCTACGAGCTCCGGCAGTATCACGGGCCCCTGCTGGAGGCTCTCGTTGATTTGGGCTACAGTCTTGAGTTGCCTGTGGCCCAGTTACAGGACGAGCTGACCAGAGTTCGAGACGTCCCACACGGACAGGCGTCACTGGTGTCCCTTAAAGAACTGGTGGTGCAAGAGTTTGTATAATCAGTGACAGCTGGAACTTAGTTGTGTTTATACTATACTATTAAACTATCCTTGTATCTCTGTAAAGCCGCTTTGGAACAATCTACATTGTTAAAAGCGCTATATAAATGAAGATGACTTGACTTTATAAACATTATTTGAACAAATCGCCTAATGAGTGTAAAGTCCCACAGACTTACATTGTAGGAAAGACTTGAGCCATATCCAGAGACCAGAATTTCATAGATACTTGGGGTGGGCTCTCTTGACTCGGGCCAGAAAGCAACAACCAAGATCACACTAGCAACCATCGAGCAATGCCCAAGCACCCACACAGAACACCCTAGCAACTGCATAGCAACAATGCGCTTTCTGTGTGCATACATGTTTTTACATTGTATTTAAGGTAACACTTTATTTTACAGTGTCCTTGTTATGTACTTACCATAGTAATAACTATAAATTATGCATAATTACATGCTATTAACCCTCAACCAAATCCTAATCCTACCCTAACCCTATAGTAAGTACATGTTGTTGCTTAATATTACTCAGTACTTAAATATATAATTACATTGTAACAATGACACCTTAAAATAAAGTGTAACCGCACTTAAATACCTGCATATAATTACATATGTAATTAATTTCTGTAATTACATCTATAATTACACTATTGACCCTCCCTTACACCTTTACCCACCCACAAGCCTACATACCACTAAACAGCACAGGTGTTTTTCAATACAACATCAACACAATAAGTACATTGTACTTATTTTTGATGCGAGTACATAGTAGTTAAAGACACCTAATATAAAGTGTGACTGCCCATATTTGTATTATTTCATATTTAAGTTTCTCTGCAAACCTTTTCCATTTATCTTGGATGACGGAGAAAATGAAAAGTCTGTGGTTTACTTTCACAAGTTAGTCTGAATTGCTTTCACCAATTGTGAACATTTCAATCCAGTGTTGTTATTGTTAACTAAAACTATAATTCATTTTCGCTAATTGAAATAAAGCTGAATTAAATTAAAATATACATATTAGATACATTTTTTTTTTTTTTAGAAAATTCTAAATGTTGCCAATGCAACTAACTGAAATAAAATAAGTGTAACTTAAAGCTACAATATGTAATTTTTCGTCGCCAGAGGTCGCATTCTCAAAACAATAACCAAGGCGAAGCTTGATGACGCTGTGAAGGAGAGTGGAGCGATGGGAGATGTTGTTTTCACCATCCAGAGATTTATGGTATATTTCGTATAATTTACGAATCATGTTCACGAATGAGGTAATAAATTCGTTTTTTTATTACCTATTCGTTTGATCACACTATTTGATGTAATCGTAATGAATTAGCTGCAAGGAACATGAAATGTAATGCTATATGAGCCTGTTACATATATGTGACTCTTTGTCAAATGATTTTGTTGGTTAATGCTGCAGTTTTACATGTTTAAAACAATCATACTAAAAGTAAATTTGAACGAAACCACAGTATTTGCAAGTAATGGTTAAATATTTTTGTGCAACACTGTAGCCTATTTAATTTCACTGCCATAGACTTGATACAAAGTGTTACTGAAGTACAAACAAAGTGCAATATAACTGTATCTGTAGAATATATATTTGCTTACCTGTCTATTAAAACACATGCGAGAGCAGAGTCTCTGTCAAGTCCAAGTTTGTTGCGAAGCTCTCTCCATCCTGAAAACGCCACGCCGATGTTGATCCTTGCCTCACTTTATATACGTTAACGTTTTTTTCTTTTGGATTTTCTGCAATCGCAATCAATAATCGTGAACTGACTATTCAACAGATAATCAAATCACTCATCATGACTGAACAACACAACAGCGATGTGTGAGATACTATCATAGATCCTCATTAGCGGCTTACACATAGCAGCCCATTGAAATGCCCGCTAATGAGGAATCTATGTACATATATATATATATGGTTTCTACAAGCGTAAACCGAGGACAGCGCAGATATGACGTCATTGATAGGCGACAATGACGAGGGACAATTATTTAAAACTCAAATGTCTCTGGATTTACAAATCCTTGGGAACTTTTGGGATAATGTAAGTACACAACTGCATGAAATATATCACACTGTGAAAGTGTTTTTTGAATATTTTATTTTGTTACGTACATATTGTACCTTTAATTACTGGGGAAAAAAACTAACTAAACTAACTAAAATTGAAATGAAAACTGAAAATAGCTATAAATATCAAAATATTAATAAATACTATAATAGTATATAAATAACACTAACATTACACTGTTTCAAGCTGATTTTGACCTCTCATATAGAAACTTTAAACCACAATGGGATAATTCTTAAAAAAACATCTTTTTTTTAATAAATTCATTTGTTTTTGTATTTGATATATGTATACACTAACAACAACTCACACTGAGTGATTCACTCTGTATATGATTCTTGCTTTGGGAAAAAGAAGTCCTGGTGTAAAAATGCCGGACGAGCCCCCAAATAATCATTTGGACGTCAATATTAAAATGCGAATATGTTTTTGTGAGTCTTTCATGGAAGCATCAGATACTATGCTTGAGCACAATAACTAGTCTTATCTACTACTTACCGTAATTGTCATAAAGCTTTGAGAAGAGTCAAACAAACTTAATATAAAAAAATACAGGTGTGCAAACAATATTTATCATTTTGTGACAGCATCTTTCACTTTAATCATTTAAATGAAATACTTCATACTGTCCCAGAACAACAAATATTATGCATATGTGACCATCTTACTTATTTCATCTCATTAAACTCCAGAAAGCAGTTTCTTTCTGATGCATGTGCATGTCACATGATTGGGGCGATCCTTTTACAGTCAGATATTTGCACCTCCCTCCTATCCAGACACCCTGGGGTCCGCTGGTCCCATTGTCCTTCTCCTCCAGGGCTTCTGTCACTCTGTGATGGAGGTTTTCCTATAAAAAACAGAATATTAATAAGGCTTAGATACACACAATATAATTGCCACATGTACCAACGTATTCAAGGTACTCAAAGGTACTTTAAAGAACACCATGGTATTACTACAGTACATCTCAAAAACATGGTGGCAATATGGTATTTTTTGATAGTGAGGTATATAAATAAAACAGCCCTGTGGTAAAAGTGGTAATGAGAAAAACGTCCTTAAACAGCCATTTTTATATCAGTATAATCATATTTGTATATATTATGATAGCTAGTTACGCAAAAAAATACACTTATATCACTATAAATACAAAAATAATAGCTGAAATAATATAATTGATGCCTCTCTTTATGGAAACCCCACATTGCAACTATGTTGTTGTACAGAGCTTTATATGTCAACATTTAACGTTAACTGAACAACTGTGTTACACAAAGGCGATTTGTAAGCAAAAACGACGACTGTTTAACTTACCAAAACCGCATCAATAAATCCTCACTGTGGTGAAATATACAAGAATGTGTTTAGTGATACATTTTTAAAAGTAAAATCATGTGTTGCCAACTTGCCAAATAGCATTACTGGGGATAGAGCTCCTCAGACATGCGTAATCAATACATTCATATAAATTATGTCTAGTAAATATTTTTTTAACTACATCTATTACAAATAATTGAGCTATTATTGAATTAAGAACGTTATTTTACTATTAGATCTGTATTACAAATCATTTAATAGCAAATGTTGTCGGTCGATCTGTGCTGCTGTGCGACTAATCGAGTCTGGCACGTTTTGCGACAGCGCATGCGCAGACTTCATGCGGACTAGTATTTATTTTAGCGTCTTGTGCCGCATACAGTCATGATGCCCATGTAATACATAAATCAAAGAAAAACACTTTACGTCAATTCATTCACATTAAAACGTGCAGTTTAGCTCTTGTCTGAAATGGCGAACGATGGTGCAGCGAAACTGTCTAAAAACCTCCTGCGAATGAAGGTAAGAAGCCGTGACTCTCGCAGACATCAGAATCAGCTCTAATATATGATATCCAGAAAACAGAGTTATTCAGTGATGGGAATTTGATTGAACTTGTAATAAGATGTCTTCATGTTAAAGTTCGGTTTTGTCTCGTGGCGTTGGTGAACGCAGTCACGTGGTCCAATGTGAACTTTTGTGTGTGTGTGTGTGTGTGTAGTTCATGCAGAGAGGCTTAGATGCAGAGGTGAAGAAGCAGCTGGATGAGGAGGAGAAGAGGATCATCAGTGATGATCACTGGTTCCTGGACCTTCCTGAGCTCAAGGCCAAAGAGTGAGACCTGACTGACATCTCTCATACATCTCACTCATACACTGACCTCTCTCTCATACACTGACCTCTCTCATACACTGACCTCTCACTCATACACTGACCTCTCACTCATACACGGACCTCTCACTCATACACTGACCTCTCACTCATACACGGACCTCTCACTCATACACTGACCTCTCACTCATACACGGACCTCTCACTCATACACTGACCTCTCACTCATACACTGACCTCTCACTCATACACTGACCTCTCACTCATACACGGACCTCTCACTCATACACGGACCTCTCACTCATACACTGACCTCTCACTCATACACTGACCTCTCACTCATACACTGACCTCTCACTCATACACGGACCTCTCACTCATACACTGACCTCTCACTCATACACTGACCTCTCACTCATACACTGACCTCTCACTCATACACTGACCTCTCACTCATACACTGACCTCTCACTCTCACTCATACACGGACCTCTCACTCATACACGGACCTCTCACTCATACACGGACCTCTCACTCATACACTGACCTCTCACTCATACACTGACCTCTCACTCATACACTGACCTCTCACTCATACACTGACCTCTCTCTCATACACTGACCTCAGAAAAATATTTACACTCTTAAAGGGATAGTTCACCCCAAAAATTAAAATTTTGTCATCACTTACTCACCATCAAGTTGTTCTAAACGTGCATTAGTTTATTTCTTCTGCTGAACACAAAATATTATATTTTGAAGGAAGTCTGTAACCAAGTCAAGTCACCTTTATTTATATAGCGCTTTTTACAATACAGATTGTATCAAAGCAGCTTCACAGTGATAATATGAAAATAATACAACAAAGTTTGTTTCTAGAAGAAAATTGCGTCATCGTCCACCTTAAGTAAGGCAGATCAATAATATTGTTGAATATTAAATTCAAACTTCCATAGTATTGTTTTGTTTTGTTTTGTTTCCTACTATGAAGTCATGGCCACCATCAACTGTCTGGTTACCAAACATTCAGCAAAACATCATCTTTTGTGTTCAGCAGAAGAAAGAAACTCATTCAGGTTTGGAACAACATTTCCAAACATTTGGAACAACAGCATTTTCATTTTTGGGTGAACTATACCTTTAAGTCACATGAATGTCATTGTGTTACAAATATCTATGAAAGCCCATTTCTGCCACATGAGAAAAGAAAAAACTCTATGCTTTGGTAAGTCATAATTATGAGAGTAAAAGTCAATATTATGAGATGCAAAGTCTTAGTTACGAGTTAAAAAATCGAAGTTGTGACACAAGGTTATAATTATGATGTAAAAAGCCATGATTATCACAAGTTGAATTGTCATTATTATGACTTATTTTTATTATCATTTTTACTCAATATTTTTTCTTGTGTAGTGGAAATGGGCTTTCATAAACCAAGCCAAAATTAAGTTAGTGAAGATTTCTCTGTTCAAAATAAAGGCTACTTGTGTATGTGAGTGGAATATGTTGATAGTTAATGTGATGAACTGTGGTCACTATGTGAAGTTGAGAAGAACTGCCTTCATGTACAGTGAAAATCACCAAAGCATTCGCTGATAAAGAGTCTTTGCAAAAATGGCCTGTAGAAAAAAACTTAGTTCTGAGAAAAACTTTGTAGATTACAAGGATTTTTTTTTTTGCGATGCACAATGACATTGTTAAATGAGATCAAAGCAACCAAATATCTTGTCCTACATATTTGATGTGTCATGTGTGATTTATTAAACTCTGCCTCTGAAATTGAATGAATCATATAATCGAGCTCTGTATCAGAATAAAAAATAACTAGCCACTTTTATTCTGACCAGAAACCACATCGTGGAGGAGAGAAGTTTCGTTCCCTGTGAGGATTTGGTTTATGGCAGGATGTCATTCAAAGGCTTCAATCCTGACGTTGAGGTACAAGTTTTGAAAACTTTTATAGACGTGCGAGTCCACAAGATTCCTTCCATTTGCATCTTTCTAAATTGATGATAAACTCATTTATTTCATGTTGTATGCAAAAAATCTTTAATTTTTAACTGATAAATGTCTCAAATTTGGTTGTATTTGATTATCATCCAGGAATCTGAAATATGTATTCATTGTATCTATGTGATAATGTATGTAAAAAAAAAATCTTATCTTAATTACATTGAACGTTCTTCATTTACCATGAAACTGAATCTTTTGTAGAAATTAATGTTGCTAATGAACGCACACAAAGAGGAGGAGGATGAAGAGGAGGACGAGACTCTGAGCAGAATGGAGACCGATATCACAGACGAAGAGATGGCTAGGAGGTGCGAGAGGAAACATCTCAACCTGATGTCATACAGGAGATGTCTGTAATATTCAGAGCAGATTCAGACGTTGATTTATTTATTTTTTCTTTCAGATATGAAAGTTTGGTTGGGAGCATGAGAAAAAAGTTTGCCAAGAAACGAGATCGCTCCGCTATTGCTAAGACAGAAGAGGACGTCAACTGCAATGTTGCTGATTATCAACCTAAAAGAGCCTTCATGAAGCCTCAGGACTGAGACATTTTGTAAATGTTTTTTTAATTCAATGGACATTTTTAAAGATCTTCTTTTTTAAAAAAAAAAAAAAACCTATTTAGTGACAACAAATGCATTGTTAAAAGAGAATTTTTTTTATTTTTATGGAAAAGGTAGTAGTGTACAGATTTGTTTGAACATCCTAAGACGTGATTTATACATTTTTTCACAATTAAATGTACCGTCCTAAAAGTTGTAAAAGCCTGACCTGGATGTGATGACCAGTTCTTTAAGCATTGCTGAGATCTCTGGTGCTGCCCTTAATAGTAGAAAATAACCATTAAGATGCAGTCACATTTGTGAAATTTTGGGGGAAAAAGGTCTATTTTCGAGTCACCTTTATTTATATTGTGCTTTTTACAATACAGACAATACAGATTGTTTCAAAGCAGCTTTACAGAGATAACAGGAAAATAATGCAACAAAGTTTGTTTCTGCTGGACAGCAGATCTAGAAGACCCATAGGACCCATGGCCCATAGGTGGCGCTATAGCACAAAAAAACAAAAAAAAATCATGTTTTTGCTTAAATCTCCTTAACCCTTTGACAAAATGTATATCTCCAATTTCATTTCCGATATGCAAATTTTTCCGCCATTTTGAATTTTGTCCAAAACCTACTTTTGTGAACTAGTAGAGGTTTTTTTTTGGCCAATCGGAACCAAACCAGTGCAGAAATGTTCTCTGGAGTCTGAATATCAATATTTATCGAAAAAATAGTTGAAATTTCGATTCACGGTCACAAAGGGTCGCCAAAACGTTCGAAGTAGGCGGAGCCAGTTTTACTAAAATGGTTATAACTCGTGAAAGAAATTAGATATTTTCACTAAACTTGGTACACATGTGTATGAGTTCAATCTGGGGTGACAGTAAAAAAAATCGTGACGATTGAACACTAGGTGGCGCTATAACATGAAAAAAACATGAAAAGGGCTATAACCACCTGACTGTTAGTCCGATTGACTTGAAAATTGGTATGCAGTGTCTTGGTCCAAGGTGCCATGTATGTCTATGAGGACATTGACGTATCTCAAAAAACATGGCCGCCATTGGCCAATGAAGTTGAGCACCTATTAGACAAGGTTAACGGAGGCCGATCGGAACGAAACTCGATGGGCATGTTCAACTCATGGCCCTAGAGGTCTGTAAGAATTTTGAAAGAAATCGGCCACTAGTTGGCGCTAACAAGTTTTATGGCTCTGTAATCACGTGGTGTTACACTCATCCACACAATATGCATATTTGATAGATCTGCTCATGCTGAACAACTTTGCCTCTAGAACCACTAATGTCAATCAAACCGTTCATTAAATATTTACGAATATGTTAAAAACCTACTTTTGCATTTTTCGCATGGCTATAATAGGGTCATATAGAAAATGGGCGTGGGAAAATGCACTCAAAAGCCTATAAATCCTAAACGAAAACTCAGAACTTCACAAAAATTGATGCGCATATGTGTCATAACATGCTAAAGAAGCATGGAAAATTTTATGGAGATCAGACCAAAGGTGGCGCTTTAACTGTTAAGACGCTTTAAAACCATATATTTCCTATGGTAAATTGCCATTTTTTCCATCTATGATCATATAATTTTCATATAATAATGTTCAAAACCAATGCAGTACAATTCTCTGGACTCTCTAGATCAATAATTATCAGAAAAAGTTGAACTTCTTCATTTGGATGGCTATAATAGGGTCACATCAAAATGTAGCCTTGACCAATGTCCCCGAAAGCCTCCAGATCTTCTTAAAAACAAGTCAGAACATGATATGACTCTTAATAAGCATGAAAAATTTCAGACAGATCGGACAAAATTTGCCTCTATAACAGTTAAAAAGGTGAAAATGATATAACATGGCATATTAAGCCAAGAAGTGGTATTTTACTGCCCCCTGCTGTCATTTCATTAAACTACTCCCTAATATTGTTATATAATTCATATTTAGACTTTATGAAATCATTATTTTAACATTTACAATCACGTTTTGTCAAAACTCATCTATTGGAGTATTACTGTTGACAACTGTGTCACTGAGAAATGGAAATGGAAAACGAAAGTAAAACGGCATTTAAGCCACGCCCCCGAATACAAATTCACTCATAACTCGAAAACGGAAAGTCCTTGCGCGCTCAAATTTTGATGGTAAGGACCTCTCCGGGCTCTTGATTGAAACGTGTCGTCGCCAGAGGCGGACAGAGTACACAGCTTCATTACTTGAGTAAAAGTACAGATACCCCATGCTAAATTTTACTCAAGTACAAGTAAAAGTACTACAGTCAGATGTCTACTTAAGTAAAAGTATTAAAGTACTTGTTTTTAAAAGTACTTGAGTATCAAGAGTACAAGAGTACATTTTCTAAATATTGCATTACTACTGCCACAGTGCTTACATTGGTAAACACAGCAAACAATTGAAGCGAAAACTATCATCAACTTGTTCAGAAAATTGAAATAGTCTGGATGGTAGGAGAAGACTCATGAATATTCATTAGGGAAGTCATCCCTGATTGGTCTGATGACCTACCCCTAACCCCACCCCTAAACCTACCCGTCACTGGGGGTCTTATGACCTCCCTAACCCCGCCCCTAAATCTACCCGTCACTGGGGTTAAGACCAATCAGGGATGACTTCCCTAATGAATATTCATGAGTCTTCCCCTACCATCCTGGGCTGCGTCTTCATCCATTGTTTCGTCCATGGTTTCGTCTCTTATCTAAATCTGACCATGGAGTTGACTTTGGTGGAAAGCTGAAGGTGATTGCTGATAGGCTGTCCCAATCAGTGGCGTCTGCACAATCCAATCACATTTGAGAGGGAAACAACAAATTGAGGGTTTCCGAGATGTTTCTTTTTTCCTTTTTTATTTTATTTTTTATTTTTAGAAGAAGTAACGGGTACTCACAGTTATGGATAGAAATGTAGTGGAGTAAAGAGTACAATATTTGCCTCTCAAATGTACTTGAGTAAAGTCATGAGTACTCCCCAAAAATGATACTCGAGTAAAGTACAGATCCCTCAAAAGTACTGTACTCAAGTAAATGTACTCCGTTACTGTCCGGCTCTGGTCGTCGCGGGCCTCGGGAGCGTGCCCCCCGCGGATCGCTAGTCGGCGGGACCCCCGATTTTGAACGGCCGTAACTCCCGACCCAGACCACCCCGAACCTTGTGTGAGAGCTCGTTGGAAAGAGCCCGTCCTTGGCTAGCTTCGATTCAAATGTGGTGTAATTTGCCCTGGGCATTCCAGAGACAAAAGCCCCAAAAGATATGCCTTTGAACGGTCATAACTCCCGGCCCCAATCGCCCAAAAACACCTTGATGGTCTCATTCAACAGGGCTCCTCAAGCACTATCTATGCTCTGAGTTTTAGAATTTTTCGCCTTCTGGTTCCCGAGATATAAGTGAAAAACCACATTCCCATTCATTAATTCATTCAATCACTTCAACTGTAAGATGGAAGCTGTAATACCACTGTCCACTAGAGGGAGCAGCAGGATTGCACATGACCTTTTCATTAGTCTTCAGTATTGGGAAACAAACAAATGCTTTAAAAAGCAATCTTTTTTTCTTTCTTTTTTTTTTCTTTCTTTTTTTATATTATTAGATCACAAAGGAATTCCTATAGACCAATAAATACATTTTCTCAATAACATATCCCAAAACATTAAAAATTGTGTGTGTGTGTGTGTGTGTGTGTGTGTGTGTGTGTAAGCATGCATTATTGACTTAACATGGAAAAACTGGTTTGCTTTAGTGCAGAAAACTGGTGAAAATCATGAGGTTTAAAGTGAAAGTGAGCCAATAAGTGGTCTTCTACTGCCCTCTGCTGGCCATTCTACTGATTAATGAAGTCTTTTCACATGTGCTCACATTCATATTTAGACTCTAAAAATCACTTATATAACAATAACTATTATAACACAATCATATTTTGTCAGTGTTTATCACTTCATTTGCACTGACACTTCACATAATTGCTAGTAATGTGGTAAATCATGGTAAATCACACTAGAAACATGGTAAATCATAGTAAATAATACTAGAATGTGGTGTATCAAGGTAAATCATGCTAGAATCCTGGCAAATCATTCTAGAACGTGGTATATCATGGTAAATCATGCTAGAACATGGTAAATCATGGTAAACTATGCTAGAACAGGGTAAATCATGGTAAACCATGATAAATCATGATAAACTATGGTAAATCATGTTAGAATGTGGTATATCATGGTAAATCATGCTAGAACAGGGTAAATCATGGTAAACTATGATAAATCATGCTAAACAATGCTAAACCATGCTAGAATCACAGTAAACGATGGTAAATCATACTAGAATGTAGTATATCATGGTAAATCATGCTAGAATATGGTAAATCAAGGTAAACTAAGATAAAATCATGGTAAACTATGTAAATCATGCTAGAATCATAGTAAATAATACTAAAATATGGTAAATTGTTGTGGGAGGGGCCTATTTTACTAAAATGGCTATAACTCAAGAAGTAAATGAGATATCTTCACCAAACTCAGTACACATGTGTATGGGTTCAATTTGAGGTCACAGTAAACAATTTTATGGAGATTAGACCATAGGTGGCGCTATAACTGTTAAAAAGCTTTAAAACCATATATTTCCCCTTGGTAAACTGCCTGTATTGGCTGTAAATGGTCTTTTCCATCTGTTATGTCAGTGGTTACATGCTTGCTAAATAAATCTTAATAACTTTTGATGCTTTTGTGCTTAAATGCCTTAAAGGCCTTAACTGCTTGAACCCCGATAAATGCTGCTTGTTACTTTTATATCTGTCTAAAGTAAATTGTCTTTCTGTAAATATATGGTGTTTTATATGTTTTGCCATATAAATACTCATAAAAAGACAAGAATAATGTCTAAATTAAAGTCATACTTTTTCAGACAAAAAGTGCAGACAAAAACGTTGTCAAAACGATCCCCATTCACACAGATCCACGAAAACGATTAGTAATGCTGTATTATTCATGCCATGCCTGTAGTTGGCGATGTCCCTTTGTAAAGAAACACTATGCTCCCATAGATAGAACATGTATTACGCATGCGCATGATGTCACTGTTTTCAAAAGTTTGCATTTTCAGACCCCCAAAATGCCAATGTTGTGTAAATGAACAGCCAAAACGTATAAAACGTTTTCTATTTTTAGTTTAAAACGGTGTCGTGTAAACGGCCTCTAACTTGGTTCACATTCTATCTGGTAGTATATAAATTGGTAGCATATTTAAACATTCCATTTGAGCACATTTTTTATTTTATTTTTTCCCTTAAGAATGCATTTTGTTACTTTTTTGGACCAGAAATTCCTTTTTGAATTTAAATAAAAGTAAACCCTCTCACTGACCAATATTGCATCCTAACAGTAACGCAGCATAAATGTATCCAAGATGCATTTATTACATTGTTATTACTCAGTATAAATAATGTAAAGTGTCTCAGAAGTACATTTCGATGCATCTCAAAAACCTATTTTTGCAACACATATATAGACATTTAGTCAATTTCAGTTTGGTGAAAAGTGTTGAATTTTTGCTCTTTCAAAAAGGCTTCAACATGTAAACTTGTTAAAAACCTACTGTATGTGTCACACGGGGTCTGGAGAAGATGAAGACAGACGACATGATTATAAAATATCAACAAGGTTTATTAAACTAGAAGGCAGCAGGCATAGCAGTGTGCACTAACACAAATAATAACCGACAACTGAAGAGTGAACAAGGAAGAATTTAAATACACAGTGGTGACAAACTAAATGAGCAGCTGAGATGAGTGGTTAGTGTCCATGGAAACAGATGAGTGGCGGGAAACAAAGACAAAGAACATGTGACTGATGAAAACAAACTAGATGTCCATGAAAACTAAAACAAACTGAACATAACTGTAACAGCATGTAAATGTGATAGTTTTTGATTGAGCTACAATTGGGTTAAAGGAACACTCAGTGCAAGTTAAAGGTTAATAAAACTGTCTAATGAATTGTAGGTGTGAATATAAAAGACACTTTCAGAGATCCCGCTTTGGGCATACTTCAACTGCATATTCAGCTTCTTCCTCTCTAAGACACATATAGACATGTGAGTGTTTCAAAAGTGTAAATGAATAATATATTTTAATATTTGCATTTGATTAAAATGCATTTTGCCTTGGATCATCTCTGACATGATAGAAGTGGATGGATAGCCTACACATTTTTATATTTAAAAGAAACTGTAACATCAGGATCGAACGTATGACGTTAAGCAATGGTTCTCAACTGTATTTTTTTGTCTATTTTTTAAGAAAGGTAAAATAGTTTAGCCTGTCAACATTTTATTATTAGAATTTTATTTTATCTGTTTCAATAATGTTATTTTGTATTTTATTAATATTTTTATACTTATAATTGTTTTTTTTTGTTTTTTGTTTTCATTTTTCCACATACGAACACAACTTTGTTTACCTCTTCACTAAACCATTGTTCACCATGACAGAGGAGGGCAGCCCAGAGGGGTTCTTTGAGTCCAGACCAATGGAGTATTCAGACAGTAATAAGAAAACATCTCAGGCCAAATGCTGCTCCCCAAGCCTAAAGGCAAGAGACATTGTCTTTGACCATATACGTTTAACCGAGCAACAAGTGTAGAACCACTATTAGCTGATTATCTGTTTTAATAGTGGTGTATAATAGCTGTTATACTTCTGACAAAAAAAAAAAAAAAAAGTGAAATCTTCTGCCTTAATCTTTTTTCTACCCTTGTGACCGGAAAGATCTTTATTGGTGTACTTGCCTTCTGTTATTTCTCCAAATCCATGACGGGGGCTTACACCACAAGCACCATCACTCAGATTGAGAGGCGGTTTGAGATCCCAAGTTCTACTGTTGGTATCATCAATGGCAGTTTTGAAATGGGTAAGTTGAGATGTGTCGAGCTGCACTGAGAAATGAGGGCCGAGGTTCACCCATTAGATGAGTACTTATAGCAGTGAGTCACACCACTAAGGCTGTAATGTGACTGAATTTCTGTTCATACTTTAAAAATGGGACAGTTGATTGTTTGTATGCTATGAAACAACAAATAACTTGTTGAATAAAGTCACATTTGCTTGCAGGTAATCTGTTGGTCATCACTGTGGTAAGCTACTTTGGCGCTAAGTTTCATAGGCCCAAGATCATTGGAGCAGGGGTCCTGTTGATGGGTATAGGGACACTGATAATGGCTTTACCTCACTTCATTATGGACCGGTGAGTAACGTTCATGGGTCAATGACAAATGAGGGTGTCTGATGAAGAAAAGTCCCTAGAATTTTACTCTTTGTATTCATGTTTAGTTTCATATGATTTTAGAACACTTTTATAACATTTTCATGAAAAGTTCAAATTTAATGACTCAACAAATTTGTATAAAGTCCAAGCATTAAGTAAAATGTTCCTTATCTGATATTTTAAGAGATTTGTTGATTATAAAAGATGTGTTTTCAAGTCATTGTATCTGTCAATTATTTTAATGTAATACTGAATAAATTAATTGTTGGCCATCACATAATTAGTATATTCATACTAAAATATTTAATAAAGATCCACCTCATAACGATAAGTATTCTTCAAGATCTGTATTTTAAATGCATTTACTATTTATGTGTCTGTTTGTTTCTGACAGGTACAAGTATGATACAGCTGCCGCCCACACTAATGATGCTGATAATTTCACAATGAGATCCACATGCTCATCTGACACCCAGAATACTGTTCAACAGCTTGTGTCCGGTAATGCATGGTTATATGTGGAAAAGCATGTGAGATATTTTAATTGTAAATTGCAGTAAAATACCCAACAGAGCACTCTATATGGGTTGAATAGGATGCCAAAAAGGGGAAGAGGAAAGCTCGCCCACATGGGTGATTGTGCTGTTGGGAAACATTATTCGTGGCATTGGGGAAGCCAGCATCGACCCTTTGGGAATGTCTTTCATAGATGATAATGCACACCCAGAAAACTCTGTTTTTTACATTGGTGAGAAAATTATTCTGTTTGTGTTTTTTTTTTTTTTCTCAAACTGAAGTACCCTTGTCCCTTAGTCCATTTTTTTTTTCTGTAGGTTGCCTGCACACACTCAAAGTCATCGGGTCAATTTTCGGTTACTCGCTTGGATCTCTGTGTGCTATTATTTACGTGGACATTGGCTCAATAAGTAGAGGTGAGTTAAAATTGTTATAACTTAGAAGTCACTAACAAGAAAGTACCAAAAGGAAGTGCAGTATTACTCAGTTTGTTTTGATCTGTACCATGGTAGCACTGCCTCTTTGAAGTACCTTGAGGTACCATGACAAATACCATGGTACTGTATATGAATATGGTAATGGTCCAGGGTGGGGTCAGAGGGTCGGTAGGGTCTCAAGCTGGAAAACGTCTCGGTTAAGTATGTAACCCTCGTTCCCTGAGTAGGGAACGGAGATGTTACGTCAGTGACGACGAATGGGGTTTCGCTTAGAAAGCCTATCATCTTCGAGTATATAAAACGAGCCAATGGCAATGAAATGCCATGGGTCTGCGGAATTTGCATAGCATAACTCCGCCCCACCCTGTGGGTATATAAGGAAGTACGCCGGCAACATGCAGATATGTCTTCGCTGAGGAGCCGCGTTCCAGCGGTACAGCGGAAGTGGCAGGGAGACGTAACGTCTCCATTCCCTACTCAGGGAACGAGGGTTACATACGAGACGTTCCCTTTCATGGTCACTACGAGATACATCAGGGACGACGAATGGGGTTCCCAGTCTAATCACGCCACCTCTCGGCTGTCTTCCAGTGCCCTGCGTAAGTCTGAGCTCCTTGTCGTGAGACTGGCACGGACGAAGGAGTCCTACTTAACACAGGAATACCAAGGTACACTGGGAAGCATATCTCAATGGAAATATGCAATTATGCCCAGCCCGAAGGGGGGACTTGGAATACACATATGACCCCGAGGGGCTGCATATGGAGTATCACTGGGGTGTCCAGACACAGGTTAAATATTTCAACCCCAGGGGTGGCAAGGTGGCTTGCCGAGGTAAAGACACATGCTCAGAGAGGCTTACAGTGGAAATACACATGTGGGGGTCACCCAGAGGGGGAACCATGCACATGGAGGCACCTAGCCAAGCGCAAAAGCTGCCGGTGGCATAACTCTGGCGTTGATGTTGACAGTGCTGGAGGAGACTCAGGGCTTATTAGGCTCACCTGAGGAGAATATCGCACATATCCCATCCGTGGAGAGGAATGGCGAGCAAGCGAAGACACCTGAGCAGAATCTAGTACCGGCTGGTTGAAGCGAGTACATGAGAAGAAACTGGCTCCACTCGGAGATTGTAGAATCTCGCGAATGTGTTAGGTGTCGCCCAGCCTGCAGCTCTGCAGATGTCTGTTAGCGAGGCGCCATGTGCTAGAGCCCAAGAGGAAGCCACACTCCGGGTGGAGTGGGCCGTCACACCAAGGGGGCACGGTTGACCTTGCTGCTGGTATGCCAAAGCAATGGCGTCCACTATCCAGTGAGACAACCTTTGCTTGGAGAGAGCCTTTCCCTTCAGCTTCCCACCATGACAGACAAAGAGCTGGTCTGAGGTCCTGAAACACTGCGTTCTGTCTACGTAAGCGCGGAGGGTGCGTACTGGACAGAGCAGTGCCAAGGCTGGGTCTGCCTCCTCCAAGGGCAGCGCTTGCAGGTTCACCACCTGATCTCGAAAGGGAGTGGTGGGATCCTTGGGCACATATCCAGGCTGGGGTCTCAGGATCACGTGAGAGTTAGCCGGCCCGAATTCCAGGCATGCTTGGTCAACTGAAAATGCCTGCAGGTCCCCTACCCTCTTGATGGAGGCCAATGCAACCAGGAGCGCTGTCTTCATTGACAGGAACTTAAGCTCCACTGATTGTAGAGGCTCAAAGGGAGCACTCTGCAGGGCAGTTAGTACCACTGAGAGGTCCCAAGAGGGTACCAGAGGAGGGCGAGGAGGATTCAGTCTCCTCGCCCCTCTCAGGAACCTGATGATCAGGTCGTGCTTTCCAACGGACTTACCTTCAACTGCGTCATGATGTGCGGCAATGGCGGCAACATACACTTTCAGGGTGGAGGGAGACAGCCTTCGCTCCAACCCTTCTTGCAGGAAGGAAAGCACGACACTGATAGGGCATTTCGTGGGGTCTTGTTGTTTAGAAGAACACCAGTTGACGAAGAGGTTCCACTTCAACGCATAGGCATGTCTCGTGGACGATGCTCTAGCGAAAGTGATGGTAGCCACCACCGCTGGTGGTAGGGTACTCAAACCTGCCTCGTCCCGTCCAGGAGCCACACGTGGAGGCTCCAAAGATCAGGACGAGGGTGCCAAAGGGTGCCCCGTCCCTGAGAAAGCAGGTTCTTCCTCAGAGGGATTGGCCAGGGAGGTGCTGTCGCGAGGAGTACTAGTTCTGGGAACCAGGTGCGGTTGTGCCAATATGGGGCAACCAAAATGACCTCCTCGTCCTCCCTTGATTTTGCGCAAGGTCTGCGCAAGAAGGCTCACTGGGGGAAACGCATACTTGCGGAGGCCCCGCGGCCAGCTGTGCGCCAGTGCATCCGTGCCGAGCGTGCCCTCGGTCAGGGAATAAAACAGGTTGCAGTGGGACAAGTCGTGGGAGGCAAACAGATCTACCTGTGCATCCCCGAACTGATCCCAAATCAGCTGAACTGTCTGGGGATGGAGTCTCCATTCTCCAGGGAGAGGCCGAAGCCGAGACAGCTCGTCGGCCGCACAGTTCAGGTCTCCCGGGATATAAATGGCTCGAAGTGACCTCAGATGCTTCTGACTCCATATGAGGAGGTGGCGGGCGAGTTGTGACATACGGCGGGAGCGCAGACCACCTTGTCGGTTGATGTACGCTACTGTCGCGGTATTGTCTGATCGGACTAGTACGTGCTGACCCCTGAGCAATGCACGGAAGCGGTGCAGGGCGAGACGTACAGCCAGCAACTCGAGGCAATTGACATGCCAAAGGCGCTGGGGTCCTGTCCAGGAGCCCGCAGCCGTATGTCCATTGCACATGGCGCCCCAGCCCGTGGTGAAGGCATCTGTTGATACAACAACATGCCTGGAAACTCGTTCTAAGGGCACACCCGTAGAAAACTGAGGTTCGTCCACAGGGTGAAGGTCTGACGGCAGGTCGGAGTCACTGGGACTCGGAGCGTGCCGTGTTGCCATGCCCACCTCGGGACTCGATCGCGAAGCCAAAGCTGAAGCTGTCTCATATGAAGCAATCCGAGTGGCGTTACTGCGCTGCGGATGCCATATGCCCCAGGAGCCTCTGAAATAGTTTCAGTGAAACCATACTCTTTCCCTCGAACTGACGAGAGGCAAGTCAGCAGTGACTGCGCGTGTTCGCTCGTAAGCTGCGCGCACATGGCGACCGAGTCGATTTCCATACCGAGAAAAGAGATCCTCTGCACGGGGCAGAGTTTGTTCTTCTCCCAGTTGACCCGAAGGCCCAGACGAGCTAGGTGCCGGAGCACTAGGTCCCTGTGTTCGCAAACCTGGTCTCGAGAGTGAGCTAGGATCAGCCAGTCGTCGAGATAGTTCAGGATGCGAACCCTGTGTTCCCGTAGAGGAACAAGGGCTGCCTCGACGACCTTCGTGAAGACGCGAGGAGACAGGGCTAGCTCAAAAGGGAGAACCGCGTACTGGTATGCCTGCCCCTCAAAAGCAAACCGTAGGAACGGTCTGTGTCAAGGAAGAATGGAGACATGGAAGTAGGCGTCCTTCAGGTCGATCGCTGCAAACCAATCCTGCGGACGCACGCATTCGAAAATGCGTTTGGCCGTGAGCATCTTGAACGGCATTCTGTGAAGGGAGCGGTTCAAGACGCGCAGGTCCAGGATTGGTCGTAACCCACCGGATTTCTTCGGTACAATGAAGTAGGGGCTGTAGAACCCGGACTTCATTTCGGCTGGAGGGACAGTCTCGATCGCACCCGCTCTCATGACAGGGGCATTGCCACCGACCATAGTGAAGCGGACTCCCCTGAAGCGGGGAGGAGACCGCGTGAACTGAATCGTGTAGCCGAGCCTGGTGGTCCTCGCGACCCAGCGGGACAGTCTGGGAAGCTCTAGCCAGGCTCCCAAGAACTGTTCCAGCGGGGTCATGCGGACCACAGACGTACCCTCGGTGGTGCAGCGAGGCAGAATGACCGGCCCAGGCGTGGGTGGCATAGTGGCCCGGTGCGGGGGCACGGTCATTAGCCGCTTCCTGCCAGAGGAGGCCAGGGGAGGACCAGCGTCCCACGGGGCGTGCTCTGGCAGGGGTCTGGCGACAGAGGGGGACAAGAGTGGTGAGGCTCGTGAGCGGCGCGCACTGTCATCCGAGAACTCTGTGTGCTCAGAGATGGGTGTGTCAGTTCTTTCTTTAACCGAAATAGGTTGCTGCCCGTCGTTGGATTCGGGAAACCAAGGATTCTCCCCCGGCCCTCCACCGGGGGAAGGAGCGGCCCTGCTACCGTCTCCTGGAAAGAACTGGATGCCATCTCTGAGCAGCCCGTCTCAGGAGTGCCGCTTTGCCTGGCGTTTAGCGGGGCGTGGGGCGGGAGAGGGCTGTGGCGCCTTCCTGCGGCTTCCTCCACGACGCGGCCCGGATGAAGGCTGCTGCTGGGGCCGTGCGGGAGGGGCGGGAGCCGCGGGAGGGCGCCCTCGGCGGCGAGCAGACTGAGGCACCTGTGCCGATGGCTGGGTGGAGGCAGCAGCGGGCCGTTGGGGCAGGACATGTTTTAAAGCCTCAGTCTGCTTCTGAGCAGTCGAGAACTGCTGGGCAAAGTCCTCGACTGCACCGCCGAAGAAGCCAGCCTGGGATATGGTGGTGTCGAGGAAACGGGTTCGCTCGGCCTCCCGCATATCGGCCAGGTTGAGCCACAGGTGTCGCTCCTGGACCACACATGTGGACATCACCTGACCCAGGGAGCGTGCGGTCACCTTCGTCGCACGGAGAGCAAGCTCGGTGGCTGCACGCAGCTCATCAAAGAGCCCTGGGTCAGTCCTCCCCTCGTGCATGTCCCTGAGCATCTGGGCCTGTTAGACCTGCAGAGTGGCCATGGCATGCAGTGAGGAGGCTGCCAGCCCCGCACAAGGGTGGAGGAGAACCTACAGGCCTTGGAGGGGTGCTTAGGCTCACCGCAGGAAGAAGCACTCTGCGGACATAGTTGCATGGCAACAGAGCGTTCAACCTGGGGAACCCCAGTGTACCCTTTGGCAGCCGCCTGATCGAGAGGAGGCAAGGCGGAGGAGGTCGCCGAGCGGGGTGGCTTCCAGGACCTCGTGACCTCCTCACGTCCGGGAAGAATGGCATTGGGGTTGCACACTGACGGGGATAAGCGGCCGCACCCAAAAACCAATCGTCCAGCCGCGAGTGCACTGGACCGGGTGGCGGAGACCACTCGAGGCCAATGGCCGCGGCTGCCCGGGAAAGCATGGCCGTCAGCTCGGGATCAGACTCGGACAATGCTGGCACAACCAAAGGCAGCACAGCCGAATTCTCACTTCCCGAGGACTCACGCCCACCTTGTGATACAGCTATCGACATCTCATCATCATCTGGAGCACCTGAAAGAGACCCGCGGCACGCCAACAGACTGTACCACGGGCTCAATCGGAGCGCTCTCGGGTTGCACTGTGCTAGAGGGGGGTGTAGAGCGTGGAATAGTCGGTGCTTTGTTCCACACCGTAACCCTCAGTTCACCCTGGCCGCCAGCCGAAGTACCAGCTCTTGCAGAGCTCGTAGATCGGGGTGCGGATGAGGGGATTCTCCCTCGAACGAGGTCATTGAGTCTCGAACGCAATAGCGCGATGGTCATGTTCCCGCAATGGGTGTCCCTGTCTCCTCATCCACAAACGCTGCCTTAGCGTGGTCAACGCCCAGACACGCAAGACAGCGATTGTACCCAACAGAATCAGATATGACGTGACCGCAACCGGAAGTGCACGGGCGAGGCATCTTTAAAAAGACGTGCCGCGTGCAATGCTCTTTTGTGAAAGGAGATTCTCCGCAAAGTGTTGAAGCGACCAGGGAGATGAACACACAAACACAGGCAAATCACTGCACAGATAAGCAGGGAATGTGCACTCGCTGGAACTCGCTGTCACACCAACACCTGGAGAGAGGCTCGTCTCGAAGAGAAATAGAGATGAACTCAGAATTGGCTGTGGAGTGAAGTGAATGAACTTGGCTCTGAAGCGAAAACATATCTGCATGTTGCCGGCGTACTTCCTTATATACCCACAGGGTGGGGCGGAGTTACGCTATGCAAATTCCGCAGACCCATGGCATTTCATTGCCATTGGCTCATTTTATATACTCGAAGATGATAGGCTTTCTAAGCGAAACCCCATTCGTTGTCACTGACGTAACTCGTAGTGACCACGAAAGGGAACAGGGGACTACCACAGAAGCACTGTCAGAGTAGAAGACCACCATGGCAGAACAGTTGAACACGAGATGAGGTGCAAGAGTGAGACGAGGTGCGAGACGAGGTGCAAGAGTGAACTCTGACCCGATGCTTGACGTATTGACGAACGCAGAAGCACAGAGGATAGAGCAAAACAAAACACAGGTCATGAATTGGAAGTCTAGGAGCTTGAGTTTGTTGCCCAGCCCTATTTGTTTGAACCACGAGAGGTGTCTATTCTCACCTAAGCTTACAATACTCCTACATCCTACGTCATGCGTCAGGTCAGAGTTCACTCTTCAGCCGGAACTAGACTCGTGGACTGTTGTTACCGGAAGCTAGAGATTATAGTTTATAAAGAAGAAAGTCATAAACACCTAGGATGGCTTGAGGTTGAGTTAGTAAATTATAAGATAATTTAAATTTTTGGGCGTACTAACAAATATTAAGAATATTTGGTCATGTCAAAGACGAGGAGAACCAGACAAAACAATGAAACCCACCATAGGTAACCAGCCGTGTGGGTGGTGCCACAGGGATCACCACTGTTTCAGGGAACATTTTTGTCAGCACACTGATAGGTGTGATAGAATATATGGAGTGGGCGAATAGTGAAATGAGGTGGTGAGCCCGGTGGAGGTTTTAATATATATTCACATAAATTGTTTATTTGTATATTTTCTTCTCATTATCAGAGAGTGTGACCATCACCCCTCAGGACTCTCGCTGGGTTGGGGCCTGGTGGTTGGGTTATGTGGTTTCTGGGCTGTTGACTCTGCTTGCTGCTTTGCCTCTCTGGTTCCTGCCAAGAGCTTTACCTGAAAACCCCCAAACCTATGAGCTAGACAACCCCTCAAAACAACATAAACACACACCCAGCATTACAGAGATAGCTAAAGGTATGGTAACCTTACAGAGTGCACGTGTGTGTGTGTGTGTGTGTGTGTGTGTGTGTGTGTGTGTGTGTGTGTGTGTTCGTGTGTGTTCGTGTGTGTGTGTGTATGTGTGTGTGTGTGTGTGTGTGTGTGTGTGTTTGTGTTTGTGTTTGTGTGTGTGTGTGTGTGTCATTATGGAGCTTGACACTGTCAGTTTCTTTTAATTATAAATATTGAAAAGGTGGCCAGGAGATCCTCCAGACAATCAATGTGAACAGATCACCGTAATACAGGTTTGGAAAAATATAAGTTTGCAGGAAACTAATGGAGCTTATTATTATAAATTATAACGTGTTATTTTGGTCTACTATGACAATGTAAAAATAAATAAATAAGTAAAAGAGATTGTTCTCAAAAATGCCTATTTGCTTGTTTTCTAGATTTTGGGCCGTCTCTGAAGCGTCTGCTCACCAACAAGATCTATCTCCTGTACCTGGTTTCCAATGTAGTGGCATTCAATGCCTTTGTCATAGTCAGAACATATACGCCAAAGTATTTGGAACAACAGTTTGGACAAAGTGCATCCAAGACCAACTTACTCATAGGTGACATCTGCCATGATTGCGAGATGTCCATGTTTTTTGTTTTTTTTACTGGCTGTTTAAACTGAGTGTGCTTATATATTTCTGTAGGAGTGATATCTATTCCGCCAGCGGCTCTGGGTATGTTCCTGAGTGGGTGGATAATGAAGAGGTTTAAACTGGATCTGCTGGGATCTGCAAGAATGTCGTTTTTCACTGCAATTGCTGCATTGTTTCTCACCATACCTTGCTTTGCTCTTAGCTGTGAAAATACAGATATCGCTGGGGTCACGGTGCCCTATCAAGGGTACTTTCATCTCTAGTCATACTCTTTGTATACATCTTATTGCATCATGGAAACTATACATTATCCATCAATTGAATCTATCCTTAATGAACTGCTTGCCCTATCTAGGGTCAAATAAATATGAAATATAATATAATCAATTGTTTATGTGGCAGATCTGTAGAAGTTCAGAATATAAGCAGTGACGTACTCACTTCTTGCAATGCCGACTGTGGGTGTCCTGACTTCCAATGGGATCCAGTGTGTGGACAGAATGGAGTGACCTACATCTCTCCTTGTCACGCAGGCTGCAGTTCCAGTCATGGCACAGGACAGAATATGGTGAACAACTATCTTAAACTCTTGACCTCAAATTCATTATTACATGTGTTTGAGTGTCTTTTCTTTCTTTTTTTTTTTTTTTCATTTGCATGTCTTTGTCAGACATTCCACCACTGTACATGTGTCCAGAGCTGGGGAATGAGTGCTGGGAACTCCTCTGCCGTGCTTGGACGGTGTTCACGAGAGAACAGATGTACTTTAATGTTCTACATCTATCTGGCGCTGCAGTCTTTTGCCTTCTTTGTGTACTGTCTGGGCACTGTTCCCTTCTTCATCATCTCATTGAGGTTCTGTTTAATTACTTTACAACATATCTTGCAGTGATTAATCACAACTTTGTTTTATTCCACAATGGTATATATACCATATTTATATGGATGAAATTTGTATTAAATGTTGTATATATCCTTGCAGAATTGTGGATCCTGAGCTGAAGTCTCTCTCAATGGGCATGCTACTGTTAGTTTTAAGAGTTTTGGGTAAGTTCACATTTGGAGTGCCTAATTGTGTAATGTTTTGGTTTACTTAGAAGAAGTGTCCCAATAATTTAAATTAAATTACAGATGTTATTCACATTAAGGTCTGGCACAGCATTGTTTTTAATGTAATTTCACTCTTTTAAAGGTGGTATTCCTGCTCCCATTTACTTTGGGGCTCTTATTGACTCTACCTGTCTGAAATGGGGTCACAAGAAATGTGGTGGAAGAGGCACTTGCAGAATGTATGCCACTGAGACTTTTAGGTGAGCAAATCTGGCAGGAGTATTCTATGTAGCCCCAACTGATGCATGCTAAAATGTAATGTGACCCTCATTAGGTTCCTGTTTCTGGGACTGGTCAACTGTCTCCGGCTGTTAGGATATATCCTGTTATGGGTGGCCATCACACAGATTAACAGGAAAGTACAGAATGATAAACGGTTGTCCAAGGACAAAGAACTGCAGGTGACTGTGTTGTATGGTCCAGGACAGAACAATACTCTAAAATAATGTTCTGCATTATTAGGGGTTCAAGCACGAAGACCTTCTTTGCTTTCAATTATGAAATTATTCAAATAAAAACATTCAAATGATCTTACCTGGACTTACTTTTAAAGATTAGTAATAAAACATTTTCTCTTGACAACAGGGAAAGCTAGTATGTTTGCTTAGCATACCGTCAAAAACTACAATTTATGAGTTTAATATCATGTTTTGATATTATTTTTGATATAAAATCAAAATGACTTGAAATTACTTCTGTGGTTTCATGTGTGAGAATATATTATTTTATTAAATTCTATAATACAGGCTATGTTGATTAGCATTGCATTAATGGGTTAGTTCACCCAAAAATAAAAATTAGCCCATGATTTACTCACACATAATTAATATAAATGTCCTGGCTCCTCCAAGTTTTATGATGGCAGTGAATGGCAGGAAAAATTTAAAAACTCAAAAAAGTGCATCCATTCATGATAAAAAAAAATACTCCACATTGCTCCCGTGGGTTAATAAAGGCCTTCGGAAGCGAAGCCATGGATTTTTGAAAAATACCCATATTTATAACTTTATAATCTAAAATAACTAGCTTCCGTCAGACGATCGTACGCATACTAAGCAAATTGACTTGCAAAAGTAACCTGTGACACATGTATGATGTAGAATGTTGGAGTATCGTAAGCTTAGACGCCTCTCGTGGTTTAAACAAATAGGGCTGTGCAACAAACTGAAGCTCCTCTTCTATAATATATATACGTTGTGCGTCGAGTCAGGGGTTAGTCTTCCACCGTAAATCGATGCGTATGGTCGGTCGTCTGGCTGAAGCTAGTTATTTTAGATTATAAAGTTATAAATATGGGTATTTTTCTTACACAAACACATGGCTTCACTTCAGAAGGCCTTTATTAACCCCCTGGAGTAAAAGTGGAGCACTTTTATCATGGATGGGTGCACTTTTTTGGGCTTCAAATTTTCTCTAGCCATTCACTGCCATTATAAAGCTTGGAAGAGCCAGGACATTTTTTTAATATAACTCTAATTGTATTCATCTGAAAGAAGAATGTCATATACACATAGGATGGCTTGAGGGTGAATAAATCAGGGGCTAATTTTCCTTTTTTGGTGAACTATCCCTTTAAAGACATACATCATTCTTATGAAAATACCTAAGATATCGCTATCATGTGTTTGTCTTCAGTCAAATGTCTCTATTTGCATGTTATTATATCCATATTGGCATTTCCTGAAACGTCATAAGTGAATCACTTCTATGAATCTCACTTGTGGACTTTCTGCACGAGGTATGAATCAGTGTGTACTGGGCTTCCAGTATGAATGAAACAGAATTGACATGAGAGTGTTTAGCGCTCCATATCGCTATCATCTCCCCATTTTGGGTAAAAATAGAAAAATAATACTAAAGTACTTTGTAACGTAGTTACTTGAGTAGTTTTTAAGCAAACTACTTATTTACTCTTACTTGAGTCATATTATTTTTCAGTACTTCTACTTGTACTCAAGTAAATTATTACTTAAGTAGCAATACTTTTACTTAAGTACAATTATTTAGTACTCTTTCCACCACTGTAAATGTGACTGCACTCCACACTAGACTTCGACCACTGATGGTGTAGTATTTGCTTGTAGGGGTGTAACGATGCCCTCATGTCACGATTTGATACATGTCACGATACTGAACTCCCGATACGATATTATTGCGATACTCCAAGACATATGATAAAAGATTAACAAAAAATGTACTGTTGATTAAAATGCTAAATTTGATGTTACACTGTGTGTGTAAATCAGGGTTCACCAATCTCGGTCCTGGAGGGCCGCTGTCCTGCAGAGTTTAGCTCCAACCCCAATTAAACACACCTGAACCAGCTAATCAAGGTCTCACTAGGCATACTAGAAACTTTCAAACAGGTGTGTTGGAGCTGGTTGGAGCTAAACTCTGCAGGACAGCGGCCCTCCAGGACCGAGATTGGTGAACCCTGGTGTAAATGAATAGGCTTGGACTTGGTGCTGAAACCCAATGCAAAGGACAATAGAAACACCGGAATAAAAATATTCAGGATTCTGAAGCTGAAAATAGAATTATTTCAGATGAATATGCTTGCACTCTGTCACTGACTAGATATATTTAAAATAATGTAGGCCACATTTTACTGGTAACAGAAGATATTTGGCATTATCAGGACCCACAAATATTCCCCTATTGCATTATTTTAGTAGTTTAATGTAGTACTGACACAAAAATGCTAAAAAACTTTTTTCATTTTTTCAAAATTTTCATTTTGGGTGAACTATCCACGATACATGTTGTATTGCGATATATTGTTACACCCCTATTTGCTTGCCTAAGTCCTTTACAAAAATGAGGTCAGAAAGTCACTGTATGTAAATGTGAAGTGGGAAATTCACTTGTATCAGCAAACAGAATCAGTTCAAGAACCCCCAAGTTGTGCTGGTTGGGCATCACCAGTCATAAAGAGTGGTGAGAGGATCCAGTCGGACAGTGAGGTGGGACAGTGTCTATAGAGTAAGGGAAGAGCCCGCGCTGCGGCTCCTGGGTAATAGAAGTGTTTGGGTCTCGGGGACAGTATTGCATGCTTCAAATCCTCCAGAAACGGGCCTGTGTCTGATCTTGATGCTGAAGACATGTTGGCCAGCCGCTGCTGCATTGAGCGGATGTATTCTTCTCCGTAAGACGTCATCACTTCCTGAGACAAACCACTGAGGATGTCCTCCTGGACACTATTCCAATGCTCTCTGCTGCCGAAAATATCTGGGAAATGAGTTGATGAAAGTAGTTATTAAAGTAGTTCACTTCAGAATTAAAATTTTCTGACAATTTACTCTCCCCACATCATCCAAGAAGTTCATGTCTTTCTTTCTTCGGTCGAAAATAAATTAAGATTTTTGAGGAAAATATTCCAGGATATTTCTCCATATAGTGTCTTCAATGGGGTCCAACGGGTTGAAGGTCCGAATGCGAGTTTCAGTGCAGCTTCAAAGTCTCGACGCGATCCCAGCCGAGGAATAAGAGTCTTATCTAGCCAAACCATCGGCCATTTTATAACAAAAATAAAATGTATATACTTTTTAACCACAAATGCTCGTCTTGCACTAGTTTTGTGATGCGACACACATTACGTAATCACGTTGAAAGGTCTCGCGTGTTCCGGTTAAAAAATATAGGGTAGAGCGTAAAGAGTACCTGAAAACTATACTTGAGTAAAAGTACAGATACTTGCAGCGAAAATGACTCCATTACAAGTTGATAAGACTCTTATTCCTCGGCTGGGATCGTGTCGAGACTTTGAAGCTGCACTGAAACTCACATTTGGACATTTAACCCGTTGAACCCCATTGAAGACACTATATGGAGAAATATCCTGGAATATTTTCCTCAAAAATCTTAATTTATTTTCGACCGAAGAAAGAAAGACATGAACTTCTTGGATGATGTGGGGAGAGTAAATTATCAGAAAATTTTAATTCTGAAGTGAACTAGTACTTTAAAACTGCTTACAAAACCTGTCAATGTAAGTGGGTCAAATTTCACCCCAAAATGAAAAGAACTATCGATTTTTATATGCATTAAAATTCCCCAGGAAAAAAAGTAGCATTGAATGTGAATAAATACTGACAGAAGTTTAATTTATGGGTGAACTATAAAAGTCCCTTAAGTCCTCTGAGTGGTGTACACTTAAATGAGATTTTTTTTTTTTTTTTTTTTTGCAAGGAAGATAACTATAACTACATTTTTAATAATCGTTCTAATTTTATGATAATAAGGAAGTCCACATGTCCGTCTGCTCTCTAATCGCTCTCGCGGTACATTGATGTCATTCACTGATCGGTCTGTGCAGTGCCAGTTCAAGTCAAACAAGCCTACAGTGAGCCGATCAGCAGTAGGGGGCATGTCCACTCATGATGGAGGAGGTGAGAGGGTGAGCCAATCAGCAATAATGATTTTAAAAAAAAAAAATTGCAAGGAAGATAACTATAACTACCTTTTAATAATCGTTCTAATTTTACGATAATAAGGAAGTCCACACCACAGCTATAACAATAACGACACAGGGGAACGATATTGTTGGAATAACTTTTGGAATGATTTGTTTTTTCCAACTGATGAACAATAAAAACATTTTTACAGCCAACTTTATAGAGCATGACCATTTAAAGGTGCAGTATGGACACATTTTGTTTTAATCGGAATTAATTAATCCAAACGTAGTTTACATGAACGCCAAATAAAGTGATCAGGTTGATGTGCTTGTTTATATGTCACAAGCTTAATATTGGAATTCATTTTTGACATTTTTGCAGTAGGGGGCGTGCCACTCATGATGGGGAGGGGAGAGAATGAGCCAATCAGCAGTAGGGGGCGTGTCACTCATGATGGGGAGGGGAGAGAATGAGCCAATCAGCAGTAGGGGGCGTGTCACTCATGCTGGGAGAGGAGAGACAAGGCTTGTTCGAGTTGAACTGGTGCTGCACAGGCCGATCGGTTTATAATATCAAAGTACCCTGAGAGCAATTTTAAAAGAATACAGAGCCGTCTGCTCTCTAATTGCTCTCGCGGTTCTTTGATGTCATTCACTGATCGGTCTGTGCAGTGCCAGTTCAAGTCGAACAAGCCTACAGTGAGCCGATCAGCAGTAGGGGGCGTGTCATTCATGATGGGGAGGGGAGAGAATGAGCCAATTAGCAGTAGGGGGTGTGTCCACTCATGATGGGGAGGAGAGAGAGTGAGCCGATCAGCAGTAGGGGGCGTGCCATTCATAATGGGGAGGGGAGAGAATGAGCCAATCAGCAGTAGGGGGTGTGTCCACTCATGATGGGGGAGGAGAGAGAGTGAGCCGATCAGCAGTAGGAGGTGTGTCCACTCATGATGGGGGAGGAGAGTGAGCCAATCAGCAGTAGGGGGCGTGTCACTCATGATAGGGGAGGAGAGAGAGTGAGCCAATCAGCAGTAGGGGGCGTGTCCACTCATGATGGGGGAGGAGAGAGAGTGACCCAATCAGCAGTAGGGGGGGTGTCCATTCATGATGGGGAGGAGAGAGAGTGAGCCAATCAGCAGTAGGGGGGGTGTCCATTCATGATGGGGAGGAGAGAGAGTGAGCCAATCAGCAGTAGGGGGCGTGTCACTCGTGATGGGGAGGAGAAAGAGTGAGCAAGAGGGAGATTTGAAGAAAGACTGTAGAAAGAGAGATGGCTGAGAGACATTACAAAAGAGAAAAGCTCAGAGGAATATGACTGGAAGAAGAAGGGTTATGATCAGGAAAGAACTTTAGGACCCACGCTATTATTAGCAAAGCTTTCCAGCGCTAGAGAGACATAAGCGGGAAGGCTTAAAAACAGACGCAGAGGTTTCGTTGTTTCTGCTCCATATGTGAGTAACATTGGTTTTGATGTTTCACTGAACCAATGATGTTGTAGTAATATTAGATCTAGTAACAGGACAGTTTTGAGTATCATTGTTTGTCTGGAGCTGCTGTGCTGCTGGTGACTTACAACAAACTCTTTCTTGTAGATACTCTTGTGTACTGGATGTTCATTTTTTGATCTTCCTTTTTGTTCATTCATCATCTTCACTTCATTTTGCGTGAAGCATTATTTTGCTAATATAGTTATCTTTATAGTTATTGTTCATGGTGTGAATGGGCCACGAACAATAACTTTAACATTAGCTATAATTCTTCAAGAATAGTGAAGTCCACCACGGCTATAACGATACTGACACAGTGTAACAATATGGTTGGAATTCTGATGAACGATATAAAACACTGCCAGCCTATCAGAATCCAGTTGACTCCAGCTTAAGCATTTGATTTGAAGCAACAGATGACGTAAATATCATTCATAATTAACAGAATATGATTGATCGTTGATGTGGACGTTAATATAGTTCTCGTTATAGACTTTGTAGTTATGGTTCCTGGTGTGAACGGGCCTTAATTCTCACTTGTTTTGAAAGCTCCAGGTTGAATGATGATGACTCTGACTCCCCAGCGGTAGAGTTCTTGTCTAATCGCTCCATTGTACACGATCATCGCTGCCTTAGATGCCCCGTAGCCTGCAAACCCAGGAAGTGGAACTTCGCCTGAAAGAAACCAATGATGTGATTGATTTCAAAGCTTATTGGTGTTTTGACACCTTTAATTGGTTTAGACTAGGGCCTGTTCCTGGAGATCTACCTTTCAGTAAAAAGTTCAGCTCCAACCCTGATCAAACACAACTAAGGCCTAGTCCACACGGACACGGGTATTTTTAAAACCAGAGTTTTTCCTCCTGCGTTTAAAAAAAAAATCCCGTCCACACATGCTCGGTTTAAAAGAAATCTCCGCCTACATGAAAACACAAAAACACGCTATCACGCGCTGTCAAGAGCATGCCACACCAGTAGGCGGCGATCGTAAAGCAACGTTGGCCAATCAGAAGCCTGAATGAGAAGCAAAAACCCCGGTTTTACTGTCTACACGACAACACTGCAACCGGCGTTTCTGAAAATCCTCACCCTGGCAGGGGTTTTTCAAAAATGTTCGGTTTCAGTGACCTGATACTGCGTTTCCGTGTGGACGAACGGCCGAACCGCGTAAAAAAAGTCACGGTTATAAAAATACCTGTGTCCGTGTGGACAAGGCCTAAAGCAGCTAATGAAGATCTCCAGGAGCACTTGATAATTACACACAGGTGTGATGGATCAGGGTAGGATCTGGACTCTGCAGTTAGGTAGATCTCCAGGAACAGGATTTGGCAGCCCTGGTTTAGGCTAAATGTTTTGTCAGAAAATGTTGAATAGCGAGTTATTCAGTATTGCAAAAACCTTGCATGCTTATGAAACCGTTTACCTGCCAAACTGGATATGCTGATTATTCTTCCTTTTGATTGTCGTATCAGTGGCAGAAAGACTTGCGTTATCTCCACACTACCAATGAAATTCACATCTATGTGTCTTTTATACATTTTAATCGGCTGAATTTCTCCATCGCACACGTATCCCAGCACTCCTGCGTTGTTCACTAGTGCCCAGAGTCCTGCCCACAAGAAATGAGAAACACAAAATAATAATGCACTTGTCTCTATACATACTGTGTACTAAACTTTAAACAGTAACAACAGTTGGTAAAACTATTTGCTACTATGCTAGGGTGATGTCAGAGGTTGCCAGGGCATTGCTATGTGGTTGCTAACTTGAGTGGTTTGTTGCTATGCGGATATTTTGGGTGGTTGCTTTGCAACTTCTAAGGCTTTGAGATCTACTATGTGGTTTCTAAGGTGTTCTGTGGGGTTGCTATGCAGTCATTATGATATTTTAGGTGTTATTAGATTGTTGTTAAGTGGTTACCAGTGATCTAGGTTGTTGCTAAGTGGTTGCTATAGGGCAGGGGTGTCCAAACTCAGTCCTGGAGGGCCACTGTCCTGCAGAGTTTAGCTCTAGCCTGCCTCAACACACCCACCTGGAAGTTTCTAGAATGCCTAGTAAGACCTTGATTATTTGGTTCAGGTGTGTTTAATTGGGGTTGGAGCTAAACTCTGCAGGACAGTGCACAGTGGCCCTTCAGGAGCAGGATTGGACATCCCTGCTATATGGTGTTCTGGGTAGTTTCTAGAATGTAGCAAAGTGGTTGTTCTGGGTAGTTAGGATGCTGCTAAAAAGTTGCTTGGGTGTTCTTTGTGGTTGCTATATGGTTGGGACGACCTCTGCTGTTGGTTTTGGGAATTGCTGTTTGGTACCTTTGCCCACTACTTAACTCAATTGGCAGTCAATTGGAAACACCTGTGACCGTGCCTCAGCCGCTTCTTAAAGAGATCACCAACTGAGCTTCTGCAGTTAGGGCCTGCATTTCAACATTGTTTTACACTTTCAACCATGCATCTTGCTTTACACACTGATGTTGCTGATGGATACAGAAACACTGTTATTTCCTTTAATTGTTTTCATTCTATTATTTAGTGTTGCCTTATTTTTGTAATTAAATAAACATTACTTTTGAGCCTATAATTTGGTTTACGTGTGTCCCTTGTTTTTGTTGCTGTGTGGTTGCTATGCAGTTTTTAAGATGTTGTGGGTGGCTGCTATGCAGTTAATATGATATTCCAGGTGTTTTTATGATGTTAAGAGGTTACTAGGGTGTTTTGGGTGTTTTGGGTGATTGCTAGGATGTTGCATAGGGTTTTATGTGCCAATGCTATGCTGTTGCTTGAGTGTTCTGAGGTTACTATAGTTATTAGGAAAATGCTAAGTGGGTTCTATGGTGTTCTTGATTGTTTCTAAAATGTTGCTAAATGGTTACTAAGGTGTTCTAGTTGGTTGCTATGCCATTGGAAAGTGGTTGCTAGGGTGTTCTGAGTAGCTGCTATATGATAGCTATAGTGTTCAGGATAGTTGGATATTGCCTGAATGTTTGCTAAGTAGTCAGCTGCCAAGTTAGTGTTCTGGCTAGTTGTGTGGTTGTTAGAAAGTTCTAGATGGTTGATAGGATGTTGCTAAGTGGTTGCTGGGTGTTCCAGGTGGTTGTTATGCTGTTGCTAAGGTGTTCTTTAGGATTTATTTAGGATGTTTTGACTTCTGACTGGTTGCTATGTAGTTTCTAGGGCAGGGCTGGGCAACACTGGCCCTCGAGGTCCACTTTCCTGCAGAGTTTTGCTCCAACACTGATCAAACTTACCTGCCTGTAGCTTTCTAGTAAGAAGATATTGATTAGCTTGTTCAGGTGTGTTTGATTATAGGTAGAGCTAATGCTGTGTTCCATTAACCTCGGAGGAGGGATGTAAGAGCTGGGAATGACGTCACACCCGAGTCGACCGCGTTCCAGTACACAGGTTAGAAAACTAATATGGACGCATCCAGGCAAGCCTTTGTTGTGCTTGCTCTTTAGGAATACAAACACATAAAAAAAGCGGAATTTTGCACAGACATTGCCTAAGTATCATGTCCAAAGATAGAGGTTGGATAGTACTGAGTTTGAAACACAGACAAACAGAAGAGCTAATAAACAATATATTACTACTGTTTCACTACGGTTGATGCTCTGAGAAGCCATATTGGATTCTGAAGTCGGGGTTGTTGAAGTTTCCTCCAGTTTCCTAGTCGCAACATCGACTTGAGGAGGTATTCCAGTTTAAAGTTCTTACAGGGGACTAGGACTTTCCCACATCCGAGGACAAATGGAACGCACTATAAACTCAGGAAAATGGATCTTGAGGGCCAGTGCCCGACTGCATAAAGCACCTAAAGTTTTTCCCTTAAGGATGAGACTTAAAGCGTGATTTCCCCTCAGCTAAGGGAATGAAAGGGCATTTAATCCCTTAAAGGGATAGTTCGCCCAAAAATGATATTTAACCCACAGGGTTCCCATGGGGTCTTAAAAAGTCAAAAATTCTGAACTTCAAATTTAAGGCCTTAAAAAGTCTTAAAAACGGCCAGATTTTCATCCGCGGTCTTAAATTTCATTTAGTCAGGTCTTAAAAAGGGTTTACCCTCGTTTATTTCCAGAAACGCTGGCCGCAGAAAGTTATTACAAAGTAGCAAAAAAGTATCGAGTTGTAGCCTACAAAGCGGAGCTCTAGTGCAGGGTCTCCAACACGTCGCTCGCGGCCTTATTGGAGGTCGCAGTGCCAAGAGGTCGTTCACATATCGCGTCTTTTGCGCGCTCAAGTTCGTTCAAATGTAGGCGCGCGGTAAGCGTGCTCATAATAGAAGCGACGCTCTCGTTTTTTCCAGGCGCTGTCTGAAAGCTCAGTCAACAGGAATGATGGGGGTGCACCCAAACACTACGGGTGGTGTTCTCTTCTCCGTAAATAAATCTTGTAGCAGAGCTACAGCAAGCGTTTTTCGGTGGTGGGAAATCCATTAGCCACTAAAACTTTTTTGTCATTGTGGAGACTCAGGGCATGGGTGCATAGCAACGACAGACGCCACGGGAAAATCGGACCTAATTTTACTATTAATAATAAAAGATAAGCTAAAGTGTATTGTAAATGTCAGTAATTTATCTTTTTGGACTCATTCTTTTTATAAAAAAAATATATAAAGTCTGAAATATGTGAGGTTTATCTTTTTATAAAACCTTTTTTGTCAAACCTTTATTTTAACTTGTACATGTTAGTATATAACATGCAAGACACAAATATTCATTTTTAATGGAAATTTATTTGTTATTTGCTGGTTTTCGACATAAAACATGGTGAATTGATTTCATTGTGTATTATTTGTACTTTTTGAACAGGATTCTGTGATAACCATGATCATTTTTGTCACTATAATCATGAAATTAAATGTTCATGCCATTTCATCTCTAGTCATGATCAACTATGATCAACTAAAATCAACTAATTATGTGTTTTTTACAGTATAATATGCAAAGTACAATTTTCTATAAAAAAAAATATTTGATTCTGTTCTTTTCTCTGGCACGCGTTGTTGGGTGTGGAAGGTTACTAATGTGATTTATCTGTAAATTAAATTAATGCTTTTTCAATTACTGAATTCATTGAAATAAAATTAATTCTTTGATTTGAATATTTATTTGGTAATGCGTCGTGTAGGTCTTAAATTTCAATCTTTATGGTCTTAAAATGTCTTAAAAAGGTCTTAAATTTGACTTACTGAAACCTGCAAGAACCCTGAACCCATGATTACTCACCCTCAAGCCGTTCGAGATGCATATGTCAATCTTTTTTCAGACGAACACATTTTCAGTTATTTTAGAAAATGTCTTAGATCTTTCAGTGGTTATAATGTGAAGCTATGGGGTCCACATCGTTCAAGTCCCAAAATGTGCATGCATCCTTCTCAAAAGTAATCCATCCGGCTCCAGGGGGATAAACGAAGGCCTTCTGAGGGTAATCTGTGCGGTTTTGTCATAAAAATATACGTATTTAAAACTTTATAAACGAAAATAACTGGCTTCCGGTGGCGGTCGACGCGCGTTCACGGAGATGGATGCTGGCGTATGACGTAGGACGTAGCGTAGGAAGCGTCGTGACGTAGAATGAACGTAGAGTTTTGTTTTGCTCTGCTCTCTGGCTGCGCTGTCACGTTCGTTCTACGTCACGACGCTTCCTACGCTACGTCCTACGTCATACGCCAGCATTTGATTATTTTAGGTTATTTTTTGCAACACCCTTAAAGGGATACTTCACCTCTGGAAAGATGAATGTGTATTTAAAATAGGTCATTTATGTAGAAGAAATGTGAAGAAATTTTTTTAATTTGGAGCTTTCTAGACTGAGAAAAGCCAGAAAATGTATTTTTGGCTTATGTGGATGAAAGACAACAACTCCCAGAATGCACTTGCTTCGCTGCCCTAGGAGGCCACGCCTACCGGTAAGAGAGCGCAGTTGAAAACAAGGTTAGGCTACCAGTGAGTCTCCGTGACGAGTCTGCCTGGGATTTCGGGATCGCCCAAAATGTCCGGGATTCGGCTTTTGCGTTCTACAGTCGCCATTCATTGTTTACTGTGGCGAGCAGGACGAGGCTGACGGCCGCGGGAGAACGGCGTGAGGCCGGTGGCGTCATTACTGAGACGCGCCGGTCTCGCAACGGAGGTGCGGGAATTTTCTTAGCAATGTTAAAACGCACATCAACCGATCACTTGTTTAGCGTTCATGTAAACACTACATTCAGATTCACCGATCGGAATGAATTCAGTTAGATTGAAACAAGAGGTGTGCATGTAAACAATGAATGGCGACCTCAGAAAGCAAAAGCCGAATCCCGGACATTTTGAACGATCTCGCCCGCCGGACAAGTCCGGGAAAAGGAGGATGGTAACCCCTACTTACTCAGCTTTCTCCTACTTACTCAGCTTTCTCCTACTTACTCGGCTTTCTCCTACTACTCAGCTTTCTCCTACTATTCAGCTACTCCACAGAACAAGAGCCTGCTAGCTTAGCTTCCAAAGAAAGACGGCGGACTGTGTGTACATTCTGTGAGTGAGATCCCACCCTCTATGTTGAAAATATGCGGAACAACGCCTTCTACTGGCTGTAGTCTTTAGCCTCTGGCCAGAAAATCCTCCGATGACGCAAAATGACGATTTTTGCGTCATCGGAGGATTTTTTCCAGACAAAAAATACATAAATCTCTCCTCTCAGGGGGATATGAGGGTGGAAAGCATGGTAATTCGAAAATACTACAGGTTTTCTACTAATACAAAGCTTAATGCTAAATCCTGAAGTATCCCTTTAAGATTAAGGGAAACCTAAGGGCGTTCTTAAGGGAAAATTACACTTAAGGTGCATGGGCACAGAGCTGCCCACCCCTTTCTAGGGTATTCTGAATAGTTGTTATGTGGTGGCTGTGATGTTCTAGGTCAGGGTTACTCAACTCCGGCCCTCAAGGTTCACGTTCCTGCAGAGATTAGCTCCAAACCTGATCAAACTTACCTGCCTGAAACTTTCTAGTAATCCTGAAGACCTTGCTTCGATTGGTCAGGTGCAAATGTGCCACACACGTCCTGAAACGTGAATCCAAAGCATTTTAATCGGCTGCAGTATATGCCCACCCTCTCTGTGTGGTCGAATGAGACACACAAACCAAACTAAAAAATCGTTATGTTATGATTGTCAGCTGTGATTGAGTCTGCGGGAGTATGTGCGGGATCTTGATACCGCGGCTCTACTACTGCACAGACTCGGCCTCTGAACGGCGTAATCGGCAATGACCGTTAGGCAATATCGGAGCGGTTCTCAATAGCAAGCTAGCTTTTAAAGCATAAGATCCCACCCTCCCTTCAGAGCGTCTCCAAAGCCAAGCCTCCTCCAAAACACACGAACACACACAGCCAGAGCAGATTCAGCAAAGCGAAATAAGAGACGGCGTTAAATTACGTTATGTCTCAAAGCACATAACATTACAATAATGAACGTAAACAACTTAAATAACTCTTACTTGTGCCACCTGACTGCTGCAGATTCGTTTCGGCATTGATAGTGTTGCCATTGAAACGCATAAATCCTAGTCTGAACAGCTCAGAGTAGAACGTCATGGGTTGCCGTCTCTAAATGACGGTTATGAGATGCGTGAAAGCAGCATAAGCTCATTGTTTTGGTTCAGGAGGAACTGTCACTGCTGTTTGTTTGTGACTGACGTCTGTTTAACTCAGCATAGTCTTACTCTCGCGCTGATGACGTGTGATGTCTGCGTGAGCAAGTGTGCGGAGGGATGGAAATACATATGTTGACAGGCAGGTAAGACATCCAATCATTACATTCGGACCGAATGCAATGATTGGACGCATATTTTTTTGGTCCTGAGACTTCCACAGACAATATATGTATGCACTTTAATATTTAGTCCACTTCTGTTATTGACCCCACAGTTGCTTCTCAGATATGTTTCCAAGCGTCGGAGACAGGAAAAGGATCTCTCACATGACACAGATGTCACAAGAAGTGTCAGGGATATCAAGATGAGTTTGTGCAAGTCCATAAACGCATCTTTAATTCAGAAGTGTTTTTAATCGAGTGTCCTTGTTTTGTTTTTCTTTCAAGCAAACGCCGGACTTGGTGCATTTCTGCGTTTAAATTTTCTTCAGTGATGCCATAAAACTGTGCTATGGGTAATAGACACTTCTTGTCTAAGAATGACTTGTGTTGTGGGCTGAGAGCTGAGGCCCCCATCATCACATCGTCGGCATCTTTAGAGAAGCGTCTCGTCAATTCACTGACCAGTCTGTCAATAACTTGATAAAAGCAGTCGGTGCGCAGATCATCATCAGAGTTGTGAGCGCGGTGTATAGGAGGCCTCAACGATAAAGTCCTTCAGTAGCTGGCTTTGTTGTCGGGCTTCTCTCCTTTGTGGTGGTATGCTCCCCGATGCTAGGCCAACCTTGGCACACAGTTCATTTGCACGGTTTCGTATTTCGCTCCAATATTCCTCAGAGCGTTTTTCAGATAGTGCTGTGACGACAGATTGGATCAGATCACTTGCTGATGAGATGTCCAGATTGGGTGACTGCAGCAGGTCTGAAGCAAATTTGGTGACCCGGAAAATGTCCTCAAATAAAATGAGGCGCAAACAAACTGTTGGTCGATAAGCCCCTGCATTGCCCTGGCATCTGTTTTTTGCCTCGCATTTGTTTGTACTCGAATATCCTGCAAAGTGGCCAGAATGGCAGGGAGTGATTTTTTAATTGCCCACAATGCAGAGTGCTGACATGCCCAACGTGTTTCACTAAGTTTCTTCAACTCGACTGGCTGTTCAGATGGTTCAAGCTCCTTCTGTTTTTTCTTGAAAATGTAATGGACCACTGAACCAGAAAAAAAATTGTAGAGCATTTGTACAATCTCGAAAATCTCAGCAGCAGACTGGATATTCCGTACACAGTCCACTAGAACAAGATTAAGTCTATGTATGTATTTAATACACTGTAGAAGTGAATCCGCATCCAATCCATCAGCTGGCGTAAAGTTTAAAAACTCCTCCATAACATTCCCGGCATGCAGGTAGCGGACTACTACCAAAATCTGTTCTTTTTTGCTTATGTCTTTACTCTCGTCAACAATTAAGGCAAAATAAACAGCATCCTCCAATTCATCACTGATCTGTTTTCTTACCATATCAGCCATAATAGCGATGATCTCATTTTGCACTTCGTGGTGAGTATATTTTGCATTTGACGGATTTTCAGTCATCTTTTTAGCAACAGTTTGGTCAAACATGCTGATGACATTGAGGAGTTCGACAAAGTTTCCCCTGTTCGCTGAGTGCTCATCCTCTCTGTAGCCACGCTGAGCAATGCCTTGACATGCCGTATAGTGCAAACTCTCCACCACAGCCTTCATATAGTGCCGATTTTCTTCGACCACTTTAGAATGTCCCTTATCAATAAAGTTCAGTATTTTTGAGCCATCTTGCATCCTCTGTTTAAATTCACACTGTGATGAGGTTCAGTTCTTTATAGTTAGGGAAGGAAGAAGACAAGGGGTCGGCGTTGACTGGGACTCTCGTTTATTCACTCAAGTTGAAAACATAAACAAAAAGGTGCGCACATAGCGCGTTCACCGTGCAACGGCACAGCACAAACACAGTCAATAATTCAGAATATAAATCGTCAGCTTTTCTCTCGGTCGGCAGCAGCACACGAGGTCCCAGTCCCTCTCTCTCTCTCTCACTCTCTCCCGGTCGGGTTTATATCCGGTCTCTCCACGCCAATTACTGAAATCAGACACAGGTGTTCATCATCTGCACTTGACCTACTTACTCACCGCTCGCTTCCTTCCTCTCTCTCCCGCTACAGACTCCGCAGAACCACGCCCCCCTCGCCACATACCCCCACCGCCCGACTCAGGCCGGGGAGCCATCCGGCCTGCAGCCTCCCCCCCCTCCTCCTGGAGAGGAAGTCGGCCACAGCCATCTGTGCACCCGGCCTGTGGATCACCTGAAACTTAAAGGGTTGTAAAGCCAGATACCAACGGGTGATCCGCGCGTTGGTATCTTTCATGCGGTGGAGCCATTGCAGGGGAGCGTGGTCCGAACAGAGGGTGAACTCCCGCCCCGGGAGATAATACCGGAGGGTGAGAACGGCCCACCTGATGGCCAAACACTCCTTTTCTATGGGGCTGTACATCGTCTCTCTCTTCGAGAGCTTCCGACTGATGTACAGCACCGGCCGCTCTTCACCCTCCACCTCCTGGGACAGGACGGCACCCAACCCCCTGTCCGACGCATCTGTCTGTAGCATAAAAGGGAGAGAAAAGTTAGGAGCATGTAAGAGCGGTCCGCCACACAGAGCAGCCTTTATCTGGGTAAAAGCCTGCTGACACTGCTCGGACCACTGAACCGTATCTGGTGCTTCCTTTTTAGTTAGATCAGTCAGCGGGCTGGCGAGGTCCAAATAATTAGAAACAAACCGCCAGCCCCAGGAACTGCCTAACCTCCTTTTTGGTCTTGGGTCTTGGACACGTCGCAACTGCTGCAGTCTTATCAATTTAGGGACGCACCTGTCCATGACTCAAGTGGAAACCCAGATATCTGACTTCCACCCGCCCAATTGCACACTTCTTCGGATTGGCCGTGAGCCCAGCCCTTCTCAGCGTCTTCAGTACAGCGCGCAATGCTGCATATGTCGCTGCCAATCACCACTATAGATGATGAAATCATCCAGATAATCAGCAACATATGCAGCGTGCGGCCGGAGAATTCTGTCCATCACACGCTGAAAAGTCGCTGGAGCCCCGAACAACCCGAACGGAAGAGTAACAAATTGGTGTAATCCGAACGGCGTTGTGAAAGCTGTTTTTTCTTTGGTCATGGGAGACAAGGGGATCTGCCAATAACCCTTAGTTAAATCCAGTGTTGAATAAAAACGAGCAGTACCCAGCCGATCAAGCAATTCGTCAACTCGGGGCATTGGATATGCGTCGAATTTCGACACAGCATTCACCTTTCTGTAATCCACACAGAACCGTACTGAGCCGTCCGTTTTAGGAACTAAAACTATCGGGCTCGCCCAGTCACTGTTGGATTCTTCTATCACTCCCATCTCTAGCATTGCTTCTAATTCGCTCTGAACCACTTTTTTCTTGTGTTCAGGCAAGCGATATGGCCAACTGCGAATTACCACGCCCGGCTCGGTCTCAACATGGTGCTGAATGAGATTCGTTCGACCAGGCAGGGGCGAGAACACATCAGCAAATTCTGCTTGTATTGTTTTTACATCAGTGAGCTGGCAGGGTGAGAGGTGGTCTCCCCCAGGGGCCAGAGTGAGAGATTGGGACTTTGAACTCACTTCTGGACCGAGATCCTCCTCTCCGCTCACTACCATCGCCAGCATCACTGATTCTGCCTCAGACCATTTTTTTAGCAGGTTGAGGTGATATATTTAATGTGCTCCGCCCCTATCTGTTCGAGCTACCTCATAGTTGAGATCCCCAACTCGCCGTGTGACCTCAAAGGGTCCTTGCCACTTCGCGAGTAACTTTGAACTTAAAGTAGGGAGTAATACAAGCACTTTCTCTCCCGGTGCAAATTGGCGCAGTCTAGCCCCCCTGTTGTACAGCCGACTCTGTTTGTCCTGTGCCTGTAACAAATTCTCCATAGATAGCCGCCCCAACGTGTGGAGTTTTGTTCTCAGATCCAGGACATACTGAATTTCGTTTTTACTATTAGAAGGTCCGTCCTCCCAAGTCTCTCTAAGGACATCCAACACCCCACGGGGCTGACGTCCATAGAGAAGCTCGAAGGGGGAAAACCCCGTGGAGGCTTGTGGGACCTCCCGTACAGCGAACAAGAGGGGTTCTAACCACTTATCTCAATTTTTGGCGTCTTCGTGTACGAACTTTCGAATCATGGTTTTTAACGTGCGGTTAAACCGTTCTACCAGTCCGTCTGTTTGTGGGTGATAGACGCTGGTTCGGATCGATTTAATGCCCAATAATTTGTAAAGTTCGCGAATAGTACGTGACATAAACGCCGTGCCTTGATCGGTGAGAATTTCTTTCGGAATTCCCACCCGGGAGATTAGTTGAAACAGTGCGCTCGCCACGCTTTTCGCGGAAATACTGCGGAGCGGCACTGCTTCAGGATACCGTGTTGCATAATCCACCAGGACTAAAGCAAAACGGTGTCCCCACGCTGACCGTTCTAATGGCCCGATGAGGTCCATACCAATTCGTTCGAAGGGGACCTGCATTAATGGTAGGGGGCACAATGGTGCTTTTGGGTTGGCCGGTGGATTCACCAACTGACATTCACGACAAGACGCGCACCACCTGCGCACGTTCTCGTGAATGCCCGGCCAGAAAAATCGGGCCATGAGACGGTTAAGTGTAGCCGTTTGTCCTAAATGCCCGGCCATTGGATTACAATGAGCCGCCTGGAAAAGCATTTCCCGACAGCTTTTAGGAATCAATAACTGAGTTGTATCTTGTTTTGTCTGGGCGTCTTGGGTCACCCGATACAACTTATCTTTCAAAATTGCAAAATATGGATAGGAGAGCGGTTGTTCAGGGTGAAGAAGCTGACCGTCGATAGAGCGAACCTGATCAAATGCATTTTTCAGCGTTTCATCCTGGGACTGTTCCAGGGGAAAATCGTCATGCTCTGTGAGGATTGTTTGCTCTGGAGCACTCTGTTCCCCTGAGACAGACCCCAGAGGTTCCGGTTCAGCCTCTCCCAACTGAGCAACCGCTATTCTACTCTCATCTCTTTTCCCCCAAGAGGCATCCGCACATAAATACCCCAATAATTGATTAAACGCGGGCCAATTGGTCCCCAAAATTATCGGATGCCGGAGGTGCGGGTTAACTGCCACCTCTACACTATGCTTTTCTCCCCTAAATTGAATTTCCACAGGCAAAATAGGATAATTCACCACTTCCCCGTGCACACACCTCACCTTAACCATGCGGCTATTATCCAATGCCCTAGGTTGAATCAGGCTTTGATGTATGGAGGATTGGTTACATCCTGAATCCACCAAAGCCTGATAGGTACCCCCCTTGATACTCACTGGTATTTGGTACAGGCCAGCTTGATCGAGGGCAGCCTGTGGCGCGTCGGGGACCCGGATCATTGTCCCCACCTCCATCACTGGACACCGGTCGATGAAATGACCCGGATCCCCGCAACGCCAACAGGCCGGCCCAGACTTTACCGCCACCCTGGCGGCAGGAAGCGGGTCAAGTGATTGGCGTGGAGAGAGCGACGGAGCACTTTGGGTTGCCCTGGGCGCCACCGTTGGTTCCGTCGAAAAGCCCGTCCTCCACCTTGGTACTGGCTTCGGCTGGAACCCTCCACGCGTCCGGGGAAGTGGAATAGGCCTAGGAGAGAGAGAGCGAGAGGGGGGAGAGAGCGAGAGAGAGAGAGAAGCAGATGGAAGGGGTTCGCCGACCCCTGGGCACGCCACCATCTGGTCCTCCGCCAGCTGGATGGCCTGGTTCAGTGACGTTGGGCGGTGGCACTGGACCCACTGAGCAGTCTTCCTCGGCAGCCTAGCCACAAACTGCTCCAGTACCACACGATCGATGATTCCCTCGACGTCGCTTTGGTCGGCCATCAGCCATTTGCGGCAGGAGTCCCGGAGCTGCTGTGCCATGACGAAGGGTCGGCCGGACTCTTCCAGGGTCAGCGACCTGAACCTCTGTCGATGTTGTTCCGGAGTCCGACCGACCCGCTGGAGGATGGCACGCTTGAGGTCTTGGTAGGAGACCAGGAGATTCTGGACTGGCAGTTGGTGTGCGGCTACCTGCGCCTCCCCGGACAGCAAAGGGATCAGCCGCATTGGCCAGTCCGTTTTGGGCCATCCCCGATCCTCCGCGGACCTCTCAAATAGATCCAGGAATGCCTCTGGATCATCTTGTGGACCCATTTTGTTGAGAGGCAGCGGTGATGACGTGTCTTTTGCTGGGGGGATGGCCCGAACCTCCCGGTCTACCCAGCTCCGGAACAGCTCGCGGTCTTCATGCTGGGATCGGAGGAGCGCCTCGAACCGCTTGTCTTGCTCCTCCTTGATCGCCAGCAGGTGTTGATGTTGTTCCTGGTGAAGACCGGCGAGCGACTGGATGATATCCGCAAATGGCGTGCCTGGCGGGGACTGCATGGCGGCGGCGTTCTTCTCCCTTCCCGGGTTTCGGCACCAGTGTGATGAGGTTCAGTTCTTTATAGTTAGGGAAGGAAGAAGACAAGGGGTCGGCGTTGACTGGGACTCTCGTTTATTCACTCAAGTTGAAAACATAAACAAAAAGGTGCGCACGTAGCGTGTTCACCGTGCAACAGCACAGCACAAACACAGTCAATAATTCAGAATATAAATCGTCAGCTTTTCTCTCGGTCGGCAGCAGCACACGAGGTCCCAGTCCCTCTCTCTCTCTCCCGGTCGGGTTTATATCCGGTCTCTCCACGCCAATTACTGAAATCAGACACAGGTGTTCATCAACTGCACTTGACCTACTTACTCACCGCTCGCTACCTTCCTCTCTCTCCCGCTACAGACTCCGCAGAACCACGCCCCCCCTCGCCACACACACCATGCCTCCATTGAAAACTTAAAAATGCAGCACTAACATTATGTGCTTTAAAACTGCTGTGCTTTACGCCAGTTCTGGAATCCAGAAATTGTGAACGATGGCTCTAGACGGAAACCATGGCCAACCGCAGCTGCAAAATGTCTGCATGAAAAGCAAAATGCTGCATCCTTATCAACAGAATACTCCAGCCAGTCAAATTGGTCTGGAAGCTTCTTTGCTGGTTTCCAAACATCTGGGCTGGGTATTTACGGATAGGGCATCTTGGTCCTTCATCTGGTTTCTGGCTTAAATCCATAGGCCCGTTAACACTTGTCCTTGTGATGCTAATTTGAAATTTGGAACTTGCAGTTGGCTAGCTGCCGTCTCTGCATCTGCGGCAAACGCATCAGTGGACTGCTCCGTGTCAGACTCCGTGTCAGAGATGTTACAATTAACATCCGATTCTGAACCGTTGTCAACCTCGGGCTGAGGTAAATTTATGTTCTCATTTCCACTAACTAAATCAGAATTACGAGATCGCTTACTTGGCAGAAGGAATCGCTCCATCTTTTCTTAATAAAATTTGATTACATTATGAATGAAAAGCGCGGCAGCGTAGTTACAATTCACGTGACATGCCACGTCAGACGTTGCATATGAGTTACGCACGCGTAATGAGAAAAAAAAATTTCATTGTCTTAAATTATTTTCTTATTTATTAATTAGAATACTACGGAAGTGCGTGGTGAAGAAAAAAAACGTATCTCGTTATTTCGAGATAATATCTCGTTATTTCGACATAATGTGTGCGGCACGTGCAACAAGCAAGATGTGCATTTGTAAATCCAGTGCATCCAGTACATTGATTTTATTAATAAAATAGTGTTGACGTGTCACTGTGTCTTCTGTACAGTTCTGTCTCAGAAGATTACAGACTAGGCTACAGTTGATGTGTAGAGTTGTTGACGATCGCCATCTCCGTATGAACGCGCCTATAGAGAGAAATGCACACAATGGATTACAGAGAGTAGCCTATTTATTTTCGTTTTGAATTGTTTCATTTAAAGACATTTCAAGCTTTCTATAGATGGGCTATATTTCTCATGTCTGTGAGGCATACGCTGAGTTTCGGTTCATTTATGATGAGATGTGCTCCAGTTCACGAGCAATGCAAGTGACCGCGCCCGCGCCTCCATGTCATGATTATAGGGGACATTCTACCAGAAACGTACATTATCTGTCCTTGAATTGTTACAGTGAATAAAAAAGTATTTCATCCAAAAATTTCTAAAGCTGGCTCATAGTTGATTTCTGTGAGTTGTTCTGTAAAGGAATGTGTCATTCATTAGGTTCTCGGATATTTTTTTCCTTTATTAAAAACACTTTTTACAAATCCTGTCCTTGTCCTTGTCCTCAGCCAAATTGGAGCTACAGCTTTCATAGTTTTTTTATGCTAAACTGTTATTTAGGGGGGGAAAAAAACTCCATCAATAACAAGTTTAAGCTGTTATCATTCACATCAACTGATCAAAAACACGAAATTATATATAAATTCTACAAATACATTTTATTTTACAACTGTCCCCATGTTTTGGTCAGTCCTACATAAAACTCTACATAAAATGTGTGAAATACGCCTTTAAGGGTATCACTCAGAGGAAGTGACATAATTTGACCCAGATGAAGCTGACATTGATCAAGGCTGAATTCTGTCATTGAATTGTATGATTTTAAAGGGGACATATCATGCTAAATCCACTTTTTTAGCCCTTATATGCATTTTGTTGTATATTTGGAGTGTTTAGAAGTACAGAAAAGTTGAAATTATTCTCTTCAGGTGCTTCGTTGATATCTTTATATTCTGTTTTGGTCATATTTTTCAACCTGTTCCGATTTTTCTGTTCTCTATGACGTTTTTTGAACTATTACGTCACAGTATTTGCAGCGGAACTGCCAAATAAGGACATTGACTTCCGGCCCAACACTTCGAGCAATCCGCCATTTTTATTTCTCGCTGCAATTTTGTAGTCCAAGCTAAAGGATGCAGAAGTTACGAAGGGGTAAGTTAAAATGTTCGGTTGTTGGATGTAGTAACCCACACGCTTCATTACACCGTCTAATGTAGATGAACTGCCGCGCTTGTGAGCAGAGAGAGAGAGACCCGGTCGTGCGCGCGCACACTCTCTCTCTTCGGAGCCAGGCGAAAGTGTAAACAAGACTTCACCGTCTCCAAACTAGACGCTGTCTTGCTCTCTGTGATTGTGATTGTATGTGTATATGTATGTCTCAATAGATACAATTGACATGAATCAAAGAAAAACATATTGTACTATTTATCAAAATATACAATTACGACAAAGTATGTAGCAAATAGAGCTGAGAAAGTGGAGAACAGAGAAAACAGTGTTGAGGATACTTATTTATTGGGCAAGCTTGAAGATATGAGTTTTAAGTTGTTTTTTGAAGGTCCGGATGTTGTCGGTCGCACGAAGATTCGGGGGCAGCTTATTCCATAGCTTAGGGCCAACAACACTAAAAGCCCTACCGCCCACCGTAGAGAGTCTGACCCGGGGTACCACGAGTAGGTTTTCAGTGCTAGACCTAAGGGCCCGAGTTGGAACATATGGCTGTACCAAATCAACAAGGTATTTGGGTGCCGGGCCATGTAAGGCTTTATATACTAGGACTAATGTCTTCTATATCCAGGCAATTGGTTGATGAAAAATTGATTAAAATTAAGATACAATTTATACAAACCGAAATTCACTTTAAAGAAAGGCTTTCTACAAACCAAAACTTAATGAAGTGGTCAAAATCATGTCTGTCGACCCACTCCATATATTGCATATACTTTTCATAATCAACATAGATGAAAAAAATAAATAATAATAATTACATTTAAAAAAAAAAAAAACATAACAAATATGAAACTAAATGCGCTTATTTAATGGCTACAACACATACAGTAGGCCTACAGACTCTCTATTTGTACAAATTGCTGCACATTCATTTAATTCTGAATTTTGCACACATAAGTTGAGGCATTTTTTTTGTGCATAAAACATATCTGCAACATTTATCAAGTTCACGGATAATTGTGCATGCATGTATTAATCATTATGATACTAAAATCATAATAAAGTAGGCTACACTATGTACAAAAAATCAGATGAGCCCAGAATATGAACGCAACGCGTTTAATTACACATTATTAAGCATTTTCCTCCCATAGAAATCATTATAAGAATGCTTAATGTGGCTTAATGCAGATTAGATATGTCGAAATAACGAGATATGTCTAAATAACAACTTATTATGTCGAAATAACGACTTATTATTTCGAAATAACGACTTAATATCTCGAAATAGAAAGTTTTTTTTGTTTTTTTTTGTTTCAGGGCTTCCATAGAACACAGCCTGAATATAAGTGATTCCAGAAATAATTTTTGGGGGTGCTATGGGGGTGCTTTGGTCTTTCTTGGGAGTGCTGAAGCACCTGCTAGCCGCTCCCTAGTGCCGCCCATGAGTATTAATAATGATTAAGAAATCATTAGAAAACACCAACAATAAGATCAGATGTCAACACCACATTTCCCAGTTCTGTTCTTACCTGCTTTTCCTGCTTGGTTCTTGATGGACTGATATGCCTGTGCGATCTGGCTGCTGTTGGTGATGTCTAACTGTAGGACGGTAAGGTTTGGAGATGCTGCTTTCTTTAGCTTCAAAGCTCCAGGACTGAGTTCATTCAGAACCCCTGCAAACACCCTCATCCCTGCACTGTCCAAAAACCTGGCCAGATCATGACCAAAACCCGAGTCACATCCTGTGCAACATACACAATCTCAATTCGTTACACATTCACACTTATAATATATCACGCCATATATTCCAATATTCCATGGCATTATGGGTAATAGTGGTTAGATGCCACATAGGCAATTCATGTTTGTTTATTATTCTAATCTATATGGAAACCAATCTGTGTTAAATGACAACAGTGAAGAATGCAACAAGAATGCAGCAGTGATTTATGGTTAACCATACTGAGTTCAAAGTGCACACACCGTATATAACAGTAATATAATCAGAATCTACATAATGAATAATGATCCAAAATTAAATCTAGATCCATTATGAGAATGAGATTTATTTTTTTATTTTACTGTATTGTTGTATTACGATAGTGGGAATTTGTGAGGAAATGTGTTTAATTGTCATAAAAACAATGTCAAAATGCAACAAAAAAAAAAACCTTAATGGTCCTAGAAATAGGCTTCATTTCTTATTTCTAACATTTGATTTGATGGTGAATATATGATATATGATATGGTGTTCTTGTTCTTGAAAGACTTCATAAGATACACTACTCCACTATGCTGTGAATACATTAATACATGCTGACCTTCAGAATATATACAAATAAACAGAATTTAGGAGATGGTGTCTTACCTGTGATCAGTACCGCCTTGTCCAGGGTAGACAACATGACCTCTTCTCTCCCTACATAGTGGATCACACTACACAGCACACTCATAAGCCCCACTTTAAGAACACTTGAATGGACCCAACAGCTCAACATCACGCCGGAAACCACAAGCAGCGCCAACCACCTCACAGACCGGCCTTCAGCCACCCGCAGAAGCAGAAGCCCAACGCATATCATCATGAGTAGACCATATAGAAAGCCCAGGCAGTCTTCTACAACTCCCTCCATTTCTACACTAGAAGCAGCCAATGCTATCAGGAGATCTAGAAAGGCGCCTGTCAGATTACAACCTGTCTGTTGTGCTGAGCTGGTTTGATGAGTGTGTGAATCTTGTAAATCTTCAGGTTTATGCTTTATAGCACACAGAAATTGATCACGCCCCTTAACCAGTGCATTGCATGTGTTGGATATTTAGGCATGTCTAAACGTGATTCATCTCAAGAAACTTTCAAATAAATAAACAAATGTGCTTTTAACAACACGATTGAATGCATTTACTGATGAATTGCGAAATTGGCTCAAAGGTCTTCAGGCCTGACAATTTAAGGAAACAACCATCAAGCTTTAGTCTCCTGTTCATGTAATTCTAGATGAATTTTGCACACAAATACATAATTTTCCAGGTGAACAAAACAAAAACTAGAGTTTTGGTGATTTGGAAATGCGTTACTACTCCACTGAAGTAACCTGAGACTTAGTTTATACCTCAGCTCAGTATCTTTTGTCTGGAGCAACATTCCTGCGAAAATAGTCATGACTCTATTCATGATCTTTAGTCAGTTACTGCACATAGAATTACAGGTAAATTATTAGTTGCTAGCATTGTTCAATCAAAAATTCCTGCTCTAACCCAATTTCAAAATCTTGACCTTGATTTGACCTTAAAACGTCCACATTTATAAAAACGGTCTTTGACGTGGAAGAGTGCTTTGCGTGGCGTCAGGCTCCTACACTGTGAGCAGACTGTACGCTCTTTTGCTTGTGGCAGAGTCGGAGAACTGCAGTATTTGTAAATCAAAGCAATTCTTGCCACTCGCCGTTCTCGGGTAAAGGATTTGGATGTTGGCTGGTGCTCTTTTATTTTAATGCCATTAGGGGCGTTTACAAGACAGATCTGAAACCATTCAGCTGTGCACCATTTCACGATCATTTGCGATTGATAAAATTCACATCTGACTGGAAGAGAGAAAACATGCATACATTCGTTTTCTGAATCACACAAACTCACATTTGATAAATTATCATAAGATCAAATGTAGGACTGTTTCTACACATTTTATAAGACCCCAGGACTAAAAAAAAAAGTCAAACCATCCTACTTGACAACATGCCAAGGTATAAAAAAAAATAATTAAATAAAAACCCACTCCTAAAAGCTAAGAATGCAAGCATGTTTTAGAGTGTAGTTTAATGTATACAGTAGCTGTAATGTTAGCAGGTTTGCTAATTCAGGGAGACATTTCTCTCACAAGATCTCAAGACATTGAGCTTTTTAAGTAATGTTTGATAAGTGTAAGGTTCCAGAACAAGGGCTGATGCCAGATTGGGCCAGATTGGCAGGGTAGGTGAAAAACTAAATGCATTTTACGCATTGTGTTGACGCAACATTACTAAATAATAGCAGTAAGTTACCTGATTTTCATGAAATGCAACTTTCTTGCAACTAAAGAGAAATAAGAGGGAGTAGATGAATTCACTAAAACCGCTTACGAAAGCAATTCAATAGGTGCCGGATCTGGAACATGTGCAGGTCCATGTAAAGGACACTTCGCTGATCATCATCGAATACATTTTGCTGAACAAACTTCCAGGCAAAGTGACAAATAATACATTTATTGTGGTTTATTGGTCCAAAGGAGAACATGAATCCATCTAGCATGTGCAGTGCATACAGATACAGTCGTCTCATACTGGTCCACGGATACATGAATACAGTCAAATCTTACACAACACACACGAATCTCATGGCTTATAGATGACAGACATAAAGTGCTCATCCTCATAGTCTAGGCTTGCCGTATGAACTATGCCAAGTGTCATAATTCACTAATCTCATTGGATGAGGGGGCCAGCAGAGGTGGGGTTAAAGCAGAGGAGTCAGGAAACATCTAAGAGCGGTTCTTCTTGAAGAAGCTGATGAGTCCATTGGTGGAGGAGTCGTGGGAACGGACCTCTGCGTCGTCCTGCAGCTCAGGCTCGATCTTCTTGGCCAGTTGCTTGCCGAGCTCCACACTGATGGGACAGATGAAATGTGTCATTCTCCATAAATGTACAGATGAATGAAACTTAACTTTTTCACACAATAAGTCTTTTGAAATAATCAGAGCCGGACAGTAACGGAGTACATTTACTTGAGTACAGTACTTAAGTACAATTTTGAGGGATCTGTACTTTACTCGAGTATCATTTTTGGGGAATATTGTACTCTTTACTCCACTACATTTCTATCCATAACCGTGAGTACCCGTTACTTCTTCTTCTAAAAAAAAAAAAGGAAAAAAGAAAAATCTCGGAAACCCTCAATTTGTTGTTTCCCTCTCAAACGTGATTGGATTGTGCAGGCGCCACTGATTGGGACAGCCTATCAGCAATCACCTTCAGCTTTCCGCCAAAGTCAAACTCCATGGTCAGATTTAGATAAGAGACGAAACCATGGATGAAACAATGGATGAAGACCATCCCGGTCCATCCCGGGAAGCGATATTTTTTTTCCAGGATGGTAGGGGAAGACTCATGAATATTCATTAGGAAGTCATCCCTGATTGGTCTTAACCCCAGTGACGGGTAGGTTTAGGGGTGGGGTTAGGGGTAGTTCATCAGACCAATCAGGGATGACTTCCCTAATGAATATTCATGAGTCTTCCCCTACCATCCTGGGAAAAAAAAAATTGCATCCCGGGAATGTGCCAACCCGTGGCCCCACCTCGCCAGACTATTTCAATTTTCTGAACAAGTTAATGATAGTTTTCGCTTCAAGTGTTTGCTGTGTTTACCAATGTAAGCACTGTGGCAGTAGTAATGCAATATTTAGAAAATGTACTCTTGTACTCTTGATACTCAAGTACTTTTAAAAACAAGTACTTCAGTACTTTTACTTAAGTAGACATCTGACTGTAGTACTTTTACTTGTACTTGAGTAAAATTTAGCAAGGGGTATCTTTACTTTTACTCAAGTAATGAAGCTGTGTACTCTGTCCGCCTCTGGAAATAATTCACGGCATAAAGTTATAAATTGCTCCGCCTCTGAAGTGACTTTCCGAGCCCACTTCTTTGTTTGGCTCTATTCTGGTAGAGCGACAACATTTGACAAACCAATGGATTTCTTCCTGAAGGATAAAGTCCCATCCTACATTTTTCATAGTTGAACATGCCGTTTCACTCAGAAATACAATCACATTGTGGAAGTAAATTTGGTTGCAACTAGACATGTGCCGGTATTCGGTAATGCGATAAATCGCGGTAATGAATATTCACGATATTGTTATCGCGGGCACTTCAAAATACCGTGAAAAATAATAGATCAGAATTTATATTTATAGAACGCGCATAGCTTATTTTCCATCAACCGCTTAAACAAACACTGCGTATATGCTGCGCGAAACACGTGCGCACTCTGATGTAAACAATCCCCACTTGAAGCACTGTGTGCATGCGGCGCAGTGCGCACTCTAGTTAACGTAAATAATCCTCACATGGAGAAGAAGCATGGCGGAAGGAGGAACGCTGCTGACGATTTATCCCCCTTCTAAAAGCAGGGCTGCCAACTCTACGCATTTAGCGTGAGACTCACGCAATCAACACTTTTCACACGCTCTCGCGCCACACATCCATTTTATCACGCAGAGAAAAATCACGGAGCAAAGAGGACACTGACACCGACAGACTAGACAGAGCAGGTTACTTTTGATATGAAAAAAAATCTCAGCTCTCATGTTCTGTCAATTTTATTACGAAATTCAGACAATAAATACCGTTTTGGCGCTTGTAAATGTGACATGACCGATCGCTGTAGCACCTCAGTTCAAGTAAACCGATCCTCTGTTACTTTTTATTTAAAGATGCAGTACAACTTACCGAAAGGTATTTATGCCTCATACATAATATCGATCAATCAGTGTTTTTCAACCACGGAAAGAGGTCAATAAAACTGCAGGTGAACAATTATGTCACAGAACGTTACATTTAGGCTACCTCAGGAAAGCCATTTAATGACCAAACACATTAGTTGACTAGAAAAAATATCTATAGAGAGGAGTATTTTGCTAAATATGTGCACAATATTACATTTGTATTATATTTTTACTTGTGTCATAATTGTACCAAATTGTATTTAATTTAATTTGTTAATTTTTAACCTTTAATAATTATAGCGTGATATTATAATTAAATATTAAAAATATCGTGATAATACCGTATACCGTGATAAAAGCTCAATCAATTAATCGCAGCATGAAAATTTGATACCGGCACATGCCTACTTGCAACGCTCTTTCTCGTTGCCACATTTTGTCAAAGCCCTTATTGGCTAATTTGTTGTTTCTATCAATTTTTATTAAATGAACTTGGCCCAAATTGATGTTGCAAAATACTTTTGCATTGGACTCACCCCCACTGATCATAGCTGTTGATATCCCACATCACACCTTGCACAAAGATCTTGTGTTCATACATGGCTGAAACACATGAACAAACACATCATATCACCCATGAGTGTAGGGTCTACAAAACACGCACGTTTACAAAAGGAAGTACTAGTATAACATGTTTGATACTCACCAACCAGCGCACCAAGCATGAAGGGTGAAAGTTTCTTAAAGATGATAGAGTTGCTTGGCTTGTTTCCTTGGAAAACCTACAAAAACCAATGTATAATTATACAAAAAAATATCGCATTTACTCTCCATTTCAGAGGCTTCAAAGAGTTAGGCTACATCCAAACATGCCTAATTCCCGACTATATAGTAGGCGAAAAAATATAAGAAAAGAGTAGTATGCCTGATGTCACAATTTCTCAAAACAGTAGGCAAAAAGTACTGAAGTGCGCATACAAAGGATACTTTATTGTCCCATAAGGTCATGGGAGAGGATTCATAAATGTTGGGTAAGCGATGCAACTCACGTCATTGGTCACATGACCATAAAGTAAGTACTTGTTCAAAAGAAGTACCAACGATTTTGGATGCAGCCTTAGGATGCAAGCCGTTTTAACTTTTATTAATTTCCAGGATATGAATTCTTGATATCAACAATTCAATTTTCACTAGTTCAAATTATAGTTATTGATATCAGGAATTAGATTTATACTAGTAACAATGGCAATTTTTGATATCAACAATTACATTTTTACTAGTTAAAATTCTCATTCTAGATATCAAGAATTGAATTTCAACTAGTAAAAACTCTAATTCTTGATATCTGTAATTGTATTTTCACTAGTGAAATGTCACCATAGGCTGCCATTCAAATTCAATTGTTGATATCAAGAATTGATTTCTTACTAGTTGAAATTCCAAATACACATATCAGCTTTGTATTTCTTACTAGTAGAAATATAATTTGATATCAATAATTACATTGTTACTAGTGACAATTGAATTCTTGATATCAAAAATAAAAGTTTTTACTAGTATGAATTGTATTTCTGATATGTGAAATTGGAGTTTCAGCTAGTAAGAAATCAATTCTTGATATCAACAATTGAATTTGAATGACAGCCTATGGTGACATTTCAGATATCAAGAATTATAGTTTTTACTAGTTGAAATTCAATTCTTTATATCTAGAATGAGCATTTTAACTAGTAAAAATGTAATTGTTGATATCAAAAATTGCCATTGTTACTAGTATAAATCTAATTCCTGATATCAATAACTTATAATTTGAACTAGTGAAAATTGAATTATTGATATCAAGAATTCATATCCTGGAAATTAATAAAAAGTTAAAATGGCTTGCCATTCACACTGCTGTTAACTGTCTGAAAAGTTATATTAGGTGTGTTTGAACAGGAAGAGTTCAAAAGTGTGTCCTGCTGGAGTGCTTCCAGGAACATGGTTGGCAAACACAAATTAAAGCAGTCTTGGCAAGCATTGTTTATTCAAATGAAAATCTACTGTATGCCCTTTGGACCATAACACACTTTTGGAACAGGGTTCCCACACCTTGGTTAACTTCAAATTCAAGGACCTTTCAAGGACTTTCCAGGTCCAATACCCTCAAACTCAAGGACTTAATGTGGGGACATATTTGTTATGTCCAACAACAAACGATGAGGTACCATGGTAGTTTCATGCGTGCATGAACGTCATGGCAACGTACAACTCAAAGTACCTCATGCGGGAAACACTTAACGTAACCAGGGTTTTTCCTGGCTCAAAATGAGGCTGAGGTGATAAAATCCTAATAATGTATTTTAATAATAAGATAATTAAATTTGTATTTTTTGTAGATCATCATATAGCCTAATGTGTTTCCCACATTATTTTTGTGGGTGGAGCTTGGTACCTCTAGGGGAGGGCATGCCCCCCCGTAAGAAAATTGTGTATATTTTAAAGATAAATTCATTAATCTGGTGCACTTTGAGTCACCCGAATCCACTGTTAAAAATAAATAATCCACCTGCAAACCACCCATATTCTTTGATTTAGATATCTGCATCTGATCATCACATTACAATTATTCAAATTCTTAGTGTTAAGCATGATAATATGGTAACATATCACACTGAAGTAGGCTGATTTAAAATGAACATTTATTTAAAATAAAAGTTCTTCTTTTGGCAAAATTACATTTCCTTAATAGCCTAAACAGAGGCTTTACTCCCTTCAAACTTAAATTGTCAATGTTTCATTACATCACTGTTTGAAAACACTAATTTTTTGTACCTTTTATAAAGGGCATTTTCCCCTAATTTTATTAAATGTATGCTCCATCTTTCATTTCAAATTCTTAAATTTGATCAATATATTCAATTAAAATAATAAGACACTAGGCTGTTACCAATCAAATTAAATAATTTACATTGAAAAATTATAACTGTATTAAATTAGATTATTTTAAATATTTTTGAATATACAAATAAGGAATGTTGAAAAGAATGATACTTTATGAAACTAAACCGCCAGTAGGAGGCGGCAGGCGACCGTCTTAATGAGCGAGTCATTGAATCATTCATTCAAACGATTCGTTCAAACGGCTGATTTATTCAGAATGAGGCAGTTTATGAATGGGTAACTGAATCTTTGACTCAACCGATTCGTTCAAAACACTGAATCATTCAGTAATGCAACAAGTGTTGCTGTGAGATGGTTCTGCTGTGATCTTTGGAACCATTTTCGCTGCTGAAACAGAACAAAAACAGTCATTGCGTCTAAAATGTAAGTGACTTAATTTTAACTATTTGTTTATTGATCTGTTATGAAATCAGTCTCGGTTTCAATCTTGATGGCATTCAGGAAAACAGCTCTCTGGTCGTGTGTAGCCTAGGCTATTGTTTCTTAACTATAATATGTTATAAATAACTGCGCGAGCCTCAACAGCGCAACTTTGTTACCGTCAGTACATTAGGTAGGCCTATATTATTATCAACTATAGGCTATCAATCGCCACTTACATTAAATGAAATAAAACAGAATCATCCTCACGTTTTCGGTGATTCCTTAGTTATTTTTTATTGTCGAGAGACAGAGGCGGCACGAAATTTGATGGAGGCGGCCGCCTCATAATTCTCTATGCAGGAAAAACCCTGGTAACTAACGCGTAAATGCGCTTAACTAGTGTAAATCAAGCAAGCTAGTATGCATAGGCCATGAAGTGTTGGCGAAATAACACATTAGGGGAGCGGAGTGAATATGGAATTTTTTCCAGAAAACTTATTGCACAAAATAAATTCAAGCACTTTCAAGGACATGTCTCTATGTATGTTTATTTTCAAAAACTTTCCAGGGCCTTGAAAACATTTTTTTCAGATTCACAAACTTTCAAGGATTTCAAGGACCCGTGGGAACCCTGTTGGAAGCTCGTTTGTTACAGTGTGCCAGAGCTCCAGCACAGGTCTTCAACCTGTGCTCCTCTAGTAGGCTGGAGATAAACTTTGCAGGACAGTGGGTCTCCAGGAGCAAGGTTGAAGACCTCTGCTCTAAACATACTCTTTAGATACCGTCCAAAGAGTTATGCATCTATGGACACATGGTTTTAAAGAATCACTCACTTTATGGGGCAAGAGTTCCTCCAGCGGATCCCCAGACATCCCAGCAGCCTGGAGCTCTTTCTTGGCCTCATCGGTGGTCTTTCCCCTCATCAGAGCCTCTGTCTGCGCCAGGAAGTTTGCCATCAGGATCTACCGGGTTCATAAAATGAAAGAGTGTGATGTAACGCTTAGACAAACACGGGCATCAGATGTTTTTTCATGTTATTTGAGCCAAAGGGAACCGGAAAACCAAGACTTAGAAACACATAGACCGTCTGCACACCTTATGATGCAGATTATCTCTGATAGGATGTTGACTCTGAGCAGGAATGAGGAAGTCAGCAGGAATCAAGCGAGTGCCTGCGGAGAGAAAGATATATCATGAGAAAAGCATCACAAATGGACATTAACATGTCAAGTAAACCAGGAACTAGTCTACGGGGGAGATTTAGGGTCACAGACCCTGGTGAATGAGCTGGTAGAAGGCGTGCTGCCCGTTGGTTCCCGGTTCTCCCCACACGATGGGTCCAGTGTGGTAATTCACACGAGTGCCAGACTTGGTGATGTACTTCCCGTTGGACTCCATATCTCCCTGAAAGATCATCAACAACTCAACAACGTGTCCTACTATCAGAAACAATGACATTCATGACATCATTTCCTGAAGCATCATCAGACCGACCTGTTGGAAGTAAGCAGCGAAGCGGTGCATGTACTGGTCATAGGGCAGCAGAGCATGTGTCTCGGCCTGGAAGAAGTTGACGTACCAGACGCCGAGCAGGGCAAGCAGGACCGGAGCGTTCTGCTCCAGAGGGGCCGAGCGGAAGTGGTTATCCTAGAAGGTAAATAGCACAGAGACGTTTCTCCCAGGAACACTTAAAGTGCCCCTGTTATACATTGTCAGATATTACATTTCATGAAGTGTGTAATATAACTGTATGTGAATGTAAAAGGTCTGTAAAGTTTGAAAGATCAAAGTGCAGATGAATGGAGTAAGTCTCCCAAAAGAAAGTGATGATTCTGAACTGCCTGAAACGAGTTTGTCAGTAATTCCAGTCTCACTTCCTGCATGAACCTACGTAGTTTTCTAACAAATTTGTATGATGCCCGCCTATGCTCTTCATTGGCTGCCAGTGAACATCTACTTTGACCCTCAAACACTGTAGTTGTTGCTCTGACTGAAAGAGTTTGGTTTGTGTTATCAAAGTCAAGACGACGAGACGATGCATTTTTCTGTGGCGCCAAACCAAATCCACTTGTCATGAACTTGACAACTAACTTTATTTTATAAGGACAACACACATTAAATCAACATTTCTGTAAATGTGCTAGTGTTAGCCAGCTGGCTTATTTTCAACTGCAGTCCTTTGGCAAGATGTTTTTGAAACCTTTAAAATAATAATAAATAAAAAAACTAAAAAAAACTTGAATGACTTGTGCTGGAATTTATACAGTAAAACCAAGCAGCAACCTTCCGGTCTCTCTCTTGAATACAACACGGAAGTGACTTAAACTGCAATTCATCGCCGGGCCTCTAGAGACAGGCTCCAGAAGAGAGTCAATCCATAGACTTGCAATCCTTATTTTGCAACTTTACAGCAGATTTTTTTTTACAGCCTGGTGCAAAAGGTGGTTTTGGTCAATATAGATAATTTTGCCCTTCATGACAACTGTGAAGGGGGTGAATTTTTTTTTATAACTCATCCGTTTAAATTATTTTAAGCCTTAAAGTTCTGCATAATTAAGGGGCGTGGCCACTTGAGCGACGTCACGTCACCTCAGATAATCCCGCCTTTTTGCCCACTTTTTGCCGCTCTTCAGAAACCAATGAGTGACATCACGGACACTACGTCCATATTTTTTACAGTCTATGGGTAAAACTGATGCATCATTACTGTTCCTATCACTGTGAGAACAAGCGCTGAGGAAGATCCGGAGCTGATATTCAGATATGATAATGGCCGTTTGGTTTACGACACGATCTGTAAACACTAGACCAATCACAACAGACTGGGCCATCCGACCAATCAGAGCAGAGTAGACCAATCACAACAGACTGGGCCATCCGACCAATCAGAGCAGAGTAGACCGATCACAACAGACTGGGCCATCGGACCAATCAGAGCAGGCTCTCGGAAAGGAGGGGTTTAGAGACTGAATCCTTGATCAAACCGTTTCAGACACTGTGAGAAAAGAGCTGATTCTGCAATGTATATTATGAGAAAATTAAAGTGATTTTTGACCTTGGATGCATATAATCCTATTATAGGCCAGAGAAACAAGTGCGCAGCCATCTTTAGAATATTGTCTTTGAACTTCCGTTTTTGCGGTCGCTCTGTATATCTCTATAGCATCGCTGTCGAGGAGTAATTAGCTTTTGAAGTGGATTTACTTATTGTAAAGTTAACGAAAGGTATTACGAGCATTGTAATGTTTAAAGCAGATATCTTAAATGTCAGAAGACCAGGTATATTTTAAAACTTGCAGTTCATTCATAAATACGTACGATTGCTGAGGAAATACAAACCAGAAGACAAAAGACCACGAGTGGAGCGCTGAAAAGGGGCGGGGCTACATAAGGTCTATAGGAGACCTGCAAAACTAAATGAAGAACCTTCAGAACAGCACAAAAGGGGCACTTTAACTCTCAGATGCTCTGAGGTACACAGTGTGGAGTGTGCAGTGTAGAGTTATGTCTTCTTGTATACTGGCATTCTATAATTGTGCTTACCATCCAGTGAGCACCAGCTAGAAGTTGCTCAAAATTGTCGAAACCTACAAGATGACAATAAATAAAGTTACTGGAACATTTACAGACACAAAAATGTAAACAATATAGAGGTCTTTCAAATTTGATTCAGGCAGAAGTTAGGCCAGAAACATACTCTACACAAGCACATAAACATGAACGTTTGACCAAAACGCAAAAGCGTGCTGCCCGTATATATATATACTTCTGGTGCATTCATACTTTAATGTGACATGGATAGCAAAACATTTTATTATTGGAACATAAACTATATCTGAGAAAATCTAAATATTTGGTGACAATTTTTCTCATTGTGAACACCAGAATGGAGTAATTAGTAATGCAAGTTAAAAGAAAAGTTTCAGTGTCAGAACTAGTCATTAACAAACCATAATTTTGGGAATAGCTTTGATGAATCGCTCACAATAGAGCCAGGAACATGGATTAAGAAAGTAGACAGGGTCAATATTATGACTTTAAACCAGTTTAACTATGACAGTAGTTGATCTGAAAGAACAAACTGACCACAGAAGACTGGTTATGCTAATGTTATAGCGCCCCCTCTGGTGATGCATAAAATGCAACACATACTTGAATTGCATTTTTTATTTTGTGTACAACACACCAACTAGCATCCAACTAGCAAAGCTATAAGTGGTTTAGTGTTCATATACATTTGCATACAGCATGTTTCGGGCCTTATGGGACTGTTCACACAGCAGACGTACCTATGTGCAGTGCGATGGACAAACCAATAGCCGACCACAGCGAGTAGCGTCCGCCGACCCACTAAAACATGAGCATTCAGCATCAGAAAACAGTCAATATGCCAATTCAAAAATATGGCAGAGTGTTTAAACATTACTAGCAAACATGCATTCAGTCATTACATTCTCATGCAGTAATATATGCTTGGCAAGAAATCAATACTCACATCCCAAAACTCAAACATGTTGTTGGTGTCGATACCAAAGTCCTTGACTTTAGGCTGGCGAGGAAACAGGAAATGCATGCAAGTTTCTTACAGATAAATCAACTTTACTTTTAACACTGACACAACGGTGACATAATGCTGTACTTACTGCATTTGTGGAAAGAGCCACAAAATGTTTGGCCACAGCAGATTTCTGGAAATATACAAACACAGAATTAGACCAATGGAAACTTCCCATTTAGGACAGTTTCAGCGGTTTGTGAAGGTACTAACATCTATAGCGGTCTGGAGGAACCATTCTCTGGCCGTCTCAGCGTTAGTGATGGTCTCCTGGGTGGTGAATGTCTAAAGAGCAACACATATTAAGAAATTAACTTCAATTTGTTCACTTTGTATCACCAATTCTGCTGAACACGACAGTGCTGTACAAGACTGTCATTTACTGTTATTTCAGACTATAGTTTATGCCGGTTGTGACCTTGGAAGCGATGATGAAGAGGGTGGTCTCAGCGTTAAGCTGCGCGAGGGTCTTGGCCATGTGCGTCCCGTCAATGTTAGAGACGAACCAGACACTGGGTCCTCCTTTAGAGTACGGCTTCAGAGCTTCAGTCACCATCAGAGGACCCTGAACAAACAAACATGATTCCACACATTATATTGTTTATGATTACCAGACATGACTCAATGAGGCCTAGCCACTGGTTTAACAGAGAGAACATCTAACAAACATGTCTGCAATTTCAATCCAGAATCACAGGCTACATTCCATATGATAGCGTAACTTAACTATTATGGACAGATTTATTAAACTGCCCATCTAAGAGATAACCAAATCTCCATGTAAACATCCACTGGCTCTCGGGAAACTCATGGTAAACTCACCAAGTCAGAACCTCCAATGCCGATGTTCACTACATCAGTGATGGCTTTACCACTGAAGCCTTTCCACTCGCCACTGCGCACTTTCTGAAAATAATACACACATACGCAATGACAATATTCAGGAGTTTTCAGCTGTCTTTGAAATGAATAATCATATATATATATATATATATATATATATATATATATACACACACATATATATATATATATGCGTGTGTGTGCACATTATTTATATTTATATATATATATATATTTGTATTTATTTATTCACTATGCATGCATGCATACATACATACATGTTGTTGTTTACATGCAGGTTTACTCACATGGCAGAAGCTCTTCATCTGCTCCAGGACTCGGTTCACCTCCGGCATCACGTCTTTACCGTCCACCATGACGGGAGTGTTGGAACGGTTCCTCAGCGCGGTGTGGAGAACAGCACGACCCTACAAACAAACACACACAACTCAGCTTTAACAAACACACAATAGCAACGGTAACACATGAAGGAGATTTTATGCATGTTTATGACAACTGTCATTTTTTAATGCAAATATGACACTGTTTATAACAACTTGACATAAATCAATACATCATAACCTGTCATAAATATGTCATAAACATGACATAGCAGATTAATGATCAATTATCAATAATTAATTATCAAACTTGATAAACTACTTAATGTCATTAAATGACAAATTCAATTTGTACCACTGTAGTTGTAATAAAAAAATATTCATGACAGTTTATAATGGCCTCAAAACAGCCAATGTCAAAACCAACCACATGACAGTTTAATGTAATGTTAACCCATAAAGCTAAGTGGTTTCTTAAGTTTGATAATTAATCTGCTATGTCATGTTTATGACATATTTATGACAATTTATGTTGTCTTGGTAATCTCAAGTCGTCATTACCAAGACACTGACAGGTTATGATGTATTGGTTTATGTCAAGTTGTCATAAAGACGTCTCAAACAACGTCATATTTGCATTAAAAATGTCATAATTGAGCGAATGACACTTTATGACAGTTGTCATAAACATGCATAAAACCTGACATGCGTCATGTCATGATTATGAAGGTGTCATGTCAGTCTTATGCACACCCCTTCAAGTGTTACCGTAGCAACTATGCTCCCTTTGTAAATTGACATTAGTTTCTTGTTGCTGTTTCTTGTCAGTTATGTCTTTCTGAGGTGTTAATTGATATATCATTTATTTACCATAAGGCACAAAAGAGACAAAACATGCTGCAGTTTCAGAACAGCCAGTGAGATAAAGAGGAAAATTAGGGTTTTAACAACTTTCTGCTATGTGTCAATAGAAATTGAGACCCTATAAAATCAACTTACACGAACAAATCATAGAAGTGCATCACAACTGGTCATTTCAAACCAAAACTGCTCAGTCTCAGTTAAATGTTTTTATTGAGATATTATCACCTCAGTGAAGTTGATCTTTTCTCCTGCAAACATCCTCTCTCTGGCGGCTTCAACGCCCACTGATCGTGCCTAATCATGATGAGACAGGGAAAGAGAACGGTTGAGGTGACTCATGACTTGTGCAAACTTACATACAAACAACCATAAAAACACCAATTGTGTATTGTGTCCTGCTGTGATTACTATGAGAAATCTGCAGTATCAGAGTGATTCAGTTTCACAGTGGCTACTCTGATTGGCTGAAGAGGAAGTACAGAATCAGGTTAAAGTATACTTCCATTACAGCACAAAGTTTACTTCAGGTTTGACATGAACACTTGCATCATGTCCACACCGGACACGACAGCTGCGACAAAATCAGAAATACTTTAAAGTTTATAGTTTAAAAGAGTGCAAAGTCATTTTATCGCATATAACTTCTGAAGAGAAAGGCTGAATCTTTCTAGAGCGCATGTGTTCAGGCACGCTATCAAATGAAGTATACTTTTAAAGGTTATGCATTTCACTGTAATGTGTCCCGCTGACCAGTTCACTTCATACACAATCTATTTTCAGCAGCTTTTAGGACACATGTATTAAGCCAATTAACATCTGGAGATGGACACACTCGAGGGCTTTAAAGAGCCTTAGCTAAAGTCTAAAGAGAGATTACAGTAACAGCTCAGATACTGCACAGCTTTTTAATAGCAACACCCTCTGCGATGACTTTGTGAAAATGCAGAGTGAAGAGGGTATTTGGGTCGATTGTGATGTGAAGACTGTAAACTGTACCATGTCGAAGAGCATTTTCAGGACTTCTTCACTGATGAGGTTCTTGGAGTAATCCAGCAGAAGGTCTCCATCATCTGTTGTCAGCTTCAGACTGCGCACAAGACGAGATCACACACGCAGTTAGGATATACAAAAGCTGGATCATTATTTGTTTAATTTTGCTTCACGCACAACATGGATAATGCAGAAACATCATTCAAGCCTGGTATACATTCGGGCAGCAGGATCTTAGTGGTGTTTAGACTGGGACAGTGAAATAAACAGATGAGGAAAGCTAAATGAGCCATTTGAGAAAATGTATTCGTCCCAGCAGCCACACAGCACTCTTATATTAAACAGCGACTCTCAAAGTGCAGCATGCCACATGACTCTGGATATGTAATTATACTAAAAAAAAAAAAAAAATCATTTTTTCCCTCCCACCACAATATATATTCCTGATCTATCTCTTAACAAAACTGAATTATTGCAAACATAGTTTTGTCCAAAATACCACAGTGGTTTTCCACAGAAGCTTTCAAAATGTACTTTTGTCGGTGTTCATTCAGATCCAGCACACACAGCTCAAACATCAATGCTGTTACATGAAACTGTAATATTGTATTTAAGATGTTTCTTTAAAATAAAAAAATAAAAAAATAACTAGCATTGTTAACAATAACTACTATCACTTTTTCCCGTAGGCTATTTAAATAAACAATATTGTTTACTTAAAATCATTTTATTATTGTCTGTTCATAGTTTTTTCCATTTTATTAATCCATGGGACAAGCAGTTTTGTATACGTGTTGACTTGTTTGCATCATTATGCAGTTGTAAGCGAAATTATTCAACCCCCATTGCAAATCAGGTTTGTTGGCAAAATGTACAGACTTTCAGCTGTTTGCAATGAACAAATCAAACAAAAATTGAAATACCTCAACACAACAAATGTTTCAAGTGGTTTCCCCAAATTCACTTTAAAATTATTTAACCCCCTGAATAGAGTCCATCACAATGGCACAAATCTGCAAAACAGGTGTTGTCTTAAACACACCTGATGTAACTAATCAAGGGCTTCATTAGTTCAATAGTCACCAGGTGTGCTTGAGCTAGAACACATGAAATATCTGCACTGGCTAGGTTTGTTGAGCGGCACGTTTGACTGCATGTTATAAATGTGACTCAAAAGTCAAAAGAATGGTCCAAAAGGTTAAGAGAAGATTTCATCGCCCTTCACAAACACAGAACAGGATACAGAAAGATAGCAAAAGGCACTAAATGTTCCTAGAGACACCGTTGGAAGCATAGTTCGCAAGTTCAAAGTTAAAGGAACAGTGGTTACACTACCTGGACGGGGCAGAAAAAGGAAGCTTTCGACGACTGAAACCAGATTTCTGAGAAGGCAGGTTCAGAAAAACCCTCGAGTGACTGCAAAAGACCTGCTGCAAGACCTGGTGGCAACAGGCTCTGAGGTTTCAGCTGCACATTAAGGCACCACTAAACGCATGCCAGAACTCCAAGACGTACACCACTACTGACCCAAAAGCACAAGAAAAGTGCTCAAAATCATTTAAATAAGCCACAGAGGTTTTGGGATTCTGTTCTGTGGAGCGATGACACAAAATTGGAGCTTTTCGGCCCTCTGGATCAGCGGTAGCCTATGTCTGGGGGAATAAGAATGAAGCATTTGCTGAAAGACTGTCTACAGTTCAGCATGATGATGGATCAGTGATGCTCTGCGGCTGCTTTACATCCTCGGGCACTGGAAACCTGCAGCGTGTGGAAGGCAAGATGGATTGATTAAAGTATCAGGAAATCCTAGAAGAAAACGTCATGCCGTCAGTGAGGAAGCTGAAGCTTTGACCTTCCAACGGGACAATGATCCCAAGCATACCTCATATTCCACCAAGGCTTGGTTTCAGAAGAAGACCTGGAAGATACAGTGGCATCGCAGTCTCCTGACCTGAACCCCATATACAATCTTGGGTGAGATTTGAAGGCAGCGTTTGCAACATGCAAACCCAAGAATATCACTGAACTGGAGGCCATTGCTCATGAGGAACGGGCTCAGATTCCTCAGAAACGCTGCCAGAAGCTGGTGTCTGGTTATACATCTCGTTTGCAGCAGGTCATAACAGCAAAAGGGTGTTTTAAGTACTAAAGATTCTTGCCATGAAGAGGTTGAATAATTTTGAGACTGCAGAAGTCATTAAAAGTTGCATTTTAAGTTGAATTTTGGGGAAACCGCTTGAAACATTTGAGTTATGTCAATTACTTTTGTTTGATTTGTTCACTGCAAACAGCTGAAAGTCTGTATATTTTGCCAATAAAACTGATTTGCAATGGGGGTTGAACAAAGGCTATAGATGTGTATATATATATATGTGTATATATATATATATATATATATATATATATATATATATATATATATATATATATGGAATCTTACATTAGTTCACTATAGGTTACCATACTCTATATTTTTGATTTATGGTAAGTGTTTGGGTCAAGGCTTTTAATGAGACTTATTTGTGTAATCAGGGTCTCAAAAAATTATCAAATTTGGTTTTCGGTTATCGGCTTTCAAATATAAAGAATTATAGTATCGGCCAAAATGTTCATATCAGTGCATCCCTACTAATTAACAGTTATAATGCAGTAACAATAACTGATATTGCATAGCAGAGACTATGGCCATGGTATTTTTTGAATAAAGAGATTTTTTTAATTATACTTTTTATTTACTGATATATTTTGTGCATTTACATGAAAAAGGTTATATGATTTGTGAGAAAATGAGAGTACGCCATGATTTGACCTTATTACGTCAGCAAAGCGTGACGCGCAAATTCGTGCTCATCTTCATCATCAGAACGGTCTAAGTTCAGTACATGGATTAATATCAGTAATAAATCTAAAATAGTTTAATATTCAATCGCAACACGCACTGATTCAGCCCTGCAGTGTGTGTGTGAGAGAGTGTGTGTGCAGGGAGTCACGTACTACATGCTACTATAGCGCCCTCTGTTGATCAACACCTATAAAACACTCTGCCCTGAGAATGAATGAATACTAATATAGACCTTTATGGACACTCAATACGTATGAAACTCTGAATTTAATCCATAATAGCTCATAAAGTCATATAGGAAAAGAGTATTGTGAACATGCAACAGAAGTATCGCAGTAGAGGATGTGAAACCACTTTACGAGATTGCATAAGCAGCGAAAGCACTAGAGAAATGCCTCGTGCATTTACAGAAATATAGTCATTCCAGAAACGAATACACGCTTCCACATAAGAGCCGTGTAATAAGTGCATGTACAGCTGAAACACACATGATCGAAGATCAATGACCTTGTTATGTGTGTGGCTGCTAACACGGCTAGGTTTATACTGATTTAAAGCACAGGTAAATAGTTAGGCCTAAGCATGCTATAATTGTATTAATATGAGAGTAAATGAAGGAAATAACGCAGGTGCCACAGCTCAGAGGGCGGACCCTGGAGCTCAGGACTATTGGCCTGATGTGGCAATAATAACCTTGCAACATCAACGTGGAAATCAAGGGTAACATGTAACGAACTCTCGTGATATGTGCACATACACACTAATATGTGCCCTGGTATTAGATCGCGAGAACATTAAGATGATATCTTACTAAAATAGTACATAAACTGTGTTATATACAAGAGATTTGCTAATTTAGGCCTTCTAACCAAGATGATGCACGACACACTGGCAGACACGCTAGATGAGATGACACATCAGTGTGAACGTCTACCAGAGCTCGCGCGCGCATCGAGACGCGTTTGATGTGTGTGTTTCACCTGAACTTGTTGAATCTGTCAGGATCGGCCTCGAACATCTGCCTCATGTTGAGGTTTCCTGCGTTGGATTTGTACCATTGTTCCAGTTTGCGGTAGATCGGGTCGCTGTTGAGCCCCATGATGAAAAGATCCCGCTGTTCTTTCGGTCCAAAGATGCTAAAGTGAAATACAACCGCTCAAACACTCGTTCAGTGTACAGAGGCGTGAGGAGGAAGTCCAATGACAAATGCTGAGAGCCCCGCCCACTGTGACACTGACACGCCCACAGTGACGACAGCGAATCCTGCGTAGCCCCGCTCACTGTGACACTGGCTGCGGTGGTGAGATGGTTATGTAATGTAGACAGACAGTATTTATTTAATTACACACTTTTTTGATACTGTGTGTGATGGTAGTAGGGTCATTCCTGGGATTCGCTAATACTTCAACTTGTTTTTTGTTTTTTACTACATTTAATTATTTTTCACAATACCCCACATCATTAGGCACATATCACCACATATCATACCCACCTCTGGCATTTAAATACATTTTATTATTTTCAGGTTTTATTTTAGAATTAAACCTTTTATCCTCAGCCCCGTAATGGACAAATTGTAAATAATTTAAAAAGGATTTTTCACAAAACTTGCTATAAAACAAACATATCAACTGCTTGTGCATGACAGTTTAATAAATGTAACTAACATTCATGATAATTTTGATATTTTTATGGGACTGAAGTTAAATATAGGCAGATAGTGTGTCTGTTGTCCCTTTATAAAAAATAAAATCAATGAAGATGTTTAACTAAAAGCATAATTGTATTGTGTTAGTCCTCAACATGTCAGGTAATCAGTAAATGCCTTCATCTGTACTCGTCTTCCCTGTTCCCCAATGATAGGTTATTAATGTGAGAAGGCTGAGAGTAGTGTGATAGGGTTGAAGACTATTTATCCCCTTGCACATTTATTTGTATTTATGCAGGAATATGTGAATTAATCTGCATACATATTTATTGTTTTTGCAGGTTTCATGCTAGAAAAGGCACTAAAGGGTGGCATGAAACTATATAAATGTTTTCCACTAAGTTTAAGTGTTTTTAAAAAATTTAACTTAAAAAAAAAATATATTTTTTTTTATTATTACATCAGTGTACATTTTCTGATTTGTCACCACAAGATGGAACCAACCACACAAAGTTGTGTGTAACTGGATTTGTAAGAATGCCAGCTTGTGTAACATTATTATTCCGTAAGTGCACAGCATTCTGACAGACTAGCCAATGTGAAAAAGTGCACTCAATTTTATTTAATGTGCACTTGTGTTCTTCAAATATTAAAGGTATATAAAAAAAAAAAAAAAAAAAAAAAAAAAAACTTTACTTGAAGATAATATATGAAACAAAAGGCAATGTAACTAAAGGGAATATTTTCATTACTAGAAAACACTTAAGTACTAATAATAGTGGACTTTGTACTGTCAAATTAACAGTTTTAAAGCAGGGTTATTTGTTACCTAATTTTTTTTTTTTACATTTTTCTAATTTTCATTTTGTTTAACTTGATGTACTAAAATAACTAAAACGAAAATAAATTAATAAAAACTATAGACATTTTTTAAAAAAAACTTGGAAAAGACAAAAAAAAATGACAATCTTCGACAAAAAAATAAAATGAAAAATATAAAAATATTTCAAGATGTTCAAAACAAGTAAATTATTAAAGATGTACTTTGTAATGTCAAATTAACAGTTTTATATGTGGGTTATTAACTGAAACGTACAGCAATAAAACAAATTGCTTGAAATAAATGTTATCTGAAATTTATATATATATATATATATATATATATATATATATATATACACACTCACCTAAAGGATTATTAGGAACACCATACTAATACTGTGTTTGACCCCCTTTCGCCTTCAGAACTGCCTTAATTCTGCGTGGCATTGATTCAACAAGGTGCTGAAAGCATTCTTTAGAAATGTTGTTCCTAATAACCCTTTAGGTGAGTGAATATATATATATATATATATATATATATATATATAAATAAACACATACATACACACAATATATACACACACTTACTTTATTTAGCTAGTTGGCAAGGCAACATTTCTTATTTGGTTTAGATTAACTTGAACTAAAATAGCTAAAACTAAAATAAACAATACACACACAAAAAAAACTATAGAGGACAAGATTTATATATTTTGATGCTTTTACTTTCTCACAAGATTTGTGCTCCCGAGAAACTTTTGCTCGCTACTAACAAAAAGTAAAATGAAAAATATAAAAATAAACCATTTCAAACCATTTCAAAATTTTAAAGACTAAAAGAGTCCTAACATATGCTTCTAAAATAAGTTTTAAAGTACATTTTAAATGCTTTTAATTGTTGTTGTGTACATGTTGTGTAAATGTTGTGGGTTATTTGATATAACATTTAAAGTTAACATTTTAAATGTACTAAATTCATTGCAACATCATTACAAATGTAATCACAAACATAAGTGGGATTCATAAATTTTGGGGCATCTCGCCCGGGGGGCGGGGTTACGTCCTGCGTCACATCTCTCATGCGGGTTCTCGTCGACCAGGGTCAGCGCGCACCATAGCGCACACAGGCAGGCACAGAACTACACTGTTAGACAGTTCTTGTAATTTTACAGGAAATTCCTGGCTAATAGTTGCCGTAAATTTACTGTAAACAGTATACAGGACTGTTATTGTAATACTTAATACAACATCCCTACTGTAATTAATTACAATAATCATGTAAATTTACTGGTATTTGCCAGGAATTTCCTGTAATTTCACAGGATAGAATACTGTAAATATTACAGCAAAATGTTATATTTACGGCAACTCAGTAGCCAGGAATTTCCTGTAATTTCACAGGACAAATCAATATACTGTAAAACATTACAAGTATAAATATTACAAGTAAAAAGCTGTCATTTTCCGTATTGGCCAATTAAAAACACAACAATGGTATATTTTCTTTTTTTTTAATTAACAAACTGTGCAAAAATACATATTACAAAAGTATCCACTTTATCACACATAAAACACAATTTTACTTTTAAAGAGATACTCCACTTTTTTTGGAAATAGGCTCATTTTACAACTCCCCCAGAGTTAAACAGTTGAGTTTTACCGTTTTCGAATCCATTCAGCCGATCTCCGGGTCTTTAGAAGAATGTCAGAGTTTTTGGTCCCATTGACTTCCATAGTATATATTTTTTCCTACTATGGAAGTCAATGGGACCAAAAACTGTCTGGTTACTGACATTCTTCTAAAGACCCGGAGATCGGCTGAATGGATTCGAAAACGGTAAAACTCAACTGTTTAACTCTGGGGGAGTTGTAAAATGAGCCTATTTCCAAAAAAAGTGGAGTATCCCTTTAATGAAGAAGCTCACTTCCAGACATCCAGGCAGCCAATCATCAGGGGGAACATGATGATATGGAACAAAGGTGTCCAGCCAGACTTGAACTGCATAGGGGAAGTTGTTCATGTTACTATCCCATCAACTCAAAGTCCAGTTTTCTTAGGAGGGTGCAAACAGGTGCGTTGAGCCTGTGTCTCTTCTCGGCTTTACTGCCCGTCTGGGAGTGGATTCCACAAAAAGCTCTGAAAACCGAGAGAGAGGAAAAAAGATAAAGTTTTCATATCTGTTAAATAATGACAAATACTGTATAAAAAACATAAGTAACCTACTTGCTCATAAAATAAAATGACTTTGATGTATTTATTTAACATTAACAACTTTAACCATACAATTTAATTTAATGAATTAATGAAAGTTGTAATGTCAAACTGTTGTCCGTCAGTCTCTTCTGTTTACACAAATTATGTCCTGCAGGGGAAAACCAACTCTACTATAGAACAGACACTTAACAGCAATAGCTGGGTCTCCATCCAACTTTTTAATGCACATTTTAACCATTTGAAAAAGAAATCCTGACTGGAATTGGTTAAAATTCACATAAAATATTCTAATGTGAACAAAAACTTCTATGTGGATTGACAAATTTGCATTTTTTGCAATTATATCAGGTGTTTCAAGTTGCCCTGTCAACCTTACGTTTTGATCCCACAGCTGTTCACGACTCCTAGGTGCGTGACCATTTATAATTCGCATAACAGAGTTGATTGAAATGCTCTCCAATTAGAGGGTTTTTTTGCCAAATTTTTACGAATGCGTTTAAAAGTTATGTTTTAATTGGATGGAAACCTATCTATTGACATCATTGCATAGAATATATCATAGAACCTAACAATACTGGTAATAAGGTAATAATTCATGGGACGTTACATATGAGAATGATGGATTCACTTTACAGTAAGAATTATCATGAATTCATGTATAAATTCATGCATGAATTATGCATTCATATCTCATGAATCATCAGGAACTAACACGAGTTCAACGTTTTTCATTCATGACTTCATGAGTGAACAACACCTTAATTAAAACATTAACTAAGATGGGTAAATCATCATGAATTATGATTTATTACGCATGATCATGATGTTTTCTTTGTTCACAGTTATACCACTGTTCATCAGTGTTTCTAAGGACCAGTCACCACTTTAGTTGAGGGGCCACACACATGAAGTCATTGATAGATAATGCTTAGTTAATGATGACTACTGTATTTGAATGTCAACAGTTCATGTCTTCTTCAAAGCCTGCAGGTGATGATGATGATGATGATGATGTTTATTTCAAACCTGCATTCTAATTTTCTCACAATCAACATAACAGGCAACATAGCAGACAAATTATACAAGTGCATGGTTTGAAAAGGAGGTGGACAAAGCAAACGCTTGTGGTAGTTGGACAGACCCCAAAATAGACCAATCACAGCTCAGAGCACACAGATTCTGTTGACATTCAAATACAGTAGTCATCATTAACTAAGCATCATCTATCAATGACTTCATGTGTGTGGCCCCTCAACTAAAGTGGTGACTAGTCCTTAGAAACACTGATGAACAATGTGCTAATGGTCGCATATGTGAACAAAGAAAAGCATCACGATCATGCGTAATAAATCATAATTCATGATGATGTACTCATCTTAGTTAATTTTTTTATTAAGGTGTTGTTCACTCATGAAGTCATGAATGAAAAACGTTGAACTTGTGTTATTTCCTGATGATTCATGAGATATTAATGCATGAATGAATGCGTAATTCATGCATGAATTTATACATGAATTCATGATAATTAATGTACCCATACTGTAAAGTGTTACCTCATTTTCTTTATTAGTGTGTAAACAGTTTAAACATACCTTTGTATAAAGTGCCTGAGGCGTCTTTAGGATACTGCATGTTGAACACATAAGTTAGTAAGCAGCGAAGGTTTCAGCCACTCCATTCAAAAGACTGTTTTGGGCCCCATCACAACTGTTCCTTCTATGAACACTTGTTGCGATTAGTGTCTCTCCTGAAATGCATTAACACAATATGATAATAAAAGGTGAGTAAATCATGGGGTAATTTTCATTTAAAAGTGAACTACTCTATAAAATAAGGGAAGAATTTACCTTGCACAATTAAGCAAGGTGTGCTGGATAGGTCTCTCTCTCTCTCTCTCTCTGGATATCAGCAGCTGTGGCAGAGGGCTAGGCTAGGGAATAAAAAACGTAAACATTACCAAATGTATTACCAATTACACAAATGCCAAATTAAAAATCTATTATTATTTTAGTCCATATAGTCTGCCAGGCAGCCACATGTAATTTGAGACAAACAAAATGGTTAACTTAATTTTAATACTACTGATAATTTGCTGCCTTTTCTGAAGACAAAGAGAGCATTGAAAGCTTTTCAACAGAACCCAGGCTCCGGAAAAAAAATATATTTTATGACGATGCTGGTTGGATTTAGTTGCGCATGCGCAGTTTATTTTAGATACAGACAGTTACATGACTGCTCTTGCAACCTGGTTTGCCAAGCACAAAGTAATGTTATAACATATGAGCATACCAGATGCTATATTCAGCTTATCTCACAGTTATAGCTGACTCACATAATTAAAGATACCAGCATTGTCGTTTAATTAAAGCCCATATTTCAACTAAAATGTGCTTGTGTTTATTCAGTGGCCGTAAAATCTAAAGTTACAAACTTCGTTTATGCTAGTGTGCAAACCACGGCTTCAAGACCCCCGATTACAAGACAGCAAAGCCCTAATAATGTTACGACAGCCTGTCCAGTTGCACGTGTAATCAATGCAATAATAACCTGAGCTAACTGATCGGGCTAACGTTAATGCTTATTATTAACAGTCTGGGCTAACGTTATTTGAGCTATCGTCATTGTGGTGGTTTTCCATTAACGTTAGGCTACGTTACAAGCTCAGCTCTACTCGATTCTACTCACCATGTTTGTTTTTCCATTGAAAATAGTGCCGTGTATCTGCATGTGGTAACGTTACTATTTTCTTTATGGATTGAGTAACTTAAAGAAGACGCCGCTTCACCGCGGTCAGTTCAGGTTTATAACGTCGTTACCCGGGAGTGAGCGGGGCGAGTTGAGCTAACGTTATATCTAACATTACTCTAGCTAATGTTACTGAAATATACCAAGCGAAAAATTGTAAAAAAAAAAAATCTCGTACCTTGTAGCTGCATGTGGTAACTTTTTTCCGTATGGGTTGAGTAAGAAGACGCCACTTCACCGCGGTCAGTTCATGGTGTTGTTTTACCGGGAGTGAGCGAGTCGAGTCGGGGCGAACGTCACAGAAGCTAATGTCACTGAAATATACCAAACGAAACAATCACCACTCATATGACCGGTATTAATATATCCATAGACTTATAAAAATAGATGGCATGTTAACGTTTCATACCTGAGATGTGTTCCTTCCAAAAGCTGCTTCTTCCAAAAGTGTTTGATTCTGGTGCCGTTGGCCGCCGCGGTACCGCGCAATTTCAAAATTCAAATCGCAGCAATCCCACAATGCTATGCGGTGGCTGTAAAATAATGCTTCTACAGTGTAGTTACAACAAAATTACAGGACTGTCCATAAATTTCCCATCATGCATTTGTATTTACAATAAAAACATGAATACAATATGTTGTTGTAAATTTTATTGTAAAAATTACATCAATTGCTAACAGTGTAGCTAGCGAACCTAGGTCTTAAAACTAATAAGTTATGTTTTTTACAACACGTTTTTTGATGGAAAAGTGATGTTTAATTTCCATAGTCTTTGTTTAGTGAACGAAAGCGAAATCAGGAATTGCGGTCTTTCAGTTTGTTTATTGTTACCTAGCTAACGTTACCAAGGGTTTAAGTTGTACAAGATGTGCTGTAGCCTTAAAGGTCCCGTATTATGCCCCTTTTCACAAGATGTAAAATAAGTCTCTGATGTCCCCAGAGTGTGTATGTGAAGTTTTAGCTCAAAATACCCAACAGATCATTTTTTACAGCATGTTTAAATTGTCATTTTTGGGGGCTCAGAAAAACGCGCTGTTTTAGTGTGTGCCCTTTAAATGCAAATAAGCTGCTGCTAGACGACCCAGGGGGCGGAGCTTCATGAGCTCGCGCTCAGTCTCTCAGGACAATTTCATCTCAAGGAATGATGATAATATCAGAAACTCTCAGTAACGGTGTTCATTTCGAGTCTGACAATAATGCCTACAGAGTCAGAGTGCTGTATAGAGATGAAACAGGTATAGTTTAGTAGTTTAATTACGGTTATTATAACGTATTTGTCATCTGCTTGTATGTATCCATTATTTATTAATAGCCTAAGTCTGCTGTCTGAATGATGATCAAACATATACTGATGAGTTTAATAAAGTTTATTGTACATCACACAAAAGATGAAGCGTCAGTTTTACTTCAGAAAATCACCATAAGAGCTGAGTAAACACAGTAAGTTATAAGAAGTGCGCAAGTACATAAACGAATTTCGGTAGAGTTGAGGGAGCATTCCTGTGGGCGGAGGTTAGTCAAAAAACGGTTCTAGTGACGTCATTAAAGAAGGAAGCAGAGGGATGTAGTCCAAACGGGCCGTTCGATGTAGGTGACTTATGTTAAATAAAATATCTCGCTTGGCATTGAACTTTGAGCTTTATAATTTTACAGATATTATTTATGCTCTAACAGCAACATTACACACTAACTAAAGTTTGAAACATGGGATCACGAAGAACGGGACCTTTAATTACAATGGCCAAGTCGCGTTTCATATTAACAGATGAATAGGCTTCGCTCAGTTTATTAAATACATCCAACCTGAAATGTCTCTTACAAACTATGAAGGGACAATGAATCAATACACTGACATGGCAATGCTAGACAGATAGCTTACTTTGTTTGCACAGTCCTACCGTGATTTTGTCACTCTTCTCTCCACTCCTACGTCTGGTGACAGCGGGGAAACTTTTACCTCGGTAAAGTTAGGCCTACTTATTGTATTGCAGAAAAGAAAAGTAAACTTCCAGTAAACTGTTAACCAGTTCATGTTTCTTCTTTAGGTGATTCAAGCAGTAACGACTAATTAGACTTATGAAATAGAAACAGACCTTAATGCAAGATTTTAATCATGTCAATACACAATAAATAGAACATTTAATTAATAAATTAATCAATAAGTCAGGACAGCCCATTCATGCAGGTAGTGAAATAGTTAAATCAAATACAAATACACAGTAAAAAAAAAGGTTGTTAACCTTAACCCGTTATCAAGTCAATTAAAAAATATATTTCATGGTGTGCATGGTGTGTTAATTGTTTGTGTATGGTGTGTGTGTTTTTTTTTGTTTGTTTTTTTGTAATGCAATGTTTTCAACATAGGGAAATATATACAGCATTTGTCAAATTTTCCCTTAACCCCCCCCCCCCCCCCCCCCCCCCAATCCCTTACCAACAACACATGGATCAGCATTAGTCAGCAGAGTACAAATACATGTGTGAAGTAATCATACAAAATAAACACACACAAAAAAAGAAAGAAACAAAAAAAGAAAGAAACAAAAAAAAGAAAAGAAAAAGAAACACCTATTTACAAAGCAACTCTTGTGTGTATGTCTGTTGATTGTTTTAAGAGTGATGGTGCGCAGCCACCCTGGTTCTGCTTCACTATGTCTTGTAACTGCCCTGTGAATGAGTCTGGTTCTTCAGCGTTGTGGTCAAACTGGAGGTCTGGGGGGTTCAAAGCCAGGTGTCATGACAGCTCTCTCTTTTCCCTACAGGTGTCAGGAGTAGGATGGCTTACCGTGAGGTCTTGAGAGGCGTGTCAGGTTTCAGCCGTTGGAGGCCCACCAGTTAGATGACCCCCTGTGAGTGTTGCCAGAGATGGGTGAAGCCCTAGCATGTGGATCTCCACAGGAAGGAGAGGTATGGTAGTGGTGGGGTGTGTGAGAGACACCCCTGTGCACCCAGCGCATGGACAGGCCTCCTGAAGCGTAGGAGTCTGTGACAGGGTGCTTTCCATAGTGGTTGAGGATGTACTCTGATGGTGATGCCAAGTAGACTGGTGCTTTGGCGTTGGTGTTAAAGGAAAAATCCAGAGTCAATCAGCCCTTATCCCTGTTCTTTGTGGCCTCCGAGCAGTGGCGGCCCGAGCCTTTTGGGGGCCCTAAGCAGAATTTGATTTGGGGGCCCCCTCCCACCACGCAGAGTCACCACCACAAGTCACCTGTGCTTTACGATTATTGACACAAATGTCACGCTATAGTGTTACATTATAATTTAATACAATGAGGTTATGTATTAATTCAAAATAAATAGGCTACTTAATAAAAAATAGATACTTAAATAAAAAAGTTTTAACTTTTTCTTTACTCTTTTACTAACTCTTTGAAACTTCTGAAAACAAACTGTAAAACATATCACAAAACAAATTAAATTATTTGCAAAATATCCACCAACGTTTTGCAACACTTTGCAGTTTGAATGATGTCTTGTATGAACATGACGGAGTATGTTTTTATGTTTCCACTGTTCGATCGCGCCCGTGCCTCACACACACACACAACATAGCCTATTCCAGCATTGCAATCTTGACATCACAGCCTGTTCATTATAGCCGTAATAAAATATAATAATAAAATAGTCAACCTAACATATAAAAAATACACTGCTCTGTTCAAATAGTCAGTAGTACAGTTCGTACAATTCAGCGTAAGCACCGCTCCACTGTGATGTTTCCAAGCACATTTTTGCGCGTGTGAAGAGGATGATTTTTTCCACCAATATTGGAACGTGAGTGAAGTACAAAGAAGTCTATAATAAAGAATAGTTTAGCATCCAAATACATCGCGAATGTTGAAACATTTTGATTCTAATGACGAGAGCGATACGTGAGCCCAACGCCTACTTTCACTTTCGCTTTAAATTATTTCGTTTTGGCTTGTTTATAGTTTTTTTTTTATTCTTGTTCTGTTCTGAATATCATTAAATTTAAAGGATAAATCATTGATTTAAATGTCAATCATGTGAGGCAAATCAAATTTTTGTGGCATGGCTTAACATTACCGTGACTTTGCGCACGAATTGTCAATGCACGCGAGGTGCGCGTGACTCAAACACTGGCAGACACAGCAGCAGTTGTAGGCAGGTATATTGATCATGAAATCAGAATTTTCTTGTCTTGAATTATTCGTTCATTCACTCATTTATGTCACTTGTTTAAGTTAATTAATATGTAGTAAAAAAAAAAAAACTCGAGCAGCCGCTTAGTTCGCTTATGCCTCGGGCCGGCCCTGCCTCCGAGTGCTGTCGGTAGGTATAAGAACGACAGCATAGTCATGCACAGTCATGCACACTCATACACATACAGTGAGGAAAATAAGTATTTGAACACCCTGCTATTTTGCAAGTTCTCCCACTTGGAAATCATGGAGGGGTCTGAAATTGTCATCGTAGGTGCATGTCCACTGTGAGAGACATAATAAATAAAAAAAATCCAGAAATCACAATGTATGATTTTTTAACTATTTATTTGTATGATACAGCTACAAATAAGTATTTGAACACCTGAGAAAATCAATGTTAATATTTGGTACAGTAGCCTTTGTTTGCAATTACAGAGGTCAAACGTTTCCTGTAGTTTTTCACCAGGTTTGCACACACTGCAGGAGGGATTTTGGCCCACTCCTCCACACAGATCTTTAGATCAGTCAGGTTTCTGGGCTGTCGCTGAGAAACACGGAGTTTGAGCTCCCTCCAAAGATTCTCTATTGGGTTTAGGTCTGGAGACTGGCTAGGCCACGCCAGAACCTTGATATGCTTCTTACAGAGCCACTCCTTGGTTATCCTGGCTGTGTGCTTCGGGTCATTGTCATGTTGGAAGACCCAGCCTCGACCCATCTTCAATGCTCTAACTGAGGGAAGGAGGTTGTTCCCCAAAATCTTGCAATACATGGCCCCGGTCATCCTCTCCTTAATACAGTGCAGTCGCCCTGTCCCATGTGCAGAAAAACACCCCCAAAGCATGATGCTACCACCCCCATGCTTCACAGTAGGGATGGTGTTCTTGGGATGGTACTCATCATTCTTCTTCCTCCAAACACGTTTAGTGGAATTATGACCAAAAAGTTCTATTTTGGTCTCATCTGACCACATGACTTTCTCCCATGACTCCTCTGGATCATCCAAATGGTCATTGGCAAACTTAAGACGGGCCTTGACGTGCTGGTTTAAGCAGGGGAACCTTCCGTGCCATGCATGATTTCAAACCATGACGTCTTAGTGTATTACCAACAGTAACCTTGGAAACGGTGGTCCCAGCTCTTTTCAGGTCATTGACCAGCTCCTCCCGTGTAGTTCTGGGCTGATTTCTCACCTTTCTTAGGATCATTGAGACCCCACGAGGTGAGATCTTGCATGGAGCCCCAGTCCGAGGGAGATTGACAGTCATGTTTAGCTTCTTCCATTTTCTAATGATTGCTCCAACAGTGGACCTTTTTTCACCAAGCTGCTTGGCAATTTCCCCGTAGCCCTTTCCAGCCTTGTGGAGGTGTACAATTTTGTCTCTAGTGTCTTTGGACAGCTCTTTGGTCTTGGCCATGTTAGTAGTTGGATTCTTACTGATTGTATGGGGTGGACAGGTGTCTTTTGCAGCTAACGACCTCAAACAGGTGCATCTAATTTAGGATAATAAATGGAGTGGAGGTGGACATTTTAAAGGCAGACTAACAGGTCTTTGAGGGTCAGAATTCTAGCTGATAGACAGGTGTTCAAATACTTATTTGCAGCTGTATCATACAAATAAATAGTTAAAAAATCATATATTGTGATTTCTGGATTTTTTTTTTTAGATTATGTCTCTCACAGTGGACATGCACCTACGATGACAATTTCAGACCCCTCCATGATTTCCAAGTGGGAGAACTTGCAAAATAGCAGGGTGTTCAAATACTTATTTTCCTCACTGTACATGTGCAAGCACATACACATAAATGAATACACGTAAACATACAGTACACAAACACACACGCACATAGGTTTCACTTTAGGTGACTGCTCTCTCCCTTTACTTGTGGAAATGTTAGTCAGACTGGTCATGAAAGAGAACAGTTGCCCTGGCATCAGACCTGAGTCTGCAGGGTACCACACTCACAGCTTAACAGCAACGCCAAAGCACCAGTCTAGTTGGCATCACCATCAGAGTACATCCTCAACCACTATGGAAAGCACCCTGTCACAGACTCCTACGCTTCAGGAGGCCTGTCCATGCGCTGGGTGCACAGGGGTGTCTCTCACACACCCCACCCTACCTCTCCTTCCTGTGGAGATCCACATGCTAGGGCTTCACCCATCTCTGGCAACACTCACACAGGGGGTCATCTAACTGGTGGGCCTCCAACGGCTGAAACCTGACACGCCTCTCAAGACCTCACGGTAAGCCATCCTACTCCTGACACCTGTAGGGAAAAGAGAGAGCTGTCATGACACCTGGCTTTGAACCCCCCAGACCTCCAGTTTGACCACAACGCTGAAGAACCAGACTCATTCACAGGGCAGTTACAAGACATAGTGAAGCAGAACCAGGGTGGCTGCGCACCATCACTCTTAAAACAATCAACAGACATACACACAAGAGTTGCTTTGTAAATAGGTGTTTCTTTTTCTTTTCTTTTTTTTGTTTCTTTCTTTTTTTGTTTCTTTCTTTTTTTGTGTGTGTTTATTTTGTATGATTACTTCACACATGTATTTGTACTCTGCTGACTAATGCTGATCCATGTGTTGTTGGTAAGGGATTGGGGGGGGGGGGGGGGGTTAAGGGAAAATTTGACAAATGCTGTATATATTTCCCTATGTTGAAAACATTGCATTACAAAAAAAAAAAAAAAAAAACACATACACACCATACACAAACAATTAACACACCATGCACACCATGAAATATATTTTTTAATTGACTTGATAACGGGTTAAGGTTAACAACCTTTTTTTTTTTACTGTGTATTTGTATTTGATTTAACTATTTCACTACCTGCATGAATGGGCTGTCCTGACTTATTGATTAATTTATTAATTAAATGTTCTATTTATTGTGTATTGACATGATTAAAATCTTGCATTAAGGCCTGTTTCTATTTCATAATTCCACCTGTAATAGCAGTATTGAGTCTAATTAGTCGTTACTGCTTGAATCACCTAAAGAAGAAACATGAACTGGTTAACTGGAGTTTACTGGAAGTTTACTTTTCTTTTCTGCAATACAATAAGTAGGCCTAACTTTACCGAGGTAAAAGTTTCCCCGTTGTCACCAGACGTAGGTCTAGGAGTGGAGAGAAGAGTGACAAAATCACGGTAGGACTGTGCAAACAAAGTAAGCTATCTGTCTAGCATTGCCATGTCAGTGTATTGATTCATTGTCCCTTCATAGTTTGTAAGAGACATTTCAGGTTGGATGTATTTAATAAACTGAGCGAAGCCTATTCATCTGTTAATATGAAACTCGACTTGGCCATTGTAATTAAGGCTACAGCACATCTTGTACAACTTAAACCCTTGGTAGCTAGGTAATGATAAACAAACTGAAAGACCGCAATTCCTGATTTCGCTTTCGTTCACTAAACAAAGACTATGGAAATTAAACATCACTTTTCCATCAAAAAATGTGTTGTAAAAAACATAACTTATTAGATTTAAGACCTAGGTTCGCTAGCTAGTTCTGTGCCTGCCTGTGTGCGCTATGGTGCGCGCTGACCCTGGTCGACGAGAACCCGCATGAGAGATGTGACGCAGGACGTAACCCCGCCCCCCGGGCGAGATGCCCCAAAATGTATGAATCCCAAACATAAGTATAAGTGCCATCTGTAGGCCTGGAGGGAGCATGGCATAGAAGACTCAAGGAGAGCACCCCCTAATGGTCAGGAGGGGAACAGCAACCGAAAGATGAGATCTTTACATTTACTTAGCCCTTAGCACCAGAGAAACAAGCGCACAACCATCTTTTTGCGGTAACATTTCTATGGCATTGCTGTCGAAGTAAAGTAAATTTATTTCTCATGAGCATTGTAATGTTTGAAAGGGGAGTTTGTTCATAAGCTTGCGATTCGGTTCTGATCTTGATTCAATATCGATTCATTTGGCTAAATATCCGGTACAGTAGAGTCTACATGTTAATTTTTCTGAAGGAAATTGGCAACATTAAAATGAACCACTCATTCTTGAAAAAATTATATAATGGCATTTTTATAATAACTTTATATTTTTTAATGATATAAGAGCAAAAATACAATAAATATGTAATTTAGTGCATATATTTAAAAAAAATATCCTCTCTAGATTTAATTTTTCTAGCTAACTAACATGCTATATGGTCCTTGAATGGCTTTATGTGACACATTTTTCAGAAGCTGTTTTTTTTTTAATGTCTTTACACGGTTTAAACACTCATTGAACGATTACATGAGACATGATACATTTCAGTAAGCTGTGCTGTATCTTTCAAGCAGCGCGGGGCCGAGAGCTGTGGGAAAGGAGTGAGGCCGGTGACACGAGTGCTAATGAGAGTTAGCTGCGTGCCACACTGGTCTCGAGTCTCACGGAAGGAGATCTGGAAGGATAAAAGGAGGAGGGATGACAGTGTAAGAGGAGAGAGGCAGTCGTCCGTGAGGGGCTGCCACTTTACTTTCGTTTTATTGTTTATTTATTTTTGCAGTTCCCGCCTCCTTCTTCCCTGAACTTTAAACCTCGTTGCACTTCTGATGTTCATTGTTTATTTGGTGCTGTAACTAGTAAAGAGGAAGAGAGATGGGTTCACATGACAGCGATCTGTCACTTGTATACATGACATACAAGTAACAAACTATGGTGTTGTTAGTTTACGTCAATATACTTTTAACATGCTTCAAATATACAACTGAAGTATTTATATTCAACTCCCTGCATTTCCCTCGCCTACCGTTTCTATTTGAAATGAACATGCAATAAAGTGTCTTAAATCACCACATTCAAAGTATACTATTTCCATAATAAGTAGCCATTTTTAAATAAGCAAAAGTATGGAGCGTAAAGACGGCTCAACCCAAAGAAGCAAACAAATCACACAACAGATATTAAACAGTTTATTCTTGCATCTAGTAAAAACCTCTTTACATGTGATGTGAACAGACGCCATGCCGAGGTTCAGGAGGAGAGTGTGTGTCGACCCAGACGGAAGGAGTCTGTTTATCAAGACATTTCCAGAACAGTATTTGCCACACAAGCATTGCCTCAGATTAGCGGCTTGAGACAAGACCGGCATGCAGCAACTTCCCGTTTACACGCGAGTGTTACTGTCCCGACACTGAACACACACACACCTGGAATTTACACAACTGCAATACACAGTCACTAAAGGGGGGAAACAGAAATAAATGAACTGGTTAATAATACTAGCTGAATGCTTTTAAGCATTAATGTTCCTAATTTATATATATATATATATATATATATATATATATATATATATACCCCTCAAGGGTACAATATTGTACCTTAACCTTTAAAAGAAACGGTACATACATGTACCTTTTAATGCTTTTTGAGGTCCAATAATAAGCCCTATGGGGTACGTTAGTGTAGATTGTACCTTGGGGGACAGAAATGGACTCCTACTTTACCCCTATTTCTGACAGTGTATAGTGAAATTTTAGGACATGGACATGTATTGTTCCTGGATAAAGGTAATCCTTGTTTATTTGTTCCTTTTGACCAATTAAATATGTTTAGCTCCATTACTAAACCCTCCATCATGTCATTGTGCTTTAGATGATTTACTCGTGTCAAATTCAAATCAAAAGTGTATTACTGGAACAAAGCGTCTATTCCCTGAATTTAAGAGCTTGAAAAGTGCAAGATGATATTTCACACAAGATCCAAAATTCAAAGTGTTTACTTCAATATATAATCTGAAAACAAAGTTTATTTCATTATCAACTTGCACAAATACCCCAACAATTTAAACAAACATTTAACAAGACTAAACATTTTAGCAGTGATGTCATAACCATACGCTACACAACCAGATCTGAAGTTAACGGATCATCAAAACTGGCCAGTTAAAATATAAAATCTTCAACTTTAGTGACATAAATCCATAAAACTGCGAGGACAATGCAAAGATGTCAGAGGCCAAACATAAAGTTGATTACAAAATGAAATATAGTAAGTGTAAGTGAGGATAGGAGCAGGCTTCACTCAATGCATATCGTCGCTGCCCGATGAAACTCACGTATGTCCAAAACGGTTACTTTTCAGGAAGTGAAAAAAACCCACCGTATTTCAAAAGCAGTTGAATGTAGCGTTGTCATACTTGGTACGGCATCTTTAAATGTAACCATATTCTTGCCAGTGTAATGATATAATCCAGATTTGACCAAAATTGAGTTTAAATGGACATACGTGCATATTTTACAGTAACGGTGGTCGATACGCGTTCTTCCGATCATTAATTAGAATGCCCAAGTCGCGTTTCATATTGACAGATGAATACGCTCAGTTTATTAAATAGCCTACGTCTTAGTTTATTAAATACACTTAGTTTATTTAATATTAATTATAAATTTATTAAATGTCTCTTGTAAACTATGAAGGGACAATGAATCAATACACTGACATGGTAATGCTAGACAGATACTTTGTTTGCACAGTCCTACCGTAATTTTGTCACTCCTAGACGTACGTCTGGCGCCAGGGGGGAAACGTTTACCTCGATGAAGGAAAGTCATTGTCTCACCAGGCTATGTTTATTTGGTAATGTATTGCAGAAAAGAAAAGTGAAAATGAAGATGCAGTTCCAGTAAACTCCAGTTACCAGTTCATGTTTATTCTTCAGGTGATTCAAGCAATACCAACTAATCAGACTCAATACTGACATTACGGGTGGAATTATAAAATAGCAACAGGCCTTAAAGGGATAGTTCACCCAAAAATGAAAAATCTGTCATAATTTACTCACCCTCAAGTAGTTTCAAACCTGTATGAATTTCTTTTTTCTGCTGAACACAAAAGATGATATTTTGAAAAATGTCTGTAACCAAACAGTTGATGGACCCCACTAACTTCCATAGTAGGAAAAAAAATTACTATGGAAGTCAATGGGGTCCGTCAACTGTTTGGTTACAGACATTTTTCAAAATATCTTTCAGAAAAAAGAAATTCATACAGGTTTGAAACAACTTGAGGGTGAGTAAATGATGACAGAATTTTCATTTTTGTGTGAACTATCCCTTTAATGCAAGATTTTAATCATGTCTTTCCGGTCAGAATTGGCTGATAGGAATTCCAAAAATTTCAACAGATAAGACCAAGTCATTTTAAAACATGCACATAAACAATTACATGACAATACACAATAAATAGAACATTTAATTAATAAATTAATCAGTAAGTCAGGACAGCCTGTCACAGGTCGGGGGGGTCAAGCCAGACTGCACCCACCCCTAAAACCCAGGACCACCTCGAGGAGCGTACCAAAGACCAGACAGACAAGTGGAATAAAGTTTGACAAGTTTTATTGAATAAAATTAATTTAAAAGTCCTAATGGAGCCTCTGGGTCCGCCCCAACAGGTGCGGAGACCGAACCTCTGACCCCCGGGAAGGCGTGGATTTCTTCGAGGCAACCCGTGCCAGGACGTAACGACTAGGGGAGGAGGAAGTCGGCCACCGGCCCGACCAGCAGGTGAGTATCCAGGTAAGTAGAGCGGGACAGGGTCTCGTGGTCGAGAGGGTCTTTCTTTGGACAGACAGGTGAGTATCCAGGTACGTATACCTTCTTAAGACGCGGAGCGGGACAGGGTCTCGTGGTCGAGAGGGTCTTTCTTTGGACAGACAGGTGAGTATCCAGGTAAGTAGAGCGGGACAGGGTCTCGTGGTCGAGAGGGTCTTCCTTTGGACAGACAGGTGAGTATCCAGGTAAGTAGACCTTCCTAGGATGTAGAGCAGGACAGGGTCTCGTACTCGGGGAGGGTCTTTCCTCGAACAAACAGGTGAGTATCCAGGTACGTATACCTTCTTAAGACGCGGAGCGGGACAGGGTCTCGTGGTCGAGAGGGTCTTTCTTTGGACAGACAGGTGAGTATCCAGGTAAGTAGAGCAGGACAGGGTCTCGTGGTCGAGAGGGTCTTCCTTTGGACAGACAGGTGAGTATCCAGGTAAGTAGACCTTCCTAGGATGTAGAGCAGGACAGGGTCTCGTACTCGGGGAGGGTCTTTCCTCGAACAAACAGGTGAGTATCCAGGTACGTATACCTTCTTAAGACGCGGAGCGGGACAGGGTCTCGTGGTCGAGAGGGTCTTTCTTTGGACAGACAGGTGAGTATCCAGGTAAGTCGAACCGTCGACAATCGGGGCGGGGCCAGTACGGGAGCTGTTGGCCAGTAGGAGAGTCTTCTACCAGGCAGGTGGGTATTGGTAGTAAGTGTTTCCCTCAGCAGTCGTACACCAGGGTGGAGAAACCTTTGGCCATCAAGCTCTTCTAGTGACGAACAGAGCAAGTAACTCAGATAAATACGTTCTTTCACCAAGTAAGAATAAGAGAGCTTACAACAGGGGGCGAACTTCTGCAAGCAGATGACATGAATGCTTCCAGTGTGAGCCTCCTCTTCAGCAAACGTCACCCAGAGGGGCTTCGACGGAGGAATTCTTCTGCTAAACAGGCAAAGTGAGTAACTCAAGTACGTGCATACTTTTCTTCAGTACAAGGACCAGAGCTTACGGCTGGGGTATGCTTCCGTCGGACAGACGAGGGAGTGTTTCCATTGTGAGTCCCTCCTTCAAGCAGACATCACGTAAAGGGGCATCAGCGGAGGAATACTTCTGTTAAACAGACAGGGTAAGCAATGCAAGTACGTGACTGTTTCTCTTCAGTGCAGAGACAAGGGCTTACGGCTGGAATGTACTTCTATAAAGCAGACGGAAGTATGTCCAATGGGTGTCTCTCCTTCAGGCAGACATCACGTAAGGGGACATTAGCGGAGGGATTCTCTATTGAGCAGACAGAGTAAGTTATACAAGTGCATGCATGCTTTTCCTCAGTGCAGAAACAAGAGCTTACGGCTGGGGTGGGGTGGGCTTCCGTCAGACAGACGAGGGAGTATTTCCAATGTGAGTCTCTCCTTCAAGCAGACATCACGTAAAGGACATCAGCGGAGGAATGCTTCTGTTAAACAGACATAGTGAGCAATGCAAGTACGTGACTGTTTCTCTTCGGTACAGAGACAAGGGCTTACGGCTGGAGTGTACTCCTATAAAGCAGACGGAAGTATGTCCAATGGGTGTCTCTCCTTCAGGCAGACATCACATAAGGGGACATTGGCAGAGGAATTCTCTATTGAACAGACAGAGTAAGTTATACAAGTGCATGCATGCTTTTCCTCAGTGCAGAAACAAAAGCTTACGGCTGGGGCGTACTTCTGTAAAACAGACGGGGGTATATCCAATGTGTGTCTCTCCTTCAGGCAGACATCACATACAGAGACGTTGACGGAGAGATTCTTCTATTGAGCAGACAGAGTAAGTTATACAAGTACGTGCATTCTTTCCACACGTGCAAAGATGAAATATTCACATTCAACACCTGAAATCCCTCTTCAGTGACAGCGGATGGAAATAGGAAATGGGGAGCACACGGCAGTCAATGTATATGATCCCCACACACTGCAACCTCACTTCAATTCACTACTGTGTGACACATCAATTCAGGCACTGCATATCCACTCTCTCTCAGTGCAATAAGGCCAGCACTCACCCGTTGATCGATTCTTCCACTGTCGTACTGAATCAGTTATCATCAAATAACGAGGGGATTCGGTGCCTTCTTACTGGCACGGTGGATAAAGCTTCCTCGACACTCGCTCACACTCAGGAGAAGAGAAACAAGAGTTCAGCGATAATTCGGTCCAAACACTCCCAAGTGACAATTACACTCGTGATCAATACACTTCACCACTTCATATCCAGCTCAGTGCAGGTGCATACATTCAATAAGATCCGATACTCATACTACTTATCTCCCTTCATAGGATGATGGCGTTCTCCAGTCTTCACTCGATCTCCATAACTCACTCTCTTTCCAGCCTTTGACTTCTTCAAATCGTGTTCACACAATAGTCGCTTCACCCTCAATGCAGCCGAGCCCTCTCACACTCTCCAGATGCCTCCGCAAATCAGCAACACCACCAAAAGAACGACTTCTCTCGGGGGAGAACCACACCAACTGTCTCCTCACTTTCCTTTTTATGCACTCCATTTGCCTACGCAGCCTCATCACAGATCCCAGCGTAAATCCCCCGCACCTGATGATTATCTGTCAATCATTAGCCGCCGTTGTTAATCATTAGCCGCCGTTGTTATGGTGACAGATACACAGCCGGAACCGGCCCGGTGTTACAATGGCACCGTCCCGGGGGGAACATAACTTCAGCGGGACTTAGTTCCGCCTCAACTTTGTCACCTCGTGACACAGCCCATTCATCCAGGTAGTGAAATTGCATCACTCATGGTCAAGTGCATTGTAAAATGGATGAAAGTCCTTGGGTAAAACATGTTTCAGTTCTTGAAGGTGCTTGAACTTCAGGGCTTTAATTTTTGGGGCGGATGTATAGAGTGGGGCCACGATGACACACGTCTTCCTCAGGGATGGGGATGTGAAGGGTTGCCAGTTGTCAGAGTGTAGTAATTTAAACTCCATACTGCCATCCACATTGTATCTAATAGATAGATTAAAGAAAAGAAGGGGGGAGGGGTGTCGGGGAACATAGGTCACAGAGATAAGAGGGAACCAAAAGCATGTTTAGATTTATGAAACAAAATATTTTAATATGATATGGCTAATGTTTCATGTATTTGTGAAAAAGTGTGTTAAAAAAACCCCCCACCTGACTGCTCGAAGGTCATGCACCGTAGGATCTCCAACTTTGCTACCAGGTCGGACTGACTTACAGATGTTGACTTTGCTGAAGTCTTGGAAAAAGCTGTAACCAACATACTTCACCTCGTATGGTTTTGGACTGGAACGAGCTCCTCGAATAACTGCAGCATACTCAGCTGGAACATGTATGTCACGGTTTCTCAACTTCCTCTCAATCACACTGTGCACAGAGTAACATTCCATTTGTGTGTGACCTCTTTCAAGGTACTTCTGTGTCACACGTTTCTTTTTCTCAGTAGCAAACTTTAAGAGGGCATTGCTCAGGACCAGATTTCTGTTTTGATAACCACACCCATCACTCCAAAGGATGAATTCATTGTAAGTGGGGTGTGCTTCAAGGTAATCCACAATGCAGGAGGCGAACTCGTTGGCAGAGACCCCAGCTTCACCCTCATGCCAAAGGTAATTTTTTGCTTCATGTGATGCCATATTGTAGATGGTAAAATTATGGACACCAAGCTTCATTTTGTAGTAGAGGGCAGACGCTTGAAGCTTTGGGCACAGGAGAAGGCCCTGCAGATCCATGCATGCAACCAAGGTGGTGTTGTTTGCAAGTTGTTTGTCCTTTACCTTTTCTGCTCGTGCGTCGTCCTTTTTAACACAGTGTTCCTCCCACACGGCAGCCTCGATGTTCCCAGCTTTGAAGGCACAGCAAGTGTCACACTGATCTTTCTTCGGATGGAACAGAGAAAGATTTAAATCGTTGAAGGTGTTAGTGAATACTTGCCGTGACAGAGGCTGGATGCTGTGGTCTGCACATGATTGCTTATTCTGTGTGTGGAGATGACTGATGGACTTGAAGAAAGGCTCCAGGTACATCTTTGATGAGGAGGACCTGCAGTAGTGCGATGGAACTTTTGGCAGATCCAGAAGGAAGGTCTTTAGGAAGTCCTGCTCCTCTGTCCTTACACTCACTCTCGCCATCTTCTCAGGACTTTCCCCTCTTCGCCCAACCCACTTTAAAAAAGTCCACTGCTTGATGCCAAGTGTAGACAGGAACATCCTTTGACAAACTCTGAGCCTTTTACCATCTACACATAAACAACAAAAGAGAGATGCTGACCTCCGAGATTGAACCGCTTCTGTCCGGCGCCGCTTGACATCACTCACCTCCACCGATGTTTTCACATACATTCTCCTCTCTTTCCATTCCAATTTCCCCCAAAAATACTTGAAAATTTCCTCCCTCTTCCCTTCATCAATTTCGGAGCAGTGTAGTTTGCTCGATTTCTGGCAGGACACAGACTGGCACCGGCCAGCCATTTTTCTTTCTTCTTTGATGACAAATTCATTTTTTTTCCGTCCAAGATAAGATTGGCCCCTCATTCTTTTCCTTTTCTGGATGTTACCCTTCCAAGTGTCTGGGTTGGCCCTCTTCCTTGACCTTCCCCGATTATCAATGGCACCTTCATATGATTAAAATAAAAATAAAATAAAAATGATGTTCTACAAATGCACATTTCTCTTACATGGTTTCTTAGCATGTGGATATATGTGTGTGTGTGTCAGTGTGTAGGCATGCATTTAAGTTTGGCATTGCTGTTTGTGTGTGTGTGTGTGTGTGTGTGTGTGTGTGTGTGTGTGTGTGTGTGCGCATGCGGCTGAGCCCACTAGTAGCTGACAGAAATGTAAAAATAATGACAATAAGTTACTCACCTTCATTGACAGGTGTGTAATCCGGCTCATTTTCTGGATAGTGTTCAAGTGAGTCTTAGAATAATAAAGAGGAACACATTTAGTACAACGAATGCACTGTTCACATCATTCAGATATAAGATTGCATTCATTTTGACTGGTAATCGATTAAATATGCTAGATTTGTAATTAGTAATGGGCTTTAGTCTTTAAGTCCTACTCAAAACTAATGTGAGGTGGAGGCTGTAGTATAGTCTAATCTGAGAAGAAGAAAAAGAAGAAGAATAATACTTACCCTCACTGGCAGCTATTTCGGAATGATTTTCTTTATCACTTTCCAGAGAATCTAACAACAATAAAGATAAAATGCATTTAGCACACTGAATAGCCTACAATGTTTGAATAATTCAGAACTGAGCTTGCATCAGTAGCTTTGACCAGCAAATGTAGAGTAACTATACATTTTGAATTCTCTGTGATTAAAGGGATAGTTCGCCCAAAAATTATATTTAAGCCATGATTTACTCACCCTCAAGCCGTTCGAGATGCATCTTTTTTCAGACGAACATGTTGTGGAAAAATTCATCTTTTCTTTGTATTTTATTTTCAATGATTTAGCAAATGAATGCCATGCGTTCTTTGGATGTATTTTGAGTTTCTTTTATGATGCTGATACAGCTGGAAGGTGTGTGTGAGACTTCAGAGGTGAGAAGACCCCCGGGCTGGGGAGGGTTCAAGGGGGGGTCCCTTTTGTTATTTTGTTTAGTGGGGGCTGTAAGAGATAGCCTTTGAATAGAACACTATAAAGTAGCTGGTCAACCTCTGCTCTGGGTCTCACTCCGCCTGCAGCTGGACTGTGGATGGACTGGGAACATTCTTGCAAGAATAAATATATTTTAAGGACAATTTGAATCCTGATGTCTCTTATGCCTGATGCTGTTTTGTTAGTTATTTGTTTTTGCCTCAACAAATTGGTGTCAGAAGTGCGATCCATGAGGTTTCTTCTGGCCCTGAGAAAGCGTATTGACGGACTGATCACCCTAAAGCACAAAAGGCTTTAGTCTTACCTCGCCGAATTGAGAGAGAAGAGCCAAAACTGCTATCAGGGCCAGGAGGAACCCACTGGATTCAGAAAGAACTCGGAGGCAGTAAAAGCATCTAGGGTAAGAGACAGTTAAATTATTTTGATAATTGTGAGTGAACGTGAACCATGTTGGCTGAGTTTTGCTTTTTTGGTACGAGCGAGAGGTGAGTCAGTTAATCACAAATGTTTATGGGGAGAAATTGATCTGACAAAGCAGACCAGTTTCTGCCTCACTTAGCTCGTTAGTGGACAGGGGATCCACTGGTGATTCAGAGAAATCACAGCTGCTGAGATGATTACGTTCTACTCGAAATTTATGTAAACCTTAGAGAAAGTTTAAAACAGGATTAAGAAGTTTCTGGGTGATTGTGCTCTACTCGAAGTTTTACCACATTGAATTGAGTCAAGCGAATAAGCGCACGTGGGGGAACTTTGAGTGGAACGTAATTACAAGACCAGGTTGAATTAATCAAGTAAAAAGAATTGAGAAGTTTCTGGGTGATTGTGCTCTACTCGAAGTTTTACCACATTGAATTGAGTCAAGCGAATAAGCGCACGTGGGGAACTTTGAGTGGAACGTAATTACAAGACCAGGTTGAATTAATCAAGTAAAAAGAATTGAGCAAGCGAATAAGCGCACGTGAGAAAACTTTGAGTGGAACGTAAACAAGCAGAGGTCCGTCCGATCTCGGAGTAAAAGATCGGGTCTGTCGAAGACGTTTGACAGATTCTGTAAGACACGTGTCGAATTGTGAAATCCAGAAAAGAGGAACTCAGCCAAAAATGGGGTCATCTAACAGTAAACCAGATCATTTTTTATACAGCGGTTTACAGTCAAATGAATTATGTGAAAGTTGATTAAGTACCATGATTTTCCCTGGGAGGGAATGTTAAGTGTCACTAGGCTGACAGCGGTGAGAGACTCGAGGGAAGTGAAAAACAAAAGGTTGTTGTGTGAGAGACGTGTGGATTGTAAGCAAACAACCGTGTACTGGTTAGATGAGGTAGAGCGAAAAGAAGGGAAAATGATGCAGAAGGAACTGGCATGTAGGGAAAGATAAGGAATGTTTTATTAAGCAGAATGGGGAACAATTATATTTTACTGGTAAAATAGTGATGTCTAGAGAATTTTCATAACAAGAGTATTGAAGAATAGATTGACATATTTTGGTAACAAGAGTTGAAGGTGCAAGCATCTAGGATAGCTGTGTGTAATTTAGAGACTGAGAACAAGATTTAGGGAATCTTGTGGTTTCTGTGAAACAGTAGAATAAGTGGGACTGAATAATCATAATACAATCTTGTGATTTAAGTTGAATCTGCAAACTAACCATTTGATAGAAGAATAAGCTTTTAAAACACGTTAAAGTTTTAATACTGTATGAAGAGTAACTGAACAGTCCTGATAATTAGTGAGATAAAAGAGAGCAAATGCTGTAAGCAGTTCTGCTCATGCTCTGAAGAGATTTGCAGATGATGTTTAGTAAAAGTTTGATTGTGATTGGAAAGATAAACAATAACTTAACTGGCTCCGAACAAAGAAAGTGCCAAAATTACACAAATCTAAAGAAAAGTCTGTGTTAATATGGGTTAGAAAGTAGATCAATGTTAATATGATGAAGATTATAATTTGGCTATTGTAATTGAATTTGCAAATGAGACTTTAATAGAAAAATACAGACAACTGCTTATCAGTGGCTCTGTTTACATTTTCATCACACACACACACTGCTCTTTGGGGGTGTAAAGTAGGTGGAGATGTTAGAAAGATCAGAGTAATAAGACTATAGGCAGGATAACAGAGAGTGTTTTATTGCGGTCAGCAGGGTCATTCAGTGACTATAAATGCCCACTATATGACTGTAAGAGTAAATGAGGGAGAAATAAAGTTGATAGATGGAACTTTTGAAAGTTGTATGAAGATTTAAAGATTTAAGTGTAAGGAATTCCTTTTGAAAGGAAAGAACTATAAAAAGTACCGGTTGACGTAAAATTACAGATAAGACTAAATGAGTTGTAAAATGATTGTGTTTTGAATGAAACGCTTTGATAAGGTGTTTAGATGATATAGAGAGACGAATCTAACAAATGATTTATAATGATAATAAAAAATGCATCACGAGCAGAGAGCGCAGCCTCAAAAGTTAGTATGAATCATAGAAGCAGATTGATAAAACTCCTAGAGAAAACATTGAAGTCAGGTATTAAATTATGGTAATTAAAAACCTGACAACTAAAATTGAAATGAAATTTGAAAATTTTATCATTTCTTTAAGATAAAATAAGCAGAAGCAGTGTTACAGGATTAACAGTTGCTAAATGTAAAATACATGAGAAAGGCATTTGATTAAACAAAAGCTTGTTAATGTTGATTTCAAAAGATAAGCTTGTGATTTGGCTGAAACAAGTTGCTTATCTAAATCTGGCATGTGCTGTGATTGAAACTGCCACAGTTTCAGTGCAACAGAGACTCATTCTGAGTGGAAATTTGTAATGTCTGAATTACAAATACATGTAATTTATGGAAAAGATGCCTTAAGATGGGCTAGAGTTAAAGTCTGAAGTTAAAAGTTTATGAGAAATGCAGTGTACCAGTCCTGAATGCTTCAAGAGTCTCTCTCATTCAATGTCAGCTGAAAGCTGTTGTCTGAGCCTGTTTAAAGCACAGTGTTTCAGTTGAAAAGAAACATAGACATGGATGTTAAAAGAAATCATGCTACAAGGCAGTTCAGATTTCATACATGTAAAGGGAAATTTGTAAATGTAAAACTGAATGACTTTAAAGAAGTCTTAAACGATAGAAGTGACATTTTTGACTAGTTAAGGACCAGTAACTTTGTCTCATTTTAGTCTCCACCATGCAGGGCCGATGGCTCCGGCCACAGATGTAACAGTACACTGAATGGACGTTGTGATAACTAAATTCACTGAGTGTAAGCTCAGTATTGCGATTTTGCTGATTTGAAGATGTTTAAAATATTTAAGTGATTAAATACTGCTGTTATTAACCTGTCTCCCTGTGTTAACACTATTAGGCAGTCCAGAGTGCTCTGGTGACTCTTGAGTGTGCCTTTCCTAAGCTCCAGAACTGATTATGTTGAAGAAAATGGTCAAAGATTCTGTTATGGGGAAGAGCGGTTACCAGTGTGCACGAAGTGAAATCACTCAAAGACGGGTAAGATTCTCTAGGCCAGAGGTCAACCTAAGACAGAGGGTCACGCCGACACTGGGCAGCTGCAGAATGGCGGTGTTTTATGTGAGTTGGGTATGAGAGTGGCGCTGATTGACTGAGTGGCCACCAGCATCAGCAGATCATTGAGAGGCCAGATGGGCTGTGAGGAGTTACGGCATGTCTGACCCAGAAAATGTGAGTTCCTCTATATACCACTTGCAAGAAACCGCATTCATTGTATGGCTTGTTTTTCATTATGACAAGTGTTTGCAACCATGCCAGGGGACAACACCCTGATGAAGATTATAGATAAAGAGCTGATGGGAATGGGCTTTCAAGAGTCAGCTGAGACCGTGAGGTGATTGTCATTATTTGTTGTGGAGACAGTAACAAAACTTAATTTTTATCAGGAACATGATGTTGGTTGCCTTATGGGCAAGGGAAAATATTATAGAAGTTGATATTGAAATAATATGTCTTTAAGATATGTAAGAGATGTTTTGTAAGTTTTAAATCCTGAAGGTCATTAGACGTGGTGGTGGCTAAAGGTGAAGACAGCTTTTGTAGATTCAAGAAAAGTCTGGATAAAGGTTAATGGTCAAAGGTTATTGAAATGAATTTATTATTAGATTTTGTCTGAATTACAGTCTTAGGAGGCTGTTGAAAAGATTATTTGTTTATAGTGAGAGAGACTGCTTGAGTGAAGGAACGGATGGTATTCTGTCAGTCTTTCTGTTATCGGCATGCTAAAGCAAGCTGAAGCAAAATAATGATAATGCACCAAACCAATCCAGCTGACTTTTCTAAAATCAGATGGATAATGAACAGACATGCTTTGAAACTGGTTAAGAGGCCATAAAAACATTAGATAAAAGATACAGGAAAATGTAAGGTTAAAATGTCATTTAAAATTTAAATCTTTTTAGAGAAAAGATATGAATAAGAAATATGAGCAGTTCATAGTCAGGGATGAGTGTGAGTGTTAATTCATGTTTTGTACAGTATGTGTTAGTTTAGGACAACTATTCTGTCTGAATAGTGTGTATAAATTTGTCATTAACCTCTGGAAAGAGTGTTTTAGCATTATAGATGGGTTAAGGCAAATGACAAATTTGAAAGTAAGCTGAGGATTGTGAGTCAATCTGATGAGAAAGCAACACAGAACATAGGACGAGCTTTAAGTTGATTGATCATCGAGCTCTGTCTGTTAATTATTATTTTGGTCATTTATGATGTGCAGTAGATTTGAATTACTTTCTGGACAGGTTTAAGTATTGATGTGTAAATTAGAATTGTGAAGTCGTAGATAGCCGTCAGTCATGTGTTGAGAAAAAGTTATAGATTTGACAGCAACAAAACACGTAGGCTAAGTAAATATCAGATTATCCAGAGAGCCCTTAACAGTTATGTATTGTAAAAAAAAGGGGGAGATTGCTATTCGACTGACGTTGACGAAGTGTGCACACCACGACCTGACCTGACCAATTGATGACCTGGAGAATATTCGTAGATGACAGTTGCTTAAGAGACCAAACAATAGGCCTGAAAAGCAAGAAACGCTGTGAAACTAGGGGCCGTTGCCTTAAAACAATTTGATAAGAAGATGAAATTGTGGCTTTAAGTAATATTTTTATTTCAGAGGCAGAGAAAGATGTCTAAAAGAAATTTGGCTTAAGGACAACGTTTGGGTTAGCAAACTTTATCCAAACAAATGTTACCAAATAAATATTAACAAATATTGCAGGTTTTCCTATAGCTCAAACAGTAGAGCGTTAGCGCTTGTAACGCCAAAGTCATGGGTTCAATTTCCGAGGGAAAGCAAGAACTGATAAGAATGGAAATGTGTACCTTGAAATGTAAGTCGCTTTGGATAAAAGCGTCTGATAAAAGTAAGAGAATTTTATTATGTTAAATTTATGCACGAGATGGGTGTCGTGCATCAAGAGGAGGATGAATATGCTCATGGCGGGAACAAGACAACACACAGTAAAACAAGTGGTCAGATGAGTCTCTGAACTTTTTAGTATGGATAATTTGTATTCAGGCCACAAACAAAGACATTTCGGCCTCACAGGTGGGAAAACAGTAAACCCAGGGGGGAGGGCTAAACCCATTGTCTTCACAGCAGGCTGAGAGGTTATCTAGCTTTGACCTCATCGGTATGTGAGGACAGTAAAGGTCCAGGAGGGGTTAGAAGAACTTTATTTGTCTTAACCAGCTAGATCTGGTTTAGTAAGGGGTTGGCATTTGCTGAAAGCCATCGCACAGGTGGGAAGATAAATGTTGGGAGGACATTGGGTTTAATTGTGTGCATTGTTTGTATTTTAAGTGTGCTAATAACAAGAATTGTTTCGACAGGAAACGCCGGAGCAGATGTGGCAGCACAGCAGACAAAAGAAAACTATGTGACAATAACCTCAACATTTGTTTTTCTTTACAGAAGATGCAGACTTTTGCGCATGGCATGAGCAAAGTGAAGAAACAGTGCCTAACCCTGTGTAATGCCTAACTTAAAATTTTCATTTTGCAGGATGTCAGGATGGATTGAACCAAACAGAACTGATTCTGTATTGTTTTGTTAACATGAGCAACATGGGTTGAATGTTTTTTTCAGGGGAACAAGGACCCTGAGTGCTATTCAATGAGCAAGAAATTATCCGGTGATATGTTTCAGGTTGAAAATTTCACAGGTCACACCAAAGGGACGACAAGACACGCGCCCACTAACAAAATCACTTAAGGCCTCCATTCGCAGGTGACAGCAGGCAGTAAATGACTCATTCCAGTGGGGGTGCGATCGTGATCTAAGGGAAAATCTTGTGAGGATTTGAAAATGATTGAAGGGTGTTAGACCTGGGTCCAAGCATCTGACCTTAAACTATACCAACCAACATCAACAACCTCACACGCCAGCGCAAAGAATAAAGTAGGGGATCAATGATATGTGCTAGAAACATATCTCCCCTGCCAACGTTGGAAAAAAAAATCCTCTCTACGGCATGCAAAGTGTCATATTGGTGAAGATGAAACGTCCATGAGGCAACGAGATGATCAACATATCTGGAGAAAATGTTGACCAATTAATGGGTGAAGAAAAGTTTTGCGATTTTATTTGATTGAATCAAATTAGGGCTTAGTATTGATATACATGAAGGGTATAACTGTTCTTGAATTAAGACTTGAATTAATTCTATTCTTAAAGATTTAATAGTATAATGGGTTTGATTAGAAAACAAGAGTGAATTTTTTCTATGTTGTTTATCAGAGAATGATAAAGAGGAGGAATATTGTTGTGGAAAAATTCATCTTTTCTTTGTATTTTATTTTCAATGATTTAGCAAATGAATGCCATGCGTTCTTTGGATGTATTTTGAGTTTCTTTTATGATGCTGATACAGCTGGAAGGTGTGTGTGAGACTTCAGAGGTGAGAAGACCCCCGGGCTGGGGAGGGTTCAAGGGGGGGTCCCTTTTGTTATTTTGTTTAGTGGGGGCTGTAAGAGATAGCCTTTGAATAGAACACTATAAAGTAGCTGGTCAACCTCTGCTCTGGGTCTCACTCCGCCTGCAGCTGGACTGTGGATGGACTGGGAACATTCTTGCAAGAATAAATATATTTTAAGGACAATTTGAATCCTGATGTCTCTTATGCCTGATGCTGTTTTGTTAGTTATTTGTTTTTGGATGTATTTTGAGTTTCTTTTATGATGCTGATACAGCTGGAAGGTGTGTGTGAGACTTCAGAGGTGAGAAGACCCCCGGGCTGGGGAGGGTTCAAGGGGGGGTCCCTTTTGTTATTTTGTTTAGTGGGGGCTGTAAGAGATAGCCTTTGAATAGAACACTATAAAGTAGCTGGTCAACCTCTGCTCTGGGTCTCACTCCGCCTGCAGCTGGACTGTGGATGGACTGGGAACATTCTTGCAAGAATAAATATATTTTAAGGACAATTTGAATCCTGATGTCTCTTATGCCTGATGCTGTTTTGTTAGTTATTTGTTTTTGCCTCAACAAACACATTTTCAGTTATTTTAGAAAATGTCTTAGATCTTTCAGTGGTTATAATGTGAAGCAATGGGGTCCGGCTGCTTCAAGTCTGAAAATGTGCCTGCATCCTTCACAAAAATAATCCATCCGGCTCCAGGGGGATAAACGAAGGCCTTCTGAGGGTAATCCGTGCGGTTTTGTCGTAAAAATATACATATTTAAAACTTTATAAACGAAAATAACTGGCTTCCGGTGGCGGTCGGCGCGCGTTCATGGAGATGGATGCTGGCGTATGACGTAGGACGTAGCCCAGTTATTTTCATTTATAAAGTTTTAAATATGTATATTTTTACGACAAAACCGCACGGATTACCCTCAGAAGGCCTTCGTTTATCCCCCTGGAGCCAGATGGATTACTTTTGTGAAGGATGCATGCACATTTTGGGACTTCAACGATGTGGACCCCATAACTTCACATTATAACCACTGAAAGATCTAAGACATTTTCTAAAATAACTGAAAATGTGTTTGTCTGAAAAAAGATTGACATATGCATCTCGAACGGCTTGAGGGTGAGTAAATCATGGCTTAAATATCATTTTTGGGCGAACTATCCCTTTAAAATGTTTTAATTTAGCCACATACAATTTGATGGGTTAGTACTTGGAAATGCAACAGCAGTTTCTTGGATCAAGGGAACCAAAATAACATGTGTGACAGGCTTTCATCTTAATGTGCAACACATCAATAGACTTTAGGTTGCTGTATAGGTAGCTGCAACTGGGAGAAAATAATTTAAGCCTAAAGTACCTACCCTCATTGGCAGCTGTCTGAGAACTGTCACTTTCAAGTGAATCTAAGAATGACAGAGAGGAAAACTAGTTAACATTTCAGTAATGAATACAATGTAGAATTAACTGTTTGGCTGACTCAATTCTATTTTCCTACAAACCTTCCTCCTCATTGTTGACCCTCGCAATCGCATCAATAACAGCCCTATCATAGTTAACATTCATCAATTCACACAGCTCCTTTACAGAGACAGACATCCTGAAGGAAGGGAGAAAAACAGATCAGAAAAAATATAGCGCTATGCCCAGTCAACATTGTTTCACTTCACTTCACTTCGGAAATCCGTGCGTTAACATCTTCACAATAAAAACGTAGCAAGATAACTCTAGTGCTGGAAATTCTCAAGCGGTGATAGCAGTATGAGTGAGGCATGTTCTAGTGACAATCAGACAGTAGCATTTACGGGCTATAATTTGATCAGTTTGACTAAGAAAAAAAAAAAGTTTGAATCTTATCAATGAGACCGAGTTTATTTACATACTAGCAAGCAAACTAATCTGTGAAGAACTAGATTAGAACTAAACTGTGGAGAGCTTCAATGTCGTACTTTCGTCAGCCAGGTTCACAAATATAAAAATAAATAAAAATATTCGGTGACAATTACTTCGTCTAGACCATTTACCGATAAATAATAGTTGTGAATATATAATAAACTTGAGAACAGTTGTCAAAAACAAACGTTTGCTGATACTTTACCTCACAGTGTTATTCGGCTATCCAGTGCTGAGCTTCGATGAAACTTCACGAGACCGGCGAGATGCTTCCACAGGGCGGGAGATACGCGGCGTGATTGACAGCTTTGACACCAAATGGATGTACGTGAAAATCAGATGACATGATTTCACAACTTTTCATTGGCCATTTAGATATGTGAAGCATACTGTATACGGAAATGAACCTGGACATTCAATCCGTCGAAAAATCTCAAAATCGGCAAAATGGACATACGTGGTTTTCATCGGACAGCGACGATATACTTATAAACTTTAAGAGTGCTGGCCTGGATAATTAGAATACATAAAGTAGGAGAGAGGCCGCACTATGCATATATACTTTTATTTGCACAGACGAGTTTCGGCGCGTGCCTTCTTCAGTGTGCAACAAGGTAACAATGTAGCCAATCTTATATGCCATGTACATTGACACACCCATATTAACACCAGCCAATGATGTTAAAGTGATATCCAGTCCAATAATGTCACTAACAGTCCATTAATGAAAGACAACGATTGTTATACATATAAAAAATGAACATACAATACACATATCAGTGTTCCATTTATAAGAAACAACTTAGTGACTCTTATTTGACCTTCTTATAAACTGTCAGGGACCAATCAAGCTCGGTTCCATTCACCACACAGAGATCGCTCTCTCCAGAGTACTAATCACCCACACCTGATCACTATCAACGACCTCATTAACCAACACTTAAAACACTCACGATAGCTTCAGTATATGTCAAGCCTCCAACAGGAACTGACCTTATCCCGTTGTATCCTGAACCTGTGATTCCCCTGAGCTTCATAGATGTAACGTATAGCCTCTTGAGAAATACTAACCTTTGTGACTTTGTTCCGCTGTCTCCAGATCTGATCTCTGCATGTCTGTGATCCAGCGTTCTTCTGAGTTTCCAAGTCCTCGTCGAAACCGCTTGACTTCGATCACATCTGATAGAAAGAAGATAAGGATTTACGAACTGAGACTGTGTTGTTTCAACATTCCTGAAGTTATCAGGCTTACCTGCTGTTATCCCCGCGCCGAGAGATCATCACAGAATCTGCACCTGAATTCACATAATACTCACCTTGCACTTTTGTCACCTGTAAATAAAGTTGTGTATGAAATTCACTTACCTCGATCTCCGTGCTTGAATCCTGACAGAAGGCTTGACCTACAAAAAGAAAGAAAGCTGCTATGGATCCTGCGCAACCTGCAATCCCCGCCTCGAATCCAATGCAACCTACAGCCGCCGCTGCGAATCCAATGCAACCTACAGCCGCCGCTGCGAATCCTATGCAACCTACAGCCGCCACTGCAAATCCTATGCACCCCGCAGCCAGCACTTCCGCGAATCCCGCTTCCTCACTGGTTTGTTTCGCCAACCCCGCCTCCCGACCAGCGCCATTCTCCGGTCGGGCAGAGGATTGCAACGGATTTCTGCTGCAATGCTCACTTGCTCTTGAACAACAAATCCAATTATATCCAACAGAGAAATCGAAGATTTCTTTCATTATTCAACAGTTATCTGGACCGGCATTAAGATGGGCTGAAACGTTGTGGATGCAGGAAACCACAGTTACATCCTCAGTACAGAATTTCGTAAATCATTTCAAAGAAGTTTTCGGACGTCCTGTCGAAGATTCCTCTATTAGCGATAAACTGTTACAGTTACGCCAAGGTAAAAAATCTGTTTCTGAATATTCAGTGGAATTCCGTACTTTAGCCTCTGCAAGCGGTTGGAATGAAAAGGCTCTTCTCTCTGTCTATCGACGTGGTCTCAACCCTGCACTTCGCCTCCAGCTAGCAATCTATGATGATACCCTGGGACTAGAGAAATTTATACAACAAGCTCTCCGTGTACACCAAAGATCTCAGAGTTGTTATCGTGAAGTTCAACAACCAGTTTTTGCACCACTACTGAATTCCTCTGAACTATACCCAGATTCGACAGTGGAGAAGATGCAAGTGGACACTCATCGATTGTCTCAGGCTGAGCGTGCTCGACGCCGGGAATTAAAATTATGCCTGTACTGTGGAGTTGAGGGTCATTTCCTACGTTCCTGTCCTATGCGACCTCCTCGACTACTTGTGAGTTCGGTTCTCTCGTCCCTCTCAGTATCAGCTCCATTAATGATACCAGTGATTTTAAAATCTACGAATTTCCATGTTTCTGTCACAGCCATCGTGGACTCCGGCTCAGCAGGGGACTTCATTTCCGGAAACCTCTGTAAGAAGCTCCAACTCCAGAAATCCAACACCTCCAAGCCATACTCAATCCATGCAGTAACGGGTGAAACCATCAATAATGGGTTCGTAACATCTCAGATAACACCCATCATATTATGTGTTGAAGACACACACCATGAACTGTTTAACCCATTTGTGCTAGAAAACAGTCAGACTGATATCATACTCGGTCGTCCATGGCTTATTCAACACCAAACTTCCTTAGATTGGAAATCGGGCAAGATCCTGACATGGGGTTGCAAATGTTCTTCAACTGATACTGAGTTACCAAGCTCGCCCATAGCCGACCTACCAGAATCAATTCCAGTGAGTTCAACGTCCATCGAGAGTCCCACTGAAAATCTGTCAGTGTCAATCCCTTCATGTTACTCCTCGTACTCCGATGTGTTCAATCCTATTGCAGCATCCAAGTTACCTCCACACCGACCTTGGGATTGTGCCATTGACTTGATTCCTGGGGAGTCCATTCCCAAAGGCCGGATTTATTCTTTGTCCATCCCCGAACAAACGGCCATGCAAAAATACGTCGAAGAGGCTCTACAACAGGGGTATATCCGACCATCCACTTCACCTGCTGCTGCTAGTTTTTTCTTCGTTCCTATGAAGGATGGAGGGTTACGTCCATGTATAGATTACAGAACGCTTAATAGGATCACGGTAAAGTTCAGCTACCCACTCCCGTTGGTCCCATCCGCTCTTGAACAACTCAGAGAAGCCAAAATATTCACTAAACTTGATCTGAGGAGTGCATATAATCTCGTTAGAATACGTGAAGGGGATGAGTGGAAGACAGCGTTCATCACTCCTGCAGGGCACTATGAGTATCTGGTGATGCCATTTGGACTTGTAAACGCCCCATCAGTCTTCCAGAGTTTCATGGACGAAGTATTCCGAGACTATCTGAATCATTTTGTGATAATCTATATTGACGACATCTTAATCTTTTCAAAGGATCCAGTTGAACATCAACGTCACGTCTCTCTTGTACTCCAGCGTCTCCGAGAGTTTTCTCTGTTCCTGATGGCAGAAAAATGTACATTCCATCAAGCTTCCGTTGAATTTCTGGGATACAATCTAAGCGAACGAGGAGTTGAGATGGATGACCGTAAGACCAAAGCCATCACCTCCTGGCCCACTCCACAATCCGTAAAGGAGTTGCAACGGTTCCTGGGGTTTGCAAACTTTTATCAAAGATTCATCGACCAATATAGCATGTTAACTGCTCCACTAACTTCTCTCCTGAAAGGAAAACCAAAGTCCCTCCTCTGGAACTCTGATGCTGAACATGCTTTTCAGTCTCTCAAGACAGCATTCACTACAGCTCCTTTGCTTCGCCATCCAGATCCTGAAAAGGTATTCATTGTTGAGGTAGATGCTTCTACAACTGGGGTACGAGCAGTCTTATCACAGTACCAAGACTCATCTTCAAAACCTATGCCTTGCGCATTCTTCTCCCGCAAATTATCCACCGCTGAGAGTAACTACGATATCGGCAACCGAGAACTTCTGGCCGTCAAGCTTGCTCTAGAAGAATGGAGGCATTGGTTAGAAGGAGCCAAACACCCGTTCCTTGTTCTTACTGATCACAAAAATCTCCAGTATCTGAAGGAAACTAAAAGACTCACTCCACGTCAAGCCAGATGGGCCCTTTTCTTTACTCGTTTTCACTTCCAAATATCCTATCGTCCTGGTTCGAAGAACATCCGAGCAGATGCCCTATCACGTCTCCATGCCCCCGAAACGATCCTAGAAGAACCTGACACAATTCTGCCAGATAAGTTGTTTGTCAATTCCATCCAGTGGGACATCAATGAACAACTCCTTGAAATGTCACAACACCAACCTAGTCCGCCAGAATGTCCAGCTGGAAGAATCTACGTACCTGAGAATTTCCGAACTTCTTTAATCTTCTCCGCCCACTCATCCGTTGGAACAGGTCACCCTGGAATAAGCAAAACATGTTCAATCCTCCAAACCCGTTACTGGTGGCCAAACATGCAGCACGACATCAAGACCTTTATCCAGGGATGCATCCTATGTGCCATGACTAAGAGTCCACGTCACTTACCTGCTGGAAAACTCATGCCTCTACCTATTCCTCATGGACCTTGGTCCCATATTGGAGTCGATTTTGTAACAGACCTACCACCCTCCGATGGACATACTGGTATCCTTGTGGCCATTGATCGCTTTTCTAAGGCCTGTAAGCTAATGCCTCTGAAAAACATGCCTACAGCCTTTGTCACCGCAGAGCTATTGATGGAACATGTCTTTCATAACTTTGGCATACCAGAGGATATTGTGTCCGACAGAGGACCCCAGTTCATTTCCAAGGTGTGGCGGGCATTCTTCTCCTTAATGAATGTAACCGTGAGTTTAACCTCGGGCTATCACCCACAGTCGAACGGTCAAGCAGAACGAAAAATCCAAGATGTCAGCCGGTTCCTGCGTACCTTTTGTCATTCAAATCAGAACATCTGGAGTCGATACCTAGTGTGGGCAGAGTATGCCCAAAACTCCCTTCGGCAGACATCCACAAACCTAACACCATTTCAATGTGTACTTGGTTACCAACCTCCATTGTTCCCCTGATCTGGTGAGCCGTCAGAAGTACCCGCGGTCAACACATGGTTCCAAGACAGCGAAAGAGTATGGAACCAAGCACACCCTCATCTACAGCAAGCTCTGAATCGACAAAAACGCTTTGCAGATACTCACCGCCGCGACGCTCCTGAACACCAACCAGGACAACTAGTTTGGCTTTCCACTCGAGACATCCGTTTAAGACAACCTTGTCGCAAACTAAGTCCAAAGTACATCGGGCCATTTCCCATCGAAAGACAAGTCAGTCCAGTTACCTACAAACTCCGTCTTCCTGCTCAGTATCGCATCCATCCCACATTTCACGTCTCTCTCCTGAAACCCCATCACTCACCCGTATCTGTCCCCTCTACAGGTCCAATCCCAGACGACAACCCTTCAATGCCACCCATTGAAGCCGATCCCATCTACACTGTATAGGAGATTTTGGACTCCCGACGTCGAAGGGGTCGACTCGAATATTTGGTGGATTGGGAGAGTTACGGACCAGAAGAAAGGTGCTGGGTACCTCGTAATGACATCCTTGATCCCAATTTGCTCACTGAATTTCATGATCAACATCCTGAGAAACCTGCACCACGACCTCGAGGCAGACCCCCACGACGTCGAGGTCCAAGATCCGCTGACGCGGACTCTGGAGGGGGGGGGGGTAATGTCAGGGACCAATCAAGCTCGGTTCCATTAACCACACAGAGATCGCTCTCTCCAGAGTACTAATCACCCACACCTGATCACTATCAACGACCTCATTAACCAACACTTAAAACACTCACGATAGCTTCAGTAAATGTCAAGCCTCCAACAGGAACTGACCTTATTCCGTTGTATCCTGAACCTGTGATTCCCCTGAGCTTCATAGATGTAACATATACCCTCTTGAGAAATACTAACCTTTGTGACTTTGTTCCGCTGTCTCCAGATCTGATCTCTGCATGTCTGTGATCCAGCGTTCTTCTGAGTTTCCAAGTCCTCGTCGAAACCGCTTGACTTCGATCACATCTGATAGAAAGAAGATAAGGATTTACGAACTGAGACTGTGTTGTTTCAACATTCCTGAAGTTATCAGGCTTACCTGCTGTTATCCCCGCGCCGAGAGATCGTCACAGAATCTGCACCTGAATTCACATAATACTCACCTTGCACTTTTGTCACCTGTAAATAAAGTTGTGTATGAAATTCACTTACCTCGATCTCCGTGCTTGAATCCTGACATAAACCTTATATATTTTTTTTCATATTTAGTCCTTTAACTATTATAAGCTATTTGAACTCTTTTTGACCTATTTAGATTCAAGCTAATAAAATTTACTTGCCTTTGTTCTGCTATTTTGTGTATTTAATTACTCTTTACTTATTTATTTAATGCCTAATCAACCTTTTTTGTAAATTACTTTATATTTGAATACAGTTTCACTTAATAACCCTTTTTTTCTTCGTTTGTAAACAACGAGAAAAAGGAAAATAAAAGTAAATAAATAAATATAATACAATAAAATTTCTAAAATGAAAATCACAATAAATCAAATTAACTTGTTACAATTGAAATTTCAGTAGAAATTGTAATTTCACTCAGTTTCAGTCCAGTTAAATACTGCAAGTGCTTACACAAGATCCCTCTTCCGGAACAAGTCAGTTCTGAGCATCACTGTTCGGTCAGAAAAGAGAAAACAATATGCACAGTCCTATCACTCCATTCATTTGGGCATGGCTCGCCAGTTCCTGCTCGCAATAAGGTCTTTTAGTGTGAAGCAGGGACAGTTCAAGTTCAAAATCTTCCTCCAAAATCATCCAGTGTCCAGAAAGTGTGCAGCATCCAACTCAGGGAATGATGAAAAATCAGAAGATAGAAAAAAAGAGAAAAAGACCCAACCTAGCAAAAGACAAGGCCAGAAATACAATTAGACATTCCTTTCCAAAATATACTGTACATCATTACAACAGTTAATCTGCAAATTTGACCACCTTTATTTAACATTAACTCATTGAAATTGCATAAATGTATGAATAGCATTTTTCAAATTATGCAGTTAGGCCTCATCTGCCCGTATCACATGTGAGTCACCATTAGTAACTAGCTAGTAGCTCAAATATACAACGCAAACAATTAAAATAACACTTATAAACTCCTCAAAGTAGATTTCAACTCTGAAACATTATTTACCACATTCACACAATATTCTTCCCTATTTGGAACAGAAGATTAACTTTTGTATGTTTTTTTACATGCATATTTTTAACTGCATATAACACATCAGCATTTAATATTTGAACACCAGTTACCAAACATTTACGCACACAAAAAACCTTCAGTAACTGAGAATTTATTTACTTCACTTACCAAGAGAATTCGATTTTCAATTCTAAATTTTTCAGAAAGGCAAAACTCCAAACTTAAGAAGTCTTTTTCTCCTCCGTAGCATTCGCACTAACGTTCACACGTTATCACTTCAAACTTCTTTGTGCTTTGGTCGTTCTTCGGAGTTGCTTGGCCGCAAAAACCCACAGGGCAGTAATAAATCGCGGTGCAACGTCCGGAGAGGACCCCCTTTTCTCTCTGGTTGGAAAGTATATACTGGCAGATCACAAACTTTTCTGACAACCACATGAACATTTTGTTCCCATTTGTCAGCCAGCTTATGCTTTCCTCTCAACCGCACGTTCCTTACAAGAACTCGGTCACCCTCCTCCAATGTTTAAGCAACCACTGGCTTATCAAATCTTCTTTTATTACGCTCAGCTACCTTCCCAGCATTTTTAGTAGCCACCTAGTAACTCTCACACAGCCGTTTCTTTAGATATTGCACATATTGAGAGTGGGATTTGATGGGAGTGTCTAATGGTAATCCGAAAACAAGATTGACAGGTAGGCGGGGTTGTTGCCCAAACATGAGTTCGTAAGGAGTGTACCCAGTGGTGTCATTGTGGGTGCAGTTATAGGCATGAACTAAGGGCTTTACAAACTCCTTTCACAGAGACTTTTTTTCTTTTTTCAGTGTCCCCAGCATCTGGAGAAGTGTATGATTAAATCGTTCCACTGGATAGCCCCTCAGGTTATATGGGGTAGTCCTTACCGTGTGAATTCCTGCGACCTTACACAACTCCTTTTTTTTGTGTGACTCAAAGTCTGTCCCTTGGTCACTATGTAGTTTCTACCAAGGTGTACCAAGAAATTGTCCCACAGACTCTTAGCAACGGTTTGGGCAGTTTGGTTTCGAGTTGGTATCGCAACCGCATACTTTGTAAAGTGATCCATGATAACCAATATGTTTTTGATGTTGCTTTGGTCTGACTCCAGGGACAGAAAATCTATGACTGCCAACTCTAAGGGCCTGCTAGTTTGGATGTTTACCAAAGGAGCTGCTCTGTCCATGGGTGTTTTACGGACACAGCACTCACAAGCTTTGGCCCTTTTTTCATGTGTAGTAATGTATACCCACCAGTCGTATATCCTGCGGCTCCTAAAACATAGAAAGTAAAAATAAGTTAAACATGAAATGAGCATGACGAAACATGAAAACGTGGAAGGCCTCATAGACCAAGAGCTTAACCAGTAAAAGAGGGCTACTTCCATCATTGTGAGAGAAAACGGCGAAAGCTGTAAGGGTGCTACATGAAGACATATCAAGAGGAAAGCAAGGGAGCTGTGAAAGAGTGAAACATTTAGAACAAGAGTGAGAGGCTAAACTAGCTACATAGAGACAATACCACGATAGGCCACACAGAGACAAGGCCACGGTAGGCCACATAGACACAAGGCCACGATAGGCCGCAAGGCCATGATAGGCCACACAGAGACAAGGCCACAATAGGCCACAAGGTCACGATAGGCCACACAGGGACAAGGCCAAGATAGGCTACATGAGACAAGGCCACTTAAGGCCACATAGAGACAAGGCCACAATAAGCCACAAGGCCAAAATAGGCCACATGAGACAAGGCCACGATAGGCCACATGAGACAAAGCCACGATAGGCCACAGACAAGTCATTAAAAGCTAAGGAGACTACGAAAACAGGAACGATGAGTTGTAATAAATTGAGAAAACATAACACCACCACCAGTATTTTCATGAAAGTTACCTTGATCTTAAAGGCACACTATGCAAGAATTGTACCTTAATATAACAGCTTCAAAGTCATTTCGTGGTAAACAAACTCATAGTAGGGCGAATCATCCTGGTAGTAAAGCTTGGGGGGGACGCCGCTGGAAAAAACAGCAATGCAAGTTTGAGAGAGGCGCCCCCAGCAGATCTCGCAAATCCCGCGTGAGGAACCGGACAAGAGTCCCACTCGGTCAGGCTTTCACTCGAACACTGGATGCAACAGCGATGCTGACCTGGCGATCTTGTTGATGGACTAGTAAGTAAATCCCTTATTTGTAAACTTGTTTGCGTTCTATGTTGTATGTTGTTGCGCTTGCTTGTAGTAAGCGTTATGTCATTTTTTTACGATGCTGTTCATTCGTCCATTGTTGATAATTAGACCAGTCCAATAATTTCCACATGTCTAAGTTAGCTAGCTTTCGATTATCAGAGCTGTTAGCAGACTTGCTAACAAACACTCGTTTCTCTTACGTGTTTTTTTGTGTTATGTTTTATTGCCTAGCTTGCCACATGAGCTAGTTTGCCAGCTGAACTCAGGTGTTGTGAGGTGTATTTATCACGTAACTTTAGTCCTTTGTCTGGTTCCGATTTCTTATGTCGTGTGTACTGTGCTTATACAAACTTTAGCTGACTAACAGTGAACTTCCCGACTGTAACTGTACTTGAAATTGTGTTTTTTATGAGTCAATTAAATCTTGCCGAGTTATGGAACCCAGGAATTCATACCTAGTTTCACCCTGAATAACCTTGTTCAGTACTACTTCTGTTGCTGAGAACATACTGATCTTGCCCTTTTATTCTAGTTACCAGGATCAGGTAGTTATGTCTACACCCAGCAAGGGTCACAAAAGACCACCAAAGCCACCGGTGTCTAGTATAACAGAGGAGTCAGACTGTGATCGGTATGTTTTTCTGCTGTATCCTAATATCCAGGAAGACATAGCACATTGTAAACTAACCATTTATCTTTTCAATTAGGGATGAAGATTTCCCTGTACCTGGTGTCCAGCCATTGGTCACATTGGTCCATTGGTCACAATATACACTCACCTAAAGGATGATTAGGAACACCTGTTCAATTTCTCATTAATGCAATTATCTAATCAACCAATCACATGGCAATTGCTTCAATGCATTTAGGGGTGTGGTCCTGGTCAAGACAATCTCCAAACTGAATGTCAGAATGGGAAAGAAAGGTGATTTAAGCCATTTTGAGCGTGGCATGGTTGTTGGTGCCAGACGGGCCGGTCTGAGTATTTCACAATCTGCTCAGTTACTGGGATTTTCACGCACAACCATTTCTAGGGTTTACAAAGAATGGTGTGAAAAGGGAAAAACATCCAGTATGCGGCAGTCCTGTGGGCGAAAATGCCTTGTTGATGCTAGAGGTCAGAGGAGAATGGGCCGACTGATTCAAGCTGATAGAAGAGCAACTTTGACTGAAATAACCACTCGTTACAACCGAGGTATGCAGCAAAGCATTTGTGAAGCCACAACACGCACAACCTTGAGGTGGATGGGCTACAACAGCAGAAGACCCCACCGGGTACCACTCATCTCCACTACAAATAGGAAAAAGAGGCTACAATTTGCATCTCCCGACTGCATCTCTGGAGCTCAGCCACAGTGATCTTTGGGTTCTTCTTTACCTCTCTCACCAAGGCTCTTCTCCCCTGATAGCTCAGTTTGGCCGGACGGCCAGCTCTAGGAAGGGTTCTGGTCGTCCCAAACGTCTTACATTTAAGGATTATGGAGGCCAATGTGCTCTTAGGAACCTTAAGTGCAGCAGAATTTTTTTTGTAACCTTGGCCAGATCTGTGCCTTGCCACAATTCTGTCTCTGAGCTCTTCAGGCAGTTTCTTTGACCTCATGATTCTCATTTGCTCTGACATGCACTGTGAGCTGTAAGGTCTTATATAGACAGGTGTGTGGCTTTCCTAATCAAGTCCAATCAGTATAATCAAACACAGCTGGACTCAAATGAAGGTGTAGAACCATCTCAAGGATGATCAGAAGAAATGGACAGCACCTGAGTTAAATATATGAGTGTAACAGCAAAGGGTCTGAATACTTAGGACCATGTGATATTTCAGTTTTTCTTTTTTAATAAATGTGCAAAAATGTCAACAATTCTGTGTTTTTCTGTCAATATGGGGTGCTGTGTGTACAATAATGAGGAAAAAAAAATGAACTTAAATGATTTTAGCAAATGGCTGCAATATAACAAAGAGTGAAAAATTTAAGGGGGTCTTGAATACTTTCCGTACCCACTGTATATATATGTGACCTGATCCAGCAAAATGAGTCACAGTGACCCAAATTTCAAAATTGAGATTTTGGTATTAATGGAAAGAGGAGACCATAAGCTTTCAAATGATATCCAAGTCAGAGTCATACCTTGAATGGTTGTAAAGATATACACATTTGAATTATGGTCGTCTGCCCTCTTTTTCCAATTGAAAACCTGAGAAAATCGCTTTTAAAGTTTTTTGCCCGTTTTTTGTTGATATCTTTCAAAATCCATTGCATTTAAAGGGATAAACTATTTATTGTACAGCTTAATTTGACCAAAGACATTAATATATGCTATTAAACCAGACTGAAGCTCAAATTATTTTAAAGTTTTTATTTTAATAAATAATTTAAATGGCACTTTTACAAACATTTACTAAAATCAGAAAGATTGAACAGAGGTGCTACAGTTTTCCTTGAGAGGGTGTGTGTGTGTGTCTCTCTCTCTCTCTCTCTCTCTCTCTGTGTGTGTGTGTGTGTGTGTGTGTGTGTGAGAGAGAGAGAGAGAGAGAGAGAGAGAGAGAGAGAAAGTGAGAGAGGCAGAGAGACAAGGAAACAGAGAACAAAATAATGTTAGCCTATGCAATATCTTTGTGTAGGCTAGTTGACAATAAAAGTGTAACACATTCATAACGGAGATACCAACAGTTAAATATTGGGTTAAAATAAATCAAACACATTGTAATGGATTCTCCTTGCAGATAAATACACTCACAGAATAATTGCACTCACTCACATCCATACACGATAAATACCACAGGGCTGTCACTGCTGTCGCTGTCATCAGAGGATGACACGTCTCCAGATCCAAAACAATCACTGACTAGCCAGCCACTCTTGATGACCAGCAGCAGAGCTTAGGTTAGAAGCCTCTAGTGAGTTCAACGCTTTTGGCGACTTTTTGGCGACTTTGCTCTCTTTTGACAGCGACATTTCTCAAATTAATAATATTTAATCTTTCTGAGGAGATCTGCTAGCTTGTTTACACATAGCGCTACGAGTCTGACAGGAGGATGGCTGGACCAATCGCGTGCCGGTCAGTCGAAACGGGGCTTCCCATTGACAAATGATCAGTGTTTGTGTACATTTCTAAGCTTTTTGATTGGTTCTATACAACGTGAAACACCATGGGCCCTATTTTAACGATCTGAAACGCAAGTGTCAAAGCGCAAAGCTTAAGTAACTTTGTGGGCGGGTCTTGGCGCTGTTGCTATTTTCCCAGCGGGACAAATGACTGGGTTGGTCTGAAGTAGCTTCATTATTCATAGGTGTGGTTTGGGCGTAACGTGAAATAAACCAATCAGAGCGTCATCTCACATTCCCTTTAAGAGCAGGCGCGCTTTGTTCTAAAGCGGATTCCTATTATAACGGCGGATTTGCCAGACGCGCACCAGGAGCGGTTCACCGCCAAGGAGAGCAACGCTCTCGTCAGGGACGTTGGGGATGGAGAAACCCACCCAAATTAACTTCGGTTAAAAAGGCGTATGATAATTTGGGTAAATGTGTAAGCTAGATGTATGCTTTTATAATAAATTGTCTATCTATCTATCTATCTATCTATCTATCATAATAATAATGTATGATTTGCAAAAATGAAAACTGCTGCTTCTGTGTAGATGAGAGAATCAAAGTGTATACGCGTTGTGCACACGCTACATTGATTATGGCCAAGCATGCGCCCTTAAAATAGCATATGAATAACATGCGCAACGCGCCACTGACTTTAAACTATTTTTTCCTGGTTAGTGGCGCAATTGTTTTCTAAACCTGCAAAATAGCATGAAGGAACGTTTGCGCCGGAACACGCCTCCTTTTTTGCGCATCATGTTGCGACTTCCGACTCATTTCGCCAGATCGGGTCACATATATATATATATATATATATATATCTTGGGGGAAAGGCTGAATGCATCTAAAATGACATCTTGACCAATAATAAACAAACCTCCATTTCAGCTGCATGTCTTGACCGCAGCTCCTGCAGCCTCGACTGCTCCTCAGGGTCGAGAGTTTTTGCGCCCTTCCCCCCTTTAGATGGTCTCCTCCGGGAACGTGTTTTTTTCTTTGATGTGACCCCAATCGCCTGAGGGATATCAGACGACTCTGTTGACGTTGATTCCTCCGATTATCATGAGAAAAGTTGTCAATATCTCACATAATTATCAGGACATAAATAAGCCTAGAGGTTGTAAATAGTGTAAACGAGCACAATTTGCAAACTATTATGATAAATTGCAATAATCATGTCTAATGACATCATAACGGCCAATGTTATGAAATAATGCGACGTACATTTAACTTTATTGATGTCATCTGGCATTTTGTAATTTTACATTACAATCAAAAAACACAAATGAAATTATACAGTAGGCCTAGACTATAGGCTATTTACTTGTGATTTAGCTGCAATCATGTAAAAAAGTTATAAGACAGCAAACGCGGTAGCCTACTTTATTATAACACTTGACATAAACTTATTATTATCCTATTACCATCATCAGTAGTTCAGTAGACTATGCAGTAGCCTAATATTTGTATGAAATCGTGAAACATTACCTGGTCAATATCTTCGGAGTCTATCTGTGCCTGTTCCATGTCCGACGCTTATATCCTACCGAACAGGTACTGGTGTACAGGGTGGGGGTGGGTATTTACGACAGTGCAAGTATTCCACAGCGACTCTAGGGGTCGCTGTTTGACAAAAACACAATTTCTACATAGTGTGCCTTTAACTTGAGAGAGCTTGCTGAGCTTAGAGGATGGATTTGGAATTGGGTCTTATATAGGACTTGAATGCAAAGGAAGACCATCTGCCCAGGAGTTTGAAAACTGATGTTGACACTCCGCATTCAGCTGCTGTGGTGGCTGCCCCAATCCTAAAGGAATGACCAGTGTAACGAGAGGGAGATAGACCGCAGCTTCCTAAGATGGTAGCTAAGTGGGTCCTGAAACAAGCCTTAAAGCTGCAGTCCGTAGCTTTTTTGGGTTAAAAATTATCCAAAATAAATTTGAGCAAGTACATAACCAGCCAGTGTTCAAAGCTATCTGCTTGGCTTAGCTCGATTCAAAATGTTAAGCTTGTAATAATGTTTTTAATTCCAGTGGTACTGGTGGATTTCCGCGGGAAATTCGAGCATGTCTTTGCATCATTACGTCACATCTGTACACATAAAGAAGGTGTCTCAGCTAGTAGGCTATATTGCGTGTGAGGATCCAGAAAGGTTCAAATGACAATCACCAGTGACAACTGGACATTCACCCGTTGTAAAACGCGAAAGACTTCGGAGAAAAAAAAGAGACTGCAACCAGGCCCATGCGAAAACAAGGACAAATATCGGAAGGGCATTAAATGTAGTCACTCAATGCTGATGTTGTTAACATTAACAATTTGAGAACAAATTATAATTTGCACGGTTTGACGTGATAAACGATTGTTAGTTTTAATCAGCGTGATTTACTGCAATGCTTTTTTTCCCTTAGTTGGTCAGAACAAAAGTGGATGTTACTTGTTCAGACGACATTTTCCGGTGAAAATTCTTATGCTGATCATCAGGGCTTGACATTAACTTTTTTTTTTTTTTTTACTTTTTTTTCCCCAAAGTTACTAGCCACACAGCATTTTTACTAGCTACATTTTTGTTGTTGTGAAATTACCTGATAAAAGTTGACTATGGCATGCTAAAATTTGCTTGAACTAGATATATACAACCCTTTTAAATGTAAAACCACTGCACACACCCAAATCAAGACTACATAAATATATAACAATACAGGTCATTATCATTAGCTCTGATAAGGTTGTGTGTAAAGCTCCTTTTTTTAAATAAAAAAACTCGCACTCGCAGGCACTCTTTCAAACGCGAATAGAGCGTCTGGCGCGAGTGATTTCAATGTTAAGTCAATGTAAAGACGTGTTTACGCGCGTCTGGAGGTCTTGCGGCACGAATGGGGCATCACGCTCTCTGCGCATAACGGTTTAAATGAACAACAACAATAAGCAAATGTTGAGTGCTGATCAAGAGTTTTGTGCAAGCAATTTAAGGTCGCGACTCTTATATAGCAGGCTTCATTCAGTGATTGAAACAAATATTATTAACATTAATTGAAGTTTTACAGTATATAGAACCGACATTGAACGCTCCGAGCGAGCTGTGCTGTGGTAAACATGGAACTTTTCCTTGACATGAAACGGTAAATAATCAAACCAGTGAAAGCCTGCAGTGCATGAAACTGCTGTATCTAACCTTCCTAATTCATGCAATATCTATTCAGTCAGTACAGTAGCCTACACTTTAGTAATGTTTCTGTTTAACGTTAACGCTTCTTCCTGTTACCTGTCCCTGACCCCTCCAGGCAGCGCGCCCACTCGCAAAGCAGACAGCCGCGCCTCTGCTACCACGGGCGTTTTTCCATATTCGAATATTCATTTTCACCTTCGAAATTCTGTTTTTTAAAACTATTCGAATATATATTCGAATTTAGAATATTCGTTGACAGCCCTAATACTCATGGGAGTTGTAGTGTCGTAGTGTCACACTTATTTCAGATGCCTTTTGAAAAGACTACAATTATTCAACCCGCCAAAGTGGCTAGTTGGAGTGACTATGTTACCCGCCACGAGCAAAATCCACCCGCATTTGGCGGGTTGGCGGGTGTTAATGTCAAGCCCTGTTGATCATACTTCCAAAAAGTAGAATCTGTGATTGCGAATGACAGTATCCACACCAGCGCGGTGATTGACAGCCGCACATTCTCCTCAAAACATTGGATTCATCCGCGCTGTGCCATGCCGAGGCACAACGCACGTAAAATTGATAATTCTGCGAATAACTGCAATTGCAGATTTCAAACTGAGATGGCGACAAAGAGGAAAAACTGCGGACTGCAGCTTTAATAAGAGGCACTGCATTAGATAAAATAAACAGGGCATGACGACACCCGGCTCCATCTCAATGTGATGCTGAATGAGATTCGTTCGACCGGGTAGGGGCGAGAACACGCCTGCAAAATTTGCTTGCAACCTGGCTATGTCAGTGAGTTGCAACGGCGAGAGGTGATCTTCCCCCGGGGCCAGAGCAACAGATTGGGTTTTGGTACTCACTTCTGGTCCGAGATCCTCCTCTCCCGTCACCGTCATTGCTAACATCACTGACTCCGCCTCAGTCCAATTTTTTAGGAGGTTGAGGTGATATATTTGATGTGCCCTGTTCCTATCCAACCGAATCACCTCATAATTGAGATCTCCAACCCGTTGTGTGACCTCAAACGGTCCTTACCACTTAGCGAGTAACTTTGGTAGACGTGGGTAATAATACAAGTACTTTATCTCCCGGTGTAAATTCTCATAGTCTGGTCCCCCGTCACACAACCGGCTCTGTGTGTTCTGGGCCTGTAGCAAATTCTCCAATGAAAGCCGCCCTAAAGTGTGAAGTTTTGCTCTCAGGTACATAAAATACTGAATTTCATTTTTACTCTCAGATGGTCCGTCCTCCCAAGCCTCTCGCATGACGTCAAGCACCCCGCGTGGTTGTCGCCCATACAGAAGTTCAAAGGGGGAAAACCCAGTGGAGGCTTGCGGGACCTCTCTCACAGCGAATAACAGGGGTTCCAGCCATTTATCCCACTTTTTGGCGTCTTCCTGAACGAACTTCCGAATAATGTTTTTTAAAGTGCGATTAAATCGTTCGACCAAGCCATCTGTTTGTGGGTGATAGACACTGGTTCGAACGGATTTAATGCCCAATAATTTGTACAGTTCGCAAATCGCACGTGACATAAACGCCGTGCCTTGATCAGTGAGAATCTCCTTCGGGATTCCCACTTGGGAGATTAAACGAAACAGAGCGTCCGCCACGCTTTTTGCGGAGATGTGGCAGAGCGCTACTGCTTCAGGGTATCGTGTTGTATAATCCACCATGACTAATGCAAAACGGTGCCCTTATGCGGATCGTTCTAATGGCCCGATGAGGTCCATACCAATTTTCTCGAAGGGGACCTGCATGAGAGGGAGTGGGCACAAAGGCGCTTTTGGAGTGGCCGGTGGGTTTACCAATTGACATTCACGACAAGCGGCACACCACCTGCGCACATTCTCGTGAATGCCGGCCAGAAAAATCGTGTCATTAGACGATTTAATGTTGCTGCCTGACCCAAATGCCCTGCCATAGGATTACAGTGAGCCGCCAACAGGTTGGCCCAGACTTCCCCGCCGCCCTAGTGGCAGGAAGTGGGTCAAGAAATTGACGCGGGGAGAGCGGAGGAATTGTGCTAGATAAATGCCCGGCCTGTACCTGCCCCACCCCCTGAGGGGAACCCCCTGTCCAGGTGACGACTCGCCAGCTCCAGCTCCCTCACTCCTCCATCGACCTGGGGCCCTCGGTGGGAGGCTCCTGCAGGTCCTAGGAGAGGGAACGGGACGAGAGGGAAAAGGAGAGAGAGAGGGGGAATTAGAGGAGGAGTGAGAGACCGAAGGTAGAGAAGGGAGGGGTTCGCTCTTTGGGTTAAGATTGTTGAAGGGCGACATGCTAACATCGCTGCTGAAGGACTGCTACACTACAAACCTTCAATAAATTCTTCTCCCCACAAGAACTCTGGTCAAGCTTACTTATTTTATTTATTGGAGAAAACTAATACATTGGCGAGCCACCCAAACCACTGCTCGGCCAAATACACCAAAATCTAACAATTTGGCGAGCCAGCCAGGAGAGACTGACAAGAAGAGAACTCACCAACTGCAACAAGGAGTAAACCAAGAACTCACCAGCTGCAACAAGAAGTAAACGGAATAGTTTTCGAGTATCTGATGTTCAAAAGACTGCATCTGTGGACACAATTTATTTGAATCAACTGGATCCGGTCTCAAATATCCTAATTTGGTGAGTGAAACTTATCAGCTCTCTAAAAGAACATCTTCTGAAAAGAATAATAGTAGACCAGTAAAGATTTGTAGTGTAGTCACACATACTGTGTATTGTTGAGAATTTTAGGCTTGGGCCTTTTTCATGAGTCTGTAGGAACATTCTCCTGAAACTGTAGGAGCTATAGAAATAAGTTTTATAGCTTGGCCCTGTTCTCTTGAGTCTCTAAGAATCATTTAAGAAAGAGGTTTGGTCCGTTCTCATGGGATTGTAGGAGCTATTGAAATAAAGTATAAGTTTGGTCCTTTCTCTGAAGTCTGTAGGAATTGTTAAAGAAACAATTTAGTCCGTTCGTCCAGAGACTGCAGAAACTGTATAGGGTTTGGTCTTTTCTTTGGGCCTTTCTCATGAGTCTGTAGGAGCCTTTTAAATGATATAGTTAATTCTTGTGAAACTGTAGGAGCTATATAAATAAGTTTTATAGCTTGGCCCTGTTTTCTTAAGTCTGTAATAATCATGTAAGAAGAAGGTTTAGTCCGTTCTCATGAGACTGTAGGAACCATTGAAATCCTTTCTCTGGAGTCTGTAGGAATTGTTAAAGAAACAATTTAGTCCGTTCATCCAGAAATTGTAGAAACTGTATAAGGTTTGGGACTGATGTTGCTGCAAGAATTGGATTGGGAATTCTTGACTGGGTGCTAATTCAGTAGTCAAAATAAGATTAAAATGTTTGGGACTGATGTTGCTACAAGAATACTGTAGGTAATTCTTGACTGGGTGCTAATTCAGTAGCCAATATTTTAGTTTTGAATTAAACATTCTAATTGTGTTAGAAACTAGAAGTTTATTTGCCTTCTGATGAAAGATGCAGAAAGATTGAAAGTCTAATGTCTAAGGGACAAATTTAAACCAATTCAGGTTAGGACTCAGAAAGAAGAACAAGTCTTATCAATCAGGAGTTCCCTTTCGAACGGTCACTTCGTATTGCGTAGCTATACGCAGTGGGGAAACTCCTCTCCTCGATTTTACTGAAGCTTATATGTAAAACGCATTTGCAGCTGCACAGCTAGCACATTGAGCGTCTGGCTCGCTCATAGGCTGTGCTGCAGCAACTGCACATCCAATGGCGCGGGCGCCTCTGACACGCGACCAATGAGCTGGCCCTACGTCAGAGCGCCCCATGGGGGTGTGGCCTTAGCATGTATCCGTCCCCTGAATTCGCCATTATAGCAGATCTTACTCCTTCAGCGACAACTGCACGTCTCTGACTGTATTCTACTGAGCTTCGCCGTTTGAACAAGCCCACTGAGCTGAGTGAGCAGCAAATTCAGCGGACTACGCCTCTCAGCCGTTTTCCCCTGACGCCGTCTCACCTGTGGCTATCCGGCGACGACGCAATATCCTTTTCTGAAAAACAAAATTGTGATTATTATGCCTCGTTCATCATGCGCCACGTGTGGAGTCAAGCTGCATGAGGCCGATGGACACGCGAGCTGCATTTCATGCCTGGGGATTAACCACGCGGAAAATGCACTCTCTGCCGGCGGATGTGGGGCCTGCGAAAGCATGCCGATCTCCGTACTGCGAACGCGGCTAGCTCTCTCCTGAGACGGCAACGCCGCTTCACCCGCGCTTCCCTTTCCGGCCCTACTTCAGCCGAGAAAGCAAGTCATCAAACGGGTCAGGCAGAGCGGATGCCCAGTCCTTCTGGTGGCCCCTCTCTGGAGGTCCAGGCCGTGGTTCCCAGAGCTGATTCAGTTATCAGACACAGCCCTGTGGCCGGTTCTGATGAGGAAAGACCTCCTCTCTCAGGCCAACGGGACGATATGGCATCCTCGACCAGACCTATGGGCCCTCCATGTATGGCCCCTAAATGGATACCCGGGGACCTTCCTGAGAAGGTCTTGAGCACTATATCGGAAGCTAGGGCCCCGTCTACTCGGCGCCTATATGCTTTGAAGTGGTCAGGTTTTTCCAGCTGGTGCTTGAAAAATAAGTTTGACCCAGAATCCTGTGAGGTATCTGTGGTGCTCTCCTTCCTGCAGGAGCTGTTGGATGCGGGCTGTTCCCCGTCCACGCTCAAAGTGTATGTGGCAGCGATTGCAGCGCATAATGCTCTGGTGGCTGACCAATCAATAGGGAGGAATGACCTAGTGGTACGGTTTTTGAGGGGAGCTAGGAGGATTAACCCCTCCAGACCTCCTTCGGTACCCTCTTGGGACCTATCCATGGTCCTGGGGGCCCTGAAGGGCCCGCCCTTTGAACCGCTCCAGTCGGTTGGTCTAAAACCTCTCTCGCTAAAGACTGCTCTGCTGTTGGCACTGGCGTCTATCAAGAGAGTGGGTGATCTACAGGCGCTCTCTGTGAGCCCGTCATGTTTGGAGTTGGACCAGATGTCATGTTTGGAGTTGGACCAGATGACTCCAGGGTCATCCTCAAACCCAGACATGGTTATATACCTAAAGTGCTCTCAACACCGTTCAGAGCACAAGTTATTACATTATTGGCCCTCCCCCCTTCGGCTGAGGATGGGGAGGTTAATTTTCTCTGCTTGAAAAAAGCGCTAAGAATCTATCTGGAGCGTTCTGCGTCTTTTAGACAATCAGAACAGCTTTTTGTCAGCTTTGGTGGCCGATCCAAAGGTGATCCAGTCACTAAGCAAAGACTGTCTAGATGGATAGTGGATGTCATTTCTATGGCTTATACCTCTGTGGGTCAGGTTTGCCCCATAGGGGTTAAGGCTCATTCAACTAGAGGCATGGCCTCGTCATGGGCTTGGTCTTCTGGTTTTCCCATTCAAGATATTTGTGATGCGGCCGGCTGGTCTTCACCTTCCACATTCATGAAGTTTTATAATTTGGAGGTACCTTCGCTACAGGCGGGGGTGCTATCAGTATGATTGGGGCCCGACGGTGTCTGGTCTAATCGGAATATTACTGTGCATAATCACTTACACACATATATAAAACCCGCTTTGGCCGGTTATTTTTACATGTTAACTGTCCCGACAGTGTCTGGGTTCATTAGTATATTATGTTGGTGTGTCACTGACTCATACATATTTAGATCTGGCGGTGTCTGGTCTAGTATGTATAGATAGTATGGTCTAGTATGTATAATATAAAGTATATTTATATATTATATTCGTATGGGTTTCTGGCTTGTTCAGTGAGCTCAGGGGTCTGAGTTACAGTAGCAGCCAGTTACTTATGTGCGGCGTTTTGCATGGCGTCCCCACTGCGTATAGCTACGCAATACGAAGTGACCGTTCGAAAGGGAACTACTCGGTTACTGGCATAACCTCGGTTCCCTGAGATAGGGAACGAGTATTGCGTAGCAGGCCGCACTATAGTAACCTGGAGTGTTGTCGCTTCAGTTGTTATATCTGCTATAATGGCGAATTCAGGGGACTGATATAGGCTAAGGCCACACCCCTATGGGGCGCTCTGACGTAGGGCCAGCTCATTGGTCGCGCGTTGGCAGTTGCAGCAGCACAGCCTATGAGCGAGCCAGACGCTCAATGTGCTAGCTGTGCAGCTGCAAATGCGTTTTACATATAAGCTTCAGTAAAATCGAGGAAAGGAGTTTCCCCACTGTGTATAGCTACGCAATACTCGTTCCCTATCTCAGGGAACCGAGGTTACGTTAGTAACCGAGTAGTTTTCTTTTCTAGATATGAAACAAAGAAACTTAGTCTAAACGTGAATGTTTTGTTTTGAATGTCTGCCATTTCCAAAAGATCACAACTCCAAAATAAAAGCTTCAAGAGGATTCAAGCATTCAAGAGGATGCAAAGTTTCACCATGAACTCTTATACTGTAATTTTAAGAAGGAACCTGCATACAGCATGTGTACATGATATCTATTTGTTTTATGTTCTTTATTTTTTTTTTATGTGATCAAATATGATCAAAGGAGGGATTGAAAGATTTTGTATTTTCAGTCATCAGATTCATTTACATTGTGACTGTGTATCAGATGTAATCCACTCTGTCTGTGTCTGCAAAGGTGTGTGCAAAATGGCCCATACAGATGAATGGCCCATTCAGATGTATGGCCCATAGAAACTGATTGGTGTGAATGAATAAAAAGAATCAGCATTGCTCAAAGTGGATTAGCAAGTTAGATCGATCTCCTGTGGGAGGTCCTAACAGGTTTCTATTGTTTGTAGCCCATAGGCAATGTCTTCATGTTCTGTCTCACAAACAGAACTTTGGGTTAAGATTGTTGAAGGGCGACATGCTAACATCGCTGCTGAAGGACTGCTGCACTACAAACCTTCAATAAATTCTTCTCCCCACAAGAACTCTGGTCAAGCTTACTTATTTTATGTATTGGAGAAATCTAATACATTGGTGAGCCACCCAAACCACTGCTCGGCCAAATACACCAAAATCTAACACTATGCCTTCAAGTAGCAAGCGAACAGAAGGTACGGTGAAAAAAACATGGATAATTAGGATTAAAATACTTGTGAAATTGAAATCTGCGAGCAATCTACGAATGGAATAAATCTTTAAATTACGATTTTCGTAATTGTAAACTGTTATATCCTTAGTAAGAAGGAATGAAGTGTCATGATCCTGGTTTTCTTTTCCTCTTTCTCTGTCTCCCTCTTGTGGTCACACACTCACTCGCACACTCACTCACACAATCACGCACACACATCCACTCCTCCGCTCATTATCTCTTACAGCTGTTTCCCCTTTCGTTCCCTTCTCCTCACCTGTTCCCTTTTTTCTCTTGATTGTCTCTGCTTCTTATTCCCTCTTCCTAGCCCTGTCTTGTTGTCGGATTATTCAATGACCTCTCGTGAGAAACGTCTGTTCTCTAGTCCTGTCCTGTCCTGTCCTGTCCTGTCCTGTCCTGTCCTGTCCTGTCCTGTCCTGTCCTGTCCTGTCCTGTCCTGTCCTGTCCTGTCTGTGGAAAGTGAAACCATTAATTCTGCTGTGAGTAATACTGCCATCAGACTGTGTATTATCCAGCTGTGCCTGTTTGCAGAGTACCTGTTCAGCGCCTGCGCATGGCTGTTCACCCTTTCTGCTGTCTTCACTATTCCTGACTGGCTGAATGCATCTCGGGGTCCCTGCCTCTGTCCTCGTGGAAGTTTATGCTGATTTTCTAAAGATCCAGTCGTCTGGCAGTTTCTGTTCTGGCTCTGATTAATGCCTGTGATTTGTGTTCTAATTATTCATTGAGGACTATTTCCTTTATTCATTAAAGACTGTTAACTGCATCCCGCCCTGGTCTTCCATCGTTCTTACCATAACATGAACGGCATTCTTAAATAAGGAATTCTTTAATGAACAATAGAAGTAGCAAAATAGTACAGCGCAGATAGCAGCTGGTGCAACACTTCAGACACTTCAGAACACAACATATTCCCACATCACTTAAAGCAAACTGTCTACACAGATATTTAAGAACAAAAGGGAAACACAATAACAAAGTCACAAAATTACCATAGTATTCACTTGGTTATGTAACATAATTACTAATATCAATCAGACTTGTAACCGCACTGGGTAGCACATTAACATTAGCTCAAATGATCTATAGGGAATTTGAATAATTAATCATGAATATGATTAATATATTGCATATTACAGTTACATTAAATTATCGAAGTTGAAAATAGATCATTGTATGTATGATTACCCAGACAGCATGGTAACATTGATTCAATATTGAGTTTTGATCCAAACCATCATTTTGGTTGACATCAAAATTTCAATGTTTAAAGTGTGTTGGATCAGCATTGAAATGTTGATGAAAGTGAACAGCACACATGGGTGAAGACAGTGACATTGAACTAACAGTGAGTCTTAGTTTATGAGCACAATATCTTGCAGGCATGTATCTGTGTAAAACACTACTGGGTGTTTCCCAATCAGTGGGGCGTTTCAGTTCATGATGGGCACTTTCAATGGTGTTACCTCATTTGCTCTAATACACTGGGGGTTTGGTTTAGGGGTGGGCCCTCATGATTTTAGCAAGTCTTTTGAAAAATTGTTGAAAAACACCAATTGTAGTTTGAAAATTGGCACTAATTGGTATACGCCCATTTTGGTTTTGCATGTGGGCTTCTCAGTAGTTAATTGATGCTTCCTTATTAGAGAGAAAACACAAGGTGCATCCTATACGGAAGTCTTGTGTGTTTGACATGCATGAACTCTCCGAGTTTCAAACAATGGTGCATATAATGTATTTCTGTTTTTAGCATGCTTTTTACTTGCATTTTATTTATTGTTACTAAATCTACTAACATACATTAATTTTCAAAGTAAGTAAAGTGTTGAAATAAAATCGCACAGATAGCATGGGAACATTGATACAATGTTGAGTTTTGATCCAAACCATAATTTGGGTTGAGATTGACATTTCAGTGTTTAAAGTGTGTTGGATCAGCATTGAAATTTTAATGAAAGCCAACAGCACACATGGGTGGAGACAGTGACATTGAACTAACAGTGATTTGTAGTTGATGAGCACAAGATCATTCAGGCATGTATCTCTGCAGAACACTAGTGGGTGTTTCTCTATCAGTGGGGCGTTTTCAAACCACAATGGGCATTTTCAACCGCTTTACCTGATTTGCTCTAATCCATTGGGGGCTTGGTTTAGGGGTGGGGTGGTTTAGCAAGTCTGTTGAAAAATGGTTGAAAAACATTTATTGTAGTTTGAAATTGGCCACTGATTGGTAAACGCCCATTTTGGTTTTGCATGCGCACTTCTCAGTAGTGTAACGCTTCCTCATTAGAGAGAAAACATAGGTGCATCCTAATACAGAAGTCTTGTTTGTTGAAGCACCTGACATACTTACATGACTTCTCTAGCACAGTTTCAAACAATGGTGCATCTACATACTTAAAAAATGCACATTGCTTTAGTAAAGTTTATTACGAATTTCCTGAATAAAGTTCTAACGTCATTCAACACATTTCTTGAAGTGCAGGAGACATAAACATAAGCAAGAAAGTTACACTGCAAACATAGCCCATGTCTTGCATCCATCAGTGTTTGCATGCAGAGCACATTGCTCCTTTAGTAGGAATGAAGGCTGACGAAGATTGACAATAAAGAAAAAAGCACCCCCCTCCAGATAATTCTGAAATTGATTATACACCGAGTTGTTGTCGACAGCATAATCACCTGACCTGGGACTTGATGATATCCTGTGCCTTATCACTGCTTAATCAGTTAATCATTCATATTCCTGAATCTGTATTAAATTTGAGAAATGTAACTGATTTCCAATCAGTTTAGCTTGATTCCACTGAAACACAATAACAAAAAACATCTTGTGTTTATTAAGAAAGTGACTGACATGGCTATTTTGTTATATTTAAAGAGATTAAGGCCTACATAAGGTGAATCTGCAACTTTAAAGGGATAGTTCAGCCCGAAATGAAAATTCTGTCATCATTTACTCACCCTCAAGTTGTTCCAAACCTGTATGAATTTCTTTCTTCTGCTGCACACAAAAGAAGATAGAGTGAAGAATGTTGGCATCCAGACAGTTGATGGTAGCCATTGACTTCCATGGTATTTATTTTCTACTATGGAAATCAATGGCCACCGTCAACTTTCTGGTTACCAACATTCTTTAAAATATCTTCTTTTGTGTTCAACAGAAGAAAGAAACTCATACAGGTTTGGAACAACTTGAGGGTGAGTAAATGATGACAGAATTTTCATTTCTGGCTGAACCATCCCTTTAAAGAAATTTTCATTGAAAAAACCTAAGTTATTTTATTTTACAAGATAAACTTGTTACTTGAACGCTATGTAGTTTCACAGAAAATGAACTGAGATATAGTTAATGGCTATAGCTCATAAGTGTTTGTTCCTCTTCATGAAGTCATGAGTTTAGCTCCAACACCTGCATGGAAGTTTCCATTGATCCTAATGACCTTGATTAGCTGCTTCAGGTGTGTTTAATTAGGGCTGGAGATAAAATTGGACACCCCTGCCATAGTGATTTCTTTTGATATTGAAGCATTAATTGATTTTAGAAAAATAAATGAAATACTCAGAATTTAACAATACTTTAATCATAGTTAGAATATTTTGTGTTCAGCAACTTTTTTAAAAAAGTGAATCGTATTGTGTTTAGTATATTAACATTCTTGAATGTGGCAACTGAATTGACTTGTTCTCGAGTAACATCATGCTTTCTTTTTCAGATTTCAGAGAACCCAAAGGAAAAGAGGCAGTAGTCTGATGTATGACAGATTTTTAAAAACCTGAACTGTTGGACCACCTGTAGTTATGACATCAGACTTCTGAAGCCAATTTTATTTTTAAAGGTTGAAATGCTTTTGTCCTATTTCTCCCCCTTTCTTTTTTAAAGAATGATCTTTTAATATATTTTTGTCATTGATTGATTGAATAAAATAAATTAACTCAACTGCTGGAAATGTGTCATTTATATTTTAAAAGGTTTTTGCCAAATTTTTGGTCAGGAATTTGTTGACGCATCATCAGGGACGTCACTAAGATTGGAAGACCAGGGGGGCTTAGCCCCCAGGGTATTTGTAACTTTATTTATAGAAAATCTTACATTGAATTTGAGTAAAAAACAACTATGTATAGGCCTATGTTTAGCTGTATTTGTCTCTTCAACCCCGTCACACCTACATTTTTTTTTATTTTTTTTTTATGAATAAGTAATTTAATGTTTGTTGAACTTAGTCAGAAATGTTCAGAGCAATCATAAGAATACTGATGTTAGTTCAAATTCTGAAGTTAAGCCACATCTTTGATAAAAAATGAAAGGGTTGCTGTCACAAAAAGTGCCCATTTCAGGCTTTAGTATAGCATAAGTGTAAAATTATATGTAAATGTTATGGTGCATGTGTGGCAGCTTTGACTAGAGGTACACTAAAGATTTAAGAAAGTTACCGACTACGCCACCCGGGGGCCTCTTTCCGAGGAAATGCCCTTTAATTAACCAAGGCTCAGAGGTTCGTTGATCAGAGTCAGATATCAGACATGGTTGAGTATCAAACAATACAAAACTTTATTTTCGCAATAAAAGCATATCACATTTTATTTAAGACAACACCAATCAAAATAATCTAAAATAATCTGAACACAAAATTACACGGACGCTCGCTTCAGAATGGGGCGATTGCTCTCTTTAGCAGAACGGATATAGCGATCATACGTGCACACTCACTGCACTCTCACTTCACACCTCACTGTGAACACAGCACTCAGGCAAAAGAACCCACCACCACAATCGGGAAAAGACGCTTATTTTCTGCTACTGGCTGCCCCAATTCTGAAGAGAGAAAGAAAATAACACGAAACACACACACAATATCCAAAACATTAAACAGAGCAGCTGGCAATTTAAGACACAATTTTAAAAGAGTTCACCACATCAGTTTGGCTCATCACATCGAGGTGCCACGTCCGGTCACCCCTACAATGCTGGGTGGACAGAAATGGACACAACAGCCAACAATGTAGAATAGAGAAACACCTCTTTTGGGCTGCCCTCAAGGTATCCACACAAGAAACATACACATACATAAACTTGGTCACACACCAAATATGTCACACAGAATATATACATATATATATGGATAATATATCCAGCAAACTCAAATCAATAGAAAAGAAAATATATATAAAATTAATCCACAAAACAAAGAACTGAAGAAAATTATATAATGCTTAAAGTAATGTCAAAAAAGGAAACACTAAAAACCTCCTATCTTCTAAAAATGTAATTATACACCATTTATTTCTATATATAAAATTATACAAATATCAGAACTAAACCCATTTTATTCTTTTTTTTTTTTTCAATTTAATAATTGTTTAAGTTTAAAAACATCCAGAATGTTTTTTTTAGTCCAAAAAATAAATAAATTATGTCATTCATGGTGCTATACTGCCCTCTTGTGTTCAAAGTCAGGTTGGCCTATTGTATCTATATATATATCTATATTTTTATTTATTTATTTTTTGTTACATATATATATATATATATATATATATATATATATATATATATAATGTATATATGTATCTTTTTTTGTTATATATATATATATATATATATATATATGTAAATATAGCTGCGAGCAGCGATGGAGGGCCCAAGCCGGTGAGCAGCTATATTTATTATTATTATTATTATTACTATTTTTCTTACGACTATTCAGGCACTTTTGGGGCCCTTAACATGCTCGAAAACTCTTGAAACTTTGCACACAGGTCAGAACCCGCGGCCATCAGGGCCGGGCTGAAGCTGGTTACCGGGCGTGGCAGGGGGGCTCGACAGCGCCCCCTAGAACGGGGTCCGAAAACTTGGTCCATTAATCAAACATGCTTGCATGTAATCATATGAAACTCGGTACACATACAGATCTCATCGGGCCGAACAACTTACGCACTCTATGTTATTAGCTCCGCCCAACAGGAAGTCGGCTATTTATGGTTGTTTGGAAAACACATACAGTGGAATATGAAAGACTCCTCCTAGGGAACCTATCTATCTATCAATCTAGATGTAGATGACTATCCATCTATCTAGAGATGCTATCCATGCGATCCATGTTAATGGGTTGACTGGTTTTATTTGGTGCTAATTGAGGTGAAGACTTCATAACATAAGCCTAATCAAACATAGACAGTATTTATTTATATTTGAAACCTGGTAAGATGCATCACATTTGTAGAAAATAAATTGGATAAAAAATATAATTGATTGATCCCAGGATGTAAATTAGTTCTGTTACAATTGCTCACATTTAAGAAAAGAAATAAAAAGCATATGTTAAATCTTAAAAATTAGGATGACTTGTGCATGTTTGAAATAACATGAGGGTGAATAAATGTAGACAGAATGTTTTGAATTTTGAGTGAACTATCGGATGTTTCTGTAATTTGGTCCCTGTAAAGGATCTTGATGGCACCTTGCTCGCAATAGTGATACATTTTATAGTCATTTTTTATATATATATATATATAAAGGTTATGTTGCTTAACAAATTTTCATTACAACTGCATCGATCAAGAACCACATCTGTACACTTTTCCCCAATCAAATGTTAACTTTTAAAGTTTGAAAACTTGAGGTATAGATATACAGCTAGAATGGTATTAATGTGCAAAAGAAGGCAATCTTATCTTGGTAAAAAAAAAATGTTTTCATAAAATTGCAATCTAGATATTTTCTTTGGCCTACACAAGAAAAATTAAATGAAAAAAATATAGGGACAAATTAATTAAGTTCTTATATATGTCCTGCCCTGAGCACAAGCTCTCATTCTAATCCTGTAAATCTTAAATATATTCTATAAAGTATAAAATACCCTATTTAAACACTAAGTCTTAAAAAAATTAAATGGATAATATCACCTGTGTACTTAATTACTGTTTGTCTGTGTTGAGCGCACAATATTTGAACAAAAAGGTTTCAATAAGCGCCACTTGCTTGTGATACCTTCAAATGTAAGCACAACAAAAGTCCATGTTGTTCTCTAAAGACAGATATTGATTAACCTGCATTGATTGCTTACCTCCACCGTAACTGATTTTCCCACACAAATGTTAATGATTTCATGTTAGAGCTAGAATGACCACTAATGTGTTTATTTACAAAAAGGCATGAGGAAGAAAAAGAAGGCAATTTTATCTAAATTTTGATAAAACTGCAATTTAAATATATTATTTCTATAAGTTCTACAAAAAAGGACAAAATAGATAGGCTGAATAACCTGATCTATGGCATGTTAAATGGTGGTAGTCTAGTCTATGAACAGTAGCTAAACCCCCCTAAGCCCACAGAAATGGTTAGACCCAAGCCTTCAGCAACCAATGACACTGACCCGTTCAAACTGATTTTAATTGTATTTCACGCGTCCTTTTCGCCTGGTTGGAAACTTCACACATTTTTGTACTGCCTGTTTGGGTTGACTGTTTACACGTCAAAAGCGTGCGTTTTGTCCTAGTCAAAACACACGTTTTCAACGCCCATTTTTGTTATTATAAACGCGCGTCAAAAACGCGCGTTTTCGGTGACCCCAAAGCGCACGTTGCAAACGTGCGTTTTAAATAGCAGATCACATGTCGAGGACGCGCGTTTTAATGATGCGCGTTTTCAGTGACCACAAAGCGCACGTTAAGAACGCGCGCTTTTATGGCAAATCGCGCGTCAAAGACGCGCGTTTGTCTGTCAAAACGCACGCTTTTGACGTGTCAGTGTGCAATCAGACGCCTGACCAGGCGTTTATGAATACTTTGGCTTGCCATACAAATGCACGCGAGAGATCCACACGCGCAAAGCAATCCACAAATGCACGCGAGAGATCCACACACACACACAGCGATCCACACACACGGCAATCATGCATTATTGTCCTTACTCGCATTGCTTTGCTGCTCACAACACAATCCACAACTTTGCTTTATCTGTACCTGTAATTTCAGAGTCTTTTGCATTGGTGTTCTGCCTTAAGAATGCCCCTGAATATGCGCTTTTGTATCTGTGGAATCTTTTGAGACTGTCGTTCCGTGGCCATGATTCACAAATGCACACAAGCCTATCTGTCCCATAGACTGTGATCTGTCCCCATTACCTGCAAAGATGCTATATGGTGTCTTCCTCCAGAGGGCGCTAACCGGCCTTCGAGCTGAATCTCCCAAAGGGCTGGATTCATTTCGTTTTCTGACTTGGCGAGACAACTTAAGTCTAAACATTTTTCACTAAATATCACATACATACATGCAAATGTAGAGTAAAACCAAACCCCCTTTTTTATTCTTCAACGTGAAATCAGAATAGGCTATATAACCTATTAAGAAAACCATTCAGATAACAGGAAAGCTTTAAAGTATTTATGTAACTGTTGGCAAACTACAAGGCTGTACGTTTTCTTTTGTTTATATTATTGTAGTTCTGAATGTACTTTGTGTAATGTAATAACCCCTCCCCTCACACACATATTAAATCCGTTTTTTCGTTTTTTCCAAAAAACGAAAAACGAGATTTCGGCTTGATTTTTCGTTTTTTAGTTCACAGGCAAAAAAACGAATAAATTACTTCAAAATTCCTTTTGCACATGTGGACGGTCATGAGGCGCCCCTGTCAGCCGATTGGTCAAGAAAATCTGAGCATGTGACGTCATCGGTAGTTCCCCAGGTTTATTCAACAAAATAATAGTCCTATGGCTCTGCGTACCGCATATTAAACTGTTCAGGGCAGGTCCTGGGCTTACTTATGTGCAACTTAACGCGTTTCAGAGAAATATTTATATATCAGAAATATTAAATATTAATCTGCTGCACCCAGACGGTTTTATTAGCTGTGCGGAGTTAAATCTGTCTGGTGCTGCGCTAGGCAAGCAATGTTCAGTCAAGTGTAGCATACGCAGCTGTCATAACTCTTCTTTTAGACAATACGCTCAGTTTTGGACAAGGGGTGGTTATTGCAAATACTGTAGGTCTAATGCAAAACTGCTGATGGTGGTTGGTACCGCGATGATGGTAGCCTACATAAAATTGTACTGTAACTGTAGCTAATCATAGCCGCGAGAGTGAGACAGCGAGATTATTGACAGGACGATAGCGGAGGAAAAAGCGCAAGATTTTGTTAGTAAAAAAATATTTATTTGTTTAATATAAGTGAGTTTGTCTTTGAAAACAACAACAAAACAGTGAAATAACAGTGTGATCACAAAACTGAGCGTTCGTTTTAAAGGTAAAAATGTATATTTTATTTATTTGTTATTTATTTGTTAGCCTATGTTGTTGTTATTCCGTCTTAATCGTTTTGTTAATTCAAGTTTAATACTATGCAGGAGTTTTTTTTATTGTAGCCTACTATTTTATTGTTGTTGTGTTTTCATTAAAAAATAACAATGAACCGCATTCGTTTGAAAGGTGAATAGGTCAGGGAACGACAACTGGCGGCCCGCGGCCATGAGATAAATTGTGTTATCTCATCCGTCTTATTCGCTTTGTTAATAACGAATAGGCTAATGTTAATTAAAATTGTTCAAAGAGTGGAGGAAGATGTTGTCAAACATTAAAAAAATCTAAAATAAGCGCTATATGCTGAACGTACCCTCGTTCACTGTTCGATTTCCTTAGGCTACTTACGGAGCGGGTCAAATTGACAAATTGGTCAAATTGTTTTTTAACCATTTTTAAAACCTTTTCATTTTTATAAACAGTATAGGCCTACTGACTTTTTTTGCATAATTTTTTTTTACGCTTTCATTGTTTCTTATACATTTTATGCTTATAACATCATAACTAAACAATTAAATGTAGCTGTATAATAAATGTCAGTCTAAAATAGTAGGCTACAATAAAAAAAACTCCTGCATAGTATTAAACTTGAATTAACAAAACGATTAAGACGGAATAACAACAACATAGGCTAACAAATAAATAACAAATAAATAAAATATACATTTTTACCTTTAAAACGAACACTCAGTTTTGTGATCACACTGTTATTTCACTGTTTTGTTGTTGTTTTCAAAGACAAACTCACTTATATTAAACAAATAAATATTTTTTTACTAACAAAATCTTGCGCTTTTTCCTCCGCTATCGTCCTGTCAATAATCTCGCTGTCTCACTCTCGCGGCTATGATTAGCTACAGTTACAGTACAATTTTATGTAGGCTACCATCATCGCGGTACCAACCACCATCAGCAGTTTTGCATTAGACCTACAGTATTTGCAATAACCACCCCTTGTCCAAAACTGAGCGTATTGTCTAAAAGAAGAGTTATGACAGCTGCGTATGCTACACTTGACTGAACATTGCTTGCCTAGCGCAGCACCAGACAGATTTAACTCCGCACAGCTAATAAAACCGTCTGGGTGCAGCAGATTAATATTTAATATTTCTGATATATAAATATTTCTCTGAAACGCGTTAAGTTGCACATAAGTAAGCCCAGGACCTGCCCTGAACAGTTTAATATGCGGTACGCAGAGCCATAGGACTATTATTTTGTTGAATAAACCTGGGGAACTACCGATGACGTCACATGCTCAGATTTTCTTGACCAATCGGCTGACAGGGGCGCCTCATGACCGTCCACATGTGCAAAAGGAATTTTGAAGTAATTTATTCAATTTTTTGCCTGTGAACTAAAAAACGAAAAATCAAGCCGAAATCTCGTTTTTCGTTTTTTGGAAAAAACGAAAAAACGGATTTAATATGTGTGTGAGGGGAGGGGTTATTACATTACACAAAGTACATTCAGAACTACAATAATATAAACAAAAGAAAACGTACAGCCTTGTAGTTTGCCAACAGTTACATAAATACTTTAAAGCTTTCCTGTTATCTGAATGGTTTTCTTAATAGGTTATATAGCCTATTCTGATTTCACGTTGAAGAATAAAAAAGGGGGTTTGGTTTTACTCTACATTTGCATGTATGTATGTGATATTTAGTGAAAAATGTTTAGACTTAAGTTGTCTCGCCAAGTCAGAAAACGAAATGAATCCAGCCCTGGGAGATTCAGCTCGAAGGCCGGTTAGCGCCCTCTGGAGGAAGACACCATATAGCATCTTTGCAGGTAATGGGGACAGATCACAGTGTATGGGACAGATAGGCTTGTGTGCATTTGTGAATCATGGCCGCAGAACGACAGTCTCAAAAGATTCCACAGATACAAAAGCGCATATTCAGGGGCATTCTTAAGGCAGAACACCAATGCAAAAGACTCTGAAATTACAGGTACAGATAAAGCAAAGTTGTGGATTGTGTTGTGAGCAGCAAAGCAATGCGAGTAAGGACAATAATGCATGATTGCCGTGTGTGTGGATCGCTGTGTGTGTGTGTGGATCTCTCGCGTGCATTCGTGGATCGCTGTGTGAGAGAGAGAGAATAGGCTTGTTTGAGATGCGCCTTGCCTCGCCTGAAATGTATGCGAGAGTAGGCGGCTGCAGTGAGGGGAGGAGTGAAAAAAGCGCAGGCAAGCCGGACAGTTCTCTCTTCTCGCAGTGGATCTGACACCTGTGAGATCAAAGATGGATATCGCGGGATTCACGGGATTCACGCTTGTGCACAGTGTTGCTAATAAACTGGATGGAATTTAAGTTCTGTTGCTTTTAAATGAAAATAAATATAATGTACAAGACACCTAAAGTAGTAATTATTTAATTCCATTCCAAATACATATTTATAAAAAAAATGTTTCTTTAATACAGACGTGTTTTTAAAAAAAAAAATTGTTTGTTTGTTTTTTAATAAAAAGTACATCGCATAACCCATAGAGATCGCACTGTCAGATAGTTTGGGAATATTCACACATTTGTATACACATAAAACATGATATCAGAGTTTTAAAATCAAACATTTTAAAAGAGAACAATACATCACGGTTGTTTAAGCCAATGAACATTAAGCTGTGTCGTCAGTAAGTCGTTTCCCATCATGCTTTTGATCAGCGCAGTCGGTGGAGAGCAACTGCGCGCGACTGCAGAATCCGACACATGCGTCTTGCGCTCGCGAGAGTTTTTTGACATACATCAGCATGACATCAGAGCAAGGCGGACCACACTCGGACACATTTCTAACCGGCATGCATCTCGCGCTGATCACCGGTGATCGGTTCTGCGCAGATTTTGCTCATCTCAAACAAGCCTAATCTCTTGCGTGCATTTGTGGATTGCTTTGCGTGTGGATCTCTCGCGTGCATTTGTGGATTGCTTTGCGCGTGTGGCTCTCTCGCGTGCATTTGTGGATTGCTTTGCGTGTGTGGATCTCTCGCGTGCATTTGTGGATTGCTGCGTGCACATGTGGATCTCTCGCGTGCATTTGTGGATTGCTGCGCGCACATGTGGATCTCTCGCGTGCATTTGTGGGAGGTTTTGAGACTGTTTTCACTCCATATGTTGTGAATATGAAAAATGTATGCTGTATTTTGAATGTTATGTTGCCTTTAAGAGAATGTGATGTGTAGTTCACTGACTATCAGGAGAGAGTAACGCGAATGGGGAGATGACGTCAGAGCACGCGGAGAGATGAGATGTAAGCACAGAGAAATCGGCAGAGATAATTCTGAGAGAAATTAACAGTGATTTTGACGTAAAACTAGACAAAACGTCTAGAGATATATTTATTTTATTTGAACTGAACTATACGAGTGATTTTGAGTTAGTTTTGAGTGTTTTTATCGTGGACACGGCGATGAAACGGACTGAGCTCATCACTGTGTGGAACAAGATGGCGAGCCTCCCAGCGAATCCTGATTAAAACGAAACCATCGAACGATTTCATCGGATCCTCTGCTCAGTTTTCCCCGGACGGAGGAAAAGGACTGTGCAGGACGACAGAGTGAACTGACGTCGAAATCTTATCTTTTCTCTTCTCAGTCAACAGAAGTCTATTTTCCCCTTTCACCACAACGGTAGGCCTGAACTGTTGCATATAACGTTCACTGGGGTATGGACGATATTTTTTCTCTTGAATTCAGAGACTGGTATTTGAAAAAAACACTACTGAATTTATGGATATTTTAACTGTTTATATATTGACAGTTGAATTGGTCTTTATCGTTTGTTCATTGTTCATTGCTTGTTTTTTTGTTTTTTTACTTTAAAGAGAAGGGTTTATTGTGTGAAATAATTGAGATATAATTGTAATTTTTATTTTATTTTTATTTCTGAGTTGAACTGGGGAAAAAAAGGGAAACTAATCCATTGTGGATTTCGATTAAGAAACTTAAAACCTAAAATTAGTTCAAATAAGGAACTATAAAACTAAAAGATAAATATGTAAAAAGAAAATATTGAAATAAGAGTTAACCCCCTGGGGTCGACAATCACGCCGGCGTGATCTGCTCGTTTTTTTCCTTATCAGTGCAAAAGAGATTCAAAATACTCTGTTGATTTTGAGCTTACATGCTTGTGTCATACATCAATCGATCCTGTTAAGTGTGTATTTTTTTGTGTATACTCACAATAAAAACAACATGTAGTGCTTTTTGCCAACTAAAGAAAAATAAACATGATGCGAGTTCTGCTTTCTCTGTTAGTGAAGTCCATTCTGAAACGCGTTCGAAAATGAACTGTAACTCAGCGAATACTCAGTCAAACAGGCATACAGACACACAGGCATGAACATTTACAGTTTATGTAATATGTATGAAAAGAGAGAGATGTCAGTCGTTCTCATCTCAGCTCATTATGTTTTAATGTGACCCCGCCCACGGAGAGCGCACGCTATTCAAACGCAAATTATCTGAGGCAATCCATGCAAACCTGTGAAACACCCACATCAGCTGGATAACACACACAGCGAGTTCACTTTCAGGCTCATGTACTTTACGACGCTGTGAGGAATAATACTATATTAATAATAATCCTGGAAAATTTACCTCAGAAGTGCTGGAAGTTTCATTTCGAGGAGCAACGGATCCAGGAATAGGTCAGTTCTATATTTTCTTTGTTCTAATCGCAAGTGTCTGTATGCTGTGTGAATGAATGAACGCACAGATGCATGCTGTTGTGTAGCTACTACAGCTGGCACAAATAGGCCTAGTTTAAAAATGAATCGCATTTTTGTGTGTGAATGAATGAACAGCTTTCACCAAACTCTATTGCTATACTGAGATGAGTAAAAATCGACTACAATAATCGGATAGATTATAAAGTTTTTACTGTAAAATACTGCCACATCAAATAAGCTTATAATGTTGCCAATTTCTGCTCATATGTTTTATATATATATATATATATATATATATATATATATATATATATATATATATATATACAGTGCAATGCATAAGTTAATACACCCATGCTAAAGTTGACTAAAAAGAGGAATAAAAAATCATATTTTGGAAATTGAACTTAATGCCTTAATTTAAAAAATTAGGAAAAATCCAACCTTTTAGGACACCAATTTTCTTTGTGAATGAATAATGTATCGTAAATAAATAAATGTTCTTCCTTAAAATACATGGTGCTTTAGTGTGTACACCCCTATGTTAAATTCCCATAGAGGCAGGCAGATTTTTACTTTTAAGTATTTTTTTTAAATTAATTTTTAGGATACTATGCATCCTGATAAAGTTCCCTTGGCCTTTGGAATTAAAATAGCCCCACATCATCACATAGCATTCACCATACCTAGAGATTGGCATGGTTTTATTTCAGTTAGCCTAAAAGCTAGTTTGATTTGCATTGAGAGATGATCTTATGGAAAGTACCCCATGCCAATAAAGCATCACAATAAAGAGTTAATGTTTAATGAGTTAAATGACAACATACCATTTTTCAACCGAGCGAATCTGCACATGAGAGGCCTTCAGAAGTCATAACTTCAGGGGTAGGTCAGTTGGCGAAAACACTGTGTGTGTAAAAATCAAATACTGTATTACACTTTTCAAAGTTAGAATAAAAAGTTAAGTGTCACAAAGTCTGACACAAGGCCATTAACTTGTTCTTTTTGCTAACATTACAGCTAACTGTAGGAAAGTGTAAAGAAAACACCATACAAAACATTACAATCGCACCCGGCAATACGATAAGTGTTACGCTAGTGATGCTAAACAATTTCAAAACAGGGTGTTTCAGAAGAAATGCAAACAAAATCTTTTAAACAAAGTCTTGTTTCAGAGTCGATATGCTCCGGTGAAAACTATGTGAACTTTGATGAGGCCGAGAACAATAGCGCTTTTATTTAACAATTATTTTCAATAATATTGAAAAACGGTTCAATAACAATGTTCAATATAAACAAGAATCCAACTGTAATGCAACTGTGCTTGTTTCACATATAACCGATGATTTATCTAACGATTGAAATTTACGATATGTTAAAACATTTCGGCATTATGCAGAATAAAAAGAAGATCATAAAAAGAAGAACAATTATTAAGACACAACGTCTGTTTTCTGGCCTAAAAGACCGATGCCTAAAACTCAAAGTATTGTGGACAGACTGAAAAATGAATCAACCCCCCTTTCACGTAAAAATACCATCAACCGTAATTCATTAGCTTAACCGTTGTTTAGCGACACACATACACAAAATAACTGTGTAATGATAACAAAATAAGTGTAATAGTTAGACGAGTTTTAAGTGTAATAGGTAACAGAAAAACAGCAATACTCATCCTTTGTTTCGTAGACATAGCAGAAAGATGTTCTAAAAGAAATATGATTTGTTTAGTCTTGTAGTCGTGTAGAAGGACCTATAATGTATAGGATACATTCCTATATGAACATGTTTGACCACGCTCTGAGACTATGTACTTTTTGCAAACTGTACAAAAACAAAAAGAAACAAGATGTCAATGACAGACATTCAAAAGCTAAAACGGATCACTATAGTGGCTTTTCTGTATTTGTTTTAAATGGCTCATGATGATTTAGAATTTACTTTTGTGCAATTTTATCAGCAGGTTTTACCAAAGTGTGGAACTTTGTTAAACAGCCTCAAGCTTTGATGAATATGCATCTCTCGGTGCAATAGTTTAAGTGTAAAACAGCATGCACTTTGTGTGATTCGTATTTGTGTGATTGATATCAATTTAGTCAAACAGAAAGACTATCGCTTAAATTCTTAATCGTCATTTATTTCTATAAACGGCTCTCAAAGAAACGTCTTCACTTAAAACACATACAGTCCAACATACAACATGTGAAACAGTGTCGCCTGCTATCTGAACAAGATGACTAAATCTAGCAGAGTAATAAAACCATCATCATTTGGAAACTTTTGTGTATGTATTTGTGTATCACAAATTCTTAGTGAATTGGTCTTTTGAATCTTACATGGACGCATGTGATTCCTGTATAAAGATGATGTTTTAAAGTTAGTCCATAGGGTGTGGAACTTTGCATCACTATGGTGTGACAAAATACACCCACAGATACACTGATACTAAGTAGGAGAATATCTAACTGTATAGTGTGAACATTCCATTTTTTTTAAATAATACATCTCTTTAATTTTGCGCTGGATGTTGAAGTGTTAGTTAATAACAAACAAAAACTTTAAATCAACATAATATTAATAAAATATGGTAGAATTACAGTTTGAAAATGTTTATTTACAACTTTTTGCGTTGTGAGTGAGACCTCGCAATGTTAGAGAAATCTAACATTGCAGGGTTGCACTATGCCTGAAACTTAGTCATCAACATCTAAACTAAACATTATCATGATTTAGTTGTATTTTAAAACACAGTTTTTTCTTTTTTCTTAAAAATGATCTTGTTTAATCGTATTCATATTTATCAGGCTGATATTTGTAGAAATTAGCAAAAAGAACAAGTTAATGGCCTTGTGTCAGACTTTGTGACACTTAACTTTTTATTCTAACTTTGAAAAGTGTAATACAGTATTTGATTTTTACACACGCAGTGTTTTCGCCAACTGACCTACCCCTGAAGTTATGACTTCTGAAGGCCTCTCATGCGCAGATTCGCTCGGTTGAAAAATGGTATGTTGTCATTTAACTCATTAAACATTAACTCTTTATTGTGATGCTCCCCAACAGATATTTTATTCTAATATTACTTATTCTAACCCTACCAGTCCACTAATACTCTACTAACACTAATGAGAGTTTACTTTACACACTCTGACTCTCACAAGCGAGTTAGTGGGCATGCAGGTGCAACACTACTATAGTCAACAACCAAATTATGACTTAAAACTGTTTTAAGTATTACATTAAAAAGGTGTAATTGACAAAAATTGTAAATTATGACAAGTTGAAATTATGACTTAAAAAGTTGAAATTATGACTATGCGTCATAATTATGAGATGAAAAGTTTAAATGATGACATACTAAATTGAAATTATGATAGATAAAGTAAATATTCCATAGTGAAATTTTCTGAATTCAATATAATTGTATTTGTGAAAATGATTCAGTACTGAAACAGCATTTATGAGTTTTTACATATCTTCTGCATGTTTCTGCAGTTTGTGTAGGCCTCTAAGACTATGAATAACTAAAAATGATTATTGATGAACTTGAATAACTTGAATTTTGTTGGCAATGTAAAAAAAATTTCTTCCCATACCGGGAGTCGAACCCGGGCAGCCTGGGTGAAAACCAGGAATCCTAACCGCTAGACCATATGGGAGACGTTGATACTTCCCGCGGCACATTTGAAAGGCTGCACTGCACGGTACAATATAATGCAGGATCATAGTTATGCCGAGCCACAGGAGAAGGAATCCTCGTCGCCAAAAAGCTAAAATTTAATTTATCGGTATGTAAATAAATATCGGGATAGCTTTTCCCAGGTGGAAAGAGCTAATGAAGGAGAAAGACTTTGAAAGGGAAGTTGCCTGCTTTCTTCTCGACGGGTAAGTCAAAGGTAGGTCTAAAGTCAAAAGGTCTAAATGACAAGCTTGGTTGTGTAAATCATTATATAGGCAGCATAACGGTAGAACATGTACAATTAAACTCGATGAAGCGCTATCGGAAGACATGTTGTCATAGATTCTTGACACATAACAGCTACCGCAGTTGCAACACGCATTTGAAAAAGCGAGTAGATGGGAGAACCGCTAGAGAGCACTATTCGTTTAAATGCAAAATAGAATTTCACCGCTAGATGGGAGAAATTCTTTTGGGAGAACTAACTTGTAGTAGGGTCTTTAACAAAAAAAAAAAAAAAAAGCCTCCAAAATCAAGGAGGTCAAAGGGCATGCTTCCTGCTATAGCTCTCCCCAAAGTCTGTTCATGCGGCCACCATCAACAAATGCTAACATTTGAAACTTCTACATGTATTTTGAGTAGATGACCGATAGTATATTCTCACACTGATATATTTCCGCACTGATTAAGGATAGTTCGGCAGATACAAGTAAAACTGATCTTATACGATCTTATACTTATACTTTGAATTAAGACGATGTGTGATTTTTACTTATCACACATTGCGTCTCTCAAATTGTGTGGTGATTTTCCAAATGATACAACTTAGTCTAAATAAGAGCAATGTGAAGTCCTCGGATTTCTTAAAAACAACGCAGCAGCAAAACGTGACAAACTTTGACAACGTTTCATGGACAAAAGATCTAAGACGTCTAAGCACAGTTTTTCAACAATCTAAAGTTTTTGGACAGACGCTGTTTAGTAAAAATAAATCTTCTAAGAAGATAAATAGAAGATATGATTTTAATAAAACTTTAAAGATTTTATTTAAACTTTTAAGGTTATGCTTTTAAATGAATTTGAACAGTTAGTATAAAACTCTGGATGTAGTATGCTCTGAAACGCAGACTAGATTTACTGTGACATTGTCCCCCGAGACTCATCTGGTCTGTAACTCCTCCTTTAGTCTCTGTGAGGGTCTGAAGCTTCAGTTCACACTGTAGTTTATCACTGAAGGGTCTGGGGCTGTTATGTTTATGACAACTTAAACTATTTGCTTTTTGGATCGTTTTTATCATTGCATAAAGAACTACTTCGCCTCTCTGGAAATGTAAGGTGTTTTTATTTAGCTAAAACTTGGTTTACATTTTATTAAATTATTTATTTATTTCATTTTGAAAATGTAGTTTTCTGTGATGGTCGTGTTTAGGTGTACGGGGTTAGAATATGCAGTTACGGTACAAAATCATTATGGCCTCCACCATAAAAATTGAAACCCCCACATGGACAAAAAATGCTGGTTGAATCTTTTTCATATAAATGAGATTTAAGACGACCAAGTACAGTTTTTGAACAGACATTGTTTAATAACAATTATACTTTAGGTCACCGTTAAGCAAAATAGTTTATATCATACATAAGTCTTCTAAAAGATAAATAGAAGATGAGTATGTATTCAAACTATAAAGATTTAATTTAATCAATCTTTTAAAATATCTAATGCAAACTTTTAAGGTTATGCTTTGAAATGAATTTAGTATGGAAAGGTGTTAGCAGACTAACATGACATACGCTCTGACACGATGCACAGAGGCTCGGTCTGTCATCCGATATCCTGAAGCTAACATTATTGTCAAGTAACTTCTTTCTCAGCGCTGATCGGAAGGACCTTATAAGCAGCCTATCAAGTGGGACAGTCTCTAAATGTTCTCATGGTTGCTCTCTCTGAAGATAGACCTATGTTGTTGTAATTTTCTCACAGATACAACTTAAGAAATTATTGAACATTTCACAGGCGTGAGACTTGTGACGCTTCAAATTATGTTACATACCCATGATAAAAAAAATATATACTTTAAGTTCAAGTCGAATTTTTCCACAGACCATCGTTGTAGAATATTTGTTTTTATTAAGACTTTTAATAATTTATTTAAAACATCTTTTATTTTTAAAAGATATCATTTAAACTTTTAAGATTTTACTTTGAAGTAAATTCAACACAACATTCACGTCTCATCCCATCACTGAATACACTCCTCTGAGTCAGAGACGCTGGTGTGAGAGAGAACCACTCTGTGATTTGTTAACTCTCTTAAGACCTTCTTGAACATGTAAGTTCAAGAGTTGTAAGTTTCTAAACATGTAAGATGAATTTTATTTATTCATCTAAAACTAAAATAATTGGTTTCAGTAGATTTTTTTAGTAAGGTATTTATTTTATATTATTGTATATGATGTTTAATCTCACTTTCACCGTGCTCAGGAATGTGGAGTGGGGTCCTGTTTCAGATGTCAGAGCTCACATGCGAAGGGGGGCGTGCACAGACAGACACACACACACACACACACACACACACGTGTGTTTTACTTTTTGACGCACATACATTAGAAGCGCGCGCGCTCCTTATGTTTTGAGACCGTGTGAGGTCATTCAGGAATGACTATATGAATTCAGTTGTGTAAAACAATTTTGAACCCATTCATACATTGCATTTTTGTGGACATCGATGGTAGGACATACTTCAACTTTCTAAAACATGTAAGATGATTTTATATTCTTTTATCTAAAACAATTGGATCAATAAGATATTTATATTTTATATACTTTTAAAGGCATGTTTTCAACTTTAGTTTAATTATTTTTGTGGACATCAATGGTATGGACATTGATGTGTTAAGAGCTTATTCAAATCTCTAAAATAATGTAAGACAATTTTATTTATTCAGCTAAAACAATTGGATCAATAAGATATATTTTATATACTTTTAAAAAGAACAGAATTTTTTTTCAACCTTAGTAAATTATTTTATAACCATTTCACTTATACTTTTAAAAAGAATAGAATGTTTTTCAACTTTAGTTTAATTATTTTAGATCATATCATTTATATTATATACTTGTATATTATATAAAGGATATAAAGGATAGAATGTGTTTGTGTGACATACGCTTCACAGTTTCACAGTGACCGAACAGCACGTTTCAGATGGGTGGGAGGGAGCGAAGGCGTCTGTGACACATGTCCTATATAACCCTTCTTGACATCATATAACCAGACACACACACACATAGAACATGACACCGGCTGTTTGAAGCCGTCAAAACTATCCGGCAAACTATCCGTAAAAAAACTATCCGTCAAAACATCTGTTCTGTTAATATAGGTCAAACTATCCGTCAAAACTATGATTTGGGATAGGAAGGTCAATAGGGCAAAACTAACTGTCAAACTACATGATCGATAGGGTAAAGGTTAATCCCATGACCTCATTCGGGAAGTTCAACCCATCAATCATAAAGGTCACCGGAAGTTCAACCTGTCAAAGGTCAAAGTCATTAATCATTTTGACACAAGGTAACCTATAGGTCCTACTCATCTAATGCAATAAACACAGTTGTTAGGTAATGTAGATGTAACACAAAAAATATAAAAATAAAAGCATTTATCTAACTTACTGTACAAACCAAAACCCCACAGTTGTTAGAGTCAGCCAGCCTGTTCTGGGTATTCAACAGTCCATTTTCCAAAGTCCCAAGTATTTCGGAATGCATTGCTTTTGTACAAAAGAAATTAAGAAATGTACATTAGTAAATAAAGATAACAAATTGTCTTATAGATTTTTTAGGTCGAAAAATAAAGTTTCTCGGATCTTCTCTAAACCTTGGATTCTGTTAGAGGGTGCTGAGACATAGACATGAGTACAAGATTGGAGGCTCTAGAGCCTTCCAGAGCTGAGATATGGAGATCCCACGTAGAATTTATTCCATTGTACCAAATAGAGGCTTCGCGAACAGTGGAATTTTTTTTTTTTTTTTTATCAAAGTCTTTTTATTGTATTTTAACATACAACAAACAACAGACACTTAACAACCCAGAACCCACCCACCCACATCGCACCACTAGTGTAAAGGCAAAACAAAACAAAAAAAACCACAAGGGGATGCATCAAAATCACAGCATACATATTGACATATTATGTAGATAACAAAAAACAAACAAAAAAAAAAACAAAAAAAAAGGGGGGAGGAAAACAACAATCACATCATACAATGTCATTAGATTCCATTTGTTCAATTAATGTAAGAACAGGTTGCCAGATATTACTGAATTTAATGTTATTACCCTGCAAATTATAACGAATTTGCTCAAGTGTTAAATAGTGCATAACATCGTTAATCCAGTGTTTAAATACAGGTGGAGACTTGTCCTTCCATTTCAATAAAAAAATGCGTCTGGCCAAGAGAGTTACAAATGCTATCACTGTCTTATCCCATTTGCCTATGCCAAGTTCTTGTGGTACTACTCCAAAAATGGCAATGATCGGTGATGGGTCAATATGAGTATGCAATACTCTAGAAAGAAAAGCAAAAATCAACTCCCAAAACTCAGACAGTTTAGGACAGCTCCAGAACATATGTGACAAAGTGCCTATTACACCGATCACACTCTGGGTCAATATCTGGTGCAATTCTAGCCAACTTTGCTTTTGACCAATGTAAACGATGAGTAACTTTAAACTGGATAATGGTGTGTCGTAGGCAGATAGAAGATGAGTGTATGTTATTGAGAACGGCCTGCCATAGCTCATCTGATATCTCTGTATCCAGTTCTTCCTCCCACTGATGTTTTAATGTTGTTAATGGTTTCAAATTGTCCATGCTGAGTATAGAGTATAACCTACCAACAACCTCCCCAGGCCAAAGGGGCATCTTAAGTATTTTGTCTAAAAGGGAATCTGGTGATATCAAAGGAAAAGATGGAACATTTGCAGAAACAAAACTGCGAAGTTGTAAATATCTAAAAAAATGTGAGTTAGGAATGTCAAAATGTGTTCTCAAATGTTCAAAACTTGCAAAGGTGGCACCTATATATACGTCTTTGACTGTTTTCAGTCCCTTTTCAGTCCATATTTTAAAAGCATCATCAGTTATGGAGGGAGCAAACATGTTATTTCCCACCAAAGGGGTATCTATGGACATCTCAGTTAAAGAAAAAGCCCGTCTGAACTGTATCCATATCTTGAGGGAGTGCCTCACCACTGGATTTATGCAGTATGTTGATATGGATTCTGGAAAGGGTATTTTAGAGCAGGCTAGTGCATGTAAAGATGTTTGTGTGCAGGATGCACGCTCAAGCTCTAGCCACTTGGGACCTGGGTCTTCAACTCTAGAAAAATGAATCCAGTGCATTATGTTTTTAATGTTGGCAGACCAATAGTAGTACTGAAAATTGGGTAGGGAAAGCCCACCATGTAATCGGTGACGTTGCAGAATTTCCCTATGTATACGCGGGTTTTTACCATTCCAAATAAAACCGGACAAAAGTTTATCTATATTTATGAAAAAAGATTTTGTTAAGAAGATGGGGATACACTGGAAAAGAAACAAAAATCAGGGCATAATATTCATTTTGATAACATTTATTCTCCCCCCTAGCGACAAGGGAAGGAGATTCCAGTGATCTAAATCTTTTTTTAAACAATTTAAAAGTGGAGGGAAATTGGCTTCATAAAGATCTTTAAACTTACGGGTTATCCAAATACCTAAATATTTAAATTTGTTAGTGCATAATTTAACTTGCAGGGACTGGATTGTAGTGAGCTGGTAATTAGGGTCAATACACATAAGCTCACTTTTCTGCACATTGATTTTATATCCTGATATCTTGCCAAAGGAATTTAACAAATCAAACATATTTGGCAAACAGGTTACGGGGTCAGTCATATATACTAACATGTCATCAGCATATAACGACACTTTATGCTCAGCCCCTCCTCTCATTATGCCCTTAATATCAGCGCTGTTACGCAGTGCTATAGCTAGTGGTTCTATTGTTAGGGCGAATAGAAGGGGTGACAAGGGACAGCCCTGTCTAGTGCCACGCTGTAGATAAAAAAAAAAACAGACAAGTTGTTATTAGTCTGAACAGCTGCCATAGGTAGAGAATAAAGTGTCTCAATCCAATGTATAAATTTTGGTCCAAAACCAAAGCATTTCAATGTATAAAATAGGTAATCCCACTCCACCCTATCAAAGGCTTTTTCTGCATCTAGGGATATTAATACCTCTTTGCCTTTGGGTGGAGTGGGATCATAAAGAACATTAAGTAATCTACGTATATTAGAAGATATTTGTCTGTTTAATAAATCCTGTCTGATCATCTGAGATCAATGAAGGAAGTACTTTTTCCAGTCGTAGGGCTAGCATTTTAGCAAGTATTTTACTGTCAACATTTAACAGAGAAATGGGACGATATGAGCCGCATTCTACTGGGTTTTTCTCTTTTTTAGGAATAAGGGATATAACAGCCTGACGCATAGTAGGAGGGAGTGAGCCAGATGTAGATGATTCTTTATATGTAGAGAGCAACAGAGGGGCTAATTCTCTAGCAATTTTTTTTAAGAATTCACTAGGAAATCCATCTGGTCCTGGACATTTACCATTCTGCATAGATTTAACAGCAGAATGAAATTCTTCCTCTGTGAATGCTTTTTCCAGTTCAGAAGCCATTCGGTCACCCACTAAGGGGATTTCTAAATTATCAAAGACTTGAACAGGTATTCATCTTTATGTGACTCTGAAGTGTATAGTTTTGAATAAAACTGATGAAATATCTGGTTAATTTTAGAGTGATTTATATGTTTGGTGCCAAACTCATCTGTTATTTCAGATATAGACTGAGCTGCAGCTTTTTGGTGCAGTTGGTGTGCAAGGATTCTGCCTATCTTCTCTCCATGTTCATAAGTTATGTGCTGTGTCCTATTGAGGAGGTTTGATATATGTTTGGTTGAAAGGAGATTGAATTCTGTCTGAAGTATCAATCTTTGCTTATATAAATCTGATGATGGGGCTTGCGCAAGTGTTGTGTCTATATGTAATATATCATCAGTTAGTGTCTTGAGCCGTGCCATTTCACTCTTTTTCTTTTGGGCGCAATATGAGATCATTTGTCCCCTTAAATACGCTTTCATGGATTCCCATATTGTTGAGAACGACATGCCTGGTGTTTGATTGTGTTCCAAAAATGTAACTATTTCAGATGAGATAAATTGAACAAAACATTCATCAGCAAGCCATAAACTATTTAGGCGCCATGGGCGGTATGTGACTTGTGAGACAGGTATCTGTAGTGTCATCAACATTGGAGCGTGGTCAGAGATAACTATAGCATTATATTCACATTTACTGACAATAGGAAGGAAACGATTATCGATGAAAAAATAGTCTATTCGTGAATATGTCTTGTGAACGTGTGAAAAGAAAGAATAACACCTAGAGGTGGGATTGTTGAAACGCCAAACATCTGAAACTCCGTACGAGTGGAGAAATAGTTCAATAGTCTGGGCAGACTTGGTTGGAGATATGACTCTAAGAGAGCTGCGATCCAAACTGGAAAGAGCACAATTCATATCTCCTGCCAAGATAAGGTAATGTGTGTCCATGTCTGGTAGACAGGAAAAAAAAAATTGAGAAAAAGGCATGGTCATCCCAAGTGGGTGCATATACATTAGCTAGAATAACTGGAGTTTCATATAATCTACCTGTGACTATAACATATCTGCCAGATCTATCTGCCTCTACTTTCGACATTGTAAATGGAATGTTCTTATGGATTAAGATGGCTGTACCCCTAGATTTACTATGAAAATCAGAGTGATATAGTTGGCCTATCCACCCTCCCCTTAGTCTAGAATGATCAGATGTTCACAAATGCGTTTCCTGGAGAAATGCTATTCCCACATTAAATTGGTTGAGATGTGATAATACTTTTTTACGTTTCACAGGATGATTTAAAGATTTAACATTCCAGCTCACAAAATTTACAGGGCATCCTATATATCTCCTGTCAACATCTGTGCATTAACCATTTTCTATTTTGTGCAAAATTATTAATGGACTCTAACTTTAATAAACATAGCAAGGATATATCCTCCAAAAAACAAAACAAAACCCTTAAAGAAAACCCTAGTGCGATTACCTCCCACCCCAAATCACCTATTATCAGAACAAGGTGAACCCTAAACCCCTTACAGTGGTATCCACACATTAGTGCTTGTATTGGGGAACTCCAGTTCCAACAGGTTGCTCTGCTAACAGTTTAAACAAAATTAAGATAGCGCTTCTTTATAACATTATAGGTAACACAGTATTGTCCATTCAGAAGCTGATAGTCTGCATTCTTGAAAAAATAAAATAAGATCAAATAGAAATAAAAGTTAGAAGCTGCTTGTAATTGTTATTCAATGGCTACTTTCACTCACCAGAACATCAATATACAGGTATACAATGAAGTGTGCCACGCTAGGCCTTTATTCTGCAAATTCTCAGTCATCATTAGAGGTGGGTCTCCCTCCATCTACGATGTTCGACTGGACGTATAACAGTGCTTGTTTCGAATCAAGAAAGTCCTTCCTAATCCCGTTGTAAGTGATACAAAACTTCGCCGGGTGAATGACTCCATAGCGAACATCTGACCGGTCTTTCAGTAGTTGTTTAACTTCGTTGAATGCAGATCTTGCACGTGCCACGGTGGGGGGATAATCTGGAAATATTGAGATGGACAGTTCTCTGTATTTCAAAGCGCCACCCGCTTGCCTCGCCCGGCGTAGTATCTCCACGCAGTCCTGGTGATAGTGTAGCTTCGCGATAATGGCTCGAGGCTTCCCCTTAGCTTTCTCCAGTTGAGGAGTTCGGTGCGATCTGTCTACCATCACATCTTTATCCATGGCAAACACTTCTCTAAGCAGCTTGGTGACAAAAGATGGCGAACCTGACCCAGCATCCTCCGGCACATTCAATATTCTGATATTCGACCTCCTCATTCTCCCTTCCATATCGAGACACTTATTCTGTAGATCTGAGACTTCTGCTTGAGGTTTGCTAACTGTAGTCTGAAGACACGCTACATCATCCGAACATGTGGTCAGACTGTGTTCCATGTAAGCGACTGTAGTTTCCAGGTCGGAGCAAAGCAGTGAGATACTATTGACGACTTCAGTTTTGACAGACTGTATTTCACTTTTAACGGCCTCAAATTCACTTGCAAGGACGTCTTTCAGTTCTGACCTGAGTAATGCAGATATGTCTTCCTTCATCGAGGTAAGAAGTTCAGTCTTAGCATCAGTCATGCTGGCTTGTTTGCTGTTAGCCGTGTTTCTTCCCGTGTAGGTAAATTGTCGAAGATTTTTCGCCATTGACAGAGTTTGCTCAAAATAAAATAAAACAGAGTTGCAGACTATCTAATGTTTAACTTTGGATATCTATTTTAGACCTTTTTGGAGAGTGTAATGCGCTAGAAATAAAGTTTTTAAATAAAATTCAGCAGAGCTTCCCAAAACGTGGCTTACTCCATGGCCTGCTCTCTAGCGCCCCGAACAGTGGAATTTTGGGATGAAACTTGGCGCTACAGACTCTGGGGTCCTGCTGAGTGCAGTAAAATAGTTTTTATCATGACAGGAACTTTAATTAAAATGTCTACCAAACAAACTGTCAAAAGCCCCATTCAATAGATTGCAAGATGTGAGAGAGAGAGTAGAGGGCCCCTTTCATCAAAAAACTGACAGGTTTATTGCTTTATTGCCCTCAAAGCCACGCCCCTTTTGAGCGTGGGTATTTCCCACGCTAGCTCCTCCCACTTATGGGTTGTACGTACACCGTGGGAAAATCGGACTTGTGGCACGCCTCCTTATGAACATCTGAAGCGTGGTAAAATTTTCCCAACGCATACAAGTTCTAAACAATATAAACTTTTTAAGAAATGTACAATAAAGACATAGGGCCCTATTTTAACGATCTGAAACGCAAGTGTCAAAGCGCAAAGCGCAAGTAACTTTGTGGGCGGGTCTTGGCGCTGTTGCTATTTTCCCAGCGGGATAAATGACTCTTGCGCCAGGCGCAAATCTAAAATGGGTTGGTCTGAAGTAGCTTCATTATTCATAGGTGTGGTTTGGGCGTAACGTGAAATAAACCAATCAGAGCGTCATCTCACATTCCCTTTAAGAGCAGACGCGCTTTGTTCTAAAGCGGATTCCTATTATAACGGCGGATTTGCCAGACGCGCGCCAGGAGCGGTTCACAGCCAAGGAGAGCAACGCTCTCGTCAGGGACGTTGGGGATGGAGAAACCCACCCAAATTAACTTCGGTTAAAAAGGCGTATGATAATTTGGGTAAATGTGTAAGCTAGATGTATGCTTTTATAATAAATTGTCTATCTATCTATCTATCTATCTATCTATCTATCTATCTATCTATCTATCTATCATAATAATGTATGATTTGCAAAAATGAAAACTGCTGCTTCTGTGTAGATGAGAGAATCAAAGTGTATGCGCGTTGTGCACACGCTACATTGATTATGGCCAAGCATGCGCCCTTAAAATAGCATATGAATAACATGCGCAACGCGCCACTGACTTTAAACTATTTTTTCCTGGTTAGTGGCGCAATTGTTTTCTAAACCTGCAAAATAGCATGAAGGAACGTTTGCGCCGGAACACGCCTCCTTTTTTGCGCTGAACCGCCCAGGGAGCGCAAGTTCATTCCCTAGTTTAGCGACGTGCTTCTGTGGAGGGAAAAGCGCGCTTTGCGCGGGTGCAAAATAGGAATGATACATGCGTCAGTGTACAAAGTCAATTGCGCTGGGTGCAAGATAGGGCCCATAGTCAGAGTGTGAGATCAGTGTTTTTTTATTTATTAAAGAAGACAGATGTACATTCATCACTTTTAAAACATCAATGAAATAAGTTAAAATTGCATTTTTCTCTAAAAAGAGTTATTAAAAAAATGAATTAGTGTTATTTGAAGATGTTAAAACATTAAAACAAGTTTTTTCATTTACAAAAAGATCATTTTTTTAAAATGTTGATTTGTAAGCATTTAACTTTCACACAGTATTTTGTAAAACTTTTACATAAAACACAAACATTTTTAAAAAGCCTTGCGTTTTTACATACCCATTTGTTAAAAAGTCAGAGTTTAAAGATATATAATTGTTTCCTTGTGGTGGAGCAGTGTAAAAGAACGTCCACACAGTCCGGAGGTCTGAGAGGAATGAAACTCTGTGAAGGTTGCAGAGAGACAGAGGCAAGCCCCGCCCCTACCCCTGCCCACAACAGATGTCACCGTGGGAAAAACAACAGTCTCTTTCAGCTCCCAAATAGAAAAACACGACCGGTCACTTCGCTGTCCGAACTCAAATGACCACTGAAACAGTGTGTAATGGGTCAAAGAGACCACAGCCCCTAACACACCCCTCTCAAAGCTGAGAAGCCAATTTCGATTTAAGGACGTCCCTAAAATGACATCACTCATGGGGGAACCACCTCCCTCAGCGTGACAGTTAGAGTTTAAAAAGGAGCGCAAACTCGACGTGAAGAAATACTTGTGATTTAGAAGGATTACTGAGGCTATGGAGGATTTGACTGTAGCTCCGCGACAAAAAGATGCACACGGATCGTATGGAATATACTTTTCACTTGTCTGGAGGTCTGGAGGTTTATGACAAAATCAACAGAGAAGTCAGACTGGTTAATGGATAACGACGAGCGATTCACAACGAATACAACAGAGGATCCCGATTTAGTTTTTTACGCAAAGGGATTGGATTTTATTTTATACAGGAGTATGGAGAGATTTGAAAGATGATGGAAGTGAACCGGTTTTCATTGCGGAGTGGTCTGGAATTACGATGGGAACAAGATACCGCCTTCTCGCAGATTATATCAAAAAATCACCCAGAGGATTACGTTTACATACTTTGCAGTGATTTTGGAATGGATATACCCGAATGTTTGTGGCCTATTTCTGAGGCTGACCCGTGTGAATTCTTCCCATGGCCCCCCTTCCCTACAAACACCCACCCCACTTTTGGACTGAGCCCTCCAACGTGGAAAATTCCCCACGGTCCACATTTCAAGCTGTACTTTTCACAATCACATACAAAAAAGACATTAAAACAATGTATATCATTAAAGGGACACTCCACCCATTTGCATTAAGCTTTGCATTGTTAGAAACCCAGTCATACTATTGAATGGTCGTGCAACACTCTCTCATTTTCCCCTGAGACGGGAGAAATCCGTTATTTACCTCTTACACTTCCTCCTACAATGACGCAAAAATCGTCATTTTGCGTCATTGTAGGAGGAAGTGTAAGAGGGGGAGATTTCTGTTGAGACTACAGACACTAGTTCCTCATCTCTCCAATCTTTCCCAGGGGCGGGACCCGCTCACGCTACAGACCTATTACAGATCAGTGGGTGGGACTTTACTCTCTGAAACTGAAAGCAATATCCTCCATCTTGTTTGAAGCTAAGCTAACAGGCGCTGTGGAGACAGATATAAAGTTATGACAGCGGAGGAGAGTGCTCAATATGATATAGAAGAAGAGGATTTCGGAAGTCTGATGCTTGAATCAGGTGTTTGTGGCTACCTTTACAAGCCGCATTATAGCGAAGAGCAGCCGAGGCAGAAGACCTGCCTGCCGCGGACGAGGAGCCCGGACTGGCTCGAGTTAGGGCGGACTGGTGGCGCCGGTGATCTCACTATGCAACTACGAACCGCTACGAAGACAGAGATAGAGTCCGTCTGCGGCAAAGAATTTCAACGATGACAATTTCTCCTGGACGAAATCTCTGAATCAGACGAGGACACGGACGTTTGTGTTGTGAACTATCCTTGTTTTGCACCGCATATGTTCTGACTGAACATCCAGGTACCATGCAATAATTCACCTTTTCGAAAGAAATACAAACGAGGAGTAATGCACTAATGAGTTCGCCAACTAACTAGACATTTTGTGTGAAATGAATTTCAAGCTCTGGTGGTAGCTAGCCTTGTAGACGGAAGAGTGATTTCTCTTATAGGCAGATATGCGCTTTCTGGATTAGTGGGAGTGGCTTGCGGAGCTGTGCAATGTGGTGCATTGTGGGAGTTGTTGTCTTTCATACAAATGCGTCCTGAAGTTATTTTTTGTCTTTCCTCGGTCACGAAGGCACCAAATTCAAAATTTATTTTACATTTCGACTGCATATATGACCCACTTTAAATAAAAAACAATGTTCAAATGGGTGGAATGCCCCTTTAATACAGCGGCTGGTAAACACACATTTGTAAAATGTTAAAGTTTGAATTGCAAACATATTCTAGAATTAAAACATCTAAAACAACATGTATTAAAATTATATCAACCAAATAGTTCTATTTTCTAACATACATTTGCAGAAAAGTTGTACTTTCACAATTACATAGTGTTTAAAGACATTAAAACGTTGTATCAATTTAAAATACACGTCTTTAGCGTTCATACATTTGTAAAATGTTAAAACGTTAAAAACGATGTGCTTTAAACTTTTAAAAAAGTGAAGCAATGTATTGGGTAACAGATCAGAGTTGTTTTTTAATTAAAGAAAAGTTCTTGTTTTCCATATATATTTAAAACTTTTTAAAAACACTGTATAAAGTTAAAATGCAATGGTTTAGTATTCGTACATTTTACAACGTTATCTGAAAAAAGTTAGAATGTGGTCCTTCACATACAGATTTAAAAAAACGTTCAAAACAACATCAACTAAAATACAATATGCTACTAAAGTTTAGTTTAGTTTTAAGTTCCGTATGATACATCACTCATCGACGGTAGAAACATGAATGAGGCTAGATCAGTGTGTGAAGCCGAGTCTCCGCCCACCTTATCACTAGATTTATTTATAATTAGGCTACACTAAATAACATTTATAAAAATAATAGTTGTTTAAAAAAATAAAAACTCATGTTTTAGTTAGTTTTGGACTTTTAGTGAAGTTAACAAATATTCACTAACTTACTGATTTATTCACTCTTCGATAGGATAATCCACCTAACCCAATGGAGAAATCTGATCATTGTTTGAGAATGCGTTTTGGAGTAAAAAATAATGAATCTGTTCAAAACTATGTGCTTTAAACTTTAAAACCGTGATACGTAAGCGGTAGGCAAACAGTTTTTTCACAGACATGTAACACTCTCACATACAACTTTAATAACTTTTTAAAATGATACAAACCTTTAAAATACAAAGGTGTATAGGCTAGTATAAAAAGTTATCACAATGTAAAACAAGTTAGAATGTTTTCCTTCACATACAGATTTTTAAACAAAAAAAAAACTTAAAAACAAAAAAGTCAACGTTAAATCATTTAAAGTTATAGAATGTCTTTCACGAACGACTTTTAAAGATACCAGAAAAATGGTAAATTATGTTTTTTAAACAATGTTTCAAACGTGAGCATTAAACATATCAAACAACAACAACAACAACAGTTAAAAAATACATCAAACGAATAGATTATAAGCAAAACTTTTTAACATAAACTTTTGTTTAGTTTTTAGCTAACAATATCTCTTACGCTGTCCCGCAAAGCACATGAATGAGAAATAGAGTCTCCGCCCACCTAAAACCCCGCAACGCATGAGAATACACATGTGCAGCGGTAGCCTATAGCTACAGATTTAAATCTTGGTAAAAAGACTTATCAAAACAACGTTTTTAATTTTTTAATTTTTTATTTAGGCTAATTTAGTTATTAATTCACTATTAGATATTTCTAGCCTAATATTTTCAAGCATCTGTCCACACACACACACACACACACACACACACACACACACACACATATGGATGAACGTCTTAACTTTTACGACATCATAGAGAGAGAGCATCACTTTGTACTATGCTGTGTTATGCCTAGATAACGAGAAATTATCTCTTGTGAACTCTGAATGGCATTGTGAGCTTTGTGTGATAGCGTAAACTTTTGGTTTTCTTTACAAGAAATTGATGAAAGCTATTTTTAGAGTCGACATGAAATCAAAATTGACCCTATTTACTTTGTTAGCGCATATTACTAGTCTTGTGGTGAACAATTAATCCGTGCAAGTTAATACACAGGAAAAATTGTTGGCCATGGTAATCTTTAATCAAAGTCTGAAAAGCGACTTCCGGTCTGGAAATGTCGTTTCTTTTCTGATGACGTCAGTTTGACGGCTTAACCACTCCTTAAACGTCTGCTATGAGCAGAGATGGACAGGAGGAGCGTTAAAGTAAAACCCCGCCCTCTGTTCAATATTCCCTTTCACTTGGAAATACGTCACAACAGTGGAGAAAAGTCGTTTTGTAACTTCCGGTTCACGGGGACTTTAAAAAACATTAATACAACTCTTTGCTTTACAAAAACTATTATTACACTAAAACAAGACACAAAATAGGATATTTCATTTACCCCTACAGTAGTCATATAGTTATTTCTTTATTTTTATTCTGTATTTTTACAGACCTAAAACCATGATGCTTCAAAGTATGGATTAGAAGTAGGCTAGTTGAAGACGCAAACGATTTTGAACATTTATACATTTGTGTGTTGCAAAAGCTGAAGTCTATCTTCTTTAAATAAAGATTCATCTTTATTTATGCTTTAATTTCTTTAAAACAATCTTGTGACCTGCATTATTTCTGTGATTACTTGATTAGTAATATTGCGAGAGGTTTCCTCACACGTATAAAAAACTCTTTAGATGTGTTTGTGACAAACACAACATCTTCACAGAAGACTTTTTTTAAATGTATGGCCGATCCTTTTTCTTCTGACAAACTTACATTTCATATTAACTACCTGAGGCATTTAACAAGCACAGGAAATGCATGTTGATGACTAAGTTTCAGGCATAGTGCAACCACGCAATGTTTGAGAAATCTAATAATGGCGTAATCTTTGCAAGGTCTCACTCACAACGCACAACGTTGTGTTGGGTGATCCAGGCATACCTTTACTAAAATAAAATATTATGGAAGTCATTTTTAAACTGTAATTATACCATATTTTATATATTAATATTATGGCTTCATGATGATTTAAAGTTTTTTTTGTCTGTTTGTTATTAACTAATACCTTTATCTTTTAACTAACACTTCAACATCCAGCACAAAATTAAAGAGATGTATGAGCTAAGGATGTTCTCTGACCCCAAATAAACAGATAATGGAATGTTCACAATCTACAATATACAGTTAGATATTCTCCTACTTAGTATGTGTGTAAATAGTTGTGCTTAATTCTTTGGGTGTATTTTTACACACCCTATGGACTAACTTTAAAACATAATCTTTATACAGGAATCACACGTGTCCTTACAATCCATGTAAGATTCAAAAGACCAAAAGACCAAATCACTAAGAAAAGAGCCATTTATAATAAATACACAAAAGTTTCCAAATGATGGTTTTATTACTCCGCTAGATTTAGTCATCTTGTTCAGATAGCACAACGCTGTTTCACATGTTGTATGTTGGACTGTATGTGTTTTAGGTGAAGACGTTTCTTTGAGAGCTGTCTATAGGGGAATTATCACCCTACGTCACACGGCGTCACCCAGGTTCTACTGCGCATGTCGGGACCAAAAGACAACAACAAACGGAAAAATGTCGTGTTGTGCAGTGGGATGCCAAAATCGTAAATCTGTAAACAGTGGTCTTAAGTTTTACCGAATACCATCAACTCGCACTCCTTTTAACGCCAACCGCAGACGTCTTTGGTTACAAGCCATCAGAAGAGCAGACTGGAACGAGGAAAAAATAAAAAATGCCCGACTCTGCGGTTCACACTTCATATCAGGTAAGTTAACGGTTACGCTAAATCAGACACACATCACTCGGTTTGGCTTACAACAACAAAAATAACGGTAAATAATGAGTTGTACAACACAGAATAAAGTACAAGTTTGAGGCGAATTTGCTTACTAAACGTTAGCTAACTTACCTTCAATTTGGTTACGTTGTCTTGCTAGTTAGCCTAAGCTTGGTAGTAAAGTTAGTTCTTGGCTAATACGTTATAGTAAACTCAGGCTAAGTTTGCTGTTACACTCTATCGTACTGTCAATCACTAGAATACACCTTTTTTTGTGCAGGAGAGGTATCCATGGAATTTAATAGTCCCGACTTTGTCCCTTCTGACTTTTCATTCTCAACCCAGTGTGAAATAAACAAAGGCGATGCAAAACTTGAGAGGTAAATATCGTCACTTATGCCTTATTTAGTTGCTAACTGGGATCACATTGCATGCATCAATATGCAGAGAATGCATGGCAAGTAATGTCACATCTTTTTTGTAAATATAATTTGTTAGACCAGATCGTTTTTGTCTACTAACCAACTAAACTGTTTTGGACTTACTGTTTGCTCTCATCTCTGAGTATCAGATTTAAGAGGAAAAGAAAAAGGGATGAACCCACCCACAGACCACCAGACCAAGTTACTGATAAGATTGCATCAGAATCTGCAGAAGCTTCCCTGTCCTCAGATGACTGCAGAATAGAGCCTGCTGCTGGTCCTTGCATTGGTAAGAACTTCTCATATCTTAACTAATGGCAGTCTCTTGGCTTGTTCGATTTGAACCGGCGCTACACAGACCAATCAGTTTATGACATCAAAGTAACGCAAGAGCAATTCAAAACCATTAGGAGCTGTCTACTCTCTATTCACTCTTGCGGTACTTTGATGTCATTCACCTATCGGTCTGTGCAGTGCCAGTTCAATTCAAACAAGCCTATTATTAAGATGAATCTGGTCATTCTGTTTATATATTGTTCAATACAGCAGAACTGTGTTGTGAATGAAATTGAACATTATTCTGTTTAGCACATGCTGCTTGAAAACATCTTATCAAAAAATTGAGAAAAGCTAAACTAAAACAAGTGACAATGTATCTTTTATAAGTTAATTACAATCTAATCTCTATTTCAGAAGCCACAGTACCAAAGGTTCTCCATGATGATCTGAAACACAAGTACAGCCAACTTTCTACAGTGTGTGACAACCTGCGTTTGGACATAAAAAAACTGAAATCTGAGAATGAGGAACTAAAGACAACACTCAGAAAAACACAATTTTCCTTTAGCTCTATCAAAAGCAAAGCAGTGCATGTGCTGTTTTTCACAGGTCTGACAAGTGTCATTTTTGAGTGGTTGATTAGCAAACTTAAAGACAGTGTAGAGGTTGTGCGTGGCTCTATGAACCTGGAGGATCATCTATTAGCCGTCTTACTAAAACTAAGATTAGGACTCAGCAACAAGGATATTGCTTTCAGATTTAATGTCACAGAATGTGACATCTCTAGAATTTTGAGAAGTTGGCTCCCTGCTATGTCTCTGGCTTTAAAGCCTCTCATCAAGTGGCCAAGCAAGCATGCAATATTAAAGAATATGCCAAAATGTTTTAAACCCAAATATAAACGTTGCAGGTGCATTATTGACTGTACAGAAATTTTGATCAACAGACCCTCAAATTTAACCTCCAGAGCCCAGACGTACTCGACTTATAAAAGCCACAACACTGTTAAATATTTGGTTGGCATGTCACCTGCAGGAGCCATTACTTTTCTGTCGGCAGGCTGGGGCGGGCGGGTTTCGGATAAACAAATTACAGCTGAGTCTGGATTTTATGACCTTCTAGAGCATAATGATGAGATACTAGCAGATCGTGGTTTTACCATTAGAGATGAGCTTGCCACACGTGGTGCCACCCTTAGGATCCCTCACTTTACCAAAGGAAAGAAGCAGCTCTCTGCTCAAGAAGTGGACATATCAAGGCGTTTGTCTAATGTGCGAATACACATTGAAAGAGTAATAGGTAGATGGAAAAATTTCAAAATTCTGACAACTGTCATTCCACTCACACAGGTTGACCTCTTAGATGATATAGTGATTGTGTGTGGAGCATTAACAAACCTTTGTAAATGTATAGTCCCAAGAAGATAGCTTGATTTAGATTCCACTTATTGAAGAGGGTTTTTTTTACATTGTTTTTGTTTTCTATTTACTTGGTTTTTATGTGATGTCTTTTTATCGCCCTCTTCATACTATATATGTCTTTTTTAGTCTGGTTTGTCTGCTTCCTGTCCATTGTTTCTTGTGTGTAACACCAAGGACCGTGCTGAAAATAAGTATTTTACTTTAGCATGTTATCCTTTGGATTACTGTTTTATGTCATCTTGATCCAGAAATCAATCAATCAATCAACTCACACAGGTTGACCTCTTAGAGTATATAGTGATTGTGTGTGGACACAAACCTTTCTAAATGTATATTAGTCTCAAGAAGATAGCTTGATTTTGATTAATTCTTTATGTAACTGTTTATTGTAAATAACATAACTTATTGCACATGTAAGTGTTTTTATGTAAAATATTAGTATTGTATTAAATAATTTGCTTCGAAGTACATTTCATTCTGAGTTGTTGTTTTTGCACTGATCACAATACCAATCCACAAGCTTTCTTCTTACTCTGGCACATGTGTAGTGAAAATGGTTCTTGCACTTTGCACAGTCAATCATCATCCCAAAGTCTGGCCTTTGACAGTGTGAGCAGACTGCAGGTGCTTGCATCAGTGGATCCATGGTGCGCGTTAACAGCTCAGGCAAAACTCTGCGTTTAAAGAACACTTCAGCTCTAGGCAGGACTGCTTGCAGCATTTCTTCATCTCTGGTGATGCGGTTGATGGTAATATCTTGCTTTGTCCAAACCACGAAGTCGCAGTACTGGGCGTTGCATACAAACATGTGAAGCTGAACTTGATGGTAATATTCATGATTCTTCTTTAGTTTAAGTGCTTTGTCTAAGCAGAACTGTGTGTCCTCACTACTTCCTGTCAGACCATCACGGTATTTGTATGGGCACTTAATCTCTACAGTTGCTTTCCCACAGCAGGTACAGTTTGCCATTCCATCCGGCGATGCCCCAAGATGTGGTTTGTCTGGCCGCACAACAAGACCGCATAGCTCCACGTCAAAGTTGTGATGTTGTGCTTTCATTATTTCTGTGTATATTCTTCTGGCTGTGTCCTCCATATCTCTTCCCCAAAGTACTGCTGGGACATGGGACAACTCATGTTTGTTGTAGTGCATTACCTGTTTTACAAGGTTTGTTTTAGCGCTCTCGGTTACTACGGTACATGCACGATGTAGGGTTGTGCTCGTTATCCTTCCAGTTCTGTGTGTGTGCCAGGCCTGAGAGTGGGCCTGATTTTTAGTCGTTAGCTCAAGGTTTACACACTGGTCATTCGTTAACTGCTTCCCCAGTTTTTCGAAGGTCTCTTCACATCTCTCTTGTAGTTCAGTTTGGCAGAGGCATCTCAGATTGGCATCATACAGAGCTACGAGTGGCTCTGGCAGGTCTCCGGTCTCTGTTTCAGATTCTGATGCAGAGTCTGTGTCACTGAAGTCCATGCTAGTGAGCACAGCTGCATTAGGTGCCAATACTTTCAGGTCTGCAATGTCTTCATCTGTCAGTTCTGAATACACAAAATAAATGTTAGATACCTTATTTTAATACAAACTACAATCAAAGCTGGTTACATGTCATTAATAGTTACATGGTACTGATTATAACTTTAACTTTTTATTAACAAAACTGTTTTTACATTAATTACACTACTGGTCAAAAGTTTGAGAACATCCCCATTTTGTAGTTTTATTGAAATATAAGTAGTTCAAGTCCAGTAAATGGTACAAAAGTAAGCAGCAAACTGCCAAAGTTAAAAACAACATTTAGGTATTAACAGGCTGTTCCAAGATGTTCACAAATTGGGACACCTTGTAGAAATGTGTTTTTGCATCAATCATTTACTTCCATTGCTTCAAATTAAAATAATCAAAACTCAGAAATAATATAACACCTTGGAACAACATGTCCTACTACACCCTCAGAAGCTTTATTAGTGCAATATTGCAACTAGTCTTTTTCATTAATTGCCCTTTTCATTTAAATAAAATAAAACGAATTAATACCTGCTTGTTATATGTACGACCTGATCTTTTCTACATTCAGATTGTGTCTACCTTTTACATTGTTCTTTCTACACTTTACTCTGACTGGCTGCAGTTGGGTGTCTGTCCTCTTAGCCTTTCTGAAGCTGATCTCGCTCAGTCTGGCTGGTTTCACCTCTCTCTTGGATGTGTTAATCCACATATTTGTCCCTGATGTACAACTCTTCTCCGTCTTTCCCATCCTGACCCACAGCTCAACTTTAAACATAAGTGCAGCTGCATGACTGCAGCATGACCCTAACCTGCACAAAATTGTATAATGTAGTAACACATTGGTTTAAATTGTGCTTTAGGCTATACATACCAACAGTTGTATGATTTCAGCAAATAAGAAGTTACATTTTGTTTGATTACATTGCTGAGACTGGCTGAAATGGGTAAATAATGAAAACGTAATATAGTAATCTTATTTTGGTTACATACCCAGCCATACAGGTGCAGTTCGCAGTAAGAATGCAGTTGTTTGTCTTGTTGACGATAACCCAGGCCTTGTACAATTCCGTCTTCTTACTCTGTCTTTGGCTAGGCAGAACCTCCGTCTTCAGCACTACGAAGTTTTGAACTTGGTAATCATGAAATTGTATGTCTTGGACGTGACCACACAGAACAAAGTTGTACGCATCAAGCGACTTGTACGCTTTTAACTTCTCCCGGGCATATACACTCGGAGTTTCGATAAGATAATTGTATATCTCTGGCCACTGGATGGCTGGCCATTTCGTTACATCGTTTAACCATTCAGAAGGTTTTATGGCAAACGGATCTGTAAGATGTATCCCACTCACTAACGTTAATTTCATTTTGTAACAGTTCTTATCGCTGGGTGACAAACTGTTAAAATACGCGGAAAACATTCCGAAAATTAAATATAAACTCAAATATATATAAAAAATGTATATGAAAATGTTTTAAATCGAACTATTAGTATTATAGTATTATTCTTTTCCGTATCCGTGTAATGATCAGCTGTAATGATCAGCTGTTAACGGTCTTTCTGCAACCACGATGCGCGCGCATCCCGGATGTTTACAAGCCTATAATTGGTCTATAGAAATAAATGACAATTAAGAATTTAAGTGATAGTCTTTCTGTTTGACTAAATTTATACTTCATTTAGTGCAACTTTCCCTCTATCTACGAATCACACAAAGTGCATGCTGTTTTACACTTAAACTATTACAACAGAATCACATCTGACTATTGCACTGAGAGAGGCATATTCATCCAAGCTCGAGGCTGTTAAACAAAGTTCCACACTTTGGTAAAACCTAAATTCTAGAGGTCAACTGGGTTAAAAGTAAATGCATCATCATGAGCCATTTAAAACAAAAGCCACTATAGTGATCAGTTTTAGCTTTTGAATTGACATTTTACATATTACGCTGTTTACATCTTGTTTTTGTACAGTTTTTGCAAAAAAGTATATAGTCACAGAGCGTGGTCAAACATGTTCATATAGGAATGTATGAAAAACATGAACAAATATTGCATAAAGAGAATTAAATGACGGTCCTTCTAGCATGAGAGTGTTTAAGACTAAACAAATCATATTTCTTTTAGAACATCTTTCTGCTATGTCTACGAAACATTGACGTGAAAGATGAGTATTACACTTCAAACTCGTCTAACTATTACACTTATTTTGTTATTATTACACGGTTATTTTGTGTGTGTCACTAAACAACATGGTTAAGCTAATGAATTACAGTTGATACGTGGTATTTTTACGTGAAAGGAGGGAAAGGAATATTTAACATATAAAAATAAAAATATTTTAACCTATCGTCAATTTCAATTGTTAGATAAATCATCTAACAATCAACAGTTATATGTGAAACAATTAGAGTTGGTGTAAATTTGCACATCCAAAAACTGCTGTTACTTGGATGATAAATATCTTCACTTTATCATAGGAAAGTACGGACAGCGCCTTTGACCAATCCTCTACATATGGGACACTTGTGCAGAGAAGGCGCACATTCTTTGCACACAACTAGGTGACCACAGGGGATGAAGACAATGTTCACTTCCTTATCCATGCAAACTTTGCATGTGCGCTCCTCTTGAAGTCTTCTTAACTGCTCCTCCATAGGCAAGTCTGAAAGATCTTGACTCTGTGATGCAGCTTCATTTGTCTGGGCCATCAGTTCTCTCAGCAGGCAGACATCATTCTTCTTGATCCAGTTGCGGAAGACCTCTGCTGCTGCATTTCCTTTCGACAGGACTAACTCAATGAGCGGCCCTGTCTGCTGCTTGACTGTAGTGCAGTTATGAATAATGGCACTGTCTTTCTGTGAGATGACGTTCTCCTCTAGAAGATGGTCCATTAAGCTCTGCACACTTTTTAGCTGCTGTGACATGACAAGATGATGTTTCTTAAGAAAAGAAAAAACATCTGATGCCATTTCCTCAGCAAGAAGCTCTCGCTCCTCCTCTCTCTTCTCATCTTCTGCACTTAGTAAATCAGACACCAACTCTTGAACGGTTTGTAATTTTCTCCACTTGCAAGAATTTTGCTCTGAACGGATTGCTTCACCAGGCCACACTCAAATTCCATCTCTAAAGCAGACTTCACCGCAGGATTGTTCATCATCACTGCATCTTCTGAACGGTCTTCTCCAGGACCCAGGTGTACAACAGGTGGATCAACAAATTCTCTCGAGTTGCTGTCTCCATTAGTCAATAGCTGTTCAAATAGTCTTGGAAATCTTGCTTGAATCTGATGAACAAACTCTTGGCCCTTTTCTTGCAACAGGTATTCACATCTTGGAAACCACTTGGCATGTTCTACCCATGGATCATCACCAGACTCCCAACATCTGAGTCCCCCATCACAACAAAAGCACTTCACGTCATCATTACAACCAACATAGTAAAAACCAGCCTTAGCCAATTGGTCTGGTCGAACAGTTATTCTTGAGGGCCAGTTGACAAATGTGAGCAACCTTTCTTCACACTGTTGCATTGCCGAGTTAGATCCATTGGAAAGGCCGCCGCCAGATAAAGGTACATTATCTGCACGGTCACCTCGAACGAAACGGCAGTTGGGGTAATGCCTCTGGTGCTCTGATACTGCCCGATCTCCCGGTTCCCAGTTGCTAAGCTGGCCTCCACAACTGAAGCAAGCCACTCTGTCGCCCTGGCCAAGGTAGTAGAAACCACTTTTGGCAAGCTTGGCTGGAGTTACTGTTGCAAGGGTCCAATTCTGAAAGGTGTCAAGGCGTTCCTGTTCCCGACGCATGTCAGGATTGTGACAAGCCGGAGGTTGCTGGTGAGACATATCCTCAACTCCACGGGAGGAAATGGAACTGGAGGGGGCCAGGTTTAAGTAACCCACCTGCTCCTCCGTTTGGCCTGAAACGAATGCCGTGGTGGTTGATGTTACGGGTGTCGCAGGGGCGGAAAGCTGTAGGATGGCTACGTTGCGAAGTGGGGAAAAGGCAGAGTGAGAGGACGACAGGAGGTTTGCGGTGGGGGGTAAACTCTGGATGAAGACATAAAAATGTGACCACAGGGCGTGTCCACTCAAGCCCTTCTCTCTGCTGGACATCCCATGACTAGTGTCTAGTCATCCATGACAGAACACATAATCTTATTAAATTTTTTTAATGAACTACTGAACAGATAGAAGGTCGACGTAGGGGGTATGTGCTTCCTCCCTCTATGATGCAGGAACCGATGCTAAGAACAAAATCGAATTTTGCTCAACACTACAAAATGTCCTTTCTTCTGTTCTGTTCTGTACACAGCGGGCAAATTAGTTGTATAATTTGAAAAATCACCACACATTTTTCAGAGACGCGATGTGCCTCTGTGGTCCATGGCACAGCGCATCCAGGCATGGTATGGAAATGGTTGCCACCTCGGGAATACAGTAATTAAAATGCAGAAAACATTCCGCAACTCTTTACAAGGATCTCTGAAATATTTAATCTTTTAAATCATGTAGTATTTTTAATTATTCTAAATATTATTATTATGTATACTATTATAATACTATTTTTATGAGCTCAGACATTAACACAACAGAAATGTTTTTAATTTTTAATTTATTTATTTATTTATTTTTATTTCAACATTATACTTTCGAGTATACATTGAAGTAGTGAAGAAAATGATAGACCGGCAAACCGGGGTTGTGTGCGAAGTCCTGAAATATTTATCAGGACAACAGCTCACCCCGCCCCGCTGGAGGGGTTGTCATCATGACGCCGTAAACAGCTGTATAGGATTACATATAATGCCACATTGAATCAGAAATAGCGTCATGGAGAAGTTATGCATATGCCACCGGAGAGATGTCTATAATTACACCAAAATATTTATATATATAAAATATTTTTAAACATATGCATGGGTGAATTGTACATCATAAGATCTGTAACAAGCATGTAGAAAGTAGTTAGGATGTATTTCATTTTGCCTAGGCTTTAAGTTCATTTTACCAACTATTAAGATGTTAAAGTTCATAGACCTTTAGCGCATTCAAATGTATTGAGTTAAAATTAAAGCTAAAAAAATTGTTAAACAATTTCAAAACAGGGTGTTTCAGAAGAAATGCAAAGATGCCTAAAAACAAAGGTGTCCAAAATGTTACTTGCTAATACTTGGTCTTGTTTCAGAGTCGGTATGCTCTGGTGAAAACTGTGTGAACTTTGATGAGGCCGACAACAATAGCGCTGTTAAACATGCGGTAGCCTACAATAACAATGTTCAATATAAACAAGAATCCTGCTCTAATGCGACTATTTCTAACCAACTCTAATTGTTTCACATATAACTGTTGATTGTTAGATGATTTATCTAACAATTGAAATTGACGATAGGTTAAAATATTTTTATTTTTATATGTTAAATATTCCTTTCCCTCCCTTCACGTAAAAATACCACGTATCAACTGTAATTCATTAGCTTAACCATGTTGTAACCATGTTACACACACAAAATAACCGTGTAATAATAACAAAATAAGTGTAATAGTTAGACGAGTTTGAAGTGTAATACTCATCTTTCACGTCAATGTTTCGTAGACATAGCAGAAAGATGTTCTAAAAGAAATATGATTTGTTTAGTCTTAAACACTCTCATGCTAGAAGGACCGTCATTTAATTCTCTTTATGCAATATTTGTTCATGTTTTTCATACATTCCTATATGAACATGTTTGACCACGCTCTGTGACTATATACTTTTTTGCAAAAACTGTACAAAAACAAGATGTAAACAGCGTAATATGTAAAATGTCAATTCAAACGCTAAAACTGATCACTATAGTGGCTTTTCTGTATTTGTTTTAAATGGCTCATGATGATGCATTTACTTTTAACCCAGTTGACCTCTAGAATTTAGGTTTTACCAAAGTGTGGAACTTTGTTTAACAGCCTCGAGCTTGGATGAATATGCCTCTCTCAGTGCAATAGTCAGATGTGATTCTGTTGTAATAGTTTAAGTGTAAAACAGCATGCACTTTGTGTGATTCGTAGATAGAGGGAAAGTTGCACTAAATGAAGTATCAATTTAGTCAAACAGAAAGACTATCACTTAAATTCTTAATTGTCATTTATTTCTATAGACAGCTCTCAAAGAAACGTCTTCACCTAAAACACATACAGTCCAACATACAACATGTGAAACAGCGTTGTGCTATCTGAACAAGATGACTAAATCTAGCGGAGTAATAAAACCATCATTTGGAAACTTTTGTGTATTTATTATAAACGGCTCTTTTCTTAGTGATTTGGTCTTTTGAATCTTACATGGATTGTAAGGACACGTGTGATTCCTGTATAAAGATTATGTTTAAAGTTAGTCCATAGGGTGTGTAAAAATACACCCAAAGAATTAAGCACAACTATTTACACACATACTAAGTAGGAGAATATCTAACTGTATATTGTAGATTGTGAACATTCCATTATCTGTTTATTTGGGGTCAGAGAACATCCTTAGCTCATACATCTCTTTAATTTTGTGCTGGATGTTGAAGTGTTAGTTAAAAGATAAAGGTATTAGTTAATAACAAACAGACAAAAAAACTTTAAATCATCATGAAGCCATAATATTAATATATAAAATATGGTATAATTACAGTTTAAAAATGACTTCCATAATATTTTATTTTAGTAAAGGTATGCCTGGATCACCCAACACAACGTTGTGCATTGTGAGTGAGACCTCGCAAAGATTACGCCATTATTAGATTTCTCGAACATTGCGTGGTTGCACTATGCCTGAAACTTAGTCATCAACATGCATTTCCTGTGCTTGTTAAATGCCTCAGGTAGTTAATATGAAATGTAAGTTTGTCAGAAGAAAAAGGATCAGCCATACATTTAAAAAAAGTCTTCTGTGAAGATGTTGTGTTTGTCACAAACACATCTAAAGAGTTTTTTATACGTGTGAGGAAACCTCTCGCAATATTACTAATCAAGTAATCACAGAAATAATGCAGGTCACAAGATTGTTTTAAAGAAATTAAAGCATAAATAAAGATGAATCTTTATTTAAAGAAGATAGACTTCAGCTTTTGCAACACACAAATGTATAAATGTTCAAAATCGTTTGTGTCTTCAACTAGCCTACTTCTAATCCATACTTTGAAGCATCATGGTTTTAGGTCTGTAAAAATACAGAATAAAAATAAAGAAATAACTATATGACTACTGTAGGGGTAAATGAAATATCCTATTTTGTGTCTTGTTTTAGTGTAATAACAATTTTTGTAAAGCAAAAAGTTGTATTAATGTTTTTTAAAGTCCCCGTGAACCGGAAGTTGAAAACGACTTTTCTCCACTGTTGTGACGTATTTCCAAGTGAAAGGGAATATTGAACAGAGGGCGGGGTTTTACTTTAACGCTCCTCCTGTCCATCTCTGCTCATAGCAGACGTTTAAGGAGTGGTTAAGCCGTCAAACTGACGTCATCAGAAAAGAAACGACATTTCCAGACCGGAAGTCGCTTTTCAGACTTTGATTAAAGATTACCATGGCCAACAATTTTTCCTGTGTATTAACTTGCACGGATTAATTGTTCACCACAAGACTAGTAATATGCGCTAACAAAGTAAATAGGGTCAATTTTGATTTCATGTCGACTCTAAAAATAGCTTTCATCAATTTCTTGTAAAGAAAACCAAAAGTTTACGCTATCACACAAAGCTCACAATGCCATTCAGAGTTCACAAGAGATAATTTCTCGTTATCTAGGCATAACACAGCATAGTACAAAGTGATGCTCTCTCTCTATGATGTCGTAAAAGTTAAGACGTTCATCCATATGTGTGTGTGTGTGTGTGTGTGTGTGTGTGGACAGATGCTTGAAAATATTAGGCTAGAAATATCTAATAGTGAATTAATAACTAAATTAGCCTAAATAAAAAATTAAAAAATTAAAAACGTTGTTTTGATAAGTCTTTTTACCAAGATTTAAATCTGTAGCTATAGGCTACCGCTGCACATGTGTATTCTCATGCGTTGCGGGGTTTTAGGTGGGCGGAGACTCTATTTCTCATTCATGTGCTTTGCGGGACAGTGTAAGAGATATTGTTAGCTAAAAACTAAACAAAAGTTTATGTTAAAAAGTTTTGCTTATAATCTATTCGTTTGATGTATTTTTTAACTGTTGTTGTTGTTGTTGTTTGGTATGTTTAATGCTCACATTTGAAACATTGTTTAAAAAACATAATTTACCATTTTTCTGGTATCTTTAAAAGTCGTTCGTGAAAGACATTCTATAACTTTAAATGATTTAACGTTGACTTTTTTGTTTTTAAGTTTTTTTTTTGTTTAAAAATCTGTATGTGAAGGAAAACATTCTAACTTGTTTTACATTATTGTGATAACTTTTTATACTAGCCTATACACCTTTGTATTTTAAAGGTTTGTATCATTTTAAAAAGTTATTAAAGTTGTATGTGAGAGTGTTACATGTCTGTGAAAAAACTGTTTGCCTACCGCTTACGTTTCACGGTTTTAAAGTTTAAAGCACATAGTTTTGAACACATTCATTATTTTTTACTCCAAAACGCATTCTCAAACAATGATCAGATTTCTCCATTGGGTTAGGTGGATTATCCTATCGAAGAGTGAATAAATCAGTAAGTTAGTGAATATTTGTTAACTTCACTAAAAGTCCAAAACTAACTAAAACATGAGTTTTTATTTTTTTAAACAACTATTATTTTTATAAATGTTATTTAGTGTAGCCTAATTATAAATAAATCTAGTGATAAGGTGGGCGGAGACTCGGCTTCACACACTGATCTAGCCTATACTCATTCATGTTTCTACCGTCGATGAGTGATGTATCATACGGAACTTAAAACTAAACTAAACTTTAGTAGCATATTGTATTTTAGTTGATGTTGTTTTGAACGTTTTTTTAAATCTGTATGTGAAGGACCACATTCTAACTTTTTTCAGATAACGTTGTAAAATGTACGAATACTAAACCATTGCATTTTAACTTTATACAGTGTTTTTAAAAAGTTTTAAATGTATATGGAAAACAAGAACTTTTCTTTAATTAAAAAACAACTCTGATCTGTTACCCAATACATTGCTTCACTTTTTTAAAAGTTTAAAGCACATCGTTTTTAACGTTTTAACATTTTACAAATGTATGAACGCTAAAGACATGTGTATTTTAAATTGATACAACGTTTTAATGTCTTTAAACACTATGTAATTGTGAAAGTACAACTTTTCTGCAAATGTATGTTAGAAAATATAACTATTTGGTTGATATAATTTTAATACATGTTGTTTTAGATGTTTTAATTCTAGAATATGTTTGCAATTCAAACTTTTTTAACATTTTACAAATGTGTGTTTACCAGCCGCTGTATTAATGATATACATTGTTTTAATGTCTTTTTTGTATGTGATTGTGAAAAGTACAGCTTGAAATGTGGACCGTGGGGAATTTTCCACGTTGGAGGGCTCAGTCCAAAAGTGGGGTGGGTGTTTGTAGGGAAGGGGGGCCATGGGAAGAATTCACACGGGTCAGCCTCAGAAATAGGCCACAAACATTCGGGTATATCCATTCCAAAATCACTGCAAAGTATGTAAACGTAATCCTCTGGGTGATTTTTTGATATAATCCGCGAGAAGGCGGTATCTTGTTCCCATCGTAATTCCAGACCACTCCGCAATGAAAACCGGTTCACTTCCATCATCTTTCAAATCTCTCCATACTCCTGTATAAAATAAAATCCAATCCCTTTGCGTAAAAAACTAAATCGGGATCCTCTGTTGTATTCGTTGTGAATCGCTCGTCGTTATCCATTAACCAGTCTGACTTCTCTGTTGATTTTGTCATAAACCTCCAGACCTCCAGACAAGTGAAAAGTATATTCCATACGATCCGTGTGCATCTTTTTTTCGCGGAGCTACAGTTAATACCCTCAGTAATCCTTCTAAATCACAAGTATTTCTTCACGTCGAGTTTGCACTCCTTTTTAATCTCTAACTGTCACGCTGAGGGAGGTGGTTCCCCCATGAGTGATGTCATTTTAGGGACGTCCTTAAATCGAAATTGGCTTCTCAGCTTTGAGAGGGGTGTGTTAGGGGCTGTGGTCTCTTTGACCCATTACACACTGTTTCAGTGGTCATTTGAGTTCGGACAGCGAAGTGACCGGTCGTGTTTTTCTATTTGGGAGCTGAAAGAGACTGTTGTTTTTCCCACGGTGACATCTGTTGTGGGCAGGGGTAGGGGCGGGGCTTGCCTCTGTCTCTCTGCAACCTTCACAGAGTTTCATTCCTCTCAGACCTCCGGACTGTGTGGACGTTCTTTTACACTGCTCCACCACAAGGAAACAATTATATATCTTTAAACTCTGACTTTTTAACAAATGGGTATGTAAAAACGCAAGGCTTTTTAAAAATGTTTGTGTTTTATGTAAAAGTTTTACAAAATACTGTGTGAAAGTTAAATGCTTACAAATCAACGTTTACAAAAATGATCTTTTTGTAAATGAAAAAACTTGTTTTAATGTTTTAACATCTTCAAATAACACTAACTCATTTTTTTAATAACTCTTTTTAGAGAAAAATGCAATTTTAACTTATTTCATTGATGTTTTAAAAGTGATGAATGTACATCTGTCTTCTTTAATAAATAAAAAAACACTGATCTCACACTCTGACTATGTCTTTATTGTACATTTCTTAAAAAGTTTATATCGTTTAGAACTTGTATGCGTTGGGAAAATTTTACCACGCTTCAGATGTTCATAAAGAGGCGTGCCAAAAGTCTGATTTTCCCACGGTGTACGTACAACCCATTAGTGGGAGGAGCTAGTGTGGGAAATTTCCGCTCAAAAGGGGCGTGGCTTTGAGGGCAATAAAGCAATAAACCTGTCAGTTTTTTGATGAAAGGGGCCCTCTACTCTCTCTCTATTGTGTCCAATTGCAGCTTATTGTTTGGACGTTTTCTGGAAACCGGGACTGTAGATTTAAAATAAATCATCATGCTTCCCCCATTATGGTTGAATCACGGAAGCTACACCAGTTACTTTTGCCAAGAGATTTATTATTAATACATGTGTCAGCATAGGAGAGAAACAGGCATATAAGAATAAGGCTACATGAGAGGTGGTCTTCATTCTAGATTTCTCTGTTCCCCATTTCTCTATCTTCTCACCCCATCATCTCTGTTTCCTTCCTCTCAAGCCCTCATGCCTTTATGTTTCTCTGTGGTGGTACAGTAAGATTGAGCTTATATACATTACAGAGTGGCTTCCTTTTATGGTAACAAACTATGTTGTTAGGTTTAAAAATGGTACATATATTTCATCATGCGTACACATGGCACAATCCACTTCTATATTAAGAAACTATCTTTGTTGTTTACATCTGCATCAGTGGAAACATGTTACAGTGTACATACCCCTCTACAAAATATAGCTCATCCACCTGCCTCATATGATCCTCACATGGTTCCATGCTATCTATAGCATTCAACACATGCACATAAAACTCTGACTTGACAAAATACATTATGAAATTATTATGAAAATGAATAAAGAAAAATAATACAGATACATAACATTAAACAGTAAAGTTTTTAGTCTTCAGGGACTAACTAGAGATATTATAAATATGTCTTCACTACAAACATTTTATCAAATTTAAATTCTAACATCGTCATTCAGCCATGGGAAACTTTTCTTCTGTGGACACAGTGTCTCAAAATCTTCAGCTGTGGCCTGGTATTTTAAAAACTGAATGAGTGGCCGCTTTCTGTCGGTTTCCTCACTCAAAATTCTCATATACATTTCCTAGAAAAAATAATGCTTTGTAATTGTCTTACATATACAGTATTATATAATATATAACAGCCTTCCATTTATTTGACATCTTACCTCTTCTAGCTCCAAGATGTGAAAGCGATCCACAGAAAACTGAACAATTTCTGTGTACACGTTTGGATCAGTCACAAATCTTTGCCAAAGTTACTTATTTTACATTTTTACATATAAATAAGAAATGCACAAATGTAACACTAATATCAAAATCAAATAAAGCATACCTGTGCGTGATGCATCACCTCCTGTCATGTCTGTCTACTCTGGCATCCTCAGCTTCCACTGTTCTGCAGATTTAGCTTCAACATCAAACCCACCTGCTTATAATTGTCTATAAGTTAACCTGAAGACTTTGGTTAAAAAATGTAGGTGTGTTTGATTAGGGTTGGAGGTAAACTCTCCACCTCAAAAGGAGACCTAAAAAGTTGCCTGTTCCTGATTTAAATTTACAAAGCAGCACAGTACATTTTATTATACAAACATTGTAGTATATATTTAATATTGCAGTACATCATATTAGCTAAGTACTGAACAAAAACTTTTTTTTTTACCTATATCAACAGCAACCTGTTTTTAAAAGATCTTTTAGAAAGGCATGGTCTCTTTTGAGCCTTTGCCAGAGATGCTTGATTTCTTTCAAGACAACATACTCTGAAATACTTACCATCCCATACATGAAAAAATACATGACGTGTTAGTGATATCATATTTTATATATATTAAAATATTCTTATAGGCTATATAAAATAAAATGACACAACCCTGTCTCTTTTTGTTAAATTTCAGTTTTATTGATCAATAATAGCCATTATAAAAGTACAGTATAAGTAGCCTAAAAGGTATAAGAAGCTATACAAATCAAGAAATAAAGTAAGTTAAACGATTCAGTCAAACATAAGTCAGCAGGCTACAACGTTAAAGTTAAATAGCCTAAATATATAAAGTTATGAAACTTCACTTAGCCCTCAGCCAAAACGATTTGCCAGGTAATAAATTATAGATTAATGAGACCAAAGATCGCCCGTTAGATAAACACAAGACAAATTATATCTCATGTTTAACCACTAGACTAGAGACATCAGAGCCAGCGGCAAACGTCAGAAGGACTAGCCGAGGTAAGGCTGTTCCAGGCGGGGTACATGAGCACTGAAACCCCAAAACACATGTTTTGCTATGTGAACTGATATGAACAATTCAGTGACAAAATTGAAAACACTAAAATATACTATTTATGCTTATTCATAAGTGGAAATGAGTTATTTTTGCATTTTTTAGAGCAATTTCTGTCTTCCGGTTTGAAAAGCGAACGTCATGACACTTTAAATAGCAAATTCTGGTAATCAAAGCATACTCAAAGCATACTAATGTGTAAATGATGCTAATGAAATTATGGGCACATTACAGTTACATTGCCAGTAAGTCATGAAATTACCAAATTATCACATACCTGTATGTATCTGGAATGTTCTTAATTGTCTTTTAACCTTAGGAGATGATGGTAATGAAATTACAGGCATTCAATGTCATAATCATATTGTCAATTAGTAAGTCATGAAATTACCAAAAAGTACGAATCAGTTATGTAAATTGTTTATGGTAGGTCATTTGTTAGCTGGGAAGTGTCACATTACAGTTCATGTTTAGACTTTCATTTTGTATTTTGATTGGTTCCTGTTTTCTTTTGTTCTTTTCCCGCCACTCCTTATGGAGGGCATTTTCTGCCAAATTTAAATAAATAAATTAAATGATTAAAATGAAAATTAAAACCAGATTAATGATTTCATTACAGAAAACAGTACGCAAAATATGTGACAAAATTGAGAATGAAATTAAATGATTTCATTTTCACAGCATTATCCCTGTCAAATTGAAAAATAAAATGCAATTGGTGACTTCACATTTAATTTTCACTACAGTCTCGAGGCAAGACTGCCAATATTAAAATGAAAAGCCAAACGTGAAAAAGAAACTACAAATGCAGTTTTTACAATGCTCTTTAGTAATGCTCACGCAATAATAGTGACACAATTCAAATACAAATGTAAATTTTCGTTTTCATTTTAATTCCTCTTTGATTTCACAGTATTCATTTTCGTTTTCATTTTCAAAAACAACCTGCATGCAAATTCTATGTTAATGAGTGGGTGTGGCTTATTCCAGTAACGGCGCTGAGACACACCTTCTGTAAAGCTAAGTCATCGACGTCCCGCATGAGTTTAATGTGTGAAACAAAATTATTTAAATGTGATTATATTGTAATCGAGACGACGAGATATGGCGAAATCTGTTAGTGAGCTTTTGTGGGAAGCTGCTGCAGCATTAGAACATGGAAACAACCAGCCTGACCATGTTAGTTATGATGTTAGACTCAGGCTAGACCATAATCGACGATGAGGTTCATTCATGTATTAGGCTGTTTTGGAAATTCAACTATTTGGGTGTACAGAATTCTTAGTAACACAATTTCTACAACAATTATAGCCAGACATTAATACCCACTGGCTTTAACCGAGAACCTCGGCCAATGTTTCATTCGCGTTGTGCCTAACAACGCCCTTCAGCCGTGACTTATTCAGATACAGCACTAGCCTAGAGTAGCCTACCTTATTGCTTTTATAAAACGGTTACCAAGCAATACAAATATTAATCCCGAAACATATGTATATATGCAACTTTCATGAAGTAAAATGAATCACTAAAAGCCAATTCCTTCCGCTGGAGAAAAATAAATAGTCCCTGACCATTTGCAACAGAAGAAGTTACATTATTTCTCCATTAGATGGAGACAAAGACTGTCTTAATGAGTGAGTCAGTCAGTCAGTAGAGAAGACTTTTGAAATGACTCAAACTTGTGATCACGGAGAAGAAAGACGCAACTGACATGACTATAGGCACGGACAACCCCTATTAACTGTTAAAAGTACAAGATATCACACCGGACATTCAACCGGATTTTTTATTATGAATATAGGACTGACCTGAAGGAAATATCTAGCCTACTGTAAATGCAGGTACACTCGCTTTCTCGGTCTCATCCAGAAGTTGTTACTGGAAATGAAAATCAGCATTGTGATTATTTTTGTACACAAACTTAAAATAACCAAAAGACACGTAGCCTAACACTTAAACAGCGGACAGATACAGGCTAGTGCTGTATCTGAATAAGTCACGGCTGAAGGGCGTTGTTAGGCACGACGCGAATATGAAACATTGTCCGAGGTTCTCAGTTAAAGCTAGTGGGTATTAATGTCTGGCTATAATTGTTGTAGAAATTGTGTTACTAAGACCTTTGTACACCCAAATAGTTGAATTTCCAAAACAGCCTAATACATGAATGAACCTCATCATCGATTATGGTCTAGCCTGAGTCTAACATCATAACTAACATGGTCAGGCTGGTTGTTTCCATGTTCTAATGCTGCGGCAGCTTCCCACAAAAGCTCACTGACAGATTTCGCCATATCTCGTCGTCTCGATTACTATATTATTTAAATAATTTCGTTTCACACATTCAACTCACGCACACGGGACGTCGACGACTTCGCTTTACAGAAGGCGTGCCTCTAGCGCCGTTACTAGAATAAGCCACACCCACTCATTACCATAGAATTTGCATGCAGGTTGTCTTTGAAAATGAAAACGAAAATGAAAACTGTGAAATAAAAGAGGAATTAAAATGAAAACGAAAATGTACATTTGTATTTGAATTGTGTCACTATTATTGCGTGAGCATTACTAAAGAGCATTGTAAAAACTGTGTTTGTACTTTCTTTTTCACGTTTGGCTTTTCATTTTAATATTGGCAGTCTTGCCTCGAGACTGTAGTGAAAATGAAATGTGAAATCACCAAGTGCATTTTATTTTTCAATTTGACAGGGATAATGCTGTGAAAATGAAATCATTTAATTTCATTCTCAATTTTGTCACATATTTTTCTGTAATGAAATCGTTAATCTGGTTTTAATTTTCATTTTAATCATTTAATTTATTTATTTAAATTTGGCAGAAAATTCTCTCCATAACTCCTTAGTTGCCATGGACACCTTAGTTAATTCATTATCTCATTAATCATGTCAGCTGTGTCTCAGTTCTTTGATTAAGTCCCTGTGTATTTAAGTCCTGTGATTTGTCCTGTTCAGTTGTCTGTTCTTGGAAAATAAAAGCGAAGCTGCTGCAAGTAGATTTCTCCTCATCTCTGCAACCAAGTTGTGACAAGAAGCATGTACCAACCACAAACGGAGATAGTGGAGTAAAAGTTACTTTTACTGATAGTTACTACAAGTTACAGAAACATCACTTGTGAATGTACTCAAATAAAAGTAAAACTAGGCTACACAATTTTCAAACTACATAAAAAAAGTATAATTTCTGATAAAAACTATTTAATTACAGTAATGTGAGTATTTGTAAGCTATTCACACCCCTTCTCATATTTATTTATTTATTTTTATTTTTTTTATTGAATTGCTAAGAACATACAAAATCAGTGCCAGGGGTAAATACAATTGTGAGTACAGCTACAAATTATATAGTCAGGAGAATATTATGCAAATGACACAGTGAGACAGTTTTAAGGGCTTTGGAATTGCTGGATGTACTGAGAGTGTCCAGGTAGGATTTAAGTTCCTTATAGAAAATAAAAAAGTAGGGCTTAGCATCCTGAAATTTACATTTGTGTAAAAATAAATTTCGCTAGAATAATAAATAGGTTTATCAAAAAATATTGGTCCTTTACATCTTTATCAAAGTTGTGCTGACCAAATAAAACATCTTTGTATAACAAAGAAAAGCTCTGTGATGAAAATGTGCGAACAAAGATACAAAAATCCTTCCAGAACAGACTTGTCTATGTGCATTCCCAGAAGAGATGAGAAATGGATTCGTGTTCAGCACCACAAAAAGAACATAAAGTGTCAATATCAGGAAACATCTTTTTTAAGTAAAGCTTCACAGGATAAAAAAGATGAAGTAATTTGTAAGACACATCCTTAACCTTATTGGTTATTAAATATTTAGATGACAAAGTCCACACTTTCTTCCATGGAATATTGACAAACTGGCCATTCCAGTACGACACAATGTATGGGAGAGAAACAATCTCATTTTGAAATAGCTGTCTAATTTTTCTGTTCCGACTACAAGAGTTAGATAAAAAAACAAATATTTCCAATCGTTGTATCAAAAGGATGAGCAACTGATAAATAAATCTGGGATCTAGCTGAATCTCTGAGAAGAGTTATTGCTCCATAAGGGATGGCATCCATTACAATAGCAAACTCTCGTGGAGTGACAGGTATATTGTACTTGTTCAAAAACTCTGAATATGAATACAGGTATCCATCAGAATTGATTAATTGAGAAACCAAAATAAAATTATTCTTAACCCAGTTTGGGAAAAACAACGACTTATTTTTATAGATAATATCACAATTATTCCAAATAAAGTACCGGTGAGGACTAAAATTGTGTTTATAAATTAGGTGCCAGGCCAAAAGCGCTTGTTTATGAAAATTTGACAATTTAAGGGGCAATTTGGTGATGTTGTAATTACATAACAATAGGAAAGGAAGACCACCCACCTTAGAGAAAACAAGACTAGGAAGAGTATTCCAGAATGAATCAGGGTTAGTTAAATACTGTTTTAACCAATTTATCTTGAAAGTATTATTTAAAGAAGTAAAATCTAGAAAGTTTAGACCACCACATTCATAATTATTAATAACCACATACTTTTTAATATAATGCCTCTTATGCTTCCACAGAAAATCAAATAGCATTCTATCAATATCTGCACATGCAGCTTTATCCACATATAAGGAGAGAGCAGGGTAAGTCATTCTTGAGATACCCTCAGCTTTAGCAATAAGAGTTCGTCCTCTCAGAGATAAATCTCTCTGTAACCATGAATTGAATTTCCTTTTAGCTTTCTCAACAACTGGGTCAAAGTTCAGTCTGTATCAGAATCAGAATCAGAATCAGAAAGAGCTTTATTGCCAAGTGTGCTTGCACCCACAAGGAATTTTTCTTGGTACTGAAGCTTCCAGTGCACATATACAAATACAAATACAACAAGAAACATAGTAATACAAATTCTAAGAATAAAAATATATAAAAAATAAATAAAAATTGTATAAAAGTAAAAAAGTAGGGTCACAGTTGGGTTTAGTCCGAATAAACATTTACAGATTATGAACATATTTACAGTATTTTGAGTAGTATGAATAATATAAATATAAATATCACCTGAGTTAGAGAATATTGCACCAGACAGTGGGAGTCTAGCGCATGTTACAGATTATAAACATATTTACAGTATTTTGAGTAGTATGAATAATATAGATATAAATATCACCTGAGTTAGAGAATATTGCACTAGACAGTGGGAGTATTGCACTTACAGGCATATGCCTTGGGGGCATGTTAAGTGTTCAGAAGGGAAATGGCCTGTGGAAAGAAACTGTTCCTGTGCCTGGATGTTCTTGTGGCCAGTGATCTGTGTCGCCGTCCTGACGGTAACAGTTCAAACAGGTGGTGTCCAGGGTGAGTGGAGTCTGTGATGATTTTACCTGCTCTCTTCCTCACTCTGGAAGAGTACAGGTCCTGGAGGGTTGGCAGGGGGGCACCAATAATCCTCTCTGCAGTCCGGACTGTCCGTTGTAGTCTCCTGATGTCCAATTTGGAAGCTGAACCAAACCAGACAGTGATGGAAGTGCTTAAAACAGACTCAATGATGGCTGAGTAGAACTGGATCAGCAGCTCCTGTGGCAGATTGAACTTCTTCAGCTGGCGAAGGAAGTACAGTCTCTGCTGGGCCTTTTTCACAATGGAGTCAATGTGATTTGCCCACTTCAGGTCCTGAGAGATGGTAGAGCCCAGGAACCTGAATGACTCCACTGCTTCCACAGTGCTGTTCATGATGGTGAGAGGGGGGAGTGCTGGGGTGTTTCTCCTGAAGTCCACAATCATCTCCACTGTTTTGAGTGTGTTCAGCTCAAGGTTGTTATAACTGCACCAGACAGCCAGCTGTTCAACCCCCAGTCTGTAAGCAGACTCGTCACCATTTTGGATGAGACCGATGACAGTGGTGTCGTCTGCAAATTTCAGGAGCTTGACAGAGGGGTCTTTAGAAGTGCAGTCATTAGTGTAAAGGGAGAAGAGCAGTGGGGAGAGAACGCACCCTTGGGGGGCGCCAGTGCTGATGGTGAGGGTCCTGGATGTGAGTTTCCCCAGTCTCACTAGCTGCTGCCGGTCCGTCAGGAAGCTGGAGATCCACTGACAGATTGAGGATGGCATGGAGAGCTGAGTCAGTTTGGCTGTGAGAAGATCAGGGATGATGGTATTGAAGGCCGAACTGAAGTCCACGAATAAGATCCGTGCATAAGTCCCAGGTCTGTCAAGATGTTGCAGGATATAGTGCAGTCCCATGTTGACTGCATCATCCACAGACCTGTTTGCTCTGTAAGCAAACTGAAAGGGATCCAGCAGGGGTCCAGTGATGTCCTTCAGATAGGCCAACACCAGTCTTTCAAACGACTTCATGACCACAGACGTGAGAGCGACAGGTCTGTAGTCATTAAGTCCAGTGATTTTAGTTTTTTTGGGAACCGGGATGATAGTGGAGCGTTTGAAGCAGCAGGGAACTTCACACTGCTCCAATGATCTGTTGAAGATCTGCGTGAAGACTGGGGCCAGTTGGTCAGCACAGGCTTTTAGACAAGCAGATGAGATGCCGTCTGGGCCTGAAGCTTTCCTAGTCTTCTGTTTTTTGAAGACTCTGCTCACGTCCTCCACGCAGACCTTAAGCTCAGGTTGGATGGCAGAAGGGGGGAGGAGAGGGGTTGCAGGAGGTGATGGTGGATGTGTGAAGTGCACATCAGAGCGGGTGTGAGGTGTGAGTCTGGGCTTCTCAAACCTGCAATAGAATCACAATTATTCCAAATAAAGAATAATTGTGAATAATATCTGACTTTAAGAATAATATCTGACTTTATCATCCTTACATATAGATATACCCAGATAGGTCACCTGTGACTTAACTGGAATACCGTAAAGAGAGAGAGAAGGACAGGTTTTAATAGCTAACAACTCACATTTATTAAGATTTAAGTTTAAACCGGAAGCTTTAGAGAAAAATTTAATGTGTTGGATTGCAATCGGAATCTGTAATTCGTCTATTAAGAACAGGGTAGTGTCGTCAGCTAGCTGACTAATAAGAATATGTTTGTTAGCAATAGTAATACCTTGCAGATGAGTACTCCGAAGAAAGGAGGAAAGAAGTTGTGCAGCCACAAGAAATAAATAAGGGGATACAGGGCAGCCCTGACGAACTCCTCTTGACAGTTGAAATCTAGGCGAGGTACCCGATTTAAGGTTGATGGAACAGTTGGCATTATTATAGAGTTCTTATAAACTTGCAGAATGGATCACCAAACCCAAGCTTTTGGAGAGCTAGAAAAATAAACTCGTGTTCAAGAGAGTCAAAAGCTTTGTAAAAATCTAAAAAAAGAATAAGACTGTCATCATCAACTAATTCGCTATAGTCTAATAAATCTAGAACAAGTCGGATATTGTTTGCTATATGTCTTTTTGGCGTAAATTCTGATTGAGTCTCATCAATAACTGAACTCAGAACACACTTAAGTCTTTTGGCCAAAGCCCAAGCTAATATTTTATAATCGTTATTAAAGGGATAGTTCGCCCAAAAATGATATTTAAGCCATGATTTACTCACCCTCAAGCCGTTCGAGATGCATATTTCAATCTTTTTTCAGACGAACACATTTTCAGTTATTTTAGAAAATGTCTTAGATCTTTCAGTGGTTATAATGTGAAGCAATGGGCCAATTCTTCAGCAAAGCTTTTATAAAACTCGGCCGTTAGGCCATCGGTTCCAGGAAATTTGTTATTTTTAAGGCCCTCAATCCCCTCAATTACTTCAGTGATAGTTATAGTTTTATCACAGGCAAGCTGCTCATCTTTAGATATTTATTTAACCTCCTTTAATGACTGAAAAAAAAGGGAGGCTGAGTCCTTACAGTAATTAGATTTATATAGTTTTGAATAGAAATTACTACAAAAAGATGCAATATCCTTAGAATTATCTGTCAAAATGCCATTGATTTGCAGAGAACTAATAGAAAGATTCCTAGAGTTGTGTTTTTACATTCTAAAAAAATAAGCAGAGCTCTGTTCACCTTGTTCTAGCCATTTGCTCCTTGAATGAACATAAGAGCCTTCAGCTTTGTATTTATAAATATTGTCTAATTTAGATTGGAGCTCTGCAAGTTCTGATAGATCAGTTTCCGATAAGCTTACCTGAATTTTGCTCTGAAGTGTTATGATCTTTGATATGACCTTCTCCTCTTCATTCCTTCTCTGTTTTGCCAAATTGCTGCTAAAATGTCTAATACACATTCCTACTTCATATTTTAACAAATCCCAATTTAAGCAAATTTTTTTTTTTCAGAAGAAGCTTTCACCCAGTAATATCGAATCAGAAAGGAAATTCTTTTTTTCAAATCATCATGCTTAAGTACAGATGAATTCATTTTCCAATAAGAGGCTCTGGAATTTATATTTGAGTGTCCAGTGGATAGAGGAGTAGAAAGAAGAATAGTGTGGTGATCCGTTAAGGGAGAGGGAAGAATACTAACCGAAACATTATAATCTTTGAAAGAGTATGGTACAAGCCAATAATCTAAACGAGAAAGTCTTGAGCGATTCTTGTTACCCCATGTATAAGATTTAGTATTTGGAAACTTCTCCCTCCAAATATCAACTAAATCCAACTTCTCCATAAACATTTTCAATTTTAAATTAGGAGAAGTAGACTGCCTAGGAGGAAATCTATCAAGATTATTATCAGGAGTGATATTAAAATCTCCACCAATACAAATTACAGCATCAGGAAATGTATTAGACCATAATAAAATTTTGTCTCCTATCTCATCAAGTAACAAGTCATTTTCTCTAGAGGTATTATACCCATAAATGTTTACCAATAAAACCAATATATTATTAATACAAATTACCAAAATAAGAAAGTGTCCCATAGGATCTATATAACTCTGTAACACTGAACCTGCAAAATGTTTTTTTCACTATCATAACACCAGCAGAATGTTCTGAACCATGAGCCATCCAAACCTCATTGCCCCATTGGCTTTTCCAAAAAGAAATGTCATTGGAAACAGAGTGAGACTCCTGGAAAAAACAAAAGTCAGTTTTAAAAGACTTAGCATACAAAAACAACGCTTTGCGCTTTACATTGTCACGCAACCCACTGGCATTGAGAGAAACAATTGAAATAGACATTCAAAAGAACAGAACAAGAGATAGAACAAAAATACCAGTAGTAGAACCCTCAAGGGAAAAAAAAAGTGCATCAGTAGCTGACTAACAGTGTCGGGTAAATCTTCGGCATGAACTCAGTCAATCAAGTTAGTGAGTTTTCTTAAAATGAAATGTTACACCCACTAAAAATAAACTGGTTTACCATGCTTAAGGTGGATAAATTTCAGATCCATCAACAAAGGCACGACCTCCAATGAAGTGAGCTTTCTTTCCCTCCTTTCGAGCCTTATCTACAGCAGGCCAAAGCAGCTGTCTTCTTTCTCGATCAGTCGCGATGAGATCCTCAGTGAAGCGAAGTTGATTGGCACGAAGAAATTCCGACGTCCTCGCTGCCTTCCACACACCGTCTCTCGTAACTCGCGAAGAAAATTGAATGATGGTAAATGGACTGCATTTATATAGCGCTTTCACAGACCTATGGCCACCAAAGCACTTTACATAGCCTCACATTCACCCATTCATTCACTCATTCATACACCGACGGCGGTGTCAGCCATGCAAGGCGCCATCCAGCTCGTCGGGAGCAGCTGGGGTTAGGTGTCTTGCTCATGGACACCTCGACACTTGGTCAAGTGGAACCGGGGATTGAACCACCAACCTTCCGGTTTGTAGACAACCTACATGAACCACTGAGCCACTGCCACCCCATGAATGAGTCATGAATGATGATCGATCGCGGTCGTGAACTATTCTGGAGCCACCTTCCAATGCGGTGAACTGTATTGATTTTGTCTGCTAGGCTGCTTCTTCCCTCAGGGAAAGTGGCTTCACAGATATGGATGGATTCCGCTCTTACATCCTCTCTTTCCTTCTCAGTAACACCATGTAAACGTAGATTCCAGCGACGGGAGTATCTTTCCAAGTCAGTGAGACGTTGTTCACAGAATCCCATCTTCTCTTCAGTGTTCAATCTTTTCTCAACGTGACTGACTTGGCCTTTGATGTCGTTTAGTTCAGCACATACGAAGTCCACTGTTTTTTTTAAACCTTCAATTTTTAGGGCATTTTCACTCACCATTTTCTCTAAGGTGTCAGAGCGAGTGTTAATCAAGTTGGAGAGCGTCGAAACAACAGAGGAGATATCATCATCTGCTTTGCCCTTCTTGGATGGAGGTTTAGCTGGGCTATCTGGAAGTGGTGTTCTGGCCCCAGGCAGAGTTTCTTCCACAGACACATAGTTGTGAAAGTCCATCTTGTCAGATTGCCGTGAAACACGCGACATATCTTTCCTTTTGTCAGCGGACGACTTCATATTTCGAATATCAGAGAAAGCAGAAATATAGATGTGGGTGATTTTGCATAAAAGTAACTTTAAGGAGTGATATTTATGCCGTTATTGAAGTTTGTCAGCAGAGCTCGGCGAAAGTTAAGTTAGCAGGATGCCATCTTGGACTCCCCTCACCCCTTCTCATATCTGTCACGTTCAGTGTTGGGGAAGTTACTTTTAAAAAGTAGTGTTTGCTTGTTACTCGTTACTTTTTAAAAAAGTAATCCGTTACTTTACTTAGTTACCCCCTTTGGAAAGTAACTTTTTACGTTACTCGTTACTTTTATGTTACTTTTATGTTGCTTGACTTTGGCCAGAACCCAATATCTGTTCCTAAATGTGTAGACATAAAGTTATACTATGGAGGACATAACAGGTAGGTCTATTTCTTTTGTGCTCTTTATTATAAAAAATAGTATCGATTTCAAAAGAAAAAAGTCCTTCTCATTGGCGCTGCTGTGTGCGGCAACTTTTCTGTTTTTATTCTCAGCCGGCTCTGCATCATGGGGTAGATTGCGACACTCCGCGATGAGCAGAGCGCACGCGCCGCTTCTCTCCGCTCCGCTCCCCCTCCCCTATCCACCGAACTTTAAATTTCGGCAAAGTCAAGGCAGCCAATAAAGCTTCCCTGCTCTCCAACACCGGTGCGAATCGCTGTCACGACACACACAATGGAGAGACAACAGATCCAAGTGCAGTTAGATATATTTATTTTGGGTAATCCGTAAAGCGTAATCCAGTCCAGGCAAGGGTCAAATATCATGTGAGCAATCCAACAAGAATAACAAAATACAGGAACAGGCAAGAAACCAACCAGGAAGTGTGAGGACATCTAACAAGGACTCGACAACTAACACAGAAACAGCCAGGGTATATATACACACACAGATCTAACAAGGTGATGGGAAACAGCTGAGTGCAATGAACTGATGAGTGACAGACAGAATGCTGGGAATTGAAGTCAAATGTGAAAGACACCGTGAGAACGAGGACCTCTAGTGACAACCCAGGGAAACACAACCAGACACTGTGACAGTACCCCCTCCCTACGGAGCGACTACCAGACGCTCCATAACGTAACTACAACACAACACAAGAGTTCAGGAGGGAGGTGGAACGGTGGAGGATCAGGGGGAGGGATGGTGGGCCAGGTCCATGGCGAGGAACAAGGACAGGGGGTGATGGCTTAACTGGCGGCCAGGACGGAGACGACAGTTCATCTGGCGGCCAGGGCGGCGACGACAGTCCATCGGGCGGCCAGGGTGGAACAGACAGTCCCTCGGGCGGCCACGGTGGAGACTTTCCCTCGGGCGGCCAGGGCGGAGACGACCCCTCGGGCGGCCACGGCGGAGACGACAGTCCATCGGGCGGCCAGGGTGGAGACGACCCCTCGGGCGGCCACGGCGGAGACGACAGTCCATCGGGCGGCCAGGGCGGAGACGACCCCTCGGGCGGCCACGGCACTGGAACAGACACCGGCTCAGGCACTGGAACAGACACCACCGGCTCAGGCACTGGAACAGACACCACCGGCTCAGGCACTAGAACAGACACCACCGGCTCAGGCACTGGAACAGACACCACCGGCTCAGGCACTGGAACAGACACCACCGGCTCAGGCACTGGAACAGACACCACCGGCTCAGGCACTGGAACAGACACCACCGGCTCAGGCACTGGAACAGATACCACCGGCTCAGGAACAGGAACAGACACCACCGGCTCAGGAACAGGAACAGACACCACCGGCTCAGAAACAGACACCACCGGCTCAGGCTCAGGAACAGGCACCACCGGCTCAGGCACTGGAACTGGCACCACCGGCTCGGGCACTGGAACTGGCACCACCGGCTCGGGAACTGGCACCACCGGCTCGGGAACTGGCACCACCGGCTCAGGAACAGACACCACCGGCCCAGGAACAGACACCACCGGCCCAGGAACAGACACCACCGGTCCAAGTGTGTGCGTAGCCCACACACACCACATGGCTGTGGCCATAATGGCCAGTGTCGCGGTCACTGAGGGCTCAGGAACAGACGCCTCCGGCTCCGGCTCAGGAACAGACACAAGCACAGGCACAGACTCAGGAACAGACACTGGCTCCGACTCAGCAACAGACACTGGCTCTGGCTCAGAAACAGACACTGGCTCCGGCTCAGGAACAGACACTGGCTCCGGCTCAGGAACTGGAACAGACACAGACACTGGCTCCGGCTCAGGAACTGGAACAGACACAGACACTGGCTCCGGCTCAGGAACAGACACTGGCTCCGGCTCCGGCTCAAGAACAGACACCACCGGCTCAGGAACAGACACAGAAACAGACTCTGGCTCCGGCTCCGGCTCAGGAACAGACGACACTGGCTCCGGCTCTGGAACAGACGACACTGGCTCCGGCTCTGGAACAGACGACACTGGCTCCGGCTCTGGAACAGACGACACTGGCTCCGGCTCTGGAACAGACGACACTGGCTCCGGCTCTGGATCAGCAAACACTGGCTCCGGCTCTAGAACAACAGACACTGAAGGTTTGAAGGGCGTCTCCAGGATCCGAGCTAAACGCTCTAAATAGCCGATCAGTGCCCCCCCGGCCATGAGAATGGGCATCTCCCGATCTGTCTCCGACTGGGCAGACGTGGCTTGAACCATCTCTGGCTGGGCAGATGTGACCTGAACAGTCTCTGACTGGGCAGACGGGACGTGAACAAACTCTGGCTGGGCAGACGGGACGTGAACAGTCTCTGGCTCGGCAGACGTGACGTGAGCAGTCTCTGACTGGGCAGACTGGACGTGAACCGTCTCTGGCTGGGCAGATGGAACGTGAACAGTCTCTGGCTGGGCAGACGGCCGGTGTCTCCTCCTCCTCCTCCGTCCATGATGGCGTGTCGGTGGCATCGAACTTACCATCTCTGGGGAAGTTACTGTCTCCTGTACGAGCCTGGCGGCTATGGTCTCCTCATTCCTTCTAGCACACATTGAAAAATATGCAAACAAAGAAATCGAGGATCCTTCAACCTCTCCCGGAGGAAAAATCTCGCTACGCGGGATCCACATACCGACCGGATCGTACCCGTACTGCTGGATCTATTAGTGTTCGAGTCCTTCTGTCACGACACACACAATGGAGAGACAACAGATCCAAGTGCAGTTAGATATATTTATTTTGGGTAATCCGTAAAGCGTAATCCAGTCCAGGCAAGGGTCAAATATCATGTGAGCAATCCAACAAGAATAACAAAATACAGGAACAGGCAAGAAACCAACCAGGAAGTGTGAGGACATCTAACAAGGACTCGACAACTAACACAGAAACAGCCAGGGTATATATACACACACAGATCTAACAAGGTGATGGGAAACAGCTGAGTGCAATGAACTGATGAGTGACAGACAGAATGCTGGGAATTGAAGTCAAATGTGAAAGACACCGTGAGAACGAGGACCTCTAGTGACAACCCAGGGAAACACAACCAGACACTGTGACAATCGCGTCTTGATAGCCTAGGACAAAATGATATAGAAGACATAAGCTTAGTTTTCAGACATACGACTCACTCTATCAAGGGAGTAGGAGAAAAAAAGAGATTTTGAGAGAAAAAAATATATTTTGTTTAAAAGTACACATTTCAAGCTTTCTATATATTTCTCAGGTCTGTGAGGCAAGTAGCTTATCTGAGTTTCGGTTCATTTACAGTAGCCTATGAGACGTGCTCCAGTTCACGCGCTGGTGCCTCCATGTCATGATTAGGTCTATATTGCATGCTATATTACTTATTTATTAAATTCAGGCGATTGGTTGATAAAACATTGATTAAAATTAAAATACAATTAATTTAATACAAAACGAAATTCACTTTAAAGAAAGGCTTTCTACAAAAACAAACTTAATAAAGTGGTCAAAATCATGTCTGCCTACTCCATTTGTCTCCCGATATATTGCGCAACATTTTATTTTATTTAAACATAAATATGAAACTAAATTGTTTTCTTTAATGACTAGGATACAACACGTAGGCCTGTAGCTACTAACTTTCAGATAGGCTATTACGAATTGGCTTACCTGTACAATTACACCCGGTAGGTCTGCTGTCATCCTTGACAGTCCATTTTGGAGTGCGAGCGTCCTTGACATCAGGGTCTCCAAGGTTGGTAGAAGACTACCATAATAACAGTTCTCTTCAGTTCTCAACAGTTCTCTTCTCTCAAGCGTGCAGCTGAGGCAGTGTCGCTGTCAAATTTATCCATGGGAAAAGTAACGTTGCGCCGAATTGAAAAAGGAACTACGTTTCGTTACCAAATTTTCAGTAGTAGCGCGTTACACTACTTTTTACCCGAAAAAGTAGTTACGTAGTTACGTTACTGTAACGCATTACTTTGTAACGCGTTACACACAACACTGGTCACGTTTTATAGCTGTTTTCAGTCATGTCTGCATTTCTAGTCTTGTGTTTTGCTGTCAGTGTGTTAATTGGTTCTGTCATCCTCAGTTTCCCCTGCTTGTTTATCACCAGGGGCCCTATTTTAACGATCTGAAACGCAAGTGTCAAAGCGCAAAGCGCAAGTAACTTTGTGGGCGGGTCTTGGCGCTGTTGCTATTTTCCCAGCGGAATAAATAACTCTTGCGCCAGGCGCAAATCTAAAATGGGTTGGTCTGAAGTAGCTTCATTATTCATAGGTGTGGTTTGGGCGTAACGTGAAATAAACCAATCAGAGCGTCATCTCACATTCCCTTTAAGAGCAGACGCGCTTTGCTCTAAAGCGGATTCCTATTATAACGGCGGATTTGCCAGACGCGCGCCAGGAGCGGTTCACAGCCAAGGAGAGCAACGCTCTCGTCAGGGACGTTGGGGATGGAGAAACCCACCCAAATTAACTTCGGTTAAAAAGGTGTATGATAATTTGGGTAAATGTGTAAGCTAGATGTATGCTTTTATAATAAATTGTCTATCTATCTATCTATCTATCTATCTATCTATCATAATAATGTATGATTTGCAAAAATGAAAACTGCTGCTTCTGTGTAGATGAGAGAATCAAAGTGTATGCGCGTTGTGCACACGCTACATTGATTATGGCCAAGCATGCGCCCTTAAAATAGCATATGAATAACATGCGCAACGCGCCACTGACTTTAAACTATTTTTTCCTGGTTAGTGGCGCAATTGTTTTCTAAACCTGCAAAATAGCATGAAGGAACGTTTGCGCCGGAACACGCCTCCTTTTTTGCGCTGAACCGCCCAGGGAGCGCAAGTTCATTCCCTAGTTTAGCGACGTGCTTCTGTGGAGGGAAAAGCGCGCTTTGCGCGGGTGCAAAATAGGAATGATACATGCGTCAGTGTACAAAGTCAATTGCGCTGGGTGCAAGATAGGGCCCCAAATGTACATATTGATTTGAGTTTCAGTTCAGGTGTGTCTCGTTAATTAGTCTTGTTAGTTCCTCTTGTTTGCTGTGTATTTAGGCCCTCTGTTTCAGTCTGTTCCTTGTCTTGCATTATTTTAGTTATCTGTGATATGTGGTTGTGTTAAGTCTTCCCTACAAGTCTAGGGGTAAATAGGGAATGACGAACAATACATATATGGAGGCCCCAGAGTCACAATCAACCAAACGTTAGGGTTTCAACCAAAATGGCATGTCTGCCTTTTATTTTTACATTAAGCAGGGGTTAAAAAGTAACAAGGGATATTTAATAAAACATTACGAATAAACCAAATATACTAACAAAAGCAATACCTCGGGAGGAGGACCCAAAACAAAAGTAAACAAAAATACCTCTAACTTAAAGGGATAACATTAACTTACCTATACATAAAACAAAACAACCGATACAGTACCTTCCCTCACTCCCTAACTATCCATTAAACAGGAGAAAAGATAGAAGTATCCTCCACCCTATAGTTACCCCATCAACTCAACTGAATGTTATGACACACACACACAGTAATCCAATAACAAAGAGCGTGATGAGCACCAACTCGTCTGGGGCTGGAGGCATGACAGTATAAGAAATGGACACAGCGACCCCATAGACTTCAGCGGAGACCAGTGAAGTCAATTAGAAGCACTCACTTCCTGATGGTTGAGCGTACTGCGCAGGCTCAAACTGAGCTTGACGACGTAGATGTGACGTGAGCAACCTGTCTGACAGTTGTAAGTTGTAGTAGCTTCTAGTAGCTGTGCCAAGAGAAATCTGAATCATTCCCCATTCCCCAGAGACCTTACATATTAATATTAATAAAATCAGATTTTATCCAGTCATTGTTAAAAAAAAAAAAAACAAGCCAACAAAACTTGCTAACTAGCGTTAGTGAAGCGGCCAGGGGAATTGTTCTGCCTCTACCTAAGCTCCACCCACAAAAAAAGTCACAATGTTTACTAACTGAAAAGGGGACTATAATAGTATCTCCTTTGTCGTGCACTTGATTACATCCACCTAATCCGTGACAATATCTACATGCTAAATGGGTAACACTTTATTTTAGTGTCATTGTTACATGTAGTTACTATAGTAATTACTATAAATTGTGTATAATTACACGCAACTAACCTTAATCACACCTTAATCCTAACACTAACTGTGTAGTAAGTACATGTAGTTAAGTAGTATGACTAAGTACTTAAATGTATAATTACACTGTAACACAGACACCTTAAAATAAAGTGTAACCAATAAATATATACAGGAAAATAAACCCCTGATGTGTTTATATAAATGAAGCTTAAACTAAACGTTGAAATTAAAACATTTATCTGGATATACATGCTAGATAGCATTACCACATTTAGGTTTTATTATTCAAAGAAAGAGCAGCAAATTCTTGTACTTTCTCAACAACAGCTTTTGCATTGTCGTAATTAACCATTGCTGCAGTTTTCATTGCATCATACACTGAATCAGCTTCTTCTGATGTTTTCCATCCAGTAACTGCTCCTGCAACAGCTCCCGAAAGAGCTGCAGTTCCAAGAACACCTGCAGCAATTCCAATTCCTGTAGTAATCCCTGCTCCAGTGCCTCCAGTTGCCATTCCTGTTTCCACTGCAGCTGCAGTTCCTCCTGCAGCAACTGACTCAACTGTGATTGCTGCACTCCCAGTCACTGCTTTAACACCAGATTCTGCAGCAAATCTGTCTACTCTTCTTTCTAACAGTGTCTTTAGAGTTGGACACATTTGTAATAAAGCCAAAACTGAAGCTACTGCAACACCTACACCTAGCAAAGCACCAACCAGAGCCCCTGTTGTTGCTCCTGCAATCAGAATCTTTTTATGAACAATCTTCTTTGCTTTTTCTCGCTTTGCTTCTGGAGGCAAATCATTTTCAGTTATATTCTTCATCTCTTCCCGAATTGCATTCTCCAGAGATATCAGCAGCTCATTGGTATAGAAGCCATTCTCTTGCACCATCTTGTCTATGGTATCCAGCAGGTTTTTTATCTGAACGCTGTTGCTCTTGTACGCTGAATGACAGTCATTCCAATATCTATTGTCAATAACATGACAGCGATTTTCACATTTCTGAATAAGCTGCTGTAGTTTTGAATTGACCTTCATAAAATCTTCAAGGGTCTGGTCTTCCAGTTGTTCACCAAAAGTGAATAAGATCACTACATGTTTCAACACATTCTCTTCAAATGTGTTCAGAATTTTCTGTACCACCTCCATTTCCTGTCCTGTGTATCTTCCGACTTTTAGAACAATGACAAAGGCATCAATCCCTGGAGCACATTCAATCAGAGATTTTAATAACTCAGATTTCATTTCTGTATCATCACGATCTGTGTCAAAGACTCCAGGTGTGTCAATGACTGTGATCTTTCTTCCATAAACCATTCCATCTACTCTTTTACATTTAGCCGTTTCAGAATTAGCAGAAGCTTTAGCAGTGAATGCTTTTTCTCCAAGAATTGAATTGCCAGCGCTGCTTTTGCCATCTCCTGTTTTCCCAAGAAGAACAATTCTTCTCTCTAGAATTGAAACAATTAAAAGAAACATTTTGTATTGTGAGTCAAAAAAGTCAATCTTTAATTCTAAGTTACTCATTTTGTTTTTGAAACTTATGACCATCTTGGGATTTGTCTACAGGTTATTGAGTTTTTTGGAGTTGTGGAGTTTTTTTCTTTTTTTCTAAAGCATTTTGTAACTGTTTGCTTTACTTAGTACTCTTTGGCAACGTATATGTTTTAACATTTTACCATGTAGATGTGGAATTGTGCCACATTGATGTGAAGTATGTTCCATTATGTCTGTTGATGACGTCAGAGTCTGTAAGGTAAATAATAAGCAAGTTATTCTTGACTTTGGGCATTTCTTCATATTCACACTCTTCATGTGTACAGTGGTGGACGAAGTACCATACCATACCATGTACTTGAGTTAAAGTAAAGATACTCAAGGTAAAATATTACTCAAGTAAAAGTAGAAGTGCTGCCTTTAAACATTCACTTGAGTAAAAGTACAAAAGTATTTGCCTTCAAATGTACTTAAGTATCCAAGTACTATGATTTTTTTATGGCTATAATGTCCTGTTATAATTTTTGTCACACGACTTAACTGCTTAACTCAGTCTACGTGAATACTCTAATGTCACTCTTGGCACATCAATCTATTAATAAAATGACATTAATTAGTCTATATATATATATATATATATATATATATATATATATATATATATAGACTACTACTATTTTTACTACTATTTTTATAGACTACTACTAATTTTAGTGTCAACGTAATAAGCAATGTTCATTATGCGTCAATATTTACCGATAATTGCTGCAATAATAGCTGCTGCTTTCTGCCCCGCTTAAAATCATTGGCAACGCGATTTGTTTGGAACTATTGAGAGCTACACGAATCACGTGACCGCGCGGCGGCAAGATCACAGTAGGCTGTTCGACTTGAACCGGCACTGCACAGACCAATCGGTGAATGACATTAAAATACCGCGAGAGCGATTAGAGAGTATACGGCTCTGTATGCTTTTCAATTGCTCTCGCGATTTTGCTCTATACTTTTGTCATAAACTGATCGGTCTGTGCAGCGCCCGTTCAAGTCGAACAAGTCTAGTGTGTCGCAACCTCTTATATACTGTCTATGGTCGCAACTCTCATATTTAACGGCTCTGGTTCGCGCTTAGTAGATACTGCCAAGGCAAGTTCAAAACAAAGCGCACACGTTGTAGGCCAGATAAGTTTTTATCCACTCATAAATAAAAAGGAACGACTGATTTTGAAAATGTAGTAGAGTAAAAAGTAAGATATTTGACTTTGAAATGTAGTGGAGTTAAAGTAAAAGTCTTCCCAAATTTAAATACTTCAGTAAAGTACAGATACGCAAAAAAGCTACTTAAGTACAGTAACGAATTACATTTACTTTGTTACTGTCCACCACTGCATGTGTATTGTTCCTTTATGATGTTCTTTTTTCATTTTTAACACAAAGCTATTGTATGACCTCAGAAAACTTACATAGTGCATCAATCATAACTATTTTTATTTTACCTTCATGGTGCAAATTCATTCTGCAAATATTAGCATCCAGCTACAAATCTACTACACTAACAATCTACATTGTTAAAAGCGCTATATAAATGAAAATGACTATTTATTATAAGCTGTAAGAGGCAAAACATTAGTTTTAGATGAATTCTGATAAACTACATCCGCATAATCAAAGAAGGGTAATTTAAGTGTAACGTTATGAAGTCCACTGGAGGCAAGTTTAGATGAACCCAAGTGCAGTTTATTTAAACAAAACGTGAAAAAATAGAAAATAAAGACACGAACAACAAACCAGTGATGGGTCGGTCATAAACGATTCGTTCATTTTGAATGAATCTTTAATATGACTCGGGAGTTGTTTCAGAGAGTGATCTGTTCATTTTGTGTTGACCGCGCATGCGCAACATCCAATAGGTTCTGTACTGGAAACCGAAATGATTAGTTCATCTCTCGAGCCTTCGGCTTCAGGTCCGAGTCTTTCGTTCTTCCTGTCAGTCCCATTGAGACTAAGCTGTCAGTACCAGAAAGAGAAATAATTAGTTCACCTCTCGAGTCTTCGAGTCTGATTTTTCTTAGTCTTTCGTTCTTTTGTCATGTGATGTGATGTGACAGCGCTGGACACATAAACGAGTTAATTCCCAAACTTTCTCATAAACAAGCGCATAGTCTTTTTTTGACAGTTATATGCTGCGGTTTTGGTCTCAAATTATAGCTTTTTTATTTCTTTCAATTTATAATTTTAAGAATTTCTGTCATGATGGTTCTTTTCCATATGAATGAGGTACTAAAGAGTTGATAATGCTTTAAACTTTATCTATGATGGGGAAAATCACTTTGATAAAGATACCTATATAGCCTAATAACATGCAGGTACGTAACATAAAACCAAACAACTCAAACCCAAAGACTCGAGAGATGAACTAATCAATTCTGTATCTGGTACCAACTGCATAGCTTCAGCAATGGGACTGTCACATGATGAACGAACGAATGACTCGAACCCGTAGACTTAAAAAATAAACTAATCAATTCTGTATCTGGTACCGACTGCATAGCTCAGCTTATGTGGCTGTCACATGTTGAACGAATGACTCGAACCCGAAGTTGATAGACTCGAAACGTTAACTTATTCTGTATCCAGTACTACAGACTGCATAGCTCAGTTTATGAGAATGTCGCGAGATGAACGAACGGCTTAAATCGGGAGGTGAGGTAAACTAACAGACTGCATAGCCTGAAGACCCAGATAAATGAATAAATCGTTTCTGTTTCTCATAATTTGGCCTTTTCCTTGCATTGCAATGTTTTTCTTATTCTAAATGCGATCAACAGTTGATGTGTTTGGGGAATTTGGCTATTAATCTGTAACATTTTAAATACATTCTGCTGAAATGAACGAAATGACTCGAAAAAGATTTGTTCATTTTGATAAACGAGATTCAAAGATCCGAGTCAGTAAAATGATCCGAACTTCCCACTACTACAACAATCATGAACTCACCAACAATGGTACAGGGGATAATACTTGACAAGAGACAATGGAAACATGAGGGCTATACAGGACTAGGATCCCATGACAAAAACAACCAATGTGAACAAGACACAAGAAACAAGCGAACCAATCAGAATATGACACAACTAAACCAACTAATGGGAACATAACACATGAGACTAAGCACATGACATAATCACATGATAAGACCACAAACTTGAAATATGACTATGAAATTACAAAATAAAAGAAATGAAAACAAATGTGAAACAAAACCCAAAACCAACCGTGACAATAAGTTGTGAAGCAAGTCTTTTTCAAACATTATTTTTAAAACAAGTTTTAGATCTGTACAATACACTTGTTCCTAAAGTCTCTCTTTATTCTGGTCTCCCTCAATCTTCACTATCTCGATTGCAAGTTGTTCAGAATGCGGCTGCAAGACTTTTGACTGGGTCTAAAAAGAGGGATCATATTTCCCCTGTTTTAGCATCCCTTCACTGGCTTCCCATTAAATTCAGAGTTGATTTTAAGATCCTTATGTTTGTATATAAGGCGTTGTCTGGCCATGTACCAAGGTACATTAGTGATCTTATTGTGCCATATTGTCCTGCTAGGGCACTTAGATCTTCCAATCACTTCCTCTTAAATGTGTCTCGGTGTTGCTACAAATCAAAGGGTGATCAGGCCTTTTCTGTGGCTGGGCCCAAGCTTTGGAATGCTCTTCCTTATCATGTGAGGTCTGCTCCTTCATTGGACATTTTTAAATCTACTCTTAAAACGCATTTTTATTTTTTAGCTTTTGAAAACCTGTAATTTCTGTTGTTGTTGTTGTTGTTGTGTTGTTGTTGTTGTTGTTTTTTTTTGATAGTGTAGACCTGCTTTGTACTATGTACAGCACTTTGGATCAATCTATATTGTGTTTAAATGTGCTTTATAAATAAATGTTGTTGTTGTTGTTGTAAATTAATTTTATGAAGTATATAGTCAATGTGAGGTTTAAAAGAAAGTTCAGGATCCAGCCATAAGCCCAAATATTTAATTTGGTCTACTCTGTGCAGGTATTTACCGTCATTACAAATTATTGTTCGATTATTAGATTTTAATTTAGACATACGCTTTGTACCAAAAACCATGGAATGAGATTTAGCTTTATTAAGTAATAAATTATTAGAATAGAGCCAATCTTTCAATGCATTAAAATCTGATTGGAGTATATTTTGGATTTGGGTCATGTGGGGTTTTGAAGTATAAATGACGGTACCGTATGCATAGAGAAGAACTGAACAGTGTGAAAAAACGTCTCAGGTTACAACTGTAACCTATGTTCCCTGAGAACAGGGAACGAGACACTGCGTCAGAACGCTAGGGGAACACCTCAGCGTGACTGATGACTGAAACACTGTATAATCAAGACAATCGCATTGGCCGGGTGTCAGCCATGACGTCATTCTCTAGCGCAACCAGGAAGTATAAAAGGGGCGCCTAGAGAACATGTCATCCACTTCTTCGTCTGAAGGGACTGTGCAAGCAGACCGGAGGCATGGCGACAAGATGCAGTGTCTCGTTCCCTGTTCTCAAGGAACATAGGTTACAGTCGTAACCTGAGACGTTCCCTTTCGAAAGGGAACTCGCACTGCGTCAGAATGCTAGGGGAACGATCTACCCATGCTGCCATGCTGAGGGGATGCTTCGCCAATTATGGCTGTTACAAGCACAAAAACCTTTAACTCAGGCTGTCAGTACTACGGCCACTGCCCGAGCTTCATATAAAACATATATTATTTATATACATATATTTTCTTCTTTTTTTTTCTTCTTTTTTTTTTGGGAACAGCCTGACTACATTCGTTTTAACTGGAGGAGGCACCTAGTGCCAACTACTCTGTCAACGGCGCTGTGAGGCTACAGGGGTTTTTCCCAGGGCCGTAGCTAGAGGATTTGGGGCCCCCTGAAAAAAATATTGATGTGGGCCCCCACCACCAATATCATATACTGTACAACAGATGAGCATCGAGGCCCACATATAACAGACGATGGTGATGTTGTTGTAAAACCTTTATTTTAAAAGTTAAATGTTTATATAAAAATTACAACTAATAAAAACTAACAAAAAGCAAGAAATTGTTAAATATTAATAAAACCTATTTTAAAAAAGTAACAGCAAAATACTGTTTTTTTTTTTTTCATCAGTCTGTTATAATTCATAAATCAAAAAGTAAACATTTAGAAATTGACAAGAATGCAGTCAAATTTAAAAAATAAAATAATTTTCGGTCTTATTTTTTAATAAAGATAAGAACTAGTAATATTATTAAATACATATACATTTATTCATCCAAGTGCTGTGTGTTGTAGGCTATTCGTGTTTTCTTGATGTAATAAATACATCATCAGCCGGCAGGTCAGGTGCATAGCCTAATGCAATGCGTTGTGACTCGTGTCAATTTTTTAACTAATGTGCTCAATAAATGTGTTGTTTTCTCCTTTTTGCTTATTTCATTTCAAATTGATATACAAACTACCAAAACTAAGTGAACCGAACCTGTCCCTTCCTGGTCACTGTAAATAACCTCTCTTACAATTCTTATTTAATGAAATTGATATATGAATTAGTTTGATAGTATTAATGGAACTAAGTCTCTATATGACAGTATATTTTCTTATTTTCACTTTTTTGCACATAAGCAAGTGGCAAAACAGATCTGATAAAATATATATAATCTGTTCTCAATGTCAGAAAATGTACTCACATCAGTTCGTTTTTTTCTTTTCTTTATTCTTAACTCCTCCGACACAAGAATCAGAATAGCAGTTGGAGAGGGTGTTGATAGCAACACAGACACAAAAAACTATTCAGTGACTTGTGCTTCTTTTACATATATGGTGCAGTTATACATTCAGTTTCGTTTTGGTTGTTTTGCATGTCCTGCTGCTTCAGGGAGGAGTTGTTTTAGCCCATTGTGTGACCACAGATAGAATCACACAGAAAATAAGTTGCCCAACCCTGTACCTAAATGTTGTTAAACTAGTTTTATAGACAGTGGATAGACTTCTGACTTTAAAATATAACACCACTTTTCAGCATCAAGTTCATTGTACATTTGTCACCTTGATGAGATCTCAAAGTTTTAGATATCAGAATTTCTTAGATGAACAGACCTACAATATCAGTAATAGTTCAGACTAAGAAAATAATTTAAATGTAATGCCATTTGCATTTTCTTGATTGTCTTAACAATCGTATAAATCGTTATTGTGTTACAATATCCCTCATATTTTGCCAATATTTATATGGTGAACCTAACTTATATTTTTCATTTTGCACTTATGACTGCTATTACCTTTTGACTATTGTGAGGGCAAATAAACAAGCTGGTTGATGATTAACCCAGTTGCGGGAAGCTTTATTATGCAGATATGACAGGTAACATAAACAGTCACTTAACTTGAGGATAACACAGCGGATATAAAAAAGTCTACACTCCCTGTTCCTAGGTAAAAATGTAAATGAAACAAAGATAGATCATATCAGAACTTTTCCATCTTTAATGTAAAAATTAGACGACAAAAAACGTGACACATTTCAGGAAAAAATCAAAACAAAATATCCTAACCACATAAGCGTGCACATACTTTTATAATTGGTATGTGGATGTGTTCAGAATTAACTAATCATCCAGCTAATGTGAAATAGTACATACATGTCTTCATTTGAAGTGAGTATATGATTAACTCCAAATAAATCAGTGCTGTTAAATAGGCCACAAAGAATTTATGAAGTATCAACTCATTGTTGAAAGGTATTGGTCAGGTGAGGGCAACAAAATATCTTCAAGGTATTAGATATACAGTTCCATGGTGAACAGCGAAGACAGATATTAACAAGTGGAGAAAGTATGGCATAACAATTATAAAGAACAGGTTGTGCCTCCAAAATTGAATCCGAGAAATTGAGAAAACTGGTCAGGGAGCCTCTTGCAACAACATTCAAAGAACTGCAGCTCTTTCCAGCAAGTTCTGGTTGCTGTCAGGATCCTGTGTCATGTCTTTTATTATGTGTTTATGTTCTTTTGTAGTTCTGTCCATGGTTTTTGTAGTTCTTTTGCTCTTTGTAATTAGCTCCTGGTGTTCCACCTATTGTATACTTTGGTGGTCTTATTAGCCCCTTTCACACAGAGATTCTAGAAAATACATGGATAATGTGTCCCGGGATCGTTTGATTTTGGTTCATTCACACTGCCAGTGATTTTCCGGAATCTGTGAGTGCGTTCACTAACATCCCGTAAAGACACGTAACGTCAGGATGTGTTGTAGAAAGGCCAGTCTAATCTTCCGCTACCGCTCTTTCCATTGTATTCATTCACTTGGTAGAACTTTTTACGCAGCGTCTTAAGTTTACTAATGATCTGCGCTTTCGATCTCGATAAACCACGGTCGAGCATTTTTTTTCCGGATTTGGTCGTACACTAACGCATCGCGTACCATTCCACAAAGCTGGCGAATGATCTCAGCTTCAGCCGGGATAGTAAGGAGCTCCCTGGTCTCTGCTCCATTCTAGTTTGCAGACATTTTTTCGTTTTTTCTTTGTTGATGACGAACACAAACTTTCTTCTAAGAGCAACAAAATACTAGCCTGGGAAAACCCAGACAACTTCTGGCAAATTTAGATTTGCTCTGCAAGTAGTCTGGCAAATAATTCATTCAAGCCCAGTTCTAATCCGTCGAAATCGCGGCACCAATCTGAAACGTTGGGGCGGGCTTTACACAATGACGATCGCTCTGATTGGTTTTAGGTCTATCCAATTGTGTCCAGAGGCATTTGAGCGACATCCGTTGGTGAAGCGCACCAACTTTTAAATGCATTATTATATTCAAATTGCAAATACATGAGGACAGTCTCCATAAAAGACCCACTGGCAGATAAACGTGCTACTACATTTCTCTCCGAAACGGTAGGAAATCAAATTAGATTTAATAGAGGATTTTAACTGTGACAAGATGATTGACAGGGCAGTTTACGTGACAGGATGCAGTATTACGTGACAGGAAGTAGTATGTCCCAAAGCTTGCCTACTTTTTTGCTACACATTCAAAAGTAAATACCTTTTCTTCACAAAAAGAGTACATACTTTTATGGCGTAGTGTAACTTAGGCGAATTGGGACGCAGCATATGGCTTTACATGATGACGATCGCTCTGATTGGTTTTAGGTCTATCCAATTGCGCCCAGAGGCATTTGAGCGACGTCCGTTGGTGACCCTTTGGAAATTAGTTATTAATGAAGCTTTGTCAGACCATAACTCAGTTACTACTGAGAATGGTCTGGTTTTAACCAGGCTAACAAAATACCCCTTACGGCATTGGTCCTGGCTTTTGTTCACACAGGGCGCGTTCCGGGACTGATCCCGGCAATGTTACTAGGTCCCGATCACGGCATCAATCCCAGGACGTGTTTGCGTTCACATAGAAGGCACTCTAGCAATTTACGGCAATTTTCCGGGATCAAAGCGCTGTGTGAAAGGGGCTTATTGTTATTCTTCTTTCTCCTTCTTCCGCTCTGCAAGTTTACGGCAGCCCATATAACCGCTTGCGGGAAACTTATGAAATTTGGCACATTGATAGACAACAGTCTGAACTGTCACCATAGCAAATTTGGAGTCTCAATCTCAATCCCTCTAGCGCCACCAACTGTCCAAAGTTTGTGAAACAAAATATTTTTTTTCTCTGATTCCTTGAATTCCTGATTCCGCTATTTTGAATTCTCAGAAAAACCTACTTTTTCAAACTCCTCCTAGACGGTTTGTCTGATTTTCATAAAAATGTAATCCGATCTTCTTTATACAATGCTGGCAAAAAGTTATTAAAAGCTTTTTGATAAACACAACCGTTATCAAATAACATGCAAATGAAATTGACTTAGACCACCCTAAATTGGACACAAGGATATATCTCCGCAACGCTTTATCATATTCAGACCAAACCTGGAACATGTCATCACAAGCATGACCTGAGGCTACATGCTGCGTTTTGTGACAGGGCAACTGTCACAAAAGGTGCAATTAACATCAATATCACTTTTAAATTTTATAAAGTAATGTTTTACAGGGTATATTCTATGTATCAATTTCACACTTCACAACTTCACAGCTTTCACACTTCATAACTTCACAGCTTCAATGACAAAGCAATTACTGTGATATTACAGTACATTACTGGGGAATTACAATCTTTTGCTGTACATCATTACAACAAGGCCCTGTACTTTTACAGTGTGTACTGTGAAAGTAATGTACAAGTTGACAATAATTTACTGTGAATTTACAATGTACTGTGGAAGTCATGCTAAAATTGTCCAGTATCTTACTGTAAAAGTAATGCAGATGAAGCTTCCATTTACTGTGAATTTACAATCATTGTACAATTAACCCCCTCCCCCCAACAAACAACTCTGAGGTAAAGTCAATGTTTGCCCAATGGCATATTTATTAACAAATAAATATTTTTCAATGTACAGCAGATGCCAAGAACTTCAAGAGTTCAAGAAATTCAACTTTCTAGTCATAAAAGCCATCTTAAAATGCAGAAAATGCAGAGAAATTGTGCAAACTTGCAATTCAACTACCTGTCTCACAATTCAACTATTCAACTAGCTGTGTCACAATAACAGTAATGGACAGGATGGGAATGAGACCTTCATGGCAAGATAAGAGAGCGATGAAGGAATGTTGTAAAGGGGACAGGCGCTCCTCTCAGTCTCAAACATTATAATGAGTCCACACGCAACAGCATTGTGTAAAAATCTTGTAGTGCAAAGTTGTCTTGAAAAATTACAAAAAGAACAAGGCTACTCAAAACTGAGCCTGACAACTACCGCTGCAAAAAAAACCCTATATGATGCCCACTCAAAGTCAATAAGTTTCCTCAAAAGGGTGCTCACATGAGGGTTCATTGTTGTCCGTTTCTTGGTCTTTGAGCCTCTTTCAGGATTGATGCCCAGGAAGCACCTGTTAATAATTACTTTCTTTCTTTATTAGTTCACCCACACATAATATCAGAACAAATGGCATAATTCAGATAGCACATATATTCATGTGTGAATCAGGTCTCCCAAAGAAGCTATCCAAGCTTATAGTAGGGAGCCTGAGGACATATTGACATACCAGTAATACATTAAGAACGAATACTTAAACTGAACAAAAAACAAAACAAACAAAAAACAAATTTAACACCAAATCACACAACAATGGAATCATACCAAAATACACAATACAACATAAGACACAATAAAGGAAATCAGGACAATGCTTTTAGAATCTACTATGATCTGGGTAGGCTACTGAATAGAGTGTAGATACAAACGTAAAAGTTCCTTTTTTAATAATTTCTTAAAGATGGATACAGAATTCAGCACCTTCAGCTTGCCATCTAACTCATTCCAAATCTTTGGACCTCTACTTGTAATGCTCATACTTGCACTTTTAAGTCTTCTATTTTTACCAGTGATCAGGTATTTATTCCTAGTGGCATGCGCGTGAAGCGGACTACTAATTGGAATGAGCTGAGATAGCCTGCTATTTGTCACATTAACCACTTGGTGCATAATGCACGCATTGTGGTATATATTCAACTCAGTAAGCCGGAGTAGACCATAACAGTGAAAGAACGGTCTTGTGGGAGTGTTATACCTAGACCACGACATGGCTCGTATTATCTTCTTTTGTAGACTTATTAATTTATTTAAGTGACTCGGGTAAGTATTACACCAAATTACATTACAATAGCTAATGTGAGGTTCAAACAGAGTTTTATACAGGGTGAGAAGAGCAGGTAATGTAAGATAGTGCCGTATTCTAAAAAACAAACCAACATATTTTGAGAGCTTCTGCATCAAGTGATCAATGTGGCATTTAAAATTTAGACATTTATCAATGTAAACCCCCAAAAACTTTGTGGAGGTAACTGGTAGTATCTCCTCATCATTTACTTTGAGGCAAAACTGTTTTGTGACTGATGCCCTTATGTTTGATTGAAACACTATATAGTTTGTTTTTTTAATATTAAGAGATAATTTATTGCACTTGAACCAGACAGCAATTTTTTGTAGTTCTTCACTTAAAAGAATTTGTAAGTCACCTGAATTTTTATGTGACAAGAACAAATTTGTATCGTCTGCAAACATCACCTTTTGAAATACTTGAGAGGAATTCACAAAGTCATTAATATATATGTTGAACAGTAATGGACCTAATATTGAGCCTTGGGGAACCCCATATTTGATTTCTTTATTTTGAGATATATGGTTATTAATCATCACATATTGTTTACGACCATATAGGTAACTTTTAAACCAGTCAAGTGCTACTCCTCTAACACCATAGTGATGTAATTTCTCTAAGAGTATATTAAAATCAATAGTGTCGAATGCCTTGGATAGGTCAAGGAAAACACCAACTCCACAATCACCCTGATCTAAAGAATCATTGATTTTTTCGATAAGGTCTAAAACAGCCATAAAGGTAGAGTTCTCTTTCCTGAAACCATACTGTGATCTCACTAAAATATGAAGCTTATCCAAATAATGATTTAACCTACTGTGTACCACTCTCTCTAATACCTTAGACAGAGATGGTAAAATAGAAATTGGACGGTAGTTGCCCATATTGTTTTTATCACCTGATTTATAAATTGGCGTAATTCTGGCAATTTTTGTCATACTTGGCACTACGCCATACAGAAGTGATAGGTTAATGCAGTGTGTAAGTGGCTGTGCTATTATATCTGCAACAGCTATCATAATTTTACTACATATTCCATCAACCCCTCCTGTACGAGAGCTCTTTAAATTTGTAATAATTTTATGAATTTCAGTTTTATCAGTAGGTTTCATAAAAAAAGATTGTTTATAATTTCCATTGAGATAATGTCTAAAAGAGGATCCGTTGGGAGGTCTAATTTTTTTTGCGAGATCTTCACCCAAGGAGACAAAGTAATCATTAAAACTATCAGCTAATGAAAGTGAATTGGCATTTGAACATTCGGGTAGCACAGCTGACTTAAGCAAAGATAGTTTCAGTTTTAAATAGACTTACAGTATGTATTGCAGACAGCATTTATCAAGGTGTGCTTTTTGCTGTGCTTTTTCCCCACATCAAACCCTAATAGATTTATAATCCAAACTTGTTAGATCTTACTCTCACCATAATTTTTTTTAGCCATTTTTAGCCAAGGTGCTTCAGGTTAGGTTTGCCTGAGGCAAAGTGGTTGATTTTCTACTATGAGAGGCCATATCAACTAGCCTGGATGCCACCCACAAAATTTTTAGGTCGGGAAGTTCGGTCTGGACTCGATCCGTTGAGGAGCTATTATGCCCGAACAAAAATTGTTCGGACCAATCAAATTGTCAGGGCGGGCTTTATACGATGATGGACAGATGAGCAACGTAATCATCTACGTCACCAACGAGCGCTTGGGTTGAATTCGTTAACAACAAAGATGACTGCCGCTGGAGAATTGAGACTTCACGAGTTCACAATTACAAATAAGTCAGATAGAATAAATGCATATTTGACGTGCTGTCCGAGGAGAGGCTCCGGGCTCGGTATTCGGCCCAAACCCAAAGTACTCCCCTATTCCAGGCTGTGTGTGGAAGAACAAGCCGAGAGTGAGTGGAGGGATGCTGAGAACTGTCAAGGAATGTTAGGTGAGTTGACAGAGTGAATATATGTTTCCTCTCATGCTGATAGGGTAGACCTGGTGTTTGATGACAAGTTGATTGGATTGATTATGTGAACGTGCTCCTCCCGAACTTTGTTCATGAAACATTATGTGTAGATTCCGCCATTGCGTCTGTTATAGAAGATATCGACAGCGCATTAATTTTAAAAGGAGGAACAGAGAACTGCAATCAAGGCATTTGTCAATCGGAAACATGAATGAAAACTTACTCCGTTGCTCTGATTGGTTGTAGGTCTATCCACTTGAGTGCAGAGGCATTTTCCTTCCTGATTCAGTTGAAACACGCCCCATAATCAAAGCTCAATGGAGCAGTATCAGACTCACATTCTGACTAGAATCTGAGTATGACGACGTCAGGAAATAGGGTTGATTTTCTACTATGAGAGGCCATATCAACGTGCGCCGCCACTGAAATGCATCTTCACGCAATTGGCCAGTTGGTAAATTAAAACCAAACCCTGTTGAAAGTATGACAAACACATCCTTTTCAATTAAGGGCCTGAGAGCATTTTGTTCTGCTTTTAAAGAAAATTGAATCTACTTCATTCAATACATTCGTATTTCGCAATAGACGTTTCGAAATCATCATCACATAGCCTGCCCCAAAACAAAATAAATAGCTGTGATTGGACCGGCAGGTATTTGTCAGCATAACATGTGTAGAAACCCAGACTGATCTGCAGAGCGAAATTGAATGAGTTCGCAAGATCAGGATGGTCTCACCAGGCTAGCCTCAGGTACCTCGTTTGTCAGCATTTTAGACCTCAAGACAATCATTGAGTTGGAAGCCTGTATTATAATGTGAATTACCATTGAATGAACTCCAGCGTCGACGATCCAGCGGCAGGATACTCAAGGTTAAAGACGTAATAGCTGCTGAAGAAAGCAGCTACTCCGTGTAAAAAGAAAGGGTGTGGGCCCATCACGACATGTCCCTCGATGGATATAAGCCATCCAGAGGGCTTCATCATGTCACCTGAAATGAACAGATACAACATTATGTGTTATGAGCACTTTGCGATCTGCTTAAGATACAAAGGGCTATACAAATGTAATTCTTATTATAATTATAATTATTATTATTTATTGTGGTCATGTAGATTTCTAGAATGAAAACAAAATAATGAGTTAGAAATGTCGATACTAGATCAAAGTAACATTACCTTGAATGATCAAGCAGGGGGTGCTGGGGAGTTCTGCAGTATTGACCAGTGGCACATGGCTGTAACATAGTTAACACACAATAGCATGGATTTAGGATAAAGGATAAATATTGTTCATTGGTCAGAGGTAGTAAATCATGCAAGGTAGCCTAAATGTTGATAATGTAATCACTCATTTTGCATTTTAAATATTTGAATAAAAAATCTTACATCAACTTCAAGCATCAAACTCTCTCTGATGACCTGGAAAGAAAAGAAAAGAAAAAGGAGAAATTACACAAAGGCAACCAACAATAAGAATTTCAGTTTGAATGCAGATTATGATCATTGATCATTGTAATTTAATTTTAGCCGTATGTCAAAAATGATAGTGGTTTATACATAGTGTTTTTTTTCCTGTAGCACTTTGAGATTGCTCACTCAATGTAAAGTGCATTTACAACTTTTACAATTATTATTCATTCATATCAGGACAAGTGGGAACCCTAGTGTTAAAACCCTCCGCTGGAAAAATATTTTTTATTTTATTATAATATTTTAAGTTATTAAAGTTAAACAGCTAACGGTTAGCCCTGCTAATCTATGATAACCTTGACTAATTACAGAAATGTGCACACATAAATAGTAATGTTTGTCCCATCACTGGTTTTATAAACTTTACAAACACCAGATTTATCTAAACGGTGATAGTGACACAAAAATTATAGCGAAACTCTCGTCATTACTAACACTACTATTAGCAAATGCTGTGAGAGAACTTTCAACAATTCCGGGCACTTATTTACGTTTATTTGAAAGTAAATATTATTATCATATTAAAATAACATGGGTGTAAGTGCTGCAAACATGCATGCTGCTCACCTTCTCCATTCAGCCCGAAATAGAAGAGGGACACACGTCCCGCGCCTTCAGTTCAAAACAGTTTGGTTATGTCATGTGACTTCCCAGGGCATATTTCAATACAATATTTCACTGTAATAATACTGTTTAATGCTGTGAAATCCTTTTTTTCACTGTGTTGCTGTGATATTACAGACCTTGTTGTGATATAAAAGCAGGTTTTAGATTGCAGGATTTTACTGTAAAATAAGAGTTAAATGCTGTAAATTCCAAGGATACTGTAGTTTTACAGGTATTCATTGGGATTTTACAGGGAAACTTAATTACAAGTTACTGTAAAATAATACTGTTAATTATTGTGAAATGCTGGTAATTTTTAACAGTGAATGTTTCAAAAACAACGATTTGCGCTTATATAATATATCCCTATTGTTCAATATATAATACTTATGTGGTGAAAAATTATGCTTGAAAATCAGTGACCATGATAAAAAGGCCTGGCGATGAAATTCCGAAAGTTTCACTGGTACTTTATCAATATTATAATTACAACTAAGAGGAAAATGTATATTACCAAGGTTAGAAAGAATATGGGAGGGTATAAAGTTCCAGATTGAGTAAGGATTTCTGACAATCTGACGAAGCCAATTAACTTTAAATGTATTATTTAACATTTCAAAATCCAAAACATTTAGGCCACCATTTTCATATGAATTAATTATAATTGTTTTCTTTATGTAATGTATTTTGTTTTTCCATATAAAGTCAAACAGTATTTTATCTATTTCTTTGCATATTTTTTTTATTAAGATGCAAAGCCATTGCCGCATAAGTCAGTCTAGAAATTCCAGTGATTAAATTTCCTTTTAGTTTTTTCAACAATAGGATTAAAAATTAATAAACACCTTCTGTGCTGATCTTTAGTAATGCTTATACTGAACCTCAGTTTTTAAGGGAATACCATTATAAGATGTTTTAGAACATTCCTTGATGGCCATAAGCTCACATTTAGCCAAATTTAAGTATACACCAGATGCCCTTGAAAATTTGCAGATTAATTCAGTAGCCACTGAGATCTGGTCTTCGTTTTGAATGAAGAGCGTAGTGTCATCTGCTAATTGGGTTATTTTGATCTCTCTATCAAAGATAGTGATGCCTTTCATTGGACTTGATTTAATATAAGAGAGAAGCTGACTCACTAATAGAAAGAGGTATGGAGAGACAGGGCACCCTTGCCTAATACCTCTAGTAATATCGAATCTAGGGGAAGTACCATTTAATAATTTAATAGAACAGTTGCCTTTTTTATAAAGGGTTTTAATTGCTGCAGAAAAAAAAATACCAAAATCAAATTTCTTTAGCGTGTCAAAGATGAACTGATGCTCAACCGAGTCGAATGCTTTATAAAAATCTAAGAATAATATAAACCCATTATCATTAATCAATTCTGAATAGTCCAGGACATCCAACACTAATCTTATATTATTCGTTATATGTCGATTTTTCATGAATCCCGATTGTGATTCATCAATTACGGAATCCAAAACTTTTTTCAATCTTCTAGCTAAAATTAGCGCCAGCAATTTATAATCATTGTTTAATAAACAGATAGGGCGCCAATTATCAATATATAGCTTGTCTTTTTTTGGTCTGGGGAGCAATGTAATTAAACCTTGTGTTAGAAGTAGTACTTACTCTACGGCAAGTGTCAAAATGATTTCTGACTTTGACCTTTGACCTTTTGACAGGTTGAACTTCCGGTCTAGGGGTCAGGGATTAACCTTTGACCCTCCCACCCATCGATCATGTGGTACGACAGAAGCTTTTGACCTATGACCTAGCTAGCCCTAAATCATGTAGTTTTGACAGAAGCTTTTGACTTTTAACCTTTTTAGCCCTAGATCATGTAGTTTTGACGGGTGTTTGAAGTTGGTGTCAGGTTCAGTTATATGGTGTCAAGAAGGGTTATATGGTGTCACAGGCGCTCCCTCCCACCCTCCGCATGTGAGCTCTGACATCAGAAATGTGCTGTTCGGTCACTGTGATGAAACAACGTCACACAAAAAACATTCTATCTTGCAAATTAAACTAAAGTTGAAATAAATGTAGAACTATCCACTGAAACCATTTGTTTTAGATAAATAAAAAATCATCTTACATAAAACATTCTGTTCTTTTGAAAAAGTGTATAATGAAATGCTTATAAAAAATATCTTGCTAAAAATTCCACTGAAACCAATTCTTTTAGATAAACAAAAGAATAAAAAATCATCTTACATTATTTTAGAGAGAGTTGAAGTAGGTCCTACCATTGATGTCCACAAAAAATGCAATGTATGAAACGGGTTCACAAAAATAAAAAATCATCTTACATATTTAGAAATCAGGGCCCTCTGGCCTCTCTTTACACCAGCGAGGCTCTAACTCACAGATCAGAATGCTTCTCAAAGTAAAAGCCAGAGCACATCGTATTCCAGAGAGCATCAAGGCACTGTGATTAAACAATGTCACAAAATTACAATCAGTTAAATGTTTAGAGAGTTAAACAAGTTTATGAATGGGTTCACAATATTGTTTTACAAAACTTGTTTACTGAATTCATATAGTCATTCCTGAATGACCTCACACTGTCTCAAAACATAGGGAGCGCGCGTCTATGCATGTGTGCCTCCACATTCCTGAGATAACAGTGAAAGTGAGAAAGAGAGTTGTCCTAATCATGTTGTATATTTCACACAAACGTTGAAAGAACATTCTGTTCTTTAAAAGAATATAAATGATTATAAAATAAATAATATAAAATAAAGGTCTTACTAAAACCTCACACAAAACATTGGGGGCTGCTCTGGCACTGTGATTAAACAACGTCACACAAAAACATTCTGTTCTTTTTAAAAGTATAAATTATATAATATAAATATCTTATTGAACCAATTATTTTAGTTTTAGATAAACAAAAATAAAAATAAAAATATGATCTTTTAAAATGAAAGATTGTTTAAATGAAATATTTTAAGTTTGAATACATATGCATCTTCTATTTATCTTTTAGAAGATCACTGTAATGATTTTGTTTAACGGTGAGCTAAAGTAGAATTGTTATTAAACAATGTCTGTTCAAAAACTTTAGATTGTTGAAAAACTGTACTTAGTCATCTTAAATCTCATTTATATGAAAAGATTCAATCAGCATTTTTTGTCCATGCGGGCTTTTCAATTTTTATGGTGGGGGCTTTCCATAGCTATAATGATTTTTGTACCGTAACTGCATATTCTATCCCGTACACCTAAACACAGAAAACTACATTTTCAAAAATGAAATAAATAAATAATTTAATATCATTTCTAAGCTGTTTTGCGCATGTGCACACACACGGTTCTAAAAAATGAACTAATCTCTATTTTAAATTAAATTATTATTAATAAAATATATAACCAATGAATAATAACATATTATGTTACTAAAATGTATTTAAAAAATGTAAACAAAGTTTTAGCTAAATAAATATATAAATAAAAACACCTTACATTTCCAGAGAGGTGAAGTAGTTCTTTATGCAACGATAAAAAACAATCCGAAAAGCAAATAGTTTAGGTTGTCATAAAACAGCTCCAGATCCTTCAGGGATAAACTACAGTGTGAACTGAAGCTTCAGGCCCGTACAGAGACGAGAGGAGTTACAGACCAGATGAGTCTCGGGGGACAATGTCACAGTAAATCTAGTCTGCGTTTCAGAGCATACTACATCCAGAGTTTTATACTAAATTCATTTAAAAGCATAACCTTATAAATTAGATATTTTAAAATGAAAAGACTGTTTAAATCAAATCTTTAAAGTTGTATTAAAATCATATCTTCTATTTATCTTCTTAGAAGATTACTGTAATGATTTTGTTTAACGGTGACCTAAAGTATTATTTTTACTAAACAACGTCTGTTCAAAAACTTTAGATTGTTGAAAAACTGTACTTAGCCGTCTTAAATCTTATTTATACAAAAATATTTCAAACAGTATTTTTGTCCATACAACATGTTTGTCACAATGTTTTGTTGTTGTGTTGTTTTTAAGAAATCCAAGGACTCCACGTTGCTCTTATTTAGACTAAGTTGTATCATTTGAAAAATCACCACACAACTTCAGAGACGCGATGTGTGATAAGTAAAGTTGGTCTTGAGCGAATATTTAATTTTACTCGTCTTGACAATGACACGTATAAGATCATTTTTACTTTTCTTGTATCTCCCGAACTATTCTTAATCAGTGTGGAAACACACAGGGTGAAACCCTTTTCTGAGAATATACTATCGGTTATCTACTCAAAATATATGTAGAAGTTTAAATCCGGTGTTTAAAATCTGTCTGGTGGCCGCATGAACAGACTTTGGGGAGAGCTGATGATACTATAGCAGGAAGCATGCCCTTTGACCTCCTCGATTTTGGAGTCTTTTTTTGTTAAAGACCCTACAAGTTAGTCCTCCCAAAAGAATTTCTCCCATCTAGCGGTGAAATTCTATTTTGCATTTAAACGAATAGTGCTCTCTAGCGCCTCGCTTTTCAAATGCGTATTGCAACTACGGTAACCATTATGTGCCAAGAAGCTATGACAACATGTCTTCCAATAGCACATCATCGAGTTTAACTATACATGTTCTACTGTTATGCTGCCTATATAATGATTTACACAACCAAGCAATACAAAAAGCTTGTCATTTAGACCGTAACTTTGACTTACCTGTCGAGAAGAAAGCAGGCAACTTCAGCGGCCCTTTCAAAGTCTTTCTCCTTCATTAGCTCTTTCCACCTGGGAAAAGCTATCCCGATATTTATTTACATCCCGATAAATTAAATTTTTGCTTTTTGGCCACTAGGATTCCTTCTGCTGTGGCTCGGCATAAGATGATGACACGTGTCGAGGTAGGCTAGTGCTTTTTGTCCCTCTCCGCTATTATAGTGTTTCAAGATGGCGGAACGACATGGAAGCTTCCATGGACTTACCCGCCCCATGTAAATAAAGATAAGAAATTCTTCGCTTACGAGGATAAGTTAGATCATTGGCAGAGGTCATTTTACACCAATGAGGACATATTTTATGAATTAAAATATTCATTTTAGATAATAAAATACATTTGAAAAAACTACTGTACCTTTAATTTCAGATGTTTAAATGGCAAAATACCATTTTTCAACCGAGCGAATCTACACATGAGAGGCCTTCAGAAGTCATGACTTCAGGGGTCAACGGCTTAGGCCAGTTGGCAAAAAAACACTGCATGTGTAAAAATCAAATACTGTATTACACTTTTCAAAGGATAATCTAGCTTTAAAGTCAGAATAAAAAGTTAAAAATCAAACATATCTTCATACCTGTTGTGTTCTGACACAAGACCATTAACTGGTTCTTTTTGTTTTATAAAATGTATTTTGCTTATTTCTGCAAACATCAACCTGATAAATATGGACTGAATACACAATTAAACAAGATAATCATGCTACCCAATACGTCTGACCCAACATTTTAAGAAAAAACAGTGATTTAAAATACAACTAAACTATGATAACGGTTGATTTTTTTGACAGTCCTACATAAATGCATGTTGATTACTAAATTTCCGCAACTGGATCAAGAAGAATGATGTCTGCCTGCTGAGAGAACTGATGGCCCAGACAAATGAAGCTGCATCACCGAGTCAAGATCTTTCAGACTTGCCTATGGAGGAGCAGTTAAGAAGACTCCAAGAGGAGCGCACATGCAAAGTTTGCATGGATAAGGAAGTGAACATTGTCTTCATCCCCTGTGGTCACCTAGTTGTGTGCAAAGAATGTGCGCTTTCTCTGAGCAAGTGCCCCATATGTAGAGGCTTGGTCAAAGGCGCTGTCCATACTTTCCTATCATAAAGTGAAGATATTCATCATCCAAGTAACAACAGTTTTTGGATTTGCAAATTTACATTTAACTTGATGAATAAAAACAAAGGAGAAGTTTATTATTTTCACTCAATCCAGTGACAAAATCTGATTAAACATTACACGTTTAAAACATATGCATGGGTGAATTGTTCACCATAAGTTCTGTAACAAACATTTAGAAAGTAGCTAGGATTTATTTCATTTTGCGCAGGCTTTAAGTTAATTTTACCGACTATGAAGATGTTAAAGTTCATAGACCTTTAGCGTATTGAGTTCAAATTAAAACGTGATATCCATATCGCATCATTACCGTGTTTAATAACTTCAATAGTTATCAAGCACCAGCTGATTTAAGTTTTTCTTCAAACAAAAGTAATTTTCTGATAAATCATCATACCCGGATGCCCTGTTTTGTTGTATCCATTTTGAGGGTCGCTTATAGAGAGAGGCGTCCTTGTCTTTGTTTCGTGGCAAACATAGCTAGATCTACATAGATGTTTTACACGAGAAGATGTCAGAGAACCTTGTGCGGCATTCTATATCCGCATAAAGGGTTAAAATATAAAATATACATTTTAGCGCTATTTAAAATTAGGACGGTATAATAATATAATGTAAATGTCTCACATGAAGATGATGGTTTAAACCATTATTTTATCAAATCAAGCCAATTCATGTGAATACTGTTGTATATGAACAAAGAGAAGACCTAGAGTTCACTAACATTACAGCTAACATTAGGAAACAGATATCCGGGGGAAAGTGTAAAGAAAACGCCATACAAAACATTACAATCACACCCAACAATACGATAAGTGTTACGCTAGCGATGTTAAAAATTGTTAAACAATTTCAAAACAGGGTGTTTCAGAAGAAATGCAAAGATGCATAAAAAAAACAAAGGTGTCCAAAATGTTACGTGCTAATATTTGCTCTTGTTTCAGAGTCGGTATGCTCCGGTGAAAACTGTGTGAACTTTGATGATGCCGAGAACAATAGCGCAGTTAAACATGCGGTTCAGTATAAACAAGAATCCAACTCCAATGCGACTGTGCTTGTTCCACATATAACTGTTGATTGTTAGATATAATAGTTAGATGATTTATCTAACCATTGAAATTTACGATATGTTAAAACGTTTCGGCATTATGCAGAATAAAAAGAAGATCATAAAAAGAAGAACAATTATTAAGACATAAAACACAACGTCTGTTTTCTGGATCGGGCCTAAAACTCGGGTGTCAAAGTATTGGTGGGGCCAGAATAAAAAAATGAATCAACCCTCCCTTCACGTAAAAATACCACGTATCAACTGTAATTCATTAGCTCAACTGTTTTTTAGTGACACACACACACACAAAATAAATGTGTAATAATAACAAAATAAGTGTAATAGTTAGACGAGTTTGAAGTGTAATACTCATCTTTGACGTCGATGTTTCGTAGACATAGCAGAAAGATGTTCTAAAAGAAATATGATTTGTTTAGTCTTAAAAACTCTCATACTAGAAGGACCGTCATTTCATTCTCTTTATGCAATATTTGTTCATGTTTTTCATACATTCCTATATGAACATGTTTGACCACGCTCTGAGTCTATGTACTTTTTGCAAACTGTACAAAAACAAGATCAATTCAAAAGCTAAAACTGATCACTATAGTGGCTTTTCTGTATTTGTTTTAAATGGCTCATGGTGATGCATTTACTTTTAACCCAGCTGACCTCTAGAATTTACTTTTGCACAATTTTATCAGCAGGTTTTACTGGAGTGTGGAACTTTTGTTTAACAGCCTCAAGCTTTGATGAATATGCCTCTCTCAGTGCAATAGTCGGATGTGATTCTGTTGTAATAGTTTAATTGTAAAACAGCATGCACTTTGTGTGATTCGTAGATAGAGGGAAAGTTGCACTAAATGAAGTATCAATTTAGTCAAACAGAAAGACTATCACTTAAATTCTTAATGGTCATTTATTTCTATAAACACTGAATGTTGACGGCTCTCAAAGAAAAGTCTTCACCTAAAACACATACAAAATGTGAAACAGTGTCGCCTGCTATCTGAACAAGATGACTAAATCTAGTGGAGTAATAAAACCATCATTTGGAAACTTTTCTTAGTGATTTGGTCTTTTGAATCTTACATGGATTGTAAGGACATTCCTGTATAAAGATGATGTTTTAAAGTTAGTCCATAGGGTGTGGAACTTTGCATCGCTATGGTGTGACAAAATACACCCACAGATACACCCAAAGATACTAAGTAGGAGAATATCGGAGATACTAAGTAGTATATTGTAGATTGTGAACATTCCATTATATATTTATTTAGGGTCAGAGAACATCCTTAGCTCATACATCTCTTTAATTTTGTGCTGGATGTTGAAGTGTTAGTTAAAAGATAAAGGTATTAGTTAATAACAAAAAAACAAAAAACTTTAAATCAACATAATATTAATAAATAAAATATGGTAGAATTACATTTTACAATTACAGTACAATGACTTCCATAATATTTTATTTTATTTTATTTAATTTCAAAGTTGTGAGTGAGACAACCCTAACCGTAAATTTCAGGCATAGTGCAACCACGCAATGTTAGATTTCTCTAACATTGCGTGGTTGCACTATGCCTGAAATTTAGTAATCAACATGCATTTATGTAGGACTGTCAAAAAAATCAACCGTTATCATAGTTTAGTTGTATTTTAAATCACTGTTTTTTCTTAAAATGTTGGGTCAGACGTATTGGGTAGCATGATTATCTTGTTTAATTGTGTATTCAGTCCATATTTATCAGGTTGATGTTTGTAGAAATAAGCAAAATACATTTTATAAAACAAAAAGAACCAGTTAATGGTCTTGTGTCAGAACACAACAGGTATGAAGATATGTTTGGTTTTTAACTTTTTATTCTGACTTTAAAGCTAGATTATCCTTTGAAAAGTGTAATACAGTATTTGATTTTTACACATGCAGTGTTTTCGCCAACTGACCTAAGCCGTTGACCCCTGAAGTCATGACTTCTGAAGGCCTCTCATGTGTAGATTCGCTCGGTTGAAAAATGGTATTTTGCCATTTAAACATCTGAAATTAAAGGTACAGTAGTTTTTTCAAATGTATTTTATTATCTAAAATGAATATTTTAATTCATAAAATATGTCCTCATTGGTGTAAAATGACCTCTGCCAATGATCTAACTTATCCTCGTAAGCGAAGAATTTCTTATCTTTATTTACATGGGGCGGGTAAGTCCATGGAAGCTTCAATGTCGTTCCGCCATCTTGAAACACTATAATAGCGGAGAGGGACAAAAAGCACTAGCCTACCTCGACACGTGTCATCATCTTATGCCGAGCCACAGCAGAAGGAATCCTAGTGGCCAAAAAGCAAAAATTTAATTTATCGGGATGTAAATAAATATCGGGATAGCTTTTCCCAGGTGGAAAGAGCTAATGAAGGAGAAAGACTTTGAAAGGGCCGCTGAAGTTGCCTGCTTTCTTCTCGACAGGTAAGTCAAAGTTACGGTCTAAATGACAAGCTTTTTGTATTGCTTGGTTGTGTAAATCATTATATAGGCAGCATAACAGTAGAACATGTATAGTTAAACTCGATGATGTGCTATTGGAAGACATGTTGTCATAGCTTCTTGGCACATAATGGTTACCGTAGTTGCAATACGCATTTGAAAAGCGAGGCGCTAGAGAGCACTATTCGTTTAAATGCAAAATAGAATTTCACCGCTAGATGGGAGAAATTCTTTTGGGAGGACTAACTTGTAGGGTCTTTAACAAAAAAAGACTCCAAAATCGAGGAGGTCAAAGGGCATGCTTCCTGCTATAGTATCATCAGCTCTCCCCAAAGTCTATTCATGCGGCCACCAGACAGATTTTAAACACCGGATTTAAACTTCTACATATATTTTGAGTAGATAACCGATAGTATATTCTCAGAAAAGCGTTTCACCCTGTGTGTTTCCACACTGATTAAGAATAGTTCGGGAGATACAAGAAAAGTAAAAATGATCTTATACGTGTCATTGTCAAGACGAGTAAAATTAAATATTCGCTCAAGACCAACTTTACTTATCACACATCGCGTCTCTGAAGTTGTGTGGTGATTTTTCAAATGATACAACTTAGTCTAAATAAGAGCAACGTGGAGTCCTCGGATTTCTTAAAAACAACACAACAAAAAAACATTGTGACAAACATGTTGTATGGACAAAAATACTGTTTGAAATATTTTTGTATAAAGATTTAAGACGGCTAAGTACAGTTTTTCAACAATCTAAAGTTTTTGAACAGACGCTGTTTAGTAAAAATAATACTTTAGGTCACCGTTAAACAAAACCATTACAGTAATCTTCTAAGAAGATAAATAGAAGATATGATTTTAATACAACTTTAAAGATTTGATTTAAACAGTCTTTTCATTTTAAAATATCTAATTTATAAGGTTATGCTTTTAAATGAATTTAGTATAAAACTTTGGATGTAGTATGCTCTGAAACGCAGACTAGATTTACTGTGACATTGTCCCCCGAGACTCATCTGGTCTGTAACTCCTCTCGTCTCTGTACGGGCCTGAAGCTTCAGTTCACACTGTAGTTTATCCCTGAAGGATCTGGAGCTGTTTTATGACAACCTAAACTATTTGCTTTTCGGATTGTTTTTTATCGTTGCATAAAGAACTACTTCACCTCTCTGGAAATGTAAGGTGTTTTTATTTATATATTTATTTAGCTAAAACTTTGTTTACATTTTTTAAATACATTTAGTAACATAATATGTTATTATTCATTGGTTATATATTTTATTAATAATAATTTAATTTAAAATAGAGATTAGTTCATTTTTTAGAACCGTGTGTGTGCATGTGCGCAAAACAGCTTAGAAATGATATTAAATTATTTATTTATTTCATTTTTGAAAATGTAGTTTTCTGTGTTTAGGTGTACGGGATAGAATATGCAGTTACGGTACAAAAATCATTATAGCTATGGAAAGCCCCCACCATAAAAATTGAAAAGCCCACATGGACAAAAAATGCTGATTGAATCTTTTCATATAAATGAGATTTAAGACGACTAAGTACAGTTTTTCAACAATCTAAAGTTTTTGAACAGACATTGTTTAATAACAATTCTACTTTAGTTCACCGTTAAACAAAATCATTACAGTGATCTTCTAAAAGATAAATAGAAGATGCGTATGTATTCAAACTTAAAATATTTAATTTAAACAATCTTTCATTTTAAAAGATCATATTTTTATTTTTATTTTTGTTTATCTAAAACTAAAATAATTGGTTCAATAAGATATTTATATTATATAATTTATACTTCTAAAAAGAACAGAATGTTTTTGTGTGACGTTGTTTAATCACAGTGCCAGAGCAGCCTCCAATGTTTTGTGTGAGGTTTTAGTAAGACCTTTATTTTATATTATTTATTTTATAATCATTTATATTCTTTTAAAGAACAGAATGTTCTTTCAACGTTTGTGTGAAATATACAACATGATTAGGACAACTCTCTTTCTCACTTTCACTGTTATCTCAGGAATGTGGAGGCACACATGCATAGACGCGCGCTCCCTATGTTTTGAGACAGTGTGAGGTCATTCAGGAATGACTATATGAATTCAGTAAACAAGTTGTGTAAAACAATATTGTGAACCCATTCATAAACTTGTTTAACTCTCTAAACATTTAACTGATTGTAATTTTGTGACATTGTTTAATCACAGTGCCTTGATGCTCTCTGGAATATGATGTGCTCTGGCTTTTACTTTGAGAAGCATTCTGATCTGTGAGTTAGAGCCTCGCTGGTGTAAAGAGAGGCCAGAGGGCCCTGATTTCTAAATATGTAAGATGATTTTTTATTTTTGTGAACCCGTTTCATACATTGCATTTTTTGTGGACATCAATGGTAGGACCTACTTCAACTCTCTCTAAAATAATGTATGATTTTTTATTATTTTGTTTATCTAAAAGAATTGGTTTCAGTGGAATTTTTAGCAAGATATTTTTTATAAGCATTTCATTATACACTTTTTCAAAAGAACAGAATGTTTTATGTAAGATGATTTTTTATTTATCTAAAACAAATGGTTTCAGTGGATAGTTCTACATTTATTTCAACTTTAGTTTAATTTGCAAGATAGAATGTTTTTTGTGTGACGTTGTTTCATCACAGTGACCGAACAGCACATTTCTGATGTCAGAGCTCACATGCGGAGGGTGGGAGGGAGCGCCTGTGACACCATATAACCCTTCTTGACACCATATAACTGAACCTGACACCAACTTCAAACACCCGTCAAAACTACATGATCTAGGGCTAAAAAGGTTAAAAGTCAAAAGCTTCTGTCAAAACTACATGATTTAGGGCTAGCTAGGTCATAGGTCAAAAGCTTCTGTCGTACCACATGATCGATGGGTGGGAGGGTCAAAGGTTAATCCCTGACCCCTAGACCGGAAGTTCAACCTGTCAAAAGGTCAAAGGTCAAAGTCGTAAATCATTTTGACACTTGCCGTAGAGTAAGTACTACTGTTAGAGTTGGTGGAAGATACTGTCTCTCAGTGCTTTCAGTAAATACTTCTACAAGAAAAGGAGCCAGTTCTTTGGAAAATAATTTATATAATTCAGATGTCAAACCATCAGTACCTGGTGATTTAGAATTTTTCAGATGACTAATTGCTTCAGACAATTCAGATATTGTAATAGGTTTATCACAAGAGTCCTTTTCAGGTTTATCAATGGGTTTAATTTGCAACGAATTCAAGAAGGCATCAGCAGTCACCTGAGAGTAACTAGAGGTATACAAATTCTTATAGAATTCACTACAGTACTGAGAAATTACTGTATGATCATCTGTTGTAACCCCATTAATGTTTAACTTATTAATGGTGTTATTAACAAAATTCCGCCTTTCTAAATTGAAAAAGTAAGTTGAGTTTTGGTCCCCTTCCTCAAGCCACTTTCTTTTAGAACGAATAAAGGCACCCTCTACTTTTTTCTTATATATGTCATCTAATTTACTTGTTAAGTCGACCAATTCTAATTTTTCGCCCTCTAGAAGAGAATCTGTGTCATGAGTCAGGTCACCTCCTCCCTTTCTCTATTCTTTCTCACACACACACATACACACACACACACGCTCGCACACATACACATTCACACACGCGCATCAGATTCATCCTATCTCTCTCTCTCTCTTTCTCCACCCGCACCTGTTAGTCATCGCAATCAGCGCTCGCACTGATTTGCGATGACACCTGTTTCCATTTTCTCCCTAATGCGCTCTCTTTATCTAGTGTTTGTTCTAGCAGTCATTTGTCGGATTATTGTTTCTTGTCATGCGATTACACGACTGCTCTCTTCATTCTACAAGAATTTTGGAAGATACTCACCCTTGTTCTGTCTGTCCGGTACGTCTGTGTCAACCTGTCCTGTCTGTTCAGTTCAACCAACTACAAAGTGAGTCCAGAGCCCTGTTACAGCTGCGTGAGCTTCTCTGCATACTCTGACTGAGAGTTCTCCTACTCTACGGGTGACCAGATACAGTCCTCATCGAGACGACTTTAACAAGTTATTATTGTTTGTTTTTTCACCAGCTCTGTGTGCTTCAACGACAGACTGCCTTATTTCTTGTATTAATTAAAGACAGTTGAAATTGAGAAACTCTGCTTTTGGATCTTTCCTTATAAACTGTGACAGAATAATCCGACCACTCATGGATCCAGCAGAGGAGATGCCTGTCCGATCGGCGGTTGAGATCCAGGGAGCGGTGCTTAGCAGGCATGAGGAGGAGCTGGCCGCTGCCCATCAGGCTGTTCGGAGCCTGGCTGATCAGGTTTCAGATTTGTCTGCCCGTTTTCTTCACCTTCACCAAGAGCCCTCCAGATCTTCCACCCGTCAACTGCCCCCAGAGCCACGAATCAACAATCCATCCAGTTACGCTGGTGAGCCCGCTGAGTGCAGAGCTTTTCTCATTCAATGTGAGGTTGTCTTCTCTCTCCAGCCCCAGACGTATGCGGAGGATCGGGCTCGCATAGCTTATGTGCTGTCTCTGCTCTCGGGACGTGCACGCGAGTGGGGGACTTCGGTTTGGGAGGCTCGATCTGAATGCTGCCGCTCTTTCGGGCTCTTCAAGGATGAGATGATAAAGGTCTTTGATAGATCAGTCTTCGGCGGTTTTGCAATAGAGTTCCGAACTTTGGCGACTTCAAGTGAGTGGAACGAGCCCGCACTTATCGCTCGCTTTCTAGAGGGGCTGAACTTAGACCTTAAAGAAGAGATCTACGCACGGGGGTCACCGACTCAGCTGGATCAACTCATTGAACTGGCCATTCGCTTGGATAAGTGTTTCGAACAGAGACGACGCGTTCGTTCTTCCTATTCCAAGTCAAACGATCCCTCCTCAACCTTCGCTGTTCCTGTTCGCATCCAGTCTGAGGCTGAGCCCATGCAGGTGGGAGGTGTGCACATCTCTTCAGAGGAACGACAGCGGCGAATACAGAATCGTCTTTGCCATTACTGCGGTGCAGCTGGTCACTTCATTTCCTCCTGCATGTTAAAAGCCAAAGCTCGCCAGTAGATGGAGGAGTACTGGTGAGCGCATCCGTCATCTCCTCTTCACCCAGATCTCGTACTACGATCTCCGCTGTTCTCCGCTGGGCGGGCTCCTCAGCTACTGGTCCTGCTCTCATCGACTCTGGTGCCGAGGGCAATTTTATCGACGAGAGTTGGGCCTGTGAACACAAGATTCCTTTAATTAATTTGACTAAGCCTACTACAGTCTTTGCCCTGGACGGCAGAGAACTTTCTTCAGTTTACCGTGTCACTAGCCCGGTGAGTCTCACTGTCTCCGGCAACCACCAAGAGACTATTTATTTTTTTATTTTTCAGTCTCCTGGTACCCCTATTGTGTTAGGCCATCCCTGGCTTATTCAACATAATCCTCAGATTGACTGGGTAAAGGGGTCTATTCATACTTGGAATTTATCTTGTCATGTAAACTGTCTTGTGTCTGCTCTCCCTACTGTGTCATCTGTTTCTGTGTTTCAGGAGGAACCTGATGATTTGTCTAAAGTGCCGGAGGAGTACCATGATCTGCGGGCGGTTTTCAGCCGTTCTTGGGCCGTGTCTCTACCGCCTCACCGGCCTTACGACTGTAGTATTGAACTCCTTCCTGACTCTATTCCTCCTCGCGGCAGATTATACTCTCTTTCGGCGCCCGAGCGCGTTGCTCTAGAGAAGTATCTTACCGAGTCCCTCGACGCGGGCATTATTGTTCCGTCCTCGTCTCCTGCCGGCGCGGGGTTTTTCTTTGTAAAGAAGAAGGATGGCTCTTTGCGTCCCTGTATCGACTATCGCGGGCTGAACGACATAACGGTAAAGAACCGTTATCCTTTACCTCTTATGTCGTCAGCTTTCGAAATCCTACAGGGCGCAAAGATATTTACTAAGTTAGACCTGCGCAACGCTTACCATTTAGTGCGCATCAAGGAAGGAGACGAGTGGAAGACCGCGTTCAACACCCCCGTGGGTCACTTTGAATTTCCGGGTTTTACCTTTCGGTCTGGTCAACGCTCCTGCAGTTTTTCAAGCCTTAGTTAACGATGTCTTGAGAGACATGCTAAACGTTTTTGTGTTCGTTTACTTGGATGACATTTTACATTTTTCACCGTCCCTCCAGGTACATATTCAGAACAGTTACGCTGTGTCCTGCAGAGATTGCTTGAGAATCGTCTATTCGTTAAAGCTGAGAAATGCGTCTTTCACGCTCAGTCGGTTACCTTTCTCGGTTCGGTAGTTTCTGCGGAGGGGATCAGCATGGACCCCGACAAGGTTCGAGCTGTTCTCGATTGGCCAGTTCCAGATTCCCGTGTCGCGCTCCAGCGATTTTTGGGGTTTGCTAATTTTTATCGGCGCTTTATTCGGAACTTTAGCCAGGTTGCCGCCCCTTTAACTGCCCTCACCTCCTCCAAGATCAGATTCGTTTGGACGGAGGCTGCTCAAGGGGCTTTTGATCGTCTTAAGAGACTCTTTACCTCCGCGCCTATTCTGATCACCCCTGATCCTACGCGTCAATTTATTGTTGAGGTCGATGCCTCCGAAATTGGGGTAGGAGCTATCTTATCACAACGCTCTTCCCTGGATGACAAGGTCCATCCGTGCGCGTTCTACTCTCATCGCCTTTCGCCCGCAGAACGCAATTATGACGTTGGTAACCGAGAACTTTTAGCGATCCGTCTTGCTCTTGGTGAGTGGCAACACTGGCTTGAGGGAGCCAGTGTACCATTTCTTGTCTGGACGGATCATCGCAATTTAGAGTACATCCGTTCTGCAAAACGTCTAAATGCCCGTCAAGCCCGCTGGACCTTGTTTTTCGATCGCTTTGATTTCTCTATTTCGTTTAGACCTGGCTCTAAGAACCTCAAGCCCGACGCACTTTCTCGACAGTTCGACTCCTCTGAGGGAGCTTCGACTGATGAGAGGATTTTACCTCAGCACTGTGTGGTCGGAGCTGCCGTCTGGGGAGTTGAGCAGGTTGTTAAACGGGCGCTCACGCAAACCATTAGACCCCCCCCACTCACCTAAGGGTACATTATTTGTACACTAAGGGTACTGCATTATTGGTACATTAAGGGTACACATTTTATTCCTCTCCCTAAGTTACCGTCTGCTCTCGAGACCGCCCAAATTATGGTAAATCACGTATTCAAGATCCACGGTCTACCTTCGGACCTAGTGTCTGACAGAGGTCCCCAATTTACCTCTCAGTGCTGGAGGGAATTCTGCCGACAGATTCTGCCACAATTCCCTTCCTTCGTCTGCTACTGGGTTATCTCCATTCGAGGCTAGTCTTGGTTACCAACCTCCTGTATTTTCCGCACAAGAATCGCAGATTTCTGTTCCGTCTGTCAAAGTTTTCATTCAGAGGTGTAAACGTACCTGGAGGAGGGTAAGATCTGCCTTATGTCAGTCCAGAAAACGTACACGTTGAGCCGCCAATCGCCACCGAATTAAATCTCCCAGATATGTCTGTGGGCAGAAAGTGTGGCTGTCCAATCGTAATTTGCCCGTTCAAGAGACGTCTCGCAAACTCATGCCTCGTTTTATCGGACCTTTTCCCGTCGTAAAGGTTATCAGTCCTGCTGCCGTAAAGCTTAAACTGTCCCGTCAGATGCGTCGTGTCCATCCGGTTTTTCATGTGTCCTGCATTAAAGGGTCATGAAACCCCCCTCTTTCAGCGCAAGTCTAGCTCACACTGTTTTTGAAAAATGCAACTGAAATGGGCGTGGATGGCTGTGAGAAGGGGAGGGGAGTGTGGATGTGGTATTGCACGGCAGGGATAACTGTCATTGCATATCATTACAAATGTGTCGTAAAACGTAAGCAAAAAAAGTTGTTTTTTTAAAAGCTGAATAAAACATATTAAATGTACATATTAATTATAATGTCATTATAAACAACTATATATTTTATATACACACTATAAATTAATATATTTGCAAATAATACATTTCCGGTTAAAAAAAAAATTCCGTGCATAGCCTAGATAGACGCGCCACCTGAACAACAATAGTAAAGATGGACAGCGACATAGAAATATACAGTAACGGCAGCACGCAGGGTTCTGTGGAGGTGGAGGACTTCTCTCCTCCTGCATCACCAGGGCAAAATAGCGAGATAAACGATGGCGGTGCAGGTCCTCTGCCCTATTTATTTGAACCATTAGCCCCTCCCGTGACTGTGGAGGAAAACATGGGCGAACCGGAGGCCGCGCGGATGGGAGAAGTGTCAGAATGGTAGCGACTTATCAGATAACAAAACCCCTTCTGCAGGCAAAAGTCCGACCTGAAATTAGCCTAACGTTTTTATTCATAAACGTATAATTTTGCAACAGGTGTACCTGTGGTCACTGTACCAGACTGTCTCCAAGAGAAAACTTGTGCTGTAGGGAAGTTGCACAGGTAAACGCATCTTGACACTCCTTCACTGTATTGCATTTTAGTATCATTACATTTTATATATATATATATATATATATATATATATATATATATAATACATCATGAGTATATAATATATTAGTATCACCTGTTTAGTTGCATTACTGAAATACATAATCTTTACCACGACATTCTTTTTTTTTGAGAAGCACATTTACAATGATATATATAGATAGATGTACAGAGACACAGATAGACAGACACAGACAGACAGAAATATACTGTAAAGACAGACAGACAGACAAAAGCAGACAAATAGATAGATATATACAAACAGATTGATAAATAGACAAATAAACAGACATAAACATAGATAGACAAAGACAGATAGACTGAGTGAAAATACCAAATGTTGGATTTCTTTTCATGAGTCGTAGAGTGTGCTCTCCTCTTCTGTAGCGGGGGTACTGTATGTGCCATCGGAGCTCCCCTGAAGCTGTCTTGTTGTCTACCACTGTTTTCGTTGTAGTGCATGGCAGCAAGTTGAGTACTAAAAAGTAAGAGCTGAAACATCAGATCTGGTAGTGCATGATCAGATAAAATACAGAAATGTGTCTAAAAATAAACTATGAAAAATTTAAATGCAATTCAACTTAGAACAGACAACTTTGAATAAGAAACTCAACATACCGGCACAACATCCCCACAAAAGAGAATGCCACGCTTTTTGGTGCAAACCTGAGGATCAGGCTGTGATAAGACTCCAGTCCAGACGTCTGGTAGTTAGAACTCAGGTTCTCCAAGTCTTTCAGCAACTTGGGTGCCAAGATGACCTGTGTTAGCTTTTCGCATGCAGCAGTACCTAAATGTAAAATAAAGTAAAACCATGAAATGATAAATTACTAGTTTATATAAAATACAAAATTTAATTAATTAAACTAATTTTTTTTTTTAATTTTCATTACTTGGTTTAAGCCACAGTCTTGCCTGGTCACCAACAAGAGGAGGATGCTGGCATCTTTGGAATTCCCCTTCATGCTCATGTATGTCCTGTACATGGTTGACAACAGATCTCCATTTTGCCACGATTTCTTTTCCTGTTGATGATGAGGCTCCACACCAGTATAGGTGATTCACGATGCTTTTTTTCCATGGGCCAACCTCTTTGCAGATTCTCTGTTTTGCAAGCTCATCAATTTTCTTGCCAACACCTAGATTAAGCCAAAGCATTAATACGATAGACATTCCAACACATACATAACATATAATTATGAAACATTGTGTTTAAACTCTCAGATAGCTTTAGCTATTATTAAATCTTAAATCATTTACCTTTTGCCATGTGCCATGCATCATATCTGTGCAAAATATTGGGCCTATTTTCTCTGATGAACTTCATCACACCAGGATGTCTATCAGTTACAATCATGTGCACAGTCACTCCTCTCTGCTCTAGTTGTCTCAGACTTCTCTCAAAGCCCTCCTTCTCCATCCGCTGACTGTTGCCGACTTCATTGCTCTAAATAATCATATCAAACTTTGTTAAAAAACTAGAAGTATAATTGTGTTCAAGGAAACTTTTTATGATCTACTTTCCACTCATTCAACCGTAATAATAAAAAAAATGTAATGCAACCATACCTGAATGAGCTGAATGTCCATAATCTTGTTTGCTCTAAGGTCCATCAGCTTTGCACTGTGTCCTAAAGAATGGCATATTAGCATGTATATTTTTACTGCTTGTCTCTGTAATCTGAGTCTGTCTGTAGTCATTTAAAACAGCATATTTATATACAGTCGACATTGGAAATGTTATATTATCAACATAACTGCACATACCAGGGGAGTCAGCACGCATGTCCCCACCCAGAACTAGATTCCTTCCTTTGAGTGCTTCTGCAATCACTGAATTTTGATGCTGTTTCCACTGCCAATTGATAGTTGGTAATAGGAAAGTCCTTTGGTGTTTCAGGTACGTAGTGTGGCAAATCCCCTGAATGTTGAATGCCTGCATAAACTGACCCAAAATAAAAAAATTAAATTTAAATTTTAAAATTGATTAGTAAGCAAATCACACATGTTATTAGAGAATACATAAATCTTACCTTGGTGACCTGCAAGAAGGATGAGCCAGTAAAGAGAACAGCGGCAGCAAGCTGTAGATTTCCAGCTGGTATGTTATTGACATACGGCTGGCTGGTCCAAACTTTGTGAAATTCACAATGAGCACAGGTCTGGTCCACATGTAAAACCGTGCCCACTGTTCTGCTCTTTATTTCACAGTGTCTTGAGCAGACAGGACAATTCTTGAATAGCTCCATAAGCTTTTCCTCATAAACAATGAATTTTTTCATTATATGTGGAGGTGTTGCAATTACAGTGCTACAACAAACAACATTTAAAAACATTATTAACAATAATCAATTATTAATGTATGTTTAACCCTCTGGGGACCACAAACGCGCCCGCGCGTTTTGCTCGTTTTTTTTTTTTAGCAATGAAAATAAACACTAAATGCTCTGTTAATTTTGATCTTTCATTTTCGTGTAATACATCAATCGATCCTGTTCAGTTTCTATTTTTTTTCTGTATACTCACAATAAAAAAGATGAATCGCATTTCTATAATATGACTCGCCTTTCTGTGAGATGAATGAAGGGGACATATTTGTAAAGACTGTTTAGCCTAAATATGAATCGCGCGTGTGAAATAATAAACTGCTTTGCTATAGCCTACTGAGATGAGTAAAAATCGACTGGAATATGTTGAAATAAAATGTATTTGTATAAGCAACGTATTAAACTGCAAAAAAAATACTATTTTTGTCAAAAATAAATTCATAGACTAAGATGTTAGATGTTCCAATGTTGGCTATATTCAAACTAATGAATACATATGATAAAATGTAGGCCTATAATCTTTTTTTTTCTTTTTTTTTACAAAGAAAGAGTACACTTGAAATATTGTTGAAATTGTAATTATTGTTGTAATTGTAACATTTTTAATAAAATAGCAAAACATATTTACAAGAGAGATGTAAGCGAAATCTTAAATGGTCAATATAAGTCTTTTTCTAAATACATCTTTTGTCCTTGCATTGTGGCTCAGTCAGTTTCACACCTGAGTGAATGGCTCATTATGCAGAGTGGGTGGGACATTCATAATCTAAGGTGTAAACTACTCCTCCCCCTCGCATATTGGCTTTCCAAGCAAAACCTGTTTTACACCATTTAAATCAATGTATTTTTTTTGTGAACGATAAAGCAAGACTATTTTTACATCATTTTGAAGCTAGAACTCAAAGGGACAACATCCATTAGTCAAAAGTCTTGTGGACACATATTTAATATGTGTTTTGTGGTCTTAATTCAGCAACTTTCATTTAAATTTTTTCCAATAACCACGCATAAACATTATTCTCTTAAAAATACAAACATCTACATACACGTTGCTCGCATATTATGGTAGCCCTGTTTGTGCTATATAGAGTGAATTTACACCTTTGCCATTAACATGTTTATAAATAACTGAAAAAAGCACAAATGTCAAGGCATGTCAGAACATCTCAAGGACCCCAAAAACAGCTTGGTCCCCAGAGGGTTAAATAGAAACTAAAGTAAAAAAGCATGAACGGTCTAGGAGTACCTCTCATTATAGATGCTGCTTTCACTCATTCCTGGTTGGAAACTAAAGTCCGAATCCTCAGCCTCTTTTCTGGGCCTTTTCAAGGGGGTAGAGGTAGCAAGAGGATCGTTCTCTAGTGGAATACATGGCGTGGAAGTGTTGCAACCAACATGCCTTTTATGTAGCTTCACCTGAGTGCCTATAACAATAGATATTTCAAAATTAATTAAATACAATTGTGCCATAATACACTACAATTAAAAGAAAATACAACTGGTAAAGATTTTTTATGTTCAATACTGTAAAATGTGCAACATACTCTTGCTCCTTCGTTCGGGTTTCCAACGATGTTGCGTTGATATGTGCTTCATGTCTGGATGTGTTTGACATGAAGCATCTTTTTTGGCGGGCTGTTCAGTCTGACAAGCCATCTCGCAACACAGTTTAGGCTGACAATACAGACATATTAATTTCCAAAGACATATTTCACAAACAAATATGTGTTATATATATATACAGTGAGGGAAATAAGTATTTGAACACCCTGCTATTTTGCAAGTTCTCCCACTTGGAAATCATGGAGGGGTCTGAAATTGTCATCGTAGGTGCATGTCCACTGTGAGAGACATAATCTAAAAAAAAAAATCCAGAAATCACAATATATGATTTTTTAACTATTTATTTGTATGATACAGCTGCAAATAAGTATTTGAACACCTGTCTATCAGCTAGAATTCTGACCCTCAAAGACCTGTTAGTCTGCCTTTAAAATGTCCACCTCCACTCCATTTATTATCCTAAATTAGATGCACCTGTTTGAGGTCGTTAGCTGCATAAAGACACCTGTCCACCCCATACAATCAGTAAGAATCCAACTACTAACATGGCCAAGACCAAAGAGCTGTCCAAAGACACTAGAGACAAAATTGTACATCTCCACAAGCCTGGAAAGGGCTACGGGGAAATTGCCAAGCAGCTTGGTGAAAAAAGGTCCACTGTTGGAGCAATCATTAGAAAATGGAAGAAGCTAAACATGACTGTCAATCTCTCTCGGTCTGGGGCTCCATGCAAGATCTCACCTCGTGGGGTCTCAATGATCCTAAGAAAGGTGAGAAATCAGCCCAGAACTACACGGGAGGAGCTGGTCAATGACCTGAAAAGAGCTGGGACCACCGTTTCCAAGGTTACTGTTGGTAATACACTAAGACGTCATGGTTTGAAATCATGCATGGCACGGAAGGTTCCCCTGCTTAAACCAGCACATGTCAAGGCCCGTCTTAAGTTTGCCAATGACCATTTGGATGATCCAGAGGAGTCATGGGAGAAAGTCATGTGGTCAGATGAGACCAAAATAGAACTTTTTGGTCATAATTCCACTAAACGTGTTTGGAGGAAGAAGAATGATGAGTACCATCCCAAGAACACCATCCCTATTGTGAAGCATGGGGGTGGTAGCATCATGCTTTGGGGGTGTTTTTCTGCACATGGGACAGGGCGACTGCACTGTATTAAGGAGAGGATGACCGGGGCCATGTATTGCGAGATTTTGGGGAACAACCTCCTTCCCTCAGTTAGAGCATTGAAGATGGGTCGAGGCTGGGTCTTCCAACATGACAATGACCCGAAGCACACAGCCAGGATAACCAAGGAGTGGCTCTGTAAGAAGCATATCAAGGTTCTGGCGTGGCCTAGCCAGTCTCCAGAGCTAAACCCAATAGAGAATCTTTGGAGGGAGCTCAAACTCCGTGTTTCTCAGCGACAGCCCAGAAACCTGACTGATCTAGAGAAGATCTGTGTGGAGGAGTGGGCCAAAATCCCTCCTGCAGTGTGTGCAAACCTGGTGAAAAACTACAGGAAACATTTGACCTCTGTAATTGCAAACAAAGGCTACTGTACCAAATATTAACATTGATTTTCTCAGGTGTTCAAATACTTATTTGCAGCTGTATCATACAAATAAATAGTTAAAAAATCATACATTGTGATTTCTGGATTTTTTTTTTTTAGATTATGTCTCTCACAGTGGACATGCACCTACGATGACAATTTCAGACCCCTCCATGATTTCTAAGTGGGAGAACTTGCAAAATAGCAGGGTGTTCAAATACTTATTTTCCTCACTGTATATATATATATATATATATATATATATATATATATATAATTACAATGTGTATAATAACAATAATTAAGCATACCATTGATGTATTATACTTATTTAACAAAGTCATGTAAAGCAATTAGTAACAATTTAGACACACACATACCTCTGAAGGGTTAGAAAAGTCATCGGGACTTGGTACCGCATTGCTTGAAAGACGCAAGGTGGATTTGTCGTCAACAAGGCCGAAGTCCAACATTCTCCAGTTCGCGAAGCTCTCTCGAGAAAAATGTTTGCTGCATATATATAAATTAGATGTGTCCGTTGTGGATGGCCAACCAGCCGCACGGAGCCAGACTCTAGCCCTGGCAGCATCGCAGGGAAAGCTATGCAAAGTGCGTGAACTTTTGCACCACGAATACAAACACTTGCGTCCCATGATCGCCTCTCTCATCGACTACGCAGTATCACAGTTTGTTTGACAGGTCTATCATTGGAAAGATCCACGTGGTATCATGATTAATTCAGTGAAGTGTCTTCTCATTGGATATGAAGGCTCAGCCTCATTAATAATTATGAGAGAACGATGAGTCATCACCGGACGATCCGTACAGAAAAACGTTGCATCCTGTGACGTGGACTCGATGAAGATTTCAAACCCGGAAGACGAAAATAGCCGATACAAACTCAAATTTAACCATTTATATCCTATTATTAAATTTTACAGATTATAACATTGTCTTCTATGGTGTTCAACACACCTACCTCTGTTAAAATCTCAGAAAAATTGGTTTAGGGTTTCATGACCCTTTAAACCTGTTATTCGTGCGCCCACCCATCCCACCCCTCCTCCTCCTATTGATGAGGAGACCTCTATTTACAGAGTCCACAAGCTCCTCGACGTCCGCCCTCGGGGGCGTGGCCACCAGTTTTTGGTGGACTGGGAGGGGTACGGTCCTGAGGAGAGGCGGTGGATTCCGGCCCGGGACGTCCTGGATCGCTCGTTGATTGATGACTTCTACCGGTCCCGTCAGGCTCCTTCCTCGGGAGCGCCTAGTGGCGCTCCTTGAGTGGGGGGGTACTGTCATGAGTCAGGTCACCTCCTCCCTTTCTCTATTCTTTCTCACACACACACATACACACGCTCGCACACATACACATTCACACACACGCATCAGATTCATCCTATCTCTCTCTCTCTCTCTCTCTCTCTCCACCCGCACCTGTTAGTCATCGCAATCAGCGCTCGCACTGATTTGCGATGACACCTGTTTCCATTTTCTCCCTAATGCGCTCTCTTTATCTAGTGTTTGTTCTAGCAGTCATTTGTTGGATTATTGTTTCTTGTCATGCGATTACACGACTGCTCTCTTCATTCTACAAGAATTTTGGAAGATACTCACCCTTGTTCTGTCTGTCCGGTACGTCTGTGTCAACCTGTCCTGTCTGTTCAGTTCAACCAACTACAAAGTGAGTCCAGAGCCCTGTTACAGCTGCGTGAGCTTCTCTGCATACTCTGACTGAGATTTCTACTGCTCTGAGTTCTCCTACTCTACGGGTGACCAGATACAGTCCTCATCGAGACGACTTCAAGTTATTATTGTTTGTTTTTTCACCAGCTCTGTGTGCTTCAACGACAGACTGCCTTATTTCTTGTATTAATTAAAGACAGTTGAAATTGAGAACCTCTGCTTTTGGATCTTTCCTTATAAACTGTGACAATCTGGATGTTTCTGAGATAAATTTGTTATTCTCGTTATTATTTTAGTTTCTTAAGATCTTTTACTTTTGGCCATCAATGAACCATATTTTCTCATATATTTGCCAATTTCAAATTTTATAAGTTCCCAATTTGTACTGAAGGCATTTTCCATCTTGGCTTTAGACCAATGACTAGAAATCAAATCTTTAACTTTCTTTTGTACCTCCTTATGCAGCAGAAGGGAATTATTGAGTTTCCAATATGAAGAATTTACATTATGTGTTTTATGAAACAGCTTCACATTTATATAAATAGCTCTGTGATCTGTTAAGGGAGTAGGTAAAATATCTACATCAATCCCATCTTTGTCAAGACTTTCAGAAACTAACCAATAGTCTATTCTGGACCGATTTGAACCTAATTTGTTACTCCATGTAAAGACTATATTATTAGGGTATTTAGATCTCCAAACATCTATTAGATTAAATGTATCCATGAAGTTAGTATTTGTAGATTTTGGACGTCCTGATGGCCATTTATCAACAGTATAATCCTGCACAATATTAAAATCCCCTCCCGTTATAATATAAGCATTTGGATATTTGTCTAACCAATTTTTAAATGTATTCTCTATGATCCCTAAAAGATTGTCATTTTCTGACTTCCTATTGTACCCATAGATATTAGCTGTAATAATATACACATCATTACAATTAAGTAGCAAACAAACAAAGTGACCTTCTGAATCACATAATGATTGCACAACTTCACCATTAAATCTATTCTTAAGTGTTATTACCCCTGCTGAATGTTCCGAACCATGGGAAAACCATATCGTAGACCCCCACTGACCATTCCAAAATTTAACATCATCATTAACCGAATGAGTTTCTTGTATATAACAGAAATCAGCTCTGTATTGTCTAGCAAATAGAAACTAGAAAAAAAAGTTTGTTGAGACAAACTTTAAGTTGGCTTGAGAAAGCCGGACCAGAGAACTTGAAGAAGTTTAAAGTAGTTAGAAGTTTAAAGTAGTTTAAATTTTGATTGATGGATAGTTAGAAAGAAAGATTAGTTAGAAAGAAAGAAAGATTAGTTACAAAGAAATAAGAGTTAGTAAGAAAGAAAGATTAGTTAGAAAGAAATAATGAAAAATATTAGATAAAAAGAAAGGAAGATAAAAGAATGATAGTAAGGAAGAAAGAAAGAAAGAAAGAAAGAAAGAAAGAAAGAAAGAAAGATTAGGTAGAAAGAAAGAAAGATTAGTTATAAAGAAAGAAAAGTTAGAAGGACAGAAAAAAGAAAGAAAGAAAGAAAGAAAGATTAGTTAGAAAGAAAGGAAGGAAGGAAGAAAGGAAGAAAGAAAGGATAGACAGAAAGAAAGAAAGATTAGTTAGAAAGAAAGAAAAGTTAGAAGGACAGAAAAAAGAAAGAAAGATTAGTTAGAAAGAAAGAATGAAAAAGATTAGTTAGAAAGAAAGAAAAATTAGTTAGAAAGAAAGAAAGAAAGAAAGAAAGAAAGAAAGAAAGATTAGTTAGAAAGAAAGAAAGAAAGAAAAAGAAAGATTATTTCGAAAGAAAAGTTAGAAAGAAAGAAATAAAGAAAGAAAGAAAGAAAGAAAGAAAGAAAGATTAGTTAGAAAGAAAGGAAGGAAGGAAGAAAGGAAGAAAGAAAGGATAGACAGAAAGAAAGAAAGATTAGTTAGAAAGAAAGAAAAGTTAGAAGGACAGAAAAAAGAAAGAAAGATTAGTTAGAAAGAAAGAATGAAAAAGATTAGTTAGAAAGAAAGAAAAATTAGTTAGAAAGAAAGAAAGAAAGAAAGAAAGAAAGAAAGAAAGAAAGAAAGAAAGATTAGTTAGAAAGAAAGAAAGAAAGAAAAAGAAAGATTATTTCGAAAGAAAAGTTAGAAAGAAAGAAATAAAGAAAGAAAGAAAGAAAGAAAGAAAGAAAGAAAGAAAGATTAGGTAGAAAGAAAGAGTAGGTAGAAAGAAAGAGTAGGTAGAAAGAAAGAAAGATTAGTTAGAAAGAAAGAAAGATAGATTAGTTAGAAAGAAAGAAAGAAAGATTTGTTAGAAAGAAAGAAAGATAGATTAGTAAGAGAGAAAGAAAAAAGATTGATTAGTTAGAAAGAAAGATGGATTAGTTAGAAAGAAAGGAATATGGATTGGTTAGTTAGAAAGAAAGAAAGATGGATTAGTTAAAAAGAAAGAAAGATGGATTAGTTAAAAAGAAAGAAAGATAGATTAGTTAGAAAGATAGATTAGATAGAAAGAAAGATTAGTTAGAATGAAAGAAAGATATATTAGTTAGAAAGAAAGATTCATTAGTTAGTTAAAAAGAAAGAAAGATGGATTAGTTAGTTAAAAAGAAAGATAGATTAGTAAGAGAGAAAGAAAAAAGATTGATTAGTTAGAAAGAAAGAAAGAATAGTTAGAAAGAAAGATGGATTAGTTAGAAAGAAAGGAATATGGATTGGTTAGTTAGAAAGAAAGAAAGATGGATTAGTTAAAAAAGAAAGAAAGATGGATTAATTAAAAAGAAAGAAAGATAGATTAGTTAGAAAGATAGATTAGATAGAAAGAAAGATTAGTTAGAATGAAAGAAAGATATATTAGTTAGAAAGAAAGATTCATTAGTTAGTTAAAAAGAAAGAAAGATGGATTAGTTAGTTAAAAAGAAAGATAGATTAGTTAGAATGAAAGATGGATTACTTAGAAAGATAGATTAGATAGAAGGATAAATAGATAGATTAGTTAGAAAGATAGAAAGATAGATAGATAGATAGATAGATAGATAGATAGATAGATAGATAGATAGATAGAAAAGGTTTGAAGATAGATAGATAGATAGATAGATAGATAGATAGATAGATAGATAGATAGATAGATAGATAGATAGATAGATAGATAGATAGAAAGATGGATTAGTTAGTTAAAAAGAAAGATAGATTTGTTAGTTAAAAAAGAAAGATAGATTAGTTAGAATGAAAGATGGATTAGTAAGAAAGAAAGAAAGACAGATTAGTTAGAATGAAAGATAGATTAGTAAGAGAGAAAGAAAAAAGATTGATTAGTTAGAAAGAAAGAAAGAAAGAAAGAATAGTTAGAAAGAAAGATGGATTAGTTAGAAAGAAAGGAATATGGATTGGTTAGTTAGAAAGAAAGAAAGAAAGATGGATTAGTTAAAAAGAAAGAAAGATAGATTAGTTAGAAAGATAGATTAGATAGAAAGAAAGATTAGTTAGAATGAAAGAAAGAAAGATATATTAGTTAGAAAGAAAGATTCATTAGTTAGTTAAAAAGAAAGAAAGATGGATTAGTTAGTTAAAAAGAAAGATAGATTAGTTAGAATGAAAGATGGATTAGTTAGAAAGATAGATTAGATAGAAGGATAAATAGATAGATTAGTTAGAAAGATAGATAGATAGATAGATAGATAAATAGATAGATAGAAAAGGTTTGAAGATAGATAGATAGATAGATAGATAGATAGATAGATAGATAGATAGATAGAAAAGGTTTGAAGATAGATAGATAGATAGATAGATAGATAGATAGATAGATAGATAGATAGAACGGTTTTGAAGATAGATAGATAGATAGATAGATAGATAGATAGATAGATAGATAGATAGATAGATAGATAGATAGATAGATAGAAAGATAGACAGAAAAGGTTTGAAGATAGATAGAAAAGGTTTGAAGATAGATAGATAGATAGATAGATAGATAGATAGATAGATAGATAGATAGATAGATAGATAGAACGGTTTTGAAGATAGATAGATAGATAGATAGATAGATAGATAGATAGATAGATAGATAGATAGATAGATAGATAGATAGCTTAAAGCTTAATTGAGTATCAATGGCTTCTAGCAGTTTACATTAAACATAGTTCAAACAGACATGGACTTTTGGTCAATGTAAGTCTATGGGTTTTTTTATGATTTTTAATATTCATTTTTAATAAAACCGTAACTCAAACCAGTCTGAAAAGATATAGCAACTCGAGTCAGAACAGTCTGAAGGTCTGACCCGAGTTTGGAGTATGTAGCTTGAACGGTCTAGGAGGAGTTAGTGTCTAAAAATTTTGATATTATTACGCAACCCCCTAGTGTTAAAAGATATAAGAGATAAATCCAACAGGTTTAACAGAACAAGTTGAACATACAAAATATAATAAAGGAAATCTTTAGAAGAATATAAGGAAATGAAAATCAAGATCAGCACCCATTAGAACAATTAAACTAGGATACTTGACCTTTAGCCTTCCATTAGGAAATTTCTTCACTTTTGAATTGAAAGCATAACAAATAACCTAATCAACAACACAGGAATGTTTTTTTGCTTGCCACTTTTCCTGAAACTCAGAACAACAAACCTTGCGTCTCAGATGGATTGCAATATAACGTTTGTCTATTGCTTATGTTATTTCCACGCCATCAACAAAACCTCAACCTCCAACGAAGTATGCCGATTTGCCCTCCTCTCTTGCCTTTTTAATCATTGGCCACAGTTTCTGCCTTGATTCCCTATCCTCCTTCGTTAAGTCTTCAGTGAAGTGCAATCCATGAGTCCGAAGGAATGGGTTGTTTTTTGCAGCTTTCCACACTGCTTCCCTGTATCTCCTCACAACGAAGCGAATGATGACAGCTCGTGGCCTCGGCTCGTTCGGACGCTTAGAACCCACGCGGTGCGCGATATCTGTCGCCGCTGGCAGCTGATCTCTATCTTGTGGTAACACTTCTTGACAGATGCGAATCACTTCCTTGCAAATATTTTCCTTTGCTGCTTCTGGGATGCCGTGTAATTTTATGTTCCATCTTCTGCCGTAACGCTCCAGATCGGTCACACGATTCATGCAAGTCAGGGTAGATTGTTCACTCTTCTCCACACGTCTTTCAATACAACACATCTTTTCTTTTAAATCCTTGATTTCTGTGCATGTAGCTTTGACCATCTCTTCTAGAGCATCGCTTCTGGTGTTAATGAGATTAGCCAGTTTAGCAACGATCTCGTCAGACTTCAAGTTGTCCGTACAGGTTTGGGAGAACGTAGGTTTTTTGGCTAATGGAGGTTTACTGGGTGTTATGGGAAGTGGAGGAAATTCTTCTTTGTTGTTCAGGTCGTGAATTATTCCATCTTCGGAAACGTGATCGGTGATAACCTCCATGCCATCAATGTTTGCTGCATTGCTAACAGCATTTGGACGTTTCTGTGCAGGTTTGGGCATTTTACATTAACAATATGAAGCAAAAAAGAAAGAAAAAACTGTCAAAATGATGTACGCTTTGTTCAACTTGAAAGATCTTTCCAAATTCGAGTCTATCTAAAGTTGGTGCTGAGAGCTCGAAAATTCAGTCCGTTCACACCGCCATCTTGGTCGGCCCCCCTTGACATGTTCTCTAGGCACCCCTTATATACTTCCGGGTCACACTAGTACTGATGTCATAGGCTGTCGCCGGTCAATAGGATTGCCATGATCAGATAAGTGTTTCAGACACGGTTCACGCAGAGGCGTTCCCCAAACAATAGCTGTGTCCCAATGTGAAGGCTGCATCCTCCGAAGGCCGTATTTGAAGGCCGATTGGCCGTATTTGAAGGCCGATTGGCCGTATTTGAAGGCTGATTGCGTCACAGCGTCGCGACGAAGGACGTCCCAATTCAAAGGCTGCATCTTTAGAAGGTCGCATTTGAAGGCCGATTGCGTCACCACGGCGCGATGAAGGCTGTCCCAATTCAATTCTGCATCCTTCGAAGGCCGTATTCAAAGGCCGGTTGCGTCATCACGACGCGACAAAGGTTTCCCTGATTCAAAAGCGACGCCAAATGCACCCTTCGTTTCCCCGTGAAAGGAAGGATACATAAAACGGATCCTAAGTGGCCTATCCTACCCCATAAGTCATTGCGCGCCGGTGACGACAGCATTTTTTATTTATTTTTAAAGGCGGCCGAGACTAGAGATCGGTGGTGGACAGCAAATTCACATTTAAATGTAAGTATTATGTTTTCATTTACTCAAATAGCTAGCAAAACCAGAGTTAAAGTTTCTTATAAACTTCATCTTAACTCCTTCGTCACCATTGCTGGCTTCATTTGTCAGGTAGTTTGAGGCAAAACTTGTGCTAATATTAGTTTAACGACCTATTTGTAATATTTGCACTAGTCTATCTCACTTGTGTATTATAAGAAATATCACTCACCCTATAAAGCCCACAACAATAGGAAAAGCATTAGATAAGACAATAGGGTTTCACTTTTATGTGTTTTTGTAGTGCTGTCATGAAAGCTATGTCTACAAAGGTTTTAACCAAATTTGAGTTTTCAGAAATTATGATTTCTGAAGTATTTTGTATGCATGTCTTGATGTGTCATATTTTGCAGTGTTAACAATGCACTTAAGATTGCACCCCTGTGTTAAGTACCCTTTTCTGCTTTTTAGAGCAATTCAGGAGAAAAAAAAGAAGAAAAAAAAAGTAAGAAAGTTAATACACACTTTGCTGAAATGTATTGTGCTGTTGTTGTTAACAAGCCATGGTTCTTTTGCTCTGCCCTTAGGATTGCACGTGTCCTGGGACAGGTGAGGGTGTGAGTGGGAAACCCACTGCTGAAACTTGGCCCTGGTTTATCCTCATGGATGAGGTGTTGGGACAGAGGCATTGCACCAACCCCCCCGTCCTCAACGCCTCAATCCCTGAGGACAGACCAGGGCCGAGTTCAGCAGTGGGTGCCCACGGTGAGGAGGAGCCAGGGGCAGCAGGAGCACCAGCAGCACCAGGACGAAGGTGGTGAGACAAAGGGCAACTAGAGAGGGAAGGCAGAGGCGAGGACAGCACAGGAGGAGAGTAGGGAGAGGATGGACAGGCTGTTTTCTCTTCTTGAGAGAATGATTGAAAAATATATATTTTGTCTACATAATCTTGTTTAACTTTTTTTTCACTTTTATTTTTTAAAAGGAAAGAAAAAATCTGTACATTATTTTTATGCAACTTTAAATGTGTAAATAAAAGAATGAATTGTTCTGGACATTGTTTATTTTTGTAATGACAGTCATAATTTCTACATGAAACAAATTCTTCTATACCTTTTTTTTTTTTTTTTATAAAATTGATAAATGAAAATCATTTGTTCCACGGGCTACATTAAAGTACTTTTTCCAACTAATAACAACATACGTTAAACCTATCAAAATCAACATAAACATTTACATTTACAGTACATAAAATAAGAACAAAATGATGTAGAGTTTTATTCAGCTGAGCAGGGTGGAGGACCCTGGTGGAGCCGCTTGACCAGGATGGGCTGGTAAGGCCTCCTGCTGGTGGGACATCATCTGGGATGGTCTCCAGAGTGTTTGAGTGCATATTTCCACTATCCACTAAGTTGTCTACCAACAGGTTTGCAGGGCTGATTCAATCGATGGCTCCCATGTCACTGAGGGTTTTTTTTTCTTTTTCAAAAAGAATATATTTCTGAAAAAAGTACTTTTAATAACTACTAATACTGCATTGGGGAAAAACTACTAAAACCTTAGTTAAGCAAAATTATCTTGCATACTCTAATGTACTTAAAGTATCAAGAGTAAAACTAGAGGTATGTATTCTGCAGGGGAAAAAAAACTCCTTGTCAGGGTTTTTATGATAGTTTTGGATTTATATTAGGCTACTACTGCATTACTGTGTATGTTGCATTTTACTTCTGAATATTTTCAAGGTTGTTAAATTTAAACTATATACTTTTGTGTAGTTTGTGTGAGGGAAAAAAAGTACTTCAGTAGGTTACTTCACATTTGTACGTGAATACTTAACGAAATATGCAGTTCCGAAAATTAAAGTAACAAAATGTAGGTCTATTGTCTGTTGAGATTTTGGTATTAATGGAAAGAGGAGACCATAAGCTTTCAAATGATATCCAAGTCAAAGTCATACCTTGAATGGTTGTAAAGATATACACATTTGAATTATGGTCGTCTGTCCTCTTTTTCCAATTGAAAACCTGAGAAAATCGCTTTTAAAGTTTTTTGCCCGTTTTTTGTTGATATCTTTCAAAATCCATTGCATTTAAAGGGATAAACTATTTATTGTACAGCTTAATTTGACCAAAGACATTAATATATGCTATTAAACCAGACTGAAGCTCAAATTATTGAAGTTTTTATTTTAATAAATAATTTAAAAGGCACTTTTACAAACATTTACTAAAATCAGAAAGATTGAACAGAGGTGCTACAGTTTTCCTTGAGAGGGTGTGTGTGTGTCTCTCTCTCTCTCTCTCTCTCTCTCTCTCTCTGTGTGTGTCTGCGTGTGTGTGTGTGTGTGTGTGTCTGTGTGTGTGTGTGTGAGTGAGAGAGAGAGAGAGAGAGAGAGAGAGAGAGAGAGAGAGAGAGAGAGAGAGAGAGAGAGAGAGAGAGAAAGTGAGAGAGGCAGAGAGACAAGGAAACAGAGAACAAAATAATGTTAGCCTATGCAATATCTTTGTGTAGGCTAGTTGACAATAACAGTGTAACACATTCATAACGGAGATACCAACAGTTAAATATTGGGTTAAAATAAATCAAACACATTGTAATGGATTCTCCTTGCAGATAAATACACTCACAGAATAATTGCACTCACTCACATCCATACACGATAAATACCACAGGGCTGTCACTGCTGTCGCTGTCATCAGAGGATGACAAGTCTCCAGATCCAAAACAATCACTGACTAGCCTTAGATACTCTTGATGACCCGCAGCAGAGCTTAGGTTAGAAGCCTCTAGTGAGTTCAACGCTTTTGGCGACTTTTTGGCGACTTTGCTCTCTTTTGACAGCGACATTTCTCAAATTAATAATATTTAATCTTTCTGAGGAGATCTGCTAGCTTGTTTACACATAGCGCTACGAGTCTGACAGGAGGATGGCTGGACCAATCGCGTGCCGGTCAGTCGAAACGGGGCTTCCCATCAACAAATGATCAGCGTTTGTGTACATTTCTAAGCTTTTTGATTGGTTCTATACAACGTGAAACACCATATTTGGAGAGCAGAGACGTTTGAGGGGATTCCCGGGGAATGCTCAGACGTGACGAGAGGAGTTGAGAAAAGCAATATTCATTTTCAGCGAATTTAGTAAAACTTTGTAAACTTTATTAGTCATTTAAATACCTTTACTCAATTATATGGACCACGAAACTTTAGGAGATTATTTTTGAATGTCTGTTCTTTGAAATTTAGCCCAAAAAAAAATTTTTTTTTCAAATTATTATTTCATTGTTTTTCCACATAATCGGCCCATATCTTAAAATGGAACGTTGCGACTTCCGACTCATTTCGCCAGATCGGGTCACATATTAACAAATTGTTGCTAACTACAGCTGAAGCGCTCGGACCGGTCTAGCCTATGGAGGATTTTTCTTGTCGCCTGGCAACTGTGACAGCTGTGACGAGCGCGAGAAATACTGAAAGACTTTTTTATATTCAATTGGGTTTTATATTCAAACAGGGCTAAACCGAAAATACATGACCTGGCAGCGCCGGGGCTGAAACATCCTCACCATGTCCTCCAGTAAAATATAAAACATAAAAATGACAATAGCCAATTCTGGCTCCATAGCTGTTTACTCAATTAGGCTATATCAAATGAATTATCAGGATGGCAGCTGTCCTCTCACACCGTTGCTTGGCGCCAGGAGCGGTGATCGGGAACACCTGGTTGCGCAATTAGGAAATCCTACAAAGGCTACATGGTGCGTCCTTCGAATGACACATAGGCTGCATCCTTGAAGTCTGCGTCCTTCGAAGGATGCAGCCTTAACATTGGGACACAGTGACTGACATAATGCGAGTTCCCTTTCGAAAGGGCACAACTGGAAACAGGGAGGGTAGACTTTTTTTTCATATCCACTGTATTATCCTTATTATCCTTCCTGCAGCTGGGTTAATCATCAACCTGCTTGTTTATTTGCCCTGAAAATAATCAAAAAGTAAAAGTTGTTTTGGTTCACCATATAAATAGTAGCAAAATATGAGGGATATTTTAACACTGTTAATTGAAATTTTATGCCATTTGCATTTTCTTAATTTGCTTATTTCTTTATCTGAACTATTACTACTATACTGTAGATCTAAGAAATTCTGATATCTCAAACTCAAAGAAGGCAACAAATGTACAATGAACTTGAACATGAACAGTGGTGTTATATTTAAAAGTCAACAGTCTATCCACTGTCTACAAAACTAGTTTAACAACATTTAGGTACAGGGTTGGGCAACTTATTTTCTGTGTGATTCTATCTGTGGTCACACAATGGGCTAAAACAACTCCCTTAAGCAGCAGGACATGCAAAACTGTAACGGATGACAGACAGGATGTATATGCAACAACGCTCTTTATTGAAAACACACAGAAGGTCAGAAACTCAGCACACAGACAAACGCCAACACAGCGGGACAGGTGGGCGGACACAAACGCTGGTGGTGTGGTGACGCAGGGACCTCGGTGGGCAACTGGTGCTGGTGCAGTAATCCAGTGGTGATCCAGTGGTGATCCCTCGTGAAGTGCTCGATGATCTTGTGAAGAATGCAGGTAATCCAGGAAGACACGACGAAGACAGGAAGATCCAAAACGGCACAGGGAAACACAGGAACAGGCACGGGAAACACACCGGGAAACCACAACGATCTGACAACATGAGACACCAGTTACTGAGCTATATAGGGACATACAATTGAAACCAGCTGGCGCTACTGATCACTGATGATCAGTGACCACGCCCACAGACACACACACACACAACAGCACGTTAGACGAGAGAGAGACAGTGAATTCATGAACCGTGACAGTACCCCCTGTGCCTCCTGGCGTTCCCCGACGGACTTACCTGTCGATTGTAATCATCGATAAGGGAGTGATCCAGAATGTCTTTAGCAGGAACCCAACTTCTCTCCTCCGGATCGTAACCTTCCCAGTCCACCAGGTACTGAAATCCGCGTCCCCTCCTTCTCGAGTCCAGAATACGGTTAACCGAATAAGTTGGTTCCCCATCTACGAGACGCGGCGGGGGGGGAACCGGGACTGGCGGATTAATGCGTGCCCAAAACACAGGTTTAATCTTTGACACATGAAAGGCGGGATGAATTCTCCTGTACGCAGGAGGAAGTTTGAGACGGACTGTCACCGGACTAATGATCTTGGTGACAGGAAACGGGCCGATGAATTTGGGAGCAAGTTTATTAGAAACGGAGCGGAGAGGAATGTTCTTGGTTGAAAGCCACACTTTTTGACCAACGACGTATACGGGAGGCTTCGACCGGTGGCGATCGGCCTTAGCCTTGGTGCGCGCCCCCACTTGGAGAAGAGTCTCACGGGCTCTAGTCCAAGTGTGGCGACACCTCTGGACGAAGGCGTGAGCGGAGGGGACCGCGACTTCGGATTCCGTACTAGCAAAAACTGGTGGCTGGTAACCTAAACTACATTCAAACGGAGTGAGGCCCGTGGATGACACTGGTAATGAATTGTGGGCGTACTCCACCATAGAGAGTTGTTGGCTCCAGGAGGAAGGATTCTTGGAAACCAAACATCGCAACACTCTCTCCAGATCTTGGTTGGCTCTCTCCGTTTGACCATTGCTTTGAGGATGAAACCCCGAAGAGAGACTGACAGTCGCCCCCAGTAACTTACAAAATTCTTGCCAAAATTTGGACACAAATTGGGGCCCCCTGTCGGAAACCACGTCCATCGGGAGGCCATGTAAGCGAAAGACGTGATCTATGACAGTTATCGCTGTCTCCTTGGCTGAGGGTAATTTGGGCAAGGGAATAAAATGAGCCGCCTTCGAGAACCGGTCCACGACAGTCAAAACGACCGTCTTGCCCTGGGAGGGCGGGAGGGCGGTAATAAAATCTAGCGCAATGTGGGACCAGGGTCTCGAAGGGACAGACAGCGGTTGGAGTAACCCATCCGGGGGTCGATTGGAGGTCTTACCAGTGGCACAAACCGAGCAAGCCAAAACAAAACTGCGGATGTCGCGAGCCATTAATGGCCACCAGAATCGTTGCCTCACCAAAAAACTGGTGCGATTTACCCCTGGATGACATGCTATGCTGGAACAATGACCCCACTGAATGATGTCGGACCGACACCCCTCTGGCACAAACAAACGATTCGGTGGGCAATCGGGCGGAGGCGTTACCCCTTCTAAGGCCTTCATGACCTTCGATTCGACCTCCCATCTGAGAGTGGAGACCACTAATGTCTCGGGTAAAATACACTCGGGAGTAGACGGGCGTTCGGATTGGTCAAAAATACGAGATAAGGAATCGGGTTTGATGTTTTTGGAACCCGGGCGGTACGAAAGAGAAAAATCAAAACGTCCGAAAAAAAGTGCCCACCGAGCCTGCCTAGAGTTGAGTCTTTATGCCATTTGCATTTTCTTAATTTGCTTATTTCTTTATCTGAACTATTACTACTATACTGTAGATCTAAGAAATTCTGATATCTCAAACTCAAAGAAGGCAACAAATGTACAATGAACTTGAACATGAACAGTGGTGTTATATTTAAAAGTCAACAGTCTATCCACTGTCTATAAAACTAGTTTGACAACATTTAGATACAGGGTTGGGCAACTTATTTTCTGTGTGATTCTATCTGTGGTCACACAATGGGCTAAAACAACTCCCTTAAGCAGCAGGACATGCAAAACAACCAAAACGAAACTGATGTTTAACACCACCATATATGTAAAAGAAGCACAAGCCACTGAATAGTTTTTGGAGTCTGTGTTGCTATCAACACCCTCTCCAACTGTTATTCTGAATCTTTTGTCCGAGAAATTAAGAATAAAGGAAAAAAAAAAAAACGAATTGATGTGAGTACTCTACATTTTAACACCATTTTCTGACATTGAGAACCGATTATAGATATTTTATCAGATCTTTTTTGCCACTTGGTAATGTGCAAAAAAATGGAAATAAAAAAATATACTGTCATGTATAGATGTCTATAAATTAATTCATAATCAATTTTATTAAATCTGTCATGGATAGCTCTGAGAGGTGAGATCCAAGCGCAGCTTTATTGGAAAATCCAGAATCGTAGTCATGCCAGGCAAAGAGTCAAAAACACTTGCAAACAATCCACAGAAGAACAAAAGACAAGGGAGAGTACTCAGGAATGCCGTGTGACAATTACAAAACCTTGATGAGAAATAGCAGAGAGAACATGGTATAAATAGGGTGAGACCATAGATATATACACTAGATGTCGCCTTGGGGTTCTAAGCACGTGTCAAAACCGCTGCCATCTTGGAACAGGGGTCTTGTCATAGGAAGTAGCTAGGTAACGCTGCTATCTCAGCCTGTACTTCGAATTCATGCATGATGCCGGACTTTTGTGCTGCGTATGGATGTTCACATGAACGAAATCTAAAAACCAGACAGCAAGGGATTACATTTACTGTGTGGATGGTAGTATTCAAGTTGTTTTTTATAAGTTAAGTGTACATTTCTCTGCTTGGAGGAAGAAAATGAACTGTAATTCTCGCACAGAAAACAGAAAATGAACTGTGAATGTGCTGTACTCTTTAGATATTATTTGAAATAACCCTTGTGTTTAAAATGTACAATATGCAGGAGATGATCCTCAATACCTACTTCTGGCTGTGTTGTGCTGTGTTGTTCCAAACTTTTGATTTTTTACCAATTGTACTCAAACCTTTAATGGAGAAAAACTGTGTGGCGCTTGTAACCTGTAAGTACAGTCCTAATAGTATGCTTGTCCTCTCCCTGTCATCTTCAAACAGTACATCCATGATTATTATACATAGAATTCCACAAATCTTATGTATGTGTGAGTTTTGCACAAGGATACAGTGGGCTCAAGGGCTTGTTTCTTCCTTGCAAACTGGGGATGGAGGTGTGGAAGGACACTGGAATTTGTGAAAATGTCAACTGTTTAGCTATTTAAGATGTATTTACTACTTTAGTACATACTTATTTAATGTGGCAAAAGTATTGCGGGACAGGAATAGAGAAAAGATGAAACGGTCTTTGGCACCTTGTAGCAAATTAGCTTTATATGAAATATTAATAATCAATAATAACTGGTTATAATTGATTATGAATATTTGGATTAGTTAATATAATTAATTTACTATCGTAAATTAATATTACAATCAATGAACCTATTTGTCCCATGAACACTCAGGATCAATTGTTTATTAACTGTAAAATGTACATTTCCGGGGCATGGGAAATGTCTTTCTTAATTTACAATACTACTAAGAGCAGTAACCAAGATCTAAATGATTAGTGACTCCAGTTATGAGCTTGAGACACAGACAACTTTACGTGTGACATGAACAAGATTTTATTAACTAGTCTAAACACTTAAACTACTCTAACATACACACACATACATGCATACAGTTTACCAAGGGAAAAAGAGCTGAAGCAGAATACAGGAAAGCAAGAAGTCATAGTATTGTTTGAAATTCAGCATATCAACAGCCTTGAGCAAACCATCAGTTTAGTTCTAACACGCCCTTCTTTAAAGGGGTAAGGATACTTAATGTATCAAATAATGAGACTAAGTTTGATACTTGCATGTCTCGCCCATTTGAATTAAACCGTCCTGATGCAATTTGTTGAGGCTCCAGTTGATCTTTGCTGATGTGGTCTTGATGAGAGAGAACCAGTGGTAGTCAGAGTATCTTTGGTGAATGGAAAGACAAGGCCGCAGCCTGGAACAAGCTTGGTGGGTCCTTAGAGGCTTCTAGTTCAGCAACATCTTCACGTCAGCATTTCAGAAAAGGAGTAAGAGAGAGCTAAAAGCTGATCAGTGACTTTAAAGCGTGAAGATGGCACAACCTCTGGAGGTGCAAGAGCCAATGAGAAGATTTCCCTTTGGAGGGAAATTTTACGACCCTTTGTGTTCTAGCAGGGCATTTGAATATGTACTTTCATTGGGTGTTTAAGAAAAGAATCTTTAAGATTCTTATAATACTAATGCATCACAAAGTTAGCAACATGTAATGTAAATTAACAAATCAGAGACGAAGATTGGATTTTTTAGAGACCAAACATATAATGTTGGTTAACCATAATATGCAAAGTCTGAAACATTAACCCAATTGAGTTTACAAGAATACAAACGCCACATAAAAGGGAAAATCATGAGATGGGAAAATGAGATACATGTTTACACATTTATCAAGTGGTTATATATAGAATATATATAGGATTAACAGGGTTTTTATTTCTCTTCCTCTGCAAGAATTTAAGTGAGAGTCACAGCTCTCAGGACATTCTTTACCGTCGTAAAACCCCCGTCTCAGTGTGTGTCCTGTAACAAGACACTGCGTCCTGCCAGTGTGTTAGCTTCATTTGGGGAACGTTTCACAGGCCTTATTTGGGAGAGTGAGTTTGCTGGATTATTCATTAAATAAATGAATAATATGTGTGTGTCTGATTGATCCAGTCGCTACAACCTCAACTATCTAACTTTCACATTATGTTCCTCTCAAATTTTTGATTTGCTTCCACCTGCAAATTGCTTTGTGTATCATATTTAATAAACCAATACAATTTAAATGTTTAAATTAACATGTATAGTCACACCATTGTAGCAATTTTGCATGCAGTAGGCTAAGGTAAGTAGCGATAGTTTATTCTAAGTTTACTCAAGTGGAAGAATGTGACTAATAAACTTAGGCCTACTAGCACTATGCATTATATTTTGAAAAAGAAGTAGATTATCTTAATATCAAAACCTTAAATTTTCTCTGGACTCAATGATAAATACATGTCTGAACCAAAAAAACTAGAAAATCGCATTCATGACGATTTATGGTGATTTTATTTCCGTTAGACCTTTGCCTACATTGAAGCTGATGCATTAAAGAGGAGGGGCTCCCCTGTTCCAAGATGGCGGCTCTATTGACGCATTCATTCCAATGAACTGCCGTAGCCAAGGCGACATCTAGTGTATATATCTATGGGGTGAGACAAACAATGTAACGACACATAGGTGAATGCAATAATTAGTCCAAGCAAAAAATTAAGGGATGTAAAAAAAAAAAAAATCTTGCATCACAATAAGTGGATTGTGATTGTCAAAACATTTTAGTAACTAAACTGAATTTTATTAGGTTTAGTGACAACATGTTACAATGTTTATATGGTACAATTTCTGGTAAGCTACGTTTTTTTTTTATTATTGCTTGAAACAAATTTCAGGATTTCAGTTCAATTCTTATGATTTGATTTAATATTGACTAATTTGGATAAATATTAGGTACACAAGATAGGCGTTCATTTTTCTCAAGAAAAAAAATATCTCACCTAATGCTATAAACATACAGCCTTATCAGCTGGTAGTATTGTTATGTCCCAGGTCTAGGGTCCAGGAGAATAACATAAATAACTTTGTAACACCTGACTTCTTGTTTCTTTCTTTTTTTTTTTTTTAAACAAGTTGTTCAAACTGGTAAAGGTCAGCACAAGACATCAAAAAGAAGCAAATTAATTTTAGGGTTGGGTCAAAGCCAAAATAACAAATAAAATTGGTTCTACCTTTGTTTTAGAAAAAACTTATTATCCTATCAAAGAAAAACAAAACAAAATACAGATACTAAACTGACTCCCTTACTAGCCAAAAAAACAAGAGAAAAAGTAATGTTCACAACAAAGAAAAATTGGCACCCCAACCCCTACAGCTTCCGTGCTGAGAACAGTGACATTTATAATAATTATAATAACGAGGGAAAAACCCTCAACCTCGAGTATTAAAAGAAAACCGTTTACAGAAAACTTTACAAAAGAAATGAAAAAAGAACAACAAACCAGGAAGGGTAAGGTGAGAGGAAAATAAATAACACAGTAGGTCTATTTATAAAAGTCACTACACAGAGTTAATTCTCTTTCCAACAACACCAACAACAGTTTCAACGACAGCGCTATGAACAACATTCCTCTCTCTTGATCCACATCTTTGTCTGAACTATTACTACTATACTGTAGATCTAAGAAATTCTGATATCTCAAACTTTAGAAGGCAACAAATGTACAATGAACTTGAACATGAACAGTGGTGTTATATTTAAAAGTCAACAGTCTATCCACTGTCTACAAAACTAGTTTAACAACATTTAGGTACAGGGTTGGGCAACTTATTTTCTGTGTGATTCTATCTGTGGTCACACAATGGGCTAAAACAACTCCTCCCTGAAGCAGCAGGACATGCAAAACAACCAAAACGAAACTGATGTTTAACACCACCATATATGTAAAAGAAGCACAAGCCACTGAATAGTTTTTGGAGTCTGTGTTGCTATCAACACCCTCTCCAACTGCTATTCTGAATCTTTTGTCAGAGAGAGAGAGAGAGAGAGAGAGAGCATACACATGTCTCATCATAACAGTATTAAGGTTAAAAATAACAAATTAAATATAATGCACTTTTTATTATAATAACAACTTTATTTAATTATATAAGTAAAAATCTAATAAATATGTAATATAGTACACATATTTCGCAAAATACTCTCTATAGCTCTTTTTTTCTAGCCAACTAACGTGCTATAGCCTATATTATGGTCATCAAATGGCTTTCCTGAGGTAAATGTTATGTGACATAATTGTTCTCCAGCTGTTTTACTGACCCTTTCCGCGGTTGAAAAACACTGATTGATCGATATTATGTATGATGAATATACATTTCGGTAAGTTGTACTGTTTCTTTTAACACTGTTCATTCCTTCACTCTAAAAACTCCTGGGTCAAAAATAACCCATAATGGGTTATTTTTGACCCAACTCTTGGGTTAAAAAGGGACCAACTAATTTATGGGTTATTTCAACTCAGAAAATTGGGTTATTCTTTTTGACCCAAATTCTGGGTTAAATACCTTTTTTAAACCCAACATCTGGGTAGAAATAACCCAAAAATTAGTTGATCCTTTTTTAACCCAGGAGTTGGGTTACTATCCCAGTATGCCTTATTTCAGAAAATAAAACTTTGTTTTACATTATATTACACACTTCAAGAACTTTTACATTTTTATTGCATTAAATTAAAATCTATATGAAAAAACACACACTTGGACATGTTTGTTTTCCTATTTATTTTAGGTCACACTGTAATAATATTAGAAAAAAAAAAGAAAAAGAAAAAAAAACAATTCTCTGAAGAGGCTCAGGAATTTAAGCCTGGGGCCAACTTTGGGGACAAGATTTTTGATAGTGTCCTCATCAAAGAGAAGAAATGCCTCCACATCTATGTCTTCATCTGAAAGACAGAAAACAAGACAACATGAGTATTGTTAATAAGTTGAGACAATTGTGAATCCGTCACCAGACACTCTTTCATTATCAAGCTTTTTTTTCTTTTCTTATGTGGCCCAAATTGCTAGTTAACTAATGTAGTTCTTTTGCAGCATTAACATTACCCATTTTGTGTGAATGACAGTCTGTCCATCTTTTCTTTCATTAAAAAGTGTAATGACATCAATGCAAAGGTGAATATCTGGCCCATTCTTATGCATAACAGCTTAAAGACAAGGCACAAGAATCTTTTAGGGTTGTGCATACCCCACTGTCGAAGAAGTTGTGACTTTCACAAAATCTTGCACTGACACATTTAAGTCTTATTAAAAAAAAAAAAAGGTAGAGAGAGATGATATAAGGGCAATAAGAGTAAAATGCTCACCTCTAAAATTCTCTATCAGCTCAGACAGCAGCCACTCAGTTAGCTTATTAGCGACAAAACTGTCCATTCAAAATGACCTGGAGAAAACATAGCAATATAGAGGTTAGCAACAATTTGAAGACTTGACCCGCTTCTTTAACTCTCACTAACGTTACTTCAGCCAGTAGAGCACTGTATTATGATAAGCACAGCGCAGCTGGTAAACAGCTTTTTTTTTTAGCAAATGGTGCTAAACTAGCAACAGGGACATGGACACAGAAAAGTTTACATTACATCAACACAAAATACTCTCTTACCTTGAATATAGATGAAGTTGCACCGATGAAGCACAGGCCAAAACGGATCGAGCGCGAAGCGACGGTTATTTCAAACGACTGTTGTGAGAAAATTCCACAACAACTGCGGGCGGGTGGGCGAGAGAGAGAGAGCCAACCCTATAACCCAGAACATGGGTTACTCTTTGAAAAATAACCCAGAAACCCAAACAACCCATGATATGGGTCAAAATATTAGCCCTATAACCCAGAAAATGGTTACTCTCTGAAAAAATAACCCATAATTTTAACCCAACACAAATAACCCAAAAAATGGGTTGAAGAAATAACCCAGGAGTTTTTAGAGTGTGTTTATTTACCATTAGCTAGTAGAGATGATCGGTTCACGTGCCGCTAGGGATCTGTCACGTCAACATTTACAAATGCCAAAACGGTATTTATTGTTTGAATTTCGTAATAAAAGTGACAGAATATGAGAGCTGAGATTTTTTTATATCATAACTAACCTGCTCTGTCTAGTCTGTCGGTCTCCGTATCCTCATTGCTTCGTGATTTTTCTGTGCGTGAGAAAATGGATGTGTGGCGTGAGAGCGTGTGAAAAGTGGTGAATGCGTGAGAGTTGGCAGCTCTGCAACCAACCTGACCCTCTACTCACCATATATTAACTCTGGCAGCCATTTATATTCTAGGCCACACCCCTGGAGTGTACCATTCTACAGGTAAGTTTTACTTTCTCACATATGCACTTCTTATCACCTTATGCATATAAAACAACATCTTTCCATGGTTAAATTACACAATAACACAATAAAACAATGCAAATAATGAATTAACAAATATAAACCTTGTTTTACAGGAATTTTGGAACCCCCCAGTTACGTCACACCCAACATGGTTTCTCCCAATCAGACAGTGCGTCGTTATACTCTGCTTTAAAAACAATACAGGTTTGGTCACTGGTGTTTCACAAGCAGGTAAGTTATATATGTTATACTGTGTAACCCAATCTTCAATAAAGATTTCAAATCAAACATATGTGTATTGTGGTTATTTATAACAATGAATGAACAATGTTAGCGGCTAATGACACCCAAACACATTGTACATATCCCCTACACATACTGTAACAAGCAAATACACATCGTACCTTAAACACATTATACACAATAACTTCAAACATTCACAAGCATTGCACAAGTCAGAGTATGCATGATATCGGTGTCAGTAAACAGACTGTGTTAATGCTGTGACAATATATATGTGTGTGTGTGTTTGATATGGTGTACGTGCATACAGTCCATTCATGATCACGGGGTTGCTCCGTGACAGGTTCACTTAGTTTTGGGCCCATGTATATTTTGGTAGTTTGTATATCAATTTGAAAAAAAAAAAGAGAGAACAACACATTTATTGTATTATTTATTGATTTATCAAAATGTAAAAAAAAAAAAAAAAAAGGCTTTATTTTTGCTTTTAAGTTCAGGGGTAGAAAATGGATAAAGAAAGGTAACGGAACATATCCGCAACTATTTTCTCTTTCTGCAGTAGTATACTCGCTCTCAGCCTCTGTGCTCTCGATCTCGGCACACTCGTTCTCTGTAGACCCCTCTATAGCCCCCACCCCCAGGCAGACCCCTCTATAGTGAGATAATGGTTCAATCCTTTTAAGATGAATTTCGTCCCAGGGCACATAATAAATAAATAAATAAATAAATAAATCCTTGATGTAGTCCTTTACAGCTCGCTCCCTCTAGACGAAAACCTAGCATGTTTGGTATCATTGGACGCGGCAAGGATTCAGGAATCTAATGAGATCTAATGGGATTTCACTCCCGTGAAAATAGAACACTATAATAGAACAAAACATAAAATTGCCATTGACTTCAAAACAGTTTTGTGATATAAAATGCTATACCTTATGAACGCATTAGCGTATCGTTACAAAACTCAGTATGAGTCATCGGCACCATGACTTGAAGGTACTCAAAGGGTTTAAAAGTTATAAAAAAAATCCAAAAATGCTAATAACCTTTGAATAAATTTGCCTATTGTAATGACACTGGTGAAAATAGATTCTTTGGGATATGCCGAAAACATAGATATCAGTTTTGCCATAGTCAGCCAAACGTCCTGTCCGCTATCTTTATTTTCTTTTAAAACCTACTATTTTGAACTTCTCCTAGACCGTTTGTCCGATTTTCACCAAAATCGGATTGTATCATCTCCAGACCATGCCGACAAAATGTTATGGATTTCGTGTCGATAGACAAAACCATTTTCGTATACCGCAGCAGCAAAATTTGAGGCATGATACCAAAATGACTATTCAGGCTTTATCTCTGCAATGCCTTGACATATTGACACCAAACTTTGTATGTGTCAATTTCACCTCTTCATAACTGTGCCACATATTGGTCAAAAGTGACAAACCATTAAATCATATTATTAGTGACTGTATATATGATTTTTTCACCCATTTTGCCTAAAATCATCTTAAAATGTCTTTAATTGCTCATTGCTGCAGTTGGTCTGATAGATTGGTCTGATAGTTGGTCTGATACACCCAGACATGTTGGCATGGTTTGTTGTCTTCTTTGTGCTTGGTCCCGATAATGGCTGCTTGCAGCTATATTTATCATTGTTTCAGTTAGCTATTTAACCGTGTGTCAAGCCTTGTTTTTGTGGATTATTGTTTGTTTGCTTGTTCCTAAATTGAAAATGTCATGCAGCTTCTTCAAAGTCAATGTCTATGTTTCAAGTCATGGTTATCATGGTCAAGTCATGGAATACGTATCATGTTTGAGCCATTAAACATGTTTTTATCTGCATTTAGATCCAGTAATCTTCCTTAATTTTTGAGGCTGCATTGCAGAATAATCAGCCTCCATAATGGATCTAGCAGATTGTCTCTTGAATCTTCGTCAAGAGGGAGCGAGCTGTTAAGGACTACATCAAGAATTTTTGGGATTTTTTAATGTGCCCTGGGACGAAATTCATCTTAAAAGGATTGAACCATTATCTCGCTATAAAGGGGTCCGCCTGGAGGTGGGGGCTATAGAGGGGTCTGCAGAGAGCGAGAGTGCCGAGAGCGAGAACACAGAGGCCGAGACTGAGAAAAATAGTTGCGGATATGTTCAGGTACCTTTCTTTATCCATTTTCTACCCCTGAACTTAAAAGCAAAAATCAAGCCAATTTTTTTTTTTTACAAATGTATTTTGATAAATCAATAAATAATACAATAAATGTGTTGTTTTGTCCTTTTTGCTTTTTTTTTCATTTCAGATTGATATACAGTTGGTACCCGCGCCGTTCCCGCGGCGGTAAAATTGCAGGTGTGTATTTGCTGCCTTTTACCGCTAAGAGGCGCTACAATCACAGACTTTGAAAAGTGTCATTCTCTCTATTGCGTAATCTGCCGCTGCACTGCGGCTCATTGAGAGCGATTGAGAACTGGTAGCAGATCAATTCAAGTGAAACATTGTAGTTAAACGAATTCATAATTACAATACTGAAATTACAGTACAAATTTAGAACTGAAACAAATGTAAGCTTCTATTATTGCATCAAATGAGGCTTTGCATGATCATAAGACATTAAGCTCATTCTTAAGACAGTGTTCAGACGATAGCTGTGTGTTCAACGCAACAATATGCACCTCGCGGAGTTTCAAACGTTCCGAGATTGAATCTCAGCTCTACCATCTTCATTATTTTGTCTGTAGTTTGTCAAAAATAAAAACTTTTGAAATGTTCATTTATTGATTCGAAACACTTTTTTTTTTTATTTGATTAGTTGTGTTTTCCTGTCATTTTTTTTAGACAATATAACATTGTAGCCTACATGCTGTTAACTGATGTTGGCCGACAGCGTTTATGATTTACCATTCTTGATGCTTAAATAGGTAAATTTATTAAAGTCAAGCGTTTTGTTTAATTATCAATGGCACATTACAACATAAATTTGCTACATTCCAGTAGAGCAGCTGCACAGACGACAAAACTGATGAAGGAAGATTGTCAGCCGATCACATCAGAAAATGAAGATGATGAAGCTCGTCTTTAATCTGCTAAATTATTGTTTTGTGAATCATTCACGAAATTGAGATGACTGACAGTGATACCCGGCCATAGCAACAAAATAAAATTTTCAAAACAGTTCCATACATTGAACAAATCAGAAAAAAGACTGATTTTGTTGACTTGGCTATACAAAATAACAGACTAAATTGCTTTCAATATAAAAACCAATGAAAATGTAAAAGAACACTAAAATTAATTAAGTGTGCTTGCTGAAAGCAGCACACTTATTGTTCTTCTTAAGTTTTCTTCTTCTTCTTATTATTATTATTATTCCCAGGAGAAAAATTTTGGCCAGCTCCTGCGCCTAGGCCCTTTGAGACAGAGACACCGTTCCAACTTTAAAACGTCCGGTCAGTACCGGTGTAAGTTGCTCGTGAAGATGACATCACGAGTCCATGTCGTTTGTCCGCCATAGTGGATTGAACAGAAAGCGAAACTAAAGTTTCACAGGTCACAAATTTGGTCCGAACTTCACAAAACTAGACGTCCATGATCCTTGGACCAAGCCTCACAAAAGTTACTAGAAGGATTTTTGATTTTCGGAAGCGTTTGCCCGTCACAGCCAAACGAAATCAGCGGCGTAGTCGCCAAAACAGGAAGTAGTTCATATTTCAGGAACGCTGTCACGTATCAAAACCAAACTTTGTACATGAACTCGGGACTCCAATGTGAGGAAGCACAAGATCTGATTTTTTTTATTTTTTATTTTTATTTCAGGCTAATAGACAAACCCATTTACCTATGTCTATGCAAGAGTTTCACCTCACACTTTTAATGTTAATGCATTTAGACAGTAGGTGGCACTGTTGTATTACATTTCACAGAGCTGCCAAGTCAGTGTATATACTGCATTCGTTTTTACTAGGTTTGTCTTAATAAATGTAGGCATGAATTTCGTTTTTTGCATTGGTCTAATTTAATCATCTTCATTTATTAATATATACAGATTTGTATGCATGAATTGTGCATTTCCAGTTCTCAAAGCAGTTAATAACAAAAAAACAAGGAGAAACGCGCAGTCACATGCTCAAACAATCAACAACGTCGCTCTAGAGGTGCGTTCCATTTGACCGTAAGTGGACTGTGAAGTGGACTTCACAGGGTTTTCCGCCATCTTAAGTTAGATTCTAATCCGAAGGGAGCGAACATGTTCAGTTCGAAGGGCACTGCGCACGGCATAGGGAATAAGGGAACATCGATACATCACTTCACAGGAAGTGGAGAGCGATGATCACCCAACTGTCATTTCGCGCACCACGTCATCACCAGTCAGAACGGTCATAACTAACGATGGAGGAGTTTACGTATGTGTGTAAGTATTCATACATTTCGCCATTGTTATACAAATGACAGTATTTTAATGGTTATTTTTGTATATATTACATATACTATTTTTGATGATTATAATTTACCTCAGTGAATGCAGCCAGCTTAGCTAGTTTGTGAAGTAAAGTGATTTTATTTTAGGTAGTTGTAAAATAGTGCAATATAATTGTAAATATATAATATAATAATAAAAATTAAAATATGAATGTAGTCCTATATATAGCGAGCGCGCCGCTGTCTCCTTTCCACAAGCGCTTGTTCTCCTGTGACGTCTGTCGTTGCTATGCAACCATGAACTGCGCTCTCCATGATGACAAGAGCTGTGTCTGAAATCGCTCCCTATCCACTATATAGTGCACTATTTAGGGTGTCGGCCATTTTGTAGTGGTGTCCGAATTCTGAGTGAACGACATCATTCCCTACATTCTTCACTACTTTTACCCTCAATCCTCTCTGAATTCGAGTGTACATACGATGTACACTTGCTGAGACACTATTTCCCACAATCCAACACGATAAGGCGATAGAGCGCGAATGAAAAATAAACAAAAATGTCACCATGGCAACGGTGCAGGCGAGTTAGAAAACAATAATTTATAAGACCAGACGCCTGGTTATTTATTTATATATACCGTTATATTATATCTATATTTGAATAAACAAATGTGTTGTGTAGTGTTTTGTTCTCTTTTATTTTCACATATAAATGTAAAAAGTAAATAAATATGACAAGAAAGTGTTTTTATTATCTTTTTTTTAATCAAATAACGCAATAAACGTGAAAAATACATACATACAATTGTTACATACAATTCATACAGCCAAAAAAAGGAAATATTAAAGATGGGTAGGTAATGTTTATGACAAATTGTCCGAGCTCTCTGGCGCGTGATAATTATGTCAGCGTCCGAATTCTTTGCTGATGTAGTGCACTCAACTGCCATTCACTATGTAGGGATTAGTGAATGAGTGAACGAGTGAGCGGTTTCAGACACAGCTAAGGAAGTATCAGCAAAAGATTAATAGATTTCTAGCCCTTGCATTAGCTTTAATACTAGATATATTTATGGAGATGAAAAATAATAAGGCGCCCTGTACAGCTATGATCAGCTGTTCGGCCAAGCATTCAATGTTGTTACGCTGCAAGCTGATGGTTAGTTGCTGCCGCGCTCTATCACTCGCACACCATAAAGAGCAAATTGTTTTTTAATGTTTCAATTTCGTGATTAAAATGACATAATTTGGAAGCGGATAATTTCTTCACAAACAGCTCATTATGACTCAATGTTAGAATGCTGCACCTACACTTGATAGTGTGAACAAGATCAGCGCAACGCAGACCACTGCATTGACAGGGTAAAACATATGATCTGTCTACGGCCAGGGCTCAGCGGAAGACAGAAAATGCCGGTCCAGCACTGATTGAGGAATTAAATTCGAAAATAAAAGACAGTTTGACATCTTTTTTCTCGCATTCTTGCATTTTTTCTCGCATCTCGCATCTATCCACTACCTGCTAACGTTAGTGCACTGCACCCGAGCAAGCACACTTTGCAGTTCCTCCGGAAATGCATTTTTCTAGTTAAGTTTGAAACCCCATCGCACATTTCGAGGTTTAAATAAAGTGTCGGGACAGTTTATTTATTTAAAACAGGGTTGCAAGTTTATTCCTTTTGCAATGCAAAATAAGAAATACAGAATCTTATTATTGCGACATTTTAAATTTGTATTGCCAGATAAATTGCAGCTAAATTAAACAATTAAAAAAGTACAAAATGAAAATAGTTCAAAGCAACATAAATTAAGAGGTGTTTTTATTTGCCTCTCTCTCGCGCTGGATCTCTTTTTAGCAAGTTTCTTTTGTCTCCCTCACTGTGCATGCCGGGTTAAACATTTCAGGTTAAAAAACATAGACTGTAAAAAAATATGGACGTAGTGTCAGTGATGTTTTTGAAGCCTAAAGTGGGCGTGGCCGACCGTCGCCATCTTGGTAGCGCGTCGCTCCCGAATTTATTTATTTTTACAGTCAGACAATTAGCTGAGGTAACGTGACGGCTAACAAACAGCAGACAAATGGCTAATGATGACTAATGACCACAGCAGCGGGAATCCACCTGTCACTCAAAAGTGGACACCCTTAATTATGCAGAACTTTAAGGCTTTATGTAATGTAAACGGATGAGTTATAAAAAAATTCACCCCCCTCACAGTTGTCATGAAGGGAAAAAAAAGCTATATAAACCAAAGACACTTTTTGCACCAGGCTGTAAACGTGTTTTTTTCTGCTGTAAAGTTGGGCATTTCAACATGGGGGAGATACAGATTTGACTCACTTCTGCACCCAGCCTCAAGTGGCCAGTCGATGAATTGCCGTTGAATTCACTTCCGTGTTGGTTTCAAGAGAGAGACAGGGAGGTTGCCGCTTGGTAAAAACACATCATACAGCTGATAATAATGTATATGTCGCTGCGTGTCATCCACACAAATCACGAAGAAAAAAAAAAGTGTTACAGATTATTTAGCCTTTATTGCTTCAAAGACACAGAATGCCTAGTTGAATTTGCCTTACAATAAAACGAGGTTGATCGCAAATTAAAGAGCTTTGTATCTGCTGCTCACTCCCATTCGTTTCTTGGCATGAACGTGTTTCGTCAACAGTTCATGTTTAGATAATGCCAGATTGTTGACAATCATACACACTGCTCAAACATTCTAAAACTCTACAAAACCAGTTGAAACAACTGGATTGAACAATTAAATTGAAATTTTGTGTGAAAAACCTTTAAATACAATAAATAAAACTACAATATTTATAATTAATAAGATATAGGGCCTACATTTGGACACATCGAGAGATTTATCCTTTTGAATTTTGCCTTTGCCTGCTCATCAGCTATCCGACACTCTCCATTTAAAAGAGAAGCGATTAACACTTTATTGTCCTGCACCACCACGATAAAGGAACTGAACTGCCTCTCCAAACCCCCCACAGGCTATCTGAGTTTGAGACTGACTTAAAACAAAGAGAAGTCGCAATTCACACTAAAATCGCCATTCTAGACATTAGCATTATGCTATTAAAGTGTTGATAATGAAGGAATTAAATTATTTAGGCTACATGTAGTAATATTTATATCAAAAGTTTAACTAAATATTTCAATACTTCAATAATTGAAGAATTAAAACGCTACTTCAGTTTGGGCCAGCTTTTTCCAAGCAAAACTAAATATAATCTTCAAATGCATGTTCATTTGTTGTCATGGACAAAATGATCAACTCAATATTAAATTCCACAGGGATCTTTGGATCCTTACAACCAGGGTGCATGTGATTTGTGAATGTGTTTTGAATGTGTTGAATGTGAATTGTATATAAACAATTAACCACAACGAATTACAATTAATTATGAATATACAGATGGGCTATATATCAAATTTGTGAATACTTACAAAATTAATGTCACATCGAATAATTTGTTTGTCCAGCAAACGAATCATGCGATTTTCTTATCAACTCTTAAGGAGGATTCTGCTTATAAACTCCCAAGAAAGGTTATTCATCTGGCCATGAAGAATAACTTTCTTGTTTTAAAAGATTATTAATTTGTAAGTTGATCACAATATATAAAGCTTGTAGCTAAAGATCGTACACATTTAAGAGGCTTTTGTTCTGTGAGCAGCAAACAGAGACAATCAAGCATATAATGGGTTTTTAATAAATGAAACTATAAACAAACAACTACATCTAACAAAGAATACATATATGAATAGTATAATGAAAGTAAATAGGGAAAGACAGGAAAAGCAGATCACAGAATGGCAAACAAATAACAAACCATGAACCTTTGAGAACCAGCAAAGAAAATCAAAACCACCTTAAGCAGGGGTATAACCATAACGCATTTAAACCTTGAAAAAGATTAATACTTGCATTGGTTTTTGTTGCTGAACAGGAATGCGTGTCTGTGAGTGTCCGTTCTAGGTGCCCAGCAAACACAGAACGTTGGCACAACGTAGCCAACCTTCTAACAATGTTTTAACAACATGGCCAAAAGGTTGCTATAACTACGTTGTGTAGTGAAGGTTGTTACAGCGTTGTCACAATGTTGATATTAAACCACCGTTCAGGGCCATTGCTTAAGGTTGTGCCAAGGGTGTCTGGACAACCACTGGACTACATAATGTACTCGTCACTGCCCTGAAGCGGGAAAATCAGCCTTTTAAATTCCAACCACCTGTTGTTGGGCTCATTGTGTTCTCATTCATCATCATAGCCTACCTCAGCTATCAAACACAACCTACAACTTTAATTTCTAATGTGATTAATGTAGCATCGCTCGCACGGTTTAGTTTTTCGTTTGATTTTTCTGCTATTTAGTCTCATTCGTTTCTTTGCTCCTCTGGATTTGTGGATGTTTCCCCGGTGACACCTGCTTTCGGCTACTGTCTGCCATACAGACCCTGTTTTGTTCATTAAATGTTCTGATCTGCCTTTGCTTTTTATGTTTTATTTATTATACTTAAAATAAATTTGTATATTCGTTTATTTCTTTTTTTTTCTTTTTTTTTTTTTTCTCACAAATGTATGACTTGCAAGTGCAATTTGATTATATGCAGTTTTAATAAAGTTGAATTAACGAAACCTTCTGTCATTTTTACTCTTCAAAGTGTAGGCTACACTTGCAGGTGTTGATAGCCCCATTAAATAATAATATAGATAAACAATAAACGATAAAAAGTATATAATTATCTAACAAAATACACCATATAAAAATATTGTCAAAACGTCGTCTCTCAGTTGCTGAATGTCGCGCAACAACGTTGCTACAGCCCTGTCACGTCTTACAATTCTACGTTGTTACAATGTTGCAAGCACGTAGACAGCGACGTTGCCATAGCAGAAATGCAACGTGCCAGAGACGTTGCCACAACGTACATGTGTTTGCTGGGTGCGTCCGTTAGTTCTTTCGGTTCTTCCGAGCTCGTGTAGTTCGCGGGAGGTTCAAACGATGTACTTGTAAGAGTTGCAAGAAATTAGCTTAAAGTCCGTTTCACTCACAGGTGTAAATGAATGAACGTCGGAGATACGACTAATACAACAAGTAACACAAAACAAAACGGAGAGAAGACGAGACGAGACTCATACAAGGACAAAAAGGCTAAGCATTCACAAGATCCGTAACATTTAAAGTGTGAAACGAACACGCCTTCTAGGCGTATGTAAGCCAATAAGAACCGTTTCCCTTTGGCGGAACGTTTTTATGACCCTTTGTTCGGGCAGACCTCTGAATCATGTTTGATTGGATGTTCAACACACGAATCTTTTAGATGCTTATAATCCTAATGCTTCATGAAGTTAACAAAATGTGATGTAAATTAACAAATGGGGAACGAAGATTGGAGTTTATAGAGACCAAACATGCCACACATATAATTTGTATAAACCATAGTATGTAAACAGGTCTAAAACATTAATCCAAGAGTTTACAAGAGCACAAAGGCCAAACCACATAGCAGGAAAATCGTTAGATGTGAAAATTAGATACATGTTTAGATATATTTCTCAAGTGGATATATCTATAATATATAGGATTAACATTGTTTATGTAAAATCCTCAAAAAGAAATGGAGTAAGCAGTCGCAGTTCTCTGCAGATTCCTTTTGGGGTCGTAAAACTCTTATCAGTCTAAAAGGGGTCCGGTAACAGGACCATGTTCTGTTAGGGATACATTCTTTAAAAATAAGCACTTTCAATTACACAACTAGGGAATCATAACTATGTCAATATAAAGGAGTAAAACATTTATGTATACAGAGATATACATTTCAGAATTATTTATATTCTGTGTTAGATACAAGGAGTTTGTTGGTGTGTGTGTGTGTGTGTGTGTGTGCAGTGGTCTTTTCTGGCTTGCAGAGAAAGGGGGTTTGACTGATAACAAAGTCTTTGAAGCCACCTCCTTGAGTTTTGAGATGTTTCTGTTAAATTTCACTCGGCCACTAACGTGTCAAAAAGGGTCATTTGATTCAGACTCTTTGGCGCTAGGCTGTGATTTACATTTTATGAGGTGAATGGTTAAAAGCTTTTCTGAATCTTAAAATGACAAGTCACCGTGAGTTTGTCCATACGCTACATTTCCTCATTGGGAAGCGCTCACATGATAGCTAAACATGTTTGACTAGATGCTCTGTACCTCTCGGTTTCATATGGATTACATAATCAGATAACATTTATTCAATAATTAGACATTTAAAGGCTTTAGACATGGCCTATTTCTGATCGTGACTGAGCCAAAATACTTTATTATAAACTTCAATATTTCCTTCAAAACAATCTCAAAACGCTTTGTGACATTTTGAAAAGCCGTGCATGCTGAAACGCGCTGCATGTTATCTCTCATTATTACAGGAGCAGAAGCGCTGGTTCTGATATTACTGTTTGTTGTTTAAACGTGCGTGTCGCATATCTTTATTTGATATATTTGATATGGTATATTGGTGAAGTATAGCATTGATTACTGTGGAGGGGGATTAAACAAGCCTCGTGTTTATAGCAGTAATCTTGCAGGGTGGACTGGTTTTAGGTCCAATAGTCCACAAAAAAATTGTCTATGAACCCTATATCAACTTAGGAACAAGCAAACAAACAATAGTCCACAAAAAAATAAGGCTTGACACAAGGTTGTGTCAAGCCTTATTTTTTTGTGGACTATTGTTTGTTTGCTTGTTCCTAAGTTGATAGGGTTCATAGACAATTGCAAAAGCACGGTTTAAGATATCTCAGTAAACTGAACTGAAGCAATGATAACAAGGAACACCTGTAGCTAATTACAAAGAGCAAAAGAATTACAAAGAGCAAAAGAACTACAAAAACCATGCACAGATCTAAAAAAGAACACGAATACATGAATGGCAAATCTCAAAATAAAAGACATGACACAGGATTCTAACAGCAACCATAACTTGCTGGAAAGAGCTGCAGCTCTTTTAATGTTTTAATCTTTTAAAAGGCTCCCTGACCAGTTTTCTTAATTTTCTCGGATTCAATTTTGGAGGCACAACCTGTTTTTGATAATGACGCTGTTGTACCATATAATCTCCACTTGTTAATTAGCCTGACGTCATCATACTCCGATTCTAGTCAGAATGTGAGTCTGATACTGCTCCATTGGGCTGTGATTATGGGGCGTGTTTCAACCGAACCAGGAAAGAAAATGCCTCTGCACTCAATTGGATAGACCTACAACAAATCAGAGCAACGGAGTAAGTGACGAACGTTCTTCATTCATCTTTCCTGTCGATAAATGCCTTGATCGCGGTTCTCTGTTCCTCTTTTAAAATTAATGCGCTGTCGATATCTTCTATAACAGACGCGATGGCGGAATCTACACATGATGTTTTATAAACAAAGTTCGGGAGGAGCACGTTCAAATAATCAATCCAATCAACTTGTCATCAAACAATTACCAGGTCTACCCTATCAGCATATATATATATAGGCCTATATATATATCAGAGAATGTCTAATAAGGGGAGAAGTTCCACTCTCAGTAAACTTCCGGCTTCTGAACTGGTTGCAGTTCCACTCTGGTTCCATATGAGGGCACTCACAGGAGGAGTGCAGAATGAATGGAGGTCTATGGCGCTATACCCCTCAAAATCCACTTTTCTCAGGATATAATTTTTTGTCTAGTAATTTGAATGTTGTATTCGAAAGGAGATGCAAAGAAATTACACACTGCTGGGTGTTAGATTTTTTAGAGTCACTTATTTGCTTTAAAGAGTATTTTAGAATGTCAATGACGTCATACACATCGTACGACCAGAGATACTGCTTTACGGCAATCCTTCAGTCACTTTGGTGCTTTCCGGCTCTGCACTTTCTTTTCTCTCGAGGCATCGACAACACAGCTGACACAGGTAAATACACGTGCTAGAAGAGTTTTTGTTTTGTTTGTTTCTGGTGCCACTTCGGATGCCACGATGCCATCAAGCGGCATCTCTGGTCGTAATCAGTCCTTCACTGACCAATCAGCGTTCATTAGCAGAATGCTAGCGTGTTATGGGCAACAACAACTCAACCTGTAAGAAATCGAAAGGACATAAGTACTCGTTCATTCAACTTTCGACCTATAACCCATGTTGAACTTGCAAAACCTACAATCAAATCTGAGATTTCTCAACGGCAATCGAGTGAAAGAGACAAATTTAACTTAATCTAAATTTAAGATTTAAAATTTAAATTTTAAATTTAACTGTCTAGCCCCATAGACTCCCATTCATTTTGCACTCATGGGTGATCGCCCCCAGTGGAACTCTGGTGGAACTACAACCAAAATTCGGTACGATAGGACTTAATAGGGAGTGGCCAGGCTCTCCGTAGACGGGGTCTGTATATATTCTCTCTGTCAACTCACCTAACATTCCTTGACAGTTTTCAGCATCCCTCCACTCACTCTTGTCCTGTTCTTCCACAGCCAAGAATACGGGGGGAGTACTTTGGGTTCGGGCCGAATACCGAGCCCGGAGCCCTCTCCTCGGACAGCACGTCAAATATGCATTTATTTTATCTGACTTATTTGTAAGTGTGAACTCGTGAAATCTCAATTCACCAGCAGCAGTCATCTTTATTGTAAATGAATTCAACCCAAGCACTCTTTGGTGACGTAGATGATTACGTTACTGTTGATCATCTGTCCATCATCGTATAAAGCCCGCCCTGACAATTTGATTGGTCCGAACAGCTTTTGTTCGGGCATAATAGCTCCACAATGGATCAAGTCCAGACCGAACTTCGCTGTGCACCATGGCACTATATATCTAATGCCTTAGAAATATTTTGTTTCCCTCACCTGACCAATATCTTTTAACAGGAAGATCCAGTTGATGCTTCATAAATTCTTTGTGGCCTATTTAACAGCCACAAATTATTTGGAATTAATCATATACTCACTTCAAATGAAGACATGCATGTACTATTTCACATTAGCTGGATGATTAGTTCATTCTGAACACATCCACATACCAATTATAAAAGTGTGTGGATGCTTATGTGGTTAGGATATTTTTGTTTTTTTAACAATCTAATTTTTACATTAAATATGCGAAAGTTCTGATATGATCTAACTTTGTTTTATTCATTTTTTTACATAAGAAACAACTGTTTTAACAGGGAGTGTAGACTTTTTTTTATATCCACTGTATTATCCTCAGTTATTAAGTAACTCTTTTTGTCTACTCGCGTTTACTTACCTGTCGCATCTACGCAGGGGCGTAGCACAAGATCCCAGGCCCTATGCATAGGCAGCCCTGATGGACCCCCATGTTCCTCAGTCAGTCAATCAACCAAGTTATTCAGCCAGTACACTAAGTTTACTTTTCATCTGACATTCATTATGAAATTTAATTATGAAATGAAAATATCCAGGTAAAATAAAATATATTCCAGACTTTTCAAGGGCCCTCTCTCCCCTTGGGGCCCTGGTATCAGTACTAGTTTTACCCCCAGTCCGACGCCCCTGTATCTACGTACCTTCAATAAAGCTTCCTGTAACTGGGTTAATCATCAACCTGCTTATGTATGCCCTGACAATAATCAAAAGGTAACAGCAATCATAAGTGAAAAGTGAAAAATATAAGTTGTTTTGGTTCACCATATAAATAGTAGCAAAATATGAGGGATATTGTAACACTGTTAAGACAATCAAGAAAATGCAAATGGCATACAATTTTAATTATTTTCTTAGTCTGAACTATTACTCATATTGTAGATCTGTTCATCTAAGAAATTCTGATATCTCAAACTTTAAAAGGCAAAAAATTATGCTGAATTAACTTGATGCTGAAAAGTGGTGGCATATTTAAAAGTCAAAAGTCTATCCACTGTCTATAAAACTTGTTTGACAACATTTAGGTACAGGGTTGGGCAACTTATTTTCTGTGTGATTCTATCTGTGGTCACACAATGGGCTAAAACAACTCCTCCCTTAAGCAGCAGGACATGCAAAACAACCAAAACGAAACTGAATGTATAACTGCACCATATATGTAAAAGAAGCACAAGTCACTGAATAGTTTTTTGTGTCTGTGTTGCTATCAACACCCTCTCCAACTGCTATTCTGATTCTTGTGTCGGAGGAGTTAAGAATAAAGAGAACGAATTGATGTGAGTACTCTATATTTTAACCATTTTCTGACCTTGAGGACCGATTATAGATATTTTATCAGATCTTTTTTGCCACTTGCTTATGTGCAAAAAAGTGAAAATAAGAAAATATACTGTCATATAGAGACTTAGTTCCATTAATATTATTAAACTAATTCATAAATCCATTTCATTTAATCAGAATTGTAAGAGAGGTTATTTACGGTGACCAGGAAGGGACATGATCGGTTCACTTAGGGTGCTTTCACACTGGCAGTTTAGTTCGGAACGGGGCATGGTTTGCAAGAAAAATCGTTAATGTGAACGCTGTCATGCAGACCCGGGTGCACACTGGGGTACCGAACCCCAGACTACCTGGAGGAGGTGATCTGCGTTCGGTTTCACTCGAACCGTGCTACGGTTTGCGTGAATGTGAAAGCAACACGGACTCGGGTAGCTGATTATGATGTACAGTATTTAGTGAAATAAAACACATGTAAGGGATGATAGTAGGCCTGCAGTGTATTCGCACATAGCGTGTGGAATCAGGCCAACAAATTAATGGAAATCCACTGTCTCCTCAAAAGAGTCCACTTGCGAGCAGCAGACAGCCACCTTATGCGACACACACACAGTAAACTTGTGTTGGGTTACAAACACAATATATTGACCCGCGTTCTGTTTTCTATCATGCACATTGCACATTTGTGATAACGTAAGATGCACGTAAACGCACCAGGATTCGATATAATCAAGTTGAGTGTGAAACCAGACCAACGCTGCGGGGGGCACTGGGAACAATCGCGCCTGGGCTTGGTCCGCAGCATACGAGCCCAGTGTAAAAGCACCCTTAATTTTTTGGTCCATGTATATTTGGTAGTTTGTTGATCAATTTGAAATGAAAAAAGCAAAAGGGAGAAAACAATACATTTATTGTATTATTTATTTATCAAAATGTAAAAAAGTAAATAAGTTCAGGGGTAGGAAATGGATAAATACAAAGTTCTGGCATGAAACTCTAGATGGTGCAGGCTAATAGGTCCTTTTACTCACCTGTTCATAATCTCCACATTCCCCAGCTCCACCTGTATAGATCTGCTACCGGTAATTTATGTATGTTACATTGTACAGCAGCAGCGTGTCTTACTTGCTCACAGCGTAGCAGATCTATTCCGCCAAGACCAAACATACAACATTGTCATTCCCATTACCATGCCAATCACTCCCGAGAGTTGTCATGACAGAAAGAAATGTAACCCATGCCTATCACGTGATAGCGTCTGAAGCACGTATGGAACTAGTCCAATCTCGATTGGTGTTGCGTCATGACGTCACATGTGACGGCTTAGCATAAGCTATAAAGGGACACCGGCTCATAACAGCATCAGCTTCTGATAGGTCGAAGCAAGTAATTATCAGGCACTCAAGAGATGTTGCAAAGGGATTCAATGTCTCGTTCCCTTTCTCAATCGCGCTGCGTTGAAGACGACACTCTGGGGAACGGAATACCCGCTACACCGACTAGTGCCTGTCCTGGTGTGAAGCTTGTATGGCACAACTCAGGACGTAAGAACTTGAGAACCTGGCATGGAGCGCAGATCCAGGCTATAATATCCTATAAAAGTGTGTGGGGAGGCCCAGCCAGCAGCATTGCAGACCTCTTGAAGGGAAACCCCTGATAGCAGGGCTTTAGAAGACGCCACTCCTCTAGTCGAGTGGGCTCTTATCAGGAGAGGCGAAGGCAAATCGTGCGCCTCATACGCTGAAGAAATAGCCTCCACAATCCACCTGCTAATTCTTAGGTGACACAAAACACACAAGCAGCTGGTCCGACTTCCTCCAGCCTGAGGACCTATGTACATAGGCCTCTAAGGTTGGGACAGATCATAGTAAATGTAGCTTCTCTTGATCAACTGACACATTTGGTGGATGATAAAAAGCCTACAGGATCACAGACTGTGCCAGACCTTGGGCACGTAGCCCGGCCTAGGGTGGAGAATGGCCTTAAGGCTGCGATTATTTGTTATGCGCAGCTTGTCAGTTATGTATGGCTCTGTAAACGCTGCTCCATCTGAAAGCACTGTGAGTTTGAGTCACTTATAACGTGCATTTGAAAAAGCAACACGCGTCAATTTTTTTTCCAAACACGAGAATCATTTATGAACCTCTTGTCCAACAAAAGACAACATTTAATAACATGCATTTACTCCAAACTCACTTCATAACGACAGTTGAGCATCCTTCTGTGAGATGATGTGCCTTCTTACACAGAAGGCAGTGATGTATTTATAAGTCATGTTTAATCAAAGCGTTTCAATCTTCTGTTTATTCAGCTACAGCGATAGGGATTTCCTGGAATGATGCGCAGTTATTGTACTTCTGCAGCAGGGCATATTTAGTGTGTTTGCGTGAGAGCGCCCTCTGGCGTTCAGATGGAGCAGTATTTACTACCGATCAGCCGCACTCTGCTGACAAGCTGCGCATAAGATAATTGCAAGTTTTGCCAAATCGTGTGCGGTTTTATTGCGATTAATCGTGCAGCCCTACTCCCCATAGGGCCCTCATTTAAAGGTGTGTGAAAGGCAGCTATGGCCACCACATAGATCTTAAGTGTGGATGATGAGAGCCCATTAGAGAAACGACCTTGGAGGAACTCCAGCACTGAAGCCACTGGGCAGTTAACTGGGTCCTGCTGATGTTCTCTGCATCATAAAGTGAACATTTAAAGCATAAAGTTTCCTTGTGGAAGCAGCCTTAGACTTTAAGATGGTCTCAACAACATCGATTGAAAGACCAGCACTTATGAGTTGGTCCACCTCCGGCCGAGGGTGATGTATTGAGCCCTTGGCCTGAGATAGAAGGTCCCTCCTGATTGAAATCTGCCACGGAGGGCCTGCTAGAAGAGCTATGATGTCTGAAAACCAAACTGGGGCCGGCCAGTACAGGGCTACTAGAAGCAGACTGACCCCGTGCCGACTGACTCTCTCTAGAACTCCTGGGAGCAGAACGATCGGGGGAAATGAGAAGAGACGCCACCTCGGCCATGTCTGTACTATGGCATCCAGCCCTAGAGGAGTTGGATGCGTGAGGGAAAACCAGAGTAGAGGTGTCCCCGACTAAGGATTTTCATAGTCAAATCAGAATCGTCAAGTCTTGCCTATAGTCGACTAATAGACGAATTGTGTGTGTGCGGTTGGGGAAGGGGGAAGGCTTTAACATTTTAAAGCCGCAATGTACAGAACATCACACAAAGATATAGAAGAAAATGTATAAAAACATTTCAGATCAATAAAACTAAGAAATAACATAACTGCAGAAAGGCCATACTGCAGACAGGATTTGCATTTCACATGCAAATCAAATTAAATCGACTAAATTGCCTGTGTGAGCAAGGCTCTAAGTACAGCGCAACATCAATCCACCGAAAAATAATCAACAATTAATTTACAGAATTAATTAGAACAGAATTTACCTGTGATAAGCCTATGCCATTTCAGTTTTACAGTGTGTGCAGAGCATAATTTAATTTGGTCTTAAACTTTGGATCGGGCTTGAAATTTTTGTAATAACGGCTGATTTTCAGCATGCCTGGAAGCCACTGTCATTGGGGAACATAAACAGTGCGATGAATCAACGCAATCCAAACAAATCGACTAATTTACGCAATTGACATAATCGATTATGTTGGCTGATTTTCAGCTTTGTCGTACGTCGTTTGTCGTGCAGTGTTTGTGCAGTGTACAGAGGGGATCGAGAGGCGATTAACCTCTCCTGATCGCAATCAAATGGTTGAATACATTTCTGGCAAGTCAGAAATTTTGGTATAGGATATCGCACAGTCAGGGGCGTAGTAGCCATTTTAAAAGTGGGGGGGACAGCTGTCAGGTGATGTGACCCTAAAAGGCAAATATATTATATATTGTACAAAATAAGTACATTCATATAATAAATATGAGACCACTGAACGTACTTTATTTTCATGAAATAAAGATATTTTATGCACAATATTTCAGTTACACTACACTTAAACAATAACCAGAAATTCAAACACACCCGAGTGTTCATCAGAGGGGTCCAAGACCCTAGGACTTTTGTCGCACTTGAACCACGAATCCAATGGATTCGAGGAGTTTTGTGGTAGAAATTTAAAAAAGTAACAAATCCTTCCCTTGGGTCAATTTGACCCCCATAGGAATTAATGGAATGCGAGGAATGCTCCAGTACACATAGAAAAACTTAAAAAGAATTCAAACTAAAAATGCTAAAACTTTACCAAAAAATTATTTTATAAGGTCTACATGTGTATCTGAATGCATGAAATTGTTATTTTGAAGTTGAAAGAATGTGAGGAATGTGCTTAAATTACTATTTATTTATTATTTATTGATCAAATCTAGTCGTTTGAAGGTAAATAAAACAAATCTGCAAAAAAATTGCATTAAGAAATTGAAAAATATTATCAAAATGAAATAAAATAAGCTTTCTGGACAATCATTTTAGGCCTTTGCGCCATTTTGACATGCGAGGGAAAGATGTGTTACAAAGTGCGAGGGAAGGATGAGGGTTCTTTTGTCACGTAGCATGATCGCATCACTCTTATCCAGTGTAGACACGACATAACAGTTGGCTAAATCATAACATGTAAATTTAATCGCGTAATTCGTGTCATCGCGACATAACACATACAGTGTGTGATTTTTTCTGGGGTGCATTTTACCCCAGACTGCCAAAGAGCAAAGAAGTGAATGAATGAAAGAAATCGCGAGAGCAACAGGAGATTTGAAGCTCATGGCAGACGTGCCCAAAAGATGATTTGCCTTGTGACTGGCTGAATGTTAGTTCACTCAAATCTAAGTAACAAATCAGAGAACACTGGCGGAAATATTGGTGGTGGGTCAAAAAAAGTGCGTGGAATGGATTCACAGTTTCTAACCCCCACGTCCCCCAGTGACTGCTACACCCCTGCGCACAGTTCAAGCAGAGCTATGAACTGATTGCCGTAAACTCAGTGTTTTTTTCTCCTCACTGCGCCTGTGTGTAAACAGAAGTTAAAACATTTAATCTTTCAAGGAAGAAAACGAAAAGAGGGAGATTTTTAAGTTCTGTATCAAACTAGCTGCAATTCAGCAAACTGTTGCTTACTTATAGTTTGTGTTGCAAAATGGATAAACCATATTAGCCACCACAGTGTACATATACACCGGTGCCTCTTTTAATTTATTCGATCATTCATTTACTTGTTTCACTTTTCAATTTCTTTTTATTTACTCATTTATTTTATATTTACTTAATTTTATTGTCACAGGAAAAGTGAACCATTGTCCATCATTTGGCAATTTGTAAAGAAAAATGTTACAACAATATTGGACATTTTTCCATTTTAAACCATGAAGAGTGGATATCGCACAAGCAATGTGCAATTTTGCGTGAGAGTTATGCCGGTGAAGAAGTCTCATACCCCTGTCAATTATTCACCTCATAAAATAAAAGTAAAAACTGATGAGATTCTGGCACATATTCTCTCAGAGACAACGATGAATCCTACTGCTGTCCTACTGACAACATGCTGAGAACAGTATAGCCGTAAATTAGGGGCCAAGCACAGAAGGTGTGGAGGCACGTATTGTAATCGTTGGAGTTCTAATTATTATTATTATTCCGGCTTCTTCTCTGGGAGTCTATGGCAGCCCATAGAACCGGGAAAGTTATGAAATTTGGCACACTGATAGAGGACAGTCAGAACTGTCACCATAGCAAATTTGAAGTATCTAACTCAATCCCTCTAGTGCCACCAACTGTCTAAAGTTTCACTCATGTTTATGCTAATAACTTTTGAACAAACAAAATGATTTATTCCACTGATTCCTTGGCTCAAAACTATTCGATTGCACCATATGACTTCATTTTCCGTTCTGAAAATTTTTCCACCACTTTGAATTCTCCAAAAAAAATACTTTTTCGAACTCCTCATTGGCCGTTGCCCCGATTTTCACGAAAATTGAATCCGTACCAATGACGGAAAGCGCAGTTGACAAGCATGACGCCACCTACTGGGGACTTGCCCGGTCCCTTAGATCAGCTGCACTGGGTTTATTGTCCATCCCTCGTTTCTGGTTGTCTACTGTAGGTGGAAGGTTATTTAGTGTTAATGCTCCTAAATTATGGAATTCACTACCCCTTACACTTCGTAATATCTCATCTGTGGCTACATTCAAGACTCAGCTAAAAACATATCTATTTAACATGTATTTTGGATAATGTGACTACATGTCCTTATGTGATTGTAATGTGTGTGCGGCTGTGTAAATGTATTGTAATGTACAATGTAAAGTGATCTTGACCTACGAAAAGGCACTATATAAATAAAACTTCTTCTTCTACTGGTCCGGAGATCCGAAAAATGGCTATTTTTGCTAATAACTTCTGAACGGTTTATCCAAAAATCATAAAAGCGGTCTTGTTAGATTCTCGCCATGCCATTTTAGGCGTCGGCCATTTTGAATTTTGTAACAAAATGCTGTATTTTATGAACGCATGAGCATATTGTTATGAAACTCGGTATGGGTCCATCAGTATGATGCCATGAAGGAGCCTGAGAAGTTTTGAACCAGCGCCACCTAGTGGTAAAATAGATTTTTCAAATGCTTATAACTCTTATTTTAACGGGAGTCATCTCCTTAGGTTCCTGAATCCTTGCTGAGTCCAACGATGCCAAACATGGTAGGTTTCGCCTTACGGTTTGTGTAGCATTGTGATTTAGTGCTTACATTTTTTTTTATGTGTTTATACATATAAATGTCTATAACTGATGAGATATTTTCACCAAATTTGACACACACATGTATGGGCTCACTCTGAGAACACATAAAAAAAATAGTGGGATTGTGCCTCTTGTTGGTGCTATAATAGAACAAAACATGAAATTGCCATTGACTTCAATACAGTATTGTGATATAAAATGCTATACTTTATGAACGCATTAGCGTAACATTATGTAACTCGGTATGACTCATCGGCACCATGCCTTAACGGTACTAAAAAAGTGGCAGCGCCACCTTGTGGTAAAACAATTTCCAAAAAATCCTAATAAATGCTAATAAAAATGCTAATAACTTTTGAATAAATTTGCCTATTGTAATGACACTGGCAAAATTGGTATCTATGTTTTTCGGCATAACACAAGGAATCTATTAAGACCATAGTCAGCCAAACATCCTGTCCGCCATCTTTATTTTCTTTTAAAACCTACTTTTTCAAACTTCTCCAAGACCGTGCAGACTAAAAGTTATGGATTTCGTGTCGATGGACAAAACCGTTTTTGTATACCGCAGCAGCAAAGTTGAGGCATGATACCAAATGACTATTCAAGCTATATCTCTGCAATGCCTTGACATATTGACATCAATCTTTGTATGTGTCACTCTGACCACACCACATAAATTTTGTAATTGTGCCACCTATTGGTCGAAAGTGATAATCCATTAAATCATATTTTTAGCTACTGTACATATGATTATTCAGCTATTTTGCCTTAAATCATCTTAAAATGTCTTTAATTGCTCCTTGCTACAGTTGGTCTGAAACTCTCAGCCATGTTGGCATGTCTTATCGTCTTCTTGTGCTTGGCCCCGATAATTGCTGCTTGCAGCTATATTTCTTAATATTTATTTTGTGGCCCATATCCGTGAAAAGATAAGTATTTTGTGTTAAAGAAGTTGTTTTTGAAATAAAGCTGTTCTTAATTTTCATTGATGACTACTGCAGTGTTCAGACATATATATTAACAACTACCCTCTTCATCCTCTTCCCCCGCTCCTCACAACATACAACATCAGGCCCTGGACCGGGTTAGGTCTAGAATATAGTGAAAAAACTCCCTGTAGTTGGCACTTTTAATCTCCTCCAGTTAAATAGGACGTAGAATGTAGTTAGGCCGTTCCCTTTAAAATAAAACACACAAAGCAGAGGGTTAGTTGGCCTCTGTTCCCCCTAAAAAAATAAATTAAAAAAAGTCACTACTTTGTCCCAGTTTATCTAGAGATAGCCGAAGTAGGGTTTTTTCTGATTCAGAGAAAACTCTCAGTAATTGTTATGGTTTTAGTTTAACCCATGGGCTAGTGGCGGAAGGTTGTAGGCTCACCAGCCTCACCAGAGCTACACATAGGGCTGTATGCAGACTCCTCTCAGTATTTTGAGTCTTTGGTCACCAAAGATTTATAGATATACATTTACAGAGGATATTAGAGTAGCACAGGTAGTAGGCTGAGCCTTCCTGGGGGCTCATAGTCAGAGGCGTGGCTAGGCTTGGCATGGCAAGACCACATTGTTGTGAGTGTGGCAGGCTTCCTCTTCTTCGAGATTCATCCTTCTGAGGCCTCCGCTCCACATAGCCCTGTGGAGGAACTATCCGTCTCTGGTTGGAGACTGTGGTCAGGTTCATTCTTCAAGGAAAGCTCGTTGTTGGCTTCAGCTGATAGAGCATGATAGCCTCCCTGATATGGGGGTTGAGATTGGACTTGTCACAGCCATGATTGGCAAACATCCCCTCAGCATGGCAGCATGTGTATTTCGTTCCCCAAAGTGTCTCAGGATTCAGTGCGAGTTCCCTTTCGAAAGGGAACAAGGGTTACAGTGGTAACCCGAGGCGTTTTGAGTACCTTCAGGTCATAGTGCTGATGACGCTTACCGAGTTTTATTATGATACACCAATGTGTTTGTAAAATATAGCATTTTATGACAAAATTTGAAATGACAAATACCCAAAATGGACAATATGGGAAAAATGGGTATCATTTGACTTGGCATGCTGTACTGAATCTAAAGAGTCCAGTTGGATTTTTGGCCGATAACAGAAGTTATAAGCAAAAATGTATTTTTTTCATATCTCCTGACCCCTGGGTGGCTCTGCGCAAAAACTGTGCAGGTACCCTCAGGTTATGGTTATCATAACACAAACCATGTTTTCTCTCTGTCATTCATGTTTGACGTGGTGTCGAACCGTCACTAAGGGGTTGTCCTTGGGAGCCCCAATCACCTCTTAGAGTATCAGAAAAGGCCAATGAAATTGGCGTGTGGAATTTGCATGCCAAGCCACGTCCCTGGACATACGGGTATATAAGGTGCTGGCAATACACACAACAGTTTTATTCTTCAGAGCCGAATCAGCTTGTGTCTCTATATATGAGAAGCGAAGCCATCCATTCACCTCAAGCTTCTGGAAATATGGCACATATCAGCAGTCTCTCTCACCAGTGCACGGATAAGTGCGAGAAAACTACCTGGATGCTTCAGCAGCATTTCTAAAAGAGAAACTTCAAATTTCCTCTAAAGGGGAAATTACACAGTGTTAGGCATCTTTTTAAAGATACTGTTTCATCCAAGTCCCACTGGATGCGGGCGATACTCTCTTCCTCTGATGGGCATGATCACTGTGTTCAGTGCCTGGTTGGTTCATACTCTCACTCTCTTTGCGGTCATGACTCTTGTGTCTCTCCTCAGTCACTTCCCGTCCTGGTCCTTCTACCCACAGGTCAGAGGCCTCGGCGGCAAGCACTGAGGCAATCTGGGGAGTTCAGTGGCAGCATTTTTGTTGGGGTAAATTCCTGCGAACTTCCCATTCCCCAACACACACACTTCCTCTGGTAGAGTTTCTGGATGATTTAGGAGGCTCGCCGATGGGCCAGCTTAATTTCTCATTCGGGGCTTGCAGAGATGATTAATTATCGCTCGCAGCATTGGAGACCAGGCTTTTGCCTTCGGATGCTGATAACTCACCTCGCCTTGCTTGCAATGAACATTAGGGGTGCGCCAAAATATCGATATGGTATATCTCGCGATATTTTCTCCCGCGATCGATCCTCGATGCGCTCTTGCCAAGTATCGATATTAAAAGCCGTTAGGGCGGGCGTACACGGTGCGAGTTCGGACACTCGGGAGGTCGTGAGATCAGTTTAACTGATAATCACGTCAAAGCAGCTGGTACAAGGCACGACTGTCCTGCATGAATTTTATCCCGAGCCGGCAGCAATCACGTGGGCTTTCGCGCTAAACCGTCATGTTGCGAATGGGAGAGAGAGAGAGAGAGAGAGAGAGAGAGAAAAGTGTGTGTGTGTGTGTGACAGTGACAGTGTATGCGCACGCTGTATGGTTGCTGCCACTGAGGTATAGCCCCATCGACGTGGTTGTGTATGATTTGGCAATAGGGGACAGCTGGTGAAAAAACATGTTTAAAAATTATCGGGAGGTCGGGAGGTGCTTGTAACGTGCTCGGCTTGTAATTCCTCTCACACGCTATGAGCCGCGACCATGCGAGCATCACCGATTCCACTCGATTTCTCCCGAGTGAAAAAAATCATCTGCAGCAAAACAAAAATAGTGTCTGTGACTGTTTTGTTGCAACTGATAAGACACAAGTTGTTTTTGTTATTGTGTTTCATCCAAAAACGAAATGGAGATTCATTTTCCTAATTAAAAAAAATATATTTTTATTTCTTAAAACATGATATATTGTGAGTTATTACTGATAATATATCGATTATCGCAGTATCGCCATATCGTGATATTATCGGTATCGTGAACAATGTATCGCGTATCGTATCGTATCGTGAAGTACCCAGTGATTCCCAGCCTAATGAACATTGAACATTTATGCCCGCAAAAGGGGGGAGTGAATTTTACAAGCTCCCAGAAAGAGCAGTTTTCTTTTTCCCTGGGTCACACACACCCATTCACTCATGGTGTTGTTGCCTCTCGTCTACCAAGTCAAGTCAAGTCAAGTCAAGTTTATTTATATAGCGCTTTTCACAATACAGATTGTATCAAAGCAGCTTCACAGTATTAAATTAAAATAATACATCAATGTTTGTTTCTAGTGGAAAACGTCCACGTTTGGTAATGCTGATCAATAGTATTGTTGATTGATTAATTAAATTAAATTAAATATCCCCAAATATCGTCTACCAGTTGGCTGCTCAGGACAATCCGGCTCAAATACGTGAGCAGAAGTTGTGTTGAAATGCCGTGAATTTCAGTTTATCCTTTATTTCTTCTTTTGCCTTACGTTACTATCGGTAAAAATAAGTTTCCAGTAAATATGATAGGCTACTTGATCATGAATAACGTCTCAGGTTACGTATGTAACTCTGGTTCCCTGAGAGGGAACGAGACGCTGCGTCAAGACGCGGTGGGAACGCCCTGCGTGATTGCGTCGTGAAGCACATGTATAATCAGTCCAATGGAAAGATGAGACGCCATAGGCGGGTGACATCATCGACCAGGAAACTATAAAGCACCCCTGGAAACAGACCGCAACAGCTTCTGAAAAGCCGAAGCAAGTCGATCACAGGCATGCAGGGAGTATGGCAAGGCGACGTAGCGTCTCGTTCCCTCTCAGGGAACCAGGGTTACATACGTAACCTGAGACGTTCCCTTTCAAGGGAACTCGAGCTGCATCGAGACGCGGTGGGAACCCTATACCCATGACGCCATATGACAAATGCCTGTTCTGTATGAAGACCATGCACACACTAGGAAACAAGCACCCTAGACCGTGGAGTGGAGCCTAGGTCCAAGCCATAAAATCTAACAAATGTAAGCGGTGAGGACCAGCCTGCCGCATTACAGATGTCATAGAGTGAAACTCCTGATAATAAAGCCTTAGAGGCAGCCGTACTCCTGGTAGAATGGGCCGGGACAGCCAAAGGTGAAGGCTGTCCGGCCGCTTCATAAGCAAGTGAGATAGCCTCAACTACTCACTTGCTCATTATCTGTTTAGATGCAGGGCAACCTATCTTAGGTAACCCGAAGCAGACAAATAACTGCTCTTATATATATGCCACAGGGCAGCTCTGTGGACATAAGCATCCAAAGCCCGGACAGGGCAAAAACAGATTAAGTTTTTCCTGATCTGGGGTATTAAGGTGGAGGACAGAAGGCCTGCAGGACAAATGACCCGCAAATGTAGTAGGGACCTAGGAATACAACCCGGCAAGGAGTGAAGAAAGACCATCACCATACCAGGTGCAAATTCAAGTACGTGCAGGCCGCAGCCTCATGTACCACGGAGAAGACGAAATAAGGATCTCTCCTCAGAGATAACCCAGCAAAGAAACATTCATTGCAGAAATCAAGTACTGTACCATAGGGCAGATAGCAAGATTCAGAAGGTGTTCTCCGCACCAGGCAGAGAACAGTTTCCATTTCAATGCATATTCAGTCTTCTCGTGGAGGGAGCTCTAGACTGGAGTATGGTCTCCACGACCTCAGTCGAGAGACCTGAATCTATGAGATGGGCCCCCTCAGAGGCCGAGCCCACAGTTTCCATAACTCTGGATGAGAGTAACTCCCGGGAGCAAAGATATCGGGAAATGCGTACAGGTGTAGCCTCAACCACACCTAATACGTTGCATCCAGTTCAAGCAGAGCTGGATGCATCAGGGAGAACCACATAGGGCAATGCGTTGTATAAAACGATGCGAAAGGAAGACTTTAGTTTTGACCGAAGTTCTCCCAAAGGAGCTCCACCACCTCGGGGTGAAGTCTCCATTCCCCGGGCCTCAGCCCCTGCCTCAACAGGATATCTGCTCTGATATACGAGACCATCAGTGTGTTGTCCGGAAGGACAAGCACATGGTGACCTCTCGGGTCTGACAGGAAGTATTGAGATTCTCGGAATACCGCCATCACTTCTAGCCAATTATGTGCCAAAAGGAAGATGGTCCTGCCAAAGACCCTTCGCCGAGCGACCACTCATGATCACCCCCCACTTGTGAGAAAGATTTAAATTTAAAGAACCCCAACATCTTTAAATGAGACAGAACGACATCTCGATGCCGAACTGCCATCTGCTCAGATTGAGCTAGGATCAACCAATCGTCGATAAAGTATAATACGTGAATGCCCTGGAGTCTCAGAGGAGCCAGAGCTGCATCCACGCATATTGTAAAGGTGCGGGGTGATAAAACTAGGCCGAATGGAAGAACCCGATACTGGTATGCTTTGCCCCCGAAAGCAAACCTCAGGAACCTCCTGTGATGAGGATGGATAGATAAGTAAGCGTCCTTCAAGTCTATTGTGACAAACCAGTCCTCGGACTGAATCTGTGACACAATCATATTAGCATAAGCATACTTTGAACTTAGGATTCTGGAACCTGCTGTTTAATTGACGCAGGTCTAGAATAGGACGCAACCCCTCATCCTCTTTCGGAACAATGAAGTAATGGCTGTAAAACCCTGACTGTCTGCTGGGAGGAGGAACCCCTTCTATAGCTCCTTTTGCAGAAGTGTCAGTACTTCCTGCTCCATAACCAGAGCCTGCTCGGGGTCCACCACTGTGGGGAGGACCCCTAGAAATCTGGGCGGACGAGAACCGAACTGAATTCTGAAACCCTTTTCTATAGTGTGCAGGAAGCGGCGAACCGGCAGGGAACAACCGAACTGACCGTTCTACGTCCCTCCTCGGAGGATCGTATGGGGACGCTGACACCTCGGTGCCCTGAACGGAGAACCGGCAGGGAACAACCGAACTGGCAGCGCTGCGACCCTCCTCAGAGAGTCGCACCCCAGAGGGTGCCGAGGAGAAACGATTTCTCAAAACCGTCCCTGCCCCGGAAGAACCTTCAGAAGCCTGATAGCCTCAGCGTCAGGACTTCTTGTCTAAGTTTTATTAGAGATAACGACAGTCCTCAGATCTTGCCTACCTCTAAGTAGCTTTGTTCCTACGACCCTCCTCGGAGGATCGTTGGAAAAAGCAGGCACCTCGGCACCCTGAAACGGCGAACCGGCAGGGAAACCGAACTGACTGCTCTACGACCCTCCTCGGAGGATCGTTTGGGGACGCTGACACCTCGGTGTCCTGAAACGGCGAACCAGCAGGAAAACCGAACTGGCAGCGTTGTGACCCTCCTCAGAGAGTCGCACCCCAGAGGGCGCCGAGGAGAAACAATTTCTCAAAACCGTCCCTACCCCGGAGGGGACCACCCTCAGAAGCCTGCAACCTCAGTGTCAGGGCTTCTTCTTCCAAGCTATTTTAGAGATAAAACAGTCCTCAGATCTTGCATATCTCTAACTGGCTAGACTGCGACCGCCACCCAGGTCCCCCTCGATTGTGGATGAGCCCGAATAGCGAATCTCTGTTTTGCCACACTCTATGCTGCGAGGAGCTTTAGTAGGCTGAGACTGCTCCCGCCCAGCAGTCTCAGGAACATTAGATCGGTGAGGAAGAAACCTCTGGAACGCCGCTGAAGAGTTTATTTCTTCGTTTTTTTTTAAGCGGAGCGTCCAGAAGAACAGATATATTTTATCTTTATTTTTCTTTACATCAGAAAAACTATATATATATATATATTTATATATATATATATATATATATATATATATATCACTCCGTGGCCACCAGCAGGAAAACAACCGAACTGGCAGCACCGCGACCCTCCTCAGAGAGTCGCCCCCCAGAGAACGCCGAGGAGAAACGATTTCTCGAAACCGTCCCTCCCCGGTATAGTTTATCTGTTGCGCGACACAATTCTCGAATAGCATCAGTGCTGACATCCTCACATTCATCCATGTCCTTATATACTTACTCACCAGTGCTGCCTTATAATATTTATCTATTATTTATGATGGCTGGTGGGTAACGTCGGGGTTATCATGACGCCGACCCGGGAGAGAGTCTCTTTAACCCGAGGCACTGTCATACCATGATACTTAATACCCATAACATTACTATAGTAGAAGTTTAGGGATTAAACACATAGATAGAAACCAGTTTATTCCACGATCTCGACACCTCAGTGGGCGACGAGGAGGCTGAGATATAGAGTTTTCCTTCACTCTCATAATGTTCGGCTGCCCAGTAATATTTAACTTAGCAACAGCACTAGATAAAACCTCCTTTTATAAGCTCCTCTTTATTCAACAGAGTCATGAGCTGACTTATTTATTTATTTATTTATTGAAAACTCATAAACAACTGCCTTATTTTGATATTTTTATTTTATTTTATTGTTTTTAACAAAAACACGAACAATTCCTGGGGAGGAGAAATCGCAGAGCGTGCTTCTCCCCGAGATAAGGCACTGAATCTAACAGGTGAAGGCAGAGATAGGGCTGGGCCCGTCTCAAACCCCGCTGTTAGAACCATTTGCGATCCCCAAGATGCGTGTCGACGCCGTGCCTCGGCAGCAGCGGGACCCGCACCTCGGGGAGTGCGCACCGAACCGTCCTCCTCGAAGAACGGCCGGCGGGAGCAGAGCGTCCTCACGGACAGCTTCTCGCAATGCTCACAGTCAACCCCCTCGAGAACTGACTGTTGGCATGCTCCACTCCCAAACAAGCAACACAAAGCTGAAGTGTGTGTCCCCACCCGTGATATAACGTGGGCAGGGAACAACACAACGCTTGCTTGCTCTCTTTTGCCATAATATATATATATATATATATATATATATATATATATATATATATATATATATATATATATTGCAACTTTAACAGACAACAATAAATATGACAAGGACAGAAAACACAGACCGCTTGCTGAAGGCACAGAAGCAGTCACGGTCTGTTTCCAGGGGTGCTTTATAGTTTCCTGGTCGATGATGTCACCCGCCTATGACGTCTCATCTTTCCATTGGACTGATTATACACGTGCTTCACGACGCAATCACGCAGGCCGTTCCCACTGCGTCTCAACGCAGCTCGAGTTCCCTTGAAAGGGAACATAAGTGTTTTTATATGTAAATAACATTCAGAAACTGTATAAGGATCAATAAATAAATAGTGATACAAAAAACATAAGAAATTATGTTTATTTATTATGACTGAAATTTGACATGCACAACATGGACTGATCTGTTTAGGACAGGTTCGTGTTAAAGAACCGCTAACAAAGTAATCTTTTTACATAATGTTCTTTCTCTTAAAATGGATGCAAATGTAAATGTCAGCATTATCATATAGGGGAGAGTGGGGTGAGTTGTGCCAGTTTTTACTCAAAGTGACTTTAAAGTGAGGCCATGGCAGTAATGCCTTCAACTTAAGGATGTACATATATTTCAGGATGTGGTGCATCCCTGAGAACAATAACTTTGGATTTGAAATAAATTGTTTCAGAAATATAGCTCTTGGGAAAAAAGTGGTCTCATGGCACAACTTGCCCCTGGTGCGGGAGAAGTTGTGCCTTTGGGGGAATACATTGGGGGTAAATTGTGCCAGTGATTTCTGAAGTAAAACAGAACATTTTAATGTTATGAACCGTAATGCTATATGAAAGCAAGATAAATTCAATACAAAATGACTAATTTAAGGTTTATTTAGATATTGTCACCCTGGAATACCATAGCATGCGTTTTTCCTACTATGGTCAATTGCATAGGGATTTTGTATTGAACATAACTCTGGATCACAGTGTCATAGAGACAAGGGGGCGGGCTCATTTTACTCAGACGACCAATCAGTCTCTCAGGATCATTGTGAAGCTATCAAACTATGCCCTAGCAACCATTTAGAGCACCATAGCAACACAATATATGATATTTGTGAATCATTTCAGGCAAAAAGGCTTTGGCAATAGATGCATGTTGACATAGCGCTGTCTGTCAATTATGTAACATATAAGAATAAAGTGACTAGGCTAATTTCTAAACATCCTATTGTGACATAGGCCACTTAAAAATGGAATAAAACTTCTTTTTAATAACATAGTGCAAACTCAAAACTGAAATCAGTGTTAGCTAAATTAAACAAATAGCAGGCAGGCCCAAGTAAAACAATGATGAGGCATGCCCATCTCCTCACTTCTCAAGATTATCCCGTGAGTATGTAGGTCTAGGTGGTCTGGATCTGGCACAACTTAACCCAGGCCCTTTGGCACAAATCACCCCAGACCCACAAGTTTGAAAAACTAGCATGATCCAGCAGTTAAGAGCTAACATCATGCTAACTGTATAGAATTATTGTGTAGCCTACTAAAGCACTAAAACATGTGTGAAATGTTTTCAAACTTGTCTATAATTGTTCAGACACTACAATCAGAAAACCTTAATCATAGAAATTTTACTTTGAAAGGGAAAAAACAGTTTTTTGCACTAAAATGTGCTTAACTCTCATGCCATGTGTCTCTCTTCTTTGGAGGATGAGTAAAAGTGATTGCTTTTCAAAATGATGTGGTCACATGACCAATTTCTTCTATGGTTTTCCAGAAACAAGGGTGGAACTACTTCCCCCCCTGGCACAAATCACCCCACTCTCCCCTATGTCTAAAGAAATGATTTCTGTCAGGTAAAAGAAGAGCTTATTGATGCAGTTCAGTCTGTCTCATATTTTATTCCAACCGTTACTCCTGATCGGAGGCTGCCGTAAATATTTAGTTTATACATAGAGTTACGCTTCAACTAAGTTTAATGGTGCAATGCAAAAATATTTTGAAGTGCGTAAGTCGTAACTTAGTGTCCATTTACGTCAAAACTAGGCTAAGCTGGTGCAACCGGCCCCTGGTGTGCTAAAAGAAGTGTAAATATGAATGGGAATATACTTCAGAGATACATTTATTTCATAATGTGAGTTTCCCCCAACTTTCAATAGTTTTCCTTCAATGAAAGGTTAGAGTTTTTTAAATGAAAGATCAAAAGGATAAACAATGCAGATTTATTTTCACAGCCTTCGTTGTTCATATTTACCAAGGGTGCCAAAATTAGTGGATGGCACTGTATATATATATTAAAAAAATATTTAAGACAATTAACGCAGCCCCCGTTTTTCCCATAATATATATATATATATATATATATATATATATATATATATATATATATATATATATATATATATACGAAGGGCTTGGATTTCAGTAATGGCGTGTGACGCTGTCACTCCTACTAGCCACTTGGTGTTGAATTTTTGAATTTTATATATGTAGCGCCCCCTGCCCTCTTAGGATTACCCCTCCTGAGTTCTGCTAGGGAGGAGCACCAGGTTCTGGTAATAAGTCTCTTGACAAGTTATTAAATTATTACCCACCTCTGGTATTAATAGAAGTTATAAGCTGTGTCTAAATTTTCTCTTTTGTAGCAGGATAGATGTAGAATGCCAATGTTAAAGGATTACACACTACATGTAAGTATAGGTAAATATAAAAACTTTATTGTTTTATTATCACAGAAAATAGATCAAAACATAGTTATATATGTCAATATATATGTCAGTATCACAGGTATCAGTAACACCCCAATAAAGAAAACTATTCACTTGAAATTGTCTATTTTCTATTATTATTTCTATTATCTATAGTTCGATTATGATTATCTATAAAAACACTGTCAGTATCTGCAGATGACTGAACCGGATAAACACAAACCAATATATAACCTTATATAGGCATGGAAATGAGTCAAACTACATGCAGCTTGCTGTAGGTGTACCTATGCACTAACAATAACAATAATAAACATTCAAACGTGAATAAACAACATATTTGTGGGCCCACACACACAAACATGCATAAACAAACCCCACTGTTGCACGCCTGAGTCATTGCTAGAGTTCGTTGTGGCCCATTAAAAACACACACTGACGTCTTCACTCCAACAAGCAAAATAAAACAATACAGAGTACCTTGATCCAGGTGATCAGTCAGGGAGTACCATAGAGCGCAATGGGAGGATTCGTGGGAGGGAAACAGTTCTACCTGTGCCTCACCGGATCGACTCCATATCAGCCGGGCCATCTGAGGATGGAATCTTCATTCTCTGTGGCACATGACCTGTCGTGAGAGTGCATTGGTTGCGCAATTGAGGTCATCGGCATGCTGCGAATTCAGTCGTTGCTGACTCCAGAAGACAAGATGGAGGGTGAGTTGTGACATGCGATGAGAGCGGATCCTGCTGTGGCAATTTATATACACAACTGTCACTGTGTTGTCCGTACGGACCAACACGTGCTTGCCCTAAATCAATGGCCAAAGCCTCCTCAGGGCCAATAGCACAGCAAGCAACTCTAGGCAGTTGCTGTGCCAATGCAGAAGGGGTCCTGTCCAGGTGCCTGAAACTGCATGCACAATGCACACAACACCCTAGCCTGTTTTGGTGGCATCTGTTGTGACAACAACATGCCTGGACACTTGGCTTAGGGAAAACACTTAGAAACACAAGGTCCGACCAAGGGCTGAATAGACGGCAAAAGATAAGTGTGATGGCCATGCGATGTGTGGCACAATGCCCATCTCGGGATTCTAGTCTGAAGCCAATGCTGACGCCAGTTCGCCAGTACCGCATTGAGTTCTCTTTCGCGCTTGAACAAAATACCTGTTTTGTCGAGTATCCTCGTAAGCACAGTCTTACATGACCGTGAAGTGAGAAAATGTGATGCTTGTCAGATCCGCGTCATATGTGTCAGGTCTTAAAGTGACAGCAGGTTAATAAACCCGCTGCAGTCTGCCATTAATGTTAATCAAAGGGGAAAAAAAGATAAAATCACTCACTGCTCTTGACAGAGTACCTTTTGTAGCTATAATAAAAATTAACATATTTAATTTATAACATATGCAGTGAAGACTGTAAAGTGTTTGATAACTTTGTTGGTAACTTTTTTCCTACACGTTAGATCAAATAATTAAAATATACTGTATTTGTTGTTTCTACATGAATTTGGAGATTAATGTGAAATTATTACAAAATAAACATTTGTTAAAATGTTTAATGCTAGGTGTGATTAATCGCAATTAGTTACAGACAAAAATGGGATTAATTAGTTATTTTTTATAATAACTTATCATTTTTATTGACTGACAGCAGTAATATATTGTTTAATAAGGGCTGGAGCAAAACTTTGCACTGGACCTTAAGAATTGTTTTTGAAGCTTCAGACAACCACTTTTCTTTTTTTTAAGTGTTGATATTCACAAGATGTTCAAAACAATATAACTCACATTATAAAATGTTTTTTTTTTCTTCTTTTTTTCAAATAGCCAGTATGGCAGTCCACGAGAGAAATATTGTCCTCCTCGGAAAAACAGCAAATGGCAAAAGCAGCGCCGGAAATACGATTCTTGGAGAGAGAAAAATCACCACCAATTCTGCAACAGCTAAATGTAAAACAGTAGATGGAATGGTTTATGGAAGAAATATCAAAGTTATTGATACACCTGGAGTCTTTGACACAGATCATGATGATACAGAAATGAAATCTGAGATAATTAAATCTCTGATTGAATGTGCTCCAGGGATTGATGCCTTTGTCATTGTTCTAAAAGTCCAAAGGTACACAAGTCAGGAAATGGAGATGGTAAAGCAACTACAGAGCATTTTTGGAGAAAATGTTTTAAACCATGCCATGATCTTATTCACTTTTGGTGAACAACTGGAAGACCAGACCCTTGATGAGTTTATGAAGGACAATTCACAACTACAGGCACTTGTTAAGAAAATTAAAGGTCGCTGTCATGTTATTGACAGTAAATATTGGAATGACTGTCATTCAGGGTACAAGAGCAACAGCGTTCAGATAAAAAACCTGCTGGATACCATAGACAAGATGGTGCAAGAGAATGGCTACTATAGCAATAAGCTGCTTCAACGTTTAGAGGAAGAAAGTGCAGAGAATGTGAAGAATAAAAGCAAGACAAATTTTCCTCCACACATGAAAAAAGGAATATTGAAGAGGATTTTTAATACAGCAATTAGATTTTCAAGAGCAACAAAAGGGACACTGATCGCTGCTCTTGTAGGCATCAGTATTTCAATAGCTTCAGGCTTAATAATACAATTATTTTTACTCAAATATCACAAATGAAATGCAAGGGGGCAGGTGTTTCTGCAGTGGTCAGTGTTAGATCATTATTTTAGGTTACAGTAACAGCAGCAGTTAATGTGTTAAAGGTGCTGCAAGTAATGTTATACATTTTAGAACTTAAAACAGAGTTTGCTGAATTAGACATGTTTTTTACAACTCTGCATTGGTGCCATGGTGACTTTTTAATTGAACAAACCAACAGTTTACTATTGAATTGAACAGATATAGTTGAGAGAGTACAATAATCTTCTCTTTCTTTTGAATAAAAATGGCAAGTAAAAATGTACATTTAATTTAAAAAAACCCTGATGTATATCCAGTAACCTGTTTAAAGTATAATATTCCGCCATATCAGTCAGACTGCAGTTAAAGTATATATATATATATATATATATATATATATATATATATATATATATATATATATATATATATATATATATATATATAAACTCTTCACTTTAAGCTTATTAATTAGCGTTGCCTTTTCTTTTTTCTTTTTTTTTCTTTTTTTTGGACAATGTTTTTTTTAAATAGGTTTCTCCTAAGCTGTATGTAAGATGTATTCTTATTTGTATAAATATAATCACTACTTACTTTTGTAATACAGTTTATAAGAGCTTGATTTGCAGTTTCCATTCTGATTTATTATCTTCTGTTGCCAGAGGGCCCTCTTGCTCTCAAAGATGATTTAAAGGTGAAGTATGTAAAATATGATCAAATACATGTTAAAAATACATTCTTTACCCAGTTTATTGTTCATTTATTTCCAAAAGTTTACACTTTGAGCCTCCCAGGCACCATCAAACTATTGACAGTGGTCTGCTCAGATCCATTAATCTCTTTCCAGCTCAACCTATAAAATTCAACAGTTGGGTTCTAATATATAAAAACTCCTAATTTTCTCCATAGGAAACTGGTTTTTAACAATACCTTATACATATTTAAAGACAGCCCTACTGTGATCTACTTGCTTGTTATTTTATCACCCCACTGGCCCCCCAGGCCGGAAGTCTGGAGCTCCAACTCAGCTTGTAAAAAAAAAAAAAACGTACTCCTTATTTTTGGAATGGCCTGCTTTTCCAGACTCCAGCACTTCAAAAGAGTAGCTTTGCTCAGTATACCTTCTCCTCCTTCATCAATCCTTTGTTTGACTGACCTTTAACCCCTTTCGCAGCAAAGATCACAGATGGCCCCAGATTATTGTTGTTCATTCATTACTCATTAAAACATCACAGTCTTACTTGATCTGGACAAACTGAGCATCATTAGAAAGATTTAAGGAAGACTCCAGCTTCAATATTTGACCACTGTTTATGATGAAACTGGTTTGCAGTGACATTCATTTCTTAATTTATGCCAGGAGTGCAAAATAATTAATCTGTAACGCTCGTTATTTTGAATAGAAATCATCTCTCATAAAGCAGTCATTCACGAAAGCCTTCTCCGGTTTATTTGTGTTCATATAGGCTACATGCAATATACAGCATCCACCAGGGCTCTAAGTCCAATGGTGCACATATTTGGAGAAATAAAGATTTATCTTCACATGTTTGTAAAATATTTTGTCATACAGAATACAAGGATTAAAGAAAAAAAAAGAAAAATAATCTTTTGACGGAAAATTTTTCCTTGGCCAAACCTTATTCCACAGCCTATCACACACCCAGTGTGAAGTTTTTTTTCTTCTTGTAATTAGGAGTATAGTGAGTACATGCATTCACAAATGAAATACTCAAAGAACATTTGAATTTAAAGAAATGCCATTTTGAACTGTGTTTCTCTTATTTACACACTTTTATGAAATTTCAATGTTTTCAGTCTAATGCTTTTACAAGACTTGACTCTTTGTGATGTAGTCATACAAATAATTAACAATTTGCATAACTTTAACACAAGTTTTTATTTCTCAAATAATAAAAACCAACAGAGCTTTTGCTGCAAAGTGAGCAAATATCACAAACTATATATAATATAATATCTGTTTTTAACCTAGCCATTATAAATAAATAATATAATGCTATTTTTTAATTTAATCTATGTTGATTATATGAAAAGTGAACAGCATAAGCATGGCCGTACGCAGGGTTTTATAAATACAGAGATCTTGCTAGGGGGGGTTCGTGGGCATGCCGGCATGATGATATAAAGCCTACTACTAGGGTGACCACCTGTCCCGCTTTATGTTGTACTGTACAGCAAATTTACCCTTTGTCCCGCTTTTTCATTCGACCCTGCCTAATAAATACATGGATACGTCCATAGGCGTACTGTTAACTTATGTCCAATAATTATGTCCAACATTGTCAACAATCTCAAATTGGAGAGTGCACTGTTCGGTCAGGTTAAGCAGCCATGGCCAGTGTGGCCACGAAAAAGAGAAGATGCACTTTTAATAGCGAATGGACCGCAACATACTCTTGGTTAAGACATGTAGATGGCGAAGCAGAGAGAGCTTTTTGCATTTTATGCAAAAGCAGTTTTTCTGTGGGACATGGTTGAGAATACGATGTGAAGCGACATGGTGCATGTGAGTACCACAGAAAAAAAGCACATCATCAAGAAACATGCAAATCAGTGCAATCGTTTTTCAATAAACCAAATGACCCACAGGCTGACAAAGTTTCGGCAGCAGAAGTGACGGGCATTTATCATGCCGTACATCACACACATTCATATCGCTCTACCGACTGTAGTAACAAGTTAGCCCCAGTAATTTTTCCAGATTCTGAAATAGCTAAGAAAATGTTGTGTGGCCGCACCAAAGCAACATCTATTGTAACAGATGTCCTTGCTCCGGTCTCAGTGGAAAAATGTATTCAAGAACTGACATCACCTATGCTTGCGGGTGGAACGCACACACCGTTTTTTTTAGTGGCGTCAGATGCTTCTAACCACGGCAGCACCAAGCTTTTCCCCCTGGCAGTGAGATACTGGACCCCAGAGCTTGGGTTAAAGAATAGAGTTGTTGATTTTTACGAGGATAGCGCAGAGACGTCAGAATCAATTCACCGCCAGATTACTAACAAACTGAAAGAGAATGGCCTAAGACTGGAGATGATCTCTGCTTACACTGCTGATAACGCTAGTGTGAATTATGGAAAGTTCAAATCTGTTTATCAGAAGCTGAAGGCAGATAATGCTGGCATTATCAAGGCTAATTGTATGGCTCATATCGTGCATAATTGTGCGAAATATGCTGGAGACAAACTAGACATAGACATCGAATGTACAACTAACAAGATTTACAGTCACTTTTCATCATCTGCAAAGCGCACTGAAGAACTGAAATCATTGTTTGAATTTGTGGATCAAGACTTCATGCTGAGGCATGTACCTACAAGATGGCTAAGTATATGGCCTGCTGTCTCAAGGCTTCATGTCAGCTGGCCTGCAGTGAAGGCCTACTTTCTGTCATTAGGAGAGGAACACTGTCCAAAGGTGCTATGGAAGCTTTTTAAAAAGGATCAACACGGTGATGGGCTCCCTCTTCAGTTACAGGCCTATCTGTCCTTCCTCCATAATGCACTGAAGACATTCCATGATGTTATACTGCTGTTGGAGGGAGACAATGTAACTGTCTGTGAGTTATATGACATTCTCTCCACTCTTCAGAGAAAGCTCCAGCAGCGGCAGGCAGACTCCCCTTTTTGGAGTTGAAACCAGTGCACTTCTCCAAAAGTTTCCAGACTGTGAAGCAACAGCAATCAAGCAGGACTCTAATTTCTACAGTACTTCACTCAGCTACCTTGACAAATGGTATGATTTCTCAGACAGAAACTTTCACAAGCATGTGGCATTGTTAGGACTTAAGAGTGAATTCACATTCTCTCATCTCTGTGATGTGGTGGAGATCCTCCAGATGAGAGATAAACTAAACATGGATGAGAATGAAGACTGAATGAAAATGACAACTCTATGAAGAATACTGTGTGATTTTGCCACGCCAGCAGGAGGTTGTAAAGAGAACAGTTCCTGTTGTGGAGAAGTGGTCAACTTTGCTCCAAGGCACAAACACACCAAATTTGACTGTACTTGGATCCTTTCTCTTTAGCATCCCTGTGACAAATGCACATGTGGAAAGAGTGTTTTCACTGATGACTGCAGCATGGACTGAACAACGAAACCGGTACTCTGTGGATCTTATCAAGAGTGAGATTCAAGTCAAGAGCAACTTTGGATATAGCTGCACAGAGTTCTACAGCTATGCATTGAAAGAGAAAACTCTCCTGGATGCAGTACGGACAGACAAAATGTATAAATTCAAGAAGAAGAACAATTAAGGTAAAATGAACATTCGTTGTGTAAAATTTAGAATATATATTTGTGGTCCTCTTGCTACACTATGTTGGTTTTTATTTGGTTGGTTTGCTGCTACCCATGTGTTTCAGAAAAGTGCTATCCATGGTGCTGGGGAATGCTGTTGGCCTGCTACATTCTGGATTGTGTTGACACATAGGCAAAATATGTGTCTGCTTGATGGGAGAATTTTTTCTTTTTTTTATCCCATATATCCATTCTTATCAAAAAAGATTTTGGTTTACCTTATTTGCACTGAAATAGTTAAACTTTCTATAGGCAAGCCCTAAATATTTTGCACTGTATAGGCTAGGCCTTATATTTTGTTGAACTTAAATAGGCTAGGCCTAATATTTTTTGTGTGTCTTGTATTTTAAGGTGAATTTGATTCACTGCGAGCATTTTTTATTTTATTTTCGTAATGCCTGGTCCTTTGGACAGTTGACTAATTTGATAGTCCCAATAAAGACGAGATGTTGCAAAATTAGTGTTTTGTCTTTTATAGGCCTAGGCCTATGCCTTAAGCTGTAGAAACTTTGGGTGATATTTTGGGTCAGGTAGTGTCTTAATCTTTTAGTCGGTGGGTTTAAAAAATGTTTCTTGGTAAATTAGATTGACAATATATCTTAAGTCTTTAAGTTATTACGTCTGTCCCACATTGTCTCACTTTACCATGCTACTTGTCCCACATTTGTCTGACTGGAGGTGGTCACCCTACCTACTACATTTAGACATTTTTGTGTAATTATATTTATTAAACGTGTAGGATAATTCCCAAACCCTTACATATAGTATTATAAATTCAGACGTTTATGATATAAAAAAATTAACATTAGAATAACTTTTAAAATGGAGTGAACACGGAGCAGTTTTTACACTATTTGAGAAATGTAAGCATATTTACAGCCTTAAAATTATGAAAAAGTGAATTTAAGACATAAGGACAAGGGGGAACCCTGATATTGACGGAAATACATCATAGACTCTCTGCAATTGATGGAAATCCGTTGTAGCAACGGAGAACTTTAATCCCTGAGAATAATATTTCTATTCATTTTCCACTGAATTATGCGATCTGAAGAACTCAAACTCTCCTCTTCCTGATTTGTGTCAGTTATGATCTCAGCGCTCTCTCATTCGCTGTACAGCTGTCAATCATCTCACGTGGTTCAACGTGCCATAATCCTGCCCTTCTGCATGACAAAGCTAAAGACACATCTCTTCACCTGAAACAAGAAGCTAATAAATGCACGATTTTGAGTATATGTGGTTTGCGTGTGATTTTCGTGCGATTTGGGGTATTTTCATATGAATAAAGAATGTTTACAATATACAAGCAAGGTGTAGCCATTAGCTGCATATAAAATGCTAAATAAAACATATTTCAACATCTTTTTTTGACTTAAAACCATTTTAAACCGAACCCGGAATATGATACAAATACTTGATAGTGGTTTAAAGTGAGCTTTAAGTAAAAGTGTAATATTAATTATTTTAGTTTCTGGTTTTGTAGTGTAGCCTTATGGGAATTTTGGGTATCTCCTAAATCCACTATTTTCATTTTGGTTATTTTCTTTAAAATGTACATTTCATGTTGTTAAAATTTTTTAAATAATGTTTATGTGTGTTAAAAAATAAGTTAGTTAAAATTCACTTACCTAGAAGAAAGATCCAATCAGGGGTCAGGGTGAGAGGTCACGAGGAAGGAGGAAGATAACGTTGGGAGAACGACACGAGAGAGAAAAAGAGAGACACATGAGTGAGAACGGCGCTGTGACTGCCACGTTAAAAAATTGGTAAAACACCAAGTTAATGCGTGTGATGGTAAATTAAATGTAATTGTATACTGCACGAAGAGTGAGTTACAGACATTTTGACTAAGTTTACAGTGTAATAGTTAATGGTTGTGAAGGACTCGGTTAGAGTTTTCAATGAGGAGAAAGAGTGGACGGCTAGTCAGCACGATTCAGCTACAAAGACTTTGCCAGTGAGTAGCCTGCTCGGTTGCCCTTTTGTGCATCGTCTGAAAAAACACATCTCCAGAGCCATTCCCTGCTTAGCTGTCGGACGACGTCTTCAATCACCAGCATCGCCAGCACCGCGTTGCCGCGGCGTGGACGACGACAACGACCAGCATTGTGTTTAACCCTCCTGTTACCCTCAAATCTACCAACATCTTTTACCCACTGGGGTCAATTTGACCCCACCAATTTAAACCCCCACAATTTGATTTTTTCCCCAAAGGTTTAAGTCAGGTACTTTATGTTTCTTTGTTGACTACTTAAATAGCCCTTTAAATAAAACACCACCAACCCCCCACCCCCACCCCCACCCCTTATACATCCAGAATACCTATTGTACGACTATGGACAAATTAGCAAATCACTATAAAATGTCACTGATTTATCTAAAATTCAAAAATTATATATATTTTTGGTGTTTTAATAGCTATTTATTTATTATATTATACAATATATTTTATCAAGGATAGGTTTGGGGTCAATATGACACTCCCATTGATAGTCTCAGGATGCCTCACTGTTGGCACGACACAGGACTCATGGTAGCGTTCACCTTTTCTTCTCTGGACAATCGATTTTCCAGATGTTCTAATCAGATACATTAACTTTGCACCAGTCTTCTGCTGTCCAATTCTTGTACTTCCTGCAGAATTTCAGCCAATATTTGATGTTTTTATTGGAGAGAAGTGGCTTCTTTGCTGCCCCTCTTGACACCAGGTCATTGTCCAAAAGTCCTGTCCTCGCTGTGTGTGCAGATGCTCTCACACCCACCTGCTGCCAATATTGAGCAGTTCTGCACTGGTGGTGACACGATTCCCTAGCTGATTCCTCAGGAGGAGAAGTTCCTGGTACTTGCTGGACACTCTGGGACATCCTAAAGCCTTCTTCACTGCAGCCGAACCTCTATTCTTGAAGCTCTTGATGATCTGGTAAATGGAGGCCATTTTGATGCAAAGATGATTCTCCATCTTTCTTTGGAGGAAACCATTGCTAACAGAAGAACACAATGATTGGAAGCACTTCTTCCTTCCTTATAGCAATCATGTGCTGATGATATGATTAGTAAAATGATGTTAGCTGGTAATTTGGTGCCAAGGACAAAAACAGTGAAATTTGGGGTTTTGTGATAAAGTTTTTTGAAATTATGTAAAATGCCACTGATCACTCTGCACAATAATCTATAAAAATGTGAATCAACATCATAACAACTGAAGCAGCAAAAATTTTAAATTTGGCTACAGCTGTACAGCTGTACCCTGTCATTCAAGTGGGAAGTGTCCGGTCTAACAAGGTGATGTTGGTGGCGCATCCGCTGTTCAGCTCCCGCAAAAGGTCCACGTACTCGTAGGAGATGCCCTGTTGTTGTAGGGCGAGCAGTACGGCATTGATCTCTATGCTGTCGAAGGCTTTCTCGTAGTCTATGAAGGCCAGTACCAAGGGCATCTTGTACTTCCGGCAGCATTCGAGCAGTTGGTTCAGCACGTGGATGTGGTCCATTGTGCTGTAGCCAGACCGGAAGCCGGCCTGTTCGGGTGGCTGTTGTTCGTCCAACTGCCTGGCTAGTCGGTTGTACAGCACCTTGGTGAAGACCTTGTACACGGTCGGCAGGAGCCAGATTGGCCGATAATTCCTCAGCTGTTCGCGGTCACCCTTCTTGTACAACAGCACTGTCTTGGCCGTCTTCCATTGATCTGGTGTTCTTCTCTGCGCCATGTAGCGGCTGAAACGGCTGGCCAATGCTGCCCACAGCATCGGTCCACCCTCTTTGAGCAGCTCGGCCTCGATTCCGTCCAGCCCTGGCGCCGGTCTTTCTGGATGTTCTGGATCGCATGCCTGACCTCACTGGTCAACACTGACGGGATGGCTGGTATGGCGTCGTCCTGCATTTCGGGCAGGTCGACTGGTGTCTTGCTGGCGAACAGGTCCGTATAGAACCCAAAAAAACCCCCAAAAAACTTTGCTAAGAGGTAATTTTCAATTGAGAAAGAGCATAAAGAGAGAGCTCACAAAGCACAAAGAGAAGTGGTTTATAAGGCTTCTGTGGAAGCTTTCATACATTTGCTCCTCCCCTATATTATGTTTTCCCCTCCCCCACGGAACAAAATATCAAAGTTCTTGCAAGAATTATGTTTTCCCTTCCCTGGAAATATATAATTGGCACTGGAAATATCTAATTTCTTGTGAGAATTATGATTCCCCCCTCCACTATATCATGTGAACTATCAGTGGTTCTCGCAATACTTCAAGTAGGCCTATATGGTAATGTCAGGTTAGGGCCCTAAAGCAGAGGGAAGGTTTTTGAAGATCATAAAATCTCAACTTATAATGACCTCAATATCATCCAGAATAAATGTGGGATTTGTGCCTAATCACCAATGTGTGAACAAAAAAAAAAAAAGATATTTCTTATATGTTTTATACAGCAAAATGAGCCTGGGGTCAAATTGACCCCAAAGAACACCGATGCTACAAAAGTACCTACAGAACATTGAAAACCTATCATCATGTTAATTTTATGTTTACCCAGTTGTCCCCATTAAATTAGGAAAAGTCTTTAAATATGAAGCAAAAAATTTTTTTTAAAGTATGTATTTTGAGACGTTAAACACTGAATGGGGTCAAATTGACCCCAAAGGTAATAGGAGGGTTAAGGTCTCTCCGCTCCCAAGCCACGCTACAGGCCTGCAACGTGTCCTCCTCTGACTGTCTGGGTATTTATTTTATTTCATTTAGTGGCCACTTAGTCATTTGCCGGCTTAGCTTTAATTTTGGGGAATTTAGTGTTTTTGTATAATTGGTCATTTGACTGAACTGTGTTTCATTTGAATTGCACTTTTGATATTTGAACTGTATATATGTAAATACTATATTTTTTTCAGTAAATAGTTTAAACGTATTTCTGTTGAAGATTTTCATTACATTGGGTTTATGATATTGATAATTTTGATACTTAAAGCAAGATAATATTATTGAGTTTACAGTAGTCTGGTTTAAAGTGGAAGTGTTTATTAACACTGAGTAAGATAGCGTGACATTTCAATTGATGCTTATTGCACTTATAGTATTGATAGCCATTCAAAAAGGGTAGAATAATAATGTAACTTTAAAAGTTAATGCTTATTTAACCAAGCACTTGAGACAGCTGCATACAATTAGTGTTTCACTTTCATTTAACTATAAAGACACTGTATTGCCATTTTTGTGTTAAGTTAAAAGCTACCATTAAAGTAAATGCTAACAAGTAACTAATAATTAGGGAATTACAGTAGAGCATTAATTAATATTAGAGAGAGAGATCTCTCGCCACATAAGAATTCGGGGAGCGCACTCCACACTAATAGCTAGACACGCTAGGGGGCGCTACATAAAATGGGGGCTCGTCCGGGATGTTAATTAATGCAATTAACTAATTTGCAATTTGATGCTAAGAGCCGTTAGCGGTAGCAGTTAAATTTTTGTTAGTTTCTCAAAAAAATTAAGTCATAGTTTACTGAGAAGCTAAAAATCTATGTTAACTTATGTTAATATATGTTAACAATTAGCCTGGAATTTATTATTAGCTTCTTCAAGAAAAATAAGACAAATAGCTTATTTAAGCTAAAAACCTAAAAGAAAATGGAGGCTAAGTGTAGCACTGCAGAATTAGTTCAAGAGCTCAAAGACTGGTGCAGAAGAGAAGAGTTGGATGATGCCCATTCCCTCATGGTACTGATTCCAGAAGACGTTGCGAATGCCCAGATTGAAGAAGCCCTAGGAACTATCAAAGCCTTAGGCCGAGTGCGAGTGAGAGGACGGACAGTTAGTCTGAAGCTGGATAGTCACAGAGTGCTATGCGAGTGTAAAGAGATGGTGGACCCCACCAAAGTCCCTCCTGAACTGTTGCCAGAGGGCAAGACGAAAAAATGGATGATTGTTGTTGCTTCGGAAAGTCCTGCTCCTCCGAGCTCGTTAAAGAGTTTGTTGGGAGAACCGCCAGAGGGTGGCTCAGCAGAGTCTATTATTCGTGCGGTAGGTGATTTGTTGGATAAGATGGGGAAACCATCAGGTGAGAACAGCAGTTACCGTCGTCTGAGAGTGTTCTCCGGTACTTTGCCAACTCCAGTTGGAGAAGAGTCTCTTGAGCATTGGTTAGAACATGCACGTCTGATGGTCGAGGAGAGCGAGTGTTCCACTAAGGAGAAACAACGACATATCATGGAAAGTCTGAAAGGTCCTGCGTTAGCTGTTGTAAAGGCTGTGCGGACTACTGATCCAGAGGTTAGTCCTGCTCTGTGCTTAGAAGCCATTGAGAGTGCTTTTGGGTCTGCTGAGACAGGTGAAGACCTGTATTTTGCCTTTAGGTTGCTACAGCAGCAGCCAAAGGAAAAGTTGTCTGACTTTCTGAGGCGCGTAGAGTTGTCATTGACCAAGGTAGTTCGTCGCGGAGGTCTCCCTACAGGCCGCTCTGACCGTGCTCGAGTGGAGCAGCTGCTGAGAGGTGCTGTCCACTCCGATATGATGCTTGTCCAGCTCAAACTCAGGGAAAGGAAGGAAAACCCTCCATCATTCTTGGAACTGCTGAGTGAGATCAGAAGTGAAGAAGAGTACGAGTCATCAAGGAGAAGCTGAACACCTCTGTCCAGAGAGTTCACACAAACCCTGCTACAGACCGTAGACAGGATGATGTTGAGCGTTTGAGAACAGAAATTCAAGAACTCAAGTCAATGTTCACTGCCCTAAGTACTTCGCCTAGCCAGGTGGTAGGAGATAGCAAAAGCCCTGTGTCAATGACAAAGATGCCCACCCCAGAGACAGGTGGTGATAGTGAAGTAGCTGTTTTAAGAAAACAAGTGAAAAACCTGCAAAAGCAAATGGCAGGCCATAAGCTTAAAGTCTCTGAATCCCCTACTTCAGTTCTTCGAGTAGAGCCATCAAGACAAGGCCATAGTGATAATAGAAAGCAACCACCAAACAACTCAGATGGGCACTTTTGTTATCGCTAGTAGGTGGTCACCCTACCTACTACATTTAGACATTTTTGTGTAATTATATTTATTAAACGTGTAGAATAATTCCCAAACCCTTACATATAGTATTATAAATTCAGACGTTTATGATATAAAAAAATTAACATTAGAATAACTTTTAAAATGGAGTGAACACGGAGCAGTTTTTACACTATTTGAGAAATGTAAGCATATTTACAGCCTTAAAATTATGAAAAAGTGAATTTAAGACATAAGGACAAGGGGGAACCCTGATATTGACGGAAATACATCATAGACTCTCTGCAATTGATGGAAATCCGTTGTAGCAACGGAGAACTTTAATCCCTGAGAATAATATTTCTATTCATTTTCCACTGAATTATGCGATCTGAAGAACTCAAACTCTCCTCTTCCTGATTTGTGTCAGTTATGATCTCAGCGCTCTCTCATTCGCTGTACAGCTGTCAATCATCTCACGTGGTTCAACGTGCCATAATCCTGCCCTTCTGCATGACAAAGCTAAAGACACATCTCTTCACCTGAAACAAGAAGCTAATAAATGCACGATTTTGAGTATATGTGGTTTGCGTGTGATTTTCGTGCGATTTGGGGTATTTTCATATGAATAAAGAATGTTTACAATATACAAGCAAGGTGTAGCCATTAGCTGCATATAAAATGCTAAATAAAACATATTTCAACATCTTTTTTTGACTTAAAACCATTTTAAACCGAACCCGGAATATGATACAAATACTTGATAGTGGTTTAAAGTGAGCTTTAAGTAAAAGTGTAATATTAATTATTTTAGTTTCTGGTTTTGTAGTGTAGCCTTATGGGAATTTTGGGTATCTCCTAAATCCACTATTTTCATTTTGGTTATTTTCTTTAAAATGTACATTTCATGTTGTTAAAATTTTTTAAATAATGTTTATGTGTGTTAAAAAATAAGTTAGTTAAAATTCACTTACCTAGAAGAAAGATCCAATCAGGGGTCAGGGTGAGAGGTCACGAGGAAGGAGGAAGATAACGTTGGGAGAACGACACGAGAGAGAAAAAGAGAGACACATGAGTGAGAACGGCGCTGTGACTGCCACGTTAAAAAATTGGTAAAACACCAAGTTAATGCGTGTGATGGTAAATTAAATGTAATTGTATACTGCACAAAGAGTGAGTTACAGACATTTTGACTAAGTTTACAGTGTAATAGTTAATGGTTGTGAAGGACTCGGTTAGAGTTTTCAATGAGGAGAAAGAGTGGACGGCTAGTCAGCACGATTCAGCTACAAAGACTTTGCCAGTGAGTAGCCTGCTCGGTTGCCCTTTTGTGCATCGTCTGAAAGAACACATCTCCAGAGCCATTCCCTGCTTAGCTGTCGGACGACGTCTTCAATCACCAGCATCGCCAGCACCGCGTTGCCGCGGCGTGGATGACGACAACGACCAGCATTGTGTTTAAGGTCTCTCCGCTCCCAAGCCACACTACAGGCCTGCAACGTGTCCTCCTCTGACTGTCTGGGTATTTATTTTATTTCATTTAGTGGCCACTTAGTCATTTGCCGGCTTAGCTTTAATTTTGGGGAATTTAGTGTTTTTGTATAATTGGTCATTTGACTGAACTGTGTTTCATTTGAATTGCACTTTTGATATTTGAACTGTATATATGTAAATACTATATTTTTTTCAGTAAATAGTTTAAACGTATTTCTGTTGAAGATTTTCATTACATTGGGTTTATGATATTGATAATTTTGATACTTAAAGCAAGATAATATTATTGAGTTTACAGTAGTCTGGTTTAAAGTGGAAGTGTTTATTAACACTGAGTAAGATAGCGTGACATTTCAATTGATGCTTATTGCACTTATAGTATTGATAGCCATTCAAAAAGGGTAGAATAATAATGTAACTTTAAAAGTTAATGCTTATTTAACCAAGCACTTGAGACAGCTGCATACAATTAGTGTTTCACTTTCATTTAACTATAAAGACACTGTATTGCCATTTTTGTGTTAAGTTAAAAGCTACCATTAAAGTAAATGCTAACAAGTAACTAATAATTAGGGAATTACAGTAGAGCATTAATTAATATTAGAGAGAGAGATCTCTCGCCACATAAGAATTCGGGGAGCGCACTCCACACTAATAGCTAGACACGCTAGGGGGCGCTACATAAAATGGGGGCTCGTCCGGGATGTTAATTAATGCAATTAACTAATTTGCAATTTGATGCTAAGAGCCGTTAGCGGTAGCAGTTAAATTTTTGTTAGTTTCTCAAATAAATTAAGTCATAGTTTACTGAGAAGCTAAAAATCTATGTTAACTTATGTTAATATATGTTAACAATTAGCCTGGAATTTATTATTAGCTTCTTCAAGAAAAATAAGACAAATAGCTTATTTAAGCTAAAAACCTAAAAGAAAATGGAGGCTAAGTGTAGCACTGCAGAATTAGTTAAAGAGCTCAAAGACTGGTGCAGAAGAGAAGAGTTGGATGATGCCCATTCCCTCATGGTACTGATTCCAGAAGACGTTGCGAATGCCCAGATTGAAGAAGCCCTAGGAACTATCAAAGCCTTAGGCCGAGTGCGAGTGAGAGGACGGACAGTTAGTCTGAAGCTGGATAGTCACAGAGTGCTATGCGAGTGTAAAGAGACGGTGGACCCCACCAAAGTCCCTCCTGAACTGTTGCCAGAGGGCAAGACGAAAAAATGGATGATTGTTGTTGCTTCGGAAAGTCCTGCTCCTCCGAGCCCGTTAAAGAGTTTGTTGGGAGAACCGCCAGAGGGTGGCTCAGCAGAGTCTATTATTCGTGCGGTAGGTGATTTGTTGGATAAGATGGGGAAACCATCAGGTGAGAACAGCAGTTACCGTCGTCTGAGAGTGTTCTCCGGTACTTTGCCAACTCCAGTTGGAGAAGAGTCTCTTGAGCATTGGTTAGAACATGCACGTCTGATGGTCGAGGAGAGCGAGTGTTCCACTAAGGAGAAACGACGACATATCATGGAAAGTCTGAAAGGTCCTGCGTTAGCTGTTGTAAAGGCTGTGCGGACTACTGATCCAGAGGTTAGTCCTGCTCTGTGCTTAGAGCCATTGAGAGTGCTTTTGGGTCTGCTGAGACAGGTGAAGACCTGTATTTTGCCTTTAGGTTGCTACAGCAGCAGCCAAAGGAAAAGTTGTCTGACTTTCTGAGGCGCGTAGAGTTGCCATTGACCAAGGTAGTTCGTCGCGGAGGTCTCCCTACAGGCCGTTGGCTCTGACCGTGCTCGAGTGGAGCAGCTGCTGAGAGGTGCTGTCCACTCCGATATGATGCTTGTCCAGCTCAAACTCAGGGAAAGGAAGGAAAACCCTCCATCATTCTTGGAACTGCTGAGTGAGATCAGAAGTGAAGAAGAGTACGAGTCATCAAGGAGAAGCTGAACACCTCTGTCCAGAGAGTTCACACAAACCCTGCTACAGACCGTAGACAGGATGATGTTGAGCGTTTGAGAACAGAAATTCAAGAACTCAAGTCAATGTTCACTGCCCTGAGTACTTCGCCTAGCCAGGTGGTAGCAGATAGCAAAAGCCCTGTGTCAATGACAAAGATGCCCACCCCAGAGACAGGTGGTGATAGTGAAGTAGCTGTTTTAAGAAAACAAGTGAAAAACCTGCAAAAGCAAATGGCAGGCCATAAGCTTAAAGTCTCTGAATCCCCTACTTCAGTTCTTCGAGTAGAGCCATCAAGACAAGGCCATAGTGATAATAGAAAGCAACCACCAAACAACTCAGATGGGCACTTTTGTTATCGCTGTGGTGAAAACGGCCATTACTCTGCCAAATGCCAGAATGCAGAGAATCAGGCCAAAGTGATTCAAAAGCTAATAAAAGCTCTAAAGAAAGCTAAACAAGGTGATCCATCTTCTCAAGCATCAGGTAGTCGTCACACAGTGTGCTCAGCTAAGAAAAGTGAAGTAACCACACGTGAACGAGGCATTCCTCAAGGACTGATCGGCCCTTGTTCAATCATTCCAGTGAAGATAAATGGCCAGCTCTGCGATGCACTTATTGATAGCGGCTCTCAAATCACGATTATCTTCGAGACCTGGTACAAGCACCACTTACCTGATGTCCCAATACAGCCAGTGTCAGGGTTGGCGATATGGGGTTTAAGCGACGCCAGTTACCCCTACCTGGGATATGTCGTAGTGGATATGGAATTTCCAGAGAAGGTCACAGGTGCCAAGGAGACACTTTCCGTCCTTGCTCTGATTTGCCCAAGTCCACAAAGTCCTGAAAAGACCCCTGTGATCCTAGGCACCAATGCAAACCTGTTCCAGAGACTGTCCATGCTCTGCCGAGAGACCACAGGAGTGGACATTGCCCAGACCCTTGGCATAAAGGCAAAGAACTCCATTGTTCACACAGACCAACCAACCATTGAGGGTGAAGAGGATGAAATAGCATGTGTGAAGTGGATGGGTCCAGGCTCACTAACCTTATCTCCTGGTGGTGAATGCTGTGCCATCTGTGAAGTGGAGTTGAAGAGGCCTCTGTGTAACGACCTGTTGATTGTTGAGGAATCACCCACCACTCCATTACCATCCGGAGTACTGCTGCAGCCTATGGTTGTGCATGGTACTGCAGTGGATGATCAACTCACTGTCCTTATCCAGAATGAGTCCATGAAGGACACAGTCATTCCAGTTGGAACTGTCTTAGGTCAGCTGTGTCACGCTGATCCAGTCGTTCCATCTCTGAAAGTTGAAACTGAGGCAGTGACTGTACCAACAGAGTTAGACCCTCAACTGATCCAGTTTGGCAAATCGCCCATACCACCACAATGGAAAGCGTGACTCCGTCAAAAGTTATGTGAGCGAGCAAGCGTATTCTCATTGCATGAGTGGGATGTCGGCCTGGCAAAGGATGTGGAACACCATATTAGGATGACTGACACAAAGCCATTCAGAGAACGTTCAAGACGTTTAGCTCCAGCAGATATTGATGATGTTCGTCAGCATTTGCAAGAGTTGTTAAAGGCTGGTATAATTAAGGAGTCACGTAGCCAGTATGCATCACCAATTGTGATAGCCCGAAAGAAGACTGGGCATATCAGAATGTGCATTGACTATAGGACCCTTAATAGTCGTACAATTCCAGACCAGTACACGACTCCTCGCATAGACGATGCGTTAGATTGTTTAACTGGGAGCAAATGGTTTTCTGTCCTTGATTTTATGTAGTGGCTACTACCAGATCGCCATGGCAGAGGAGGACAAAGAAAAAACTGCCTTCATTTGTCCCCTGGGATTTTTCCAATTTGAAAGGATGCCCCAAGGCATAACAGGAGCGCCTGCCACGTTCCAAAGACTTATGGAGAAAGCTGTCGGCGATATGAATCTCCTTCAGGTGTTAGTTTATTTGGATGATCTCATAGTCTTTGGACGTTCATTTGAAGAACACGAAGAACGCCTCCTGCGAGTGTTAGATAGGCTGGAAGAGGTAGGGCTAAAACTCTCCCTTGACAAGTGCCAATTTTGTCAACCCAGGGTTAAGTATGTGGGTCACATAGTGTCCACGGATGGTGTTGCTACTGACCCTGAAAAGCTAGAGGCAGTCGCTAGGTGGCCTAAGCCCACAGACCTTAAGTCACTGCGGTCTTTTTTTAGGTTTCTGTGGGTATTATCGATGCTTTATAGCAAACTACTCTGCAATCGTTAGGCCCCTCACGGAACTGACAAAGGGCTATGCACCCACCCAGCGTGGAAGGAAGCAAGCCCCAGACAAGACCAAGACGTATTTTAAAGACACAGAACCATTCAGTGACCGGTGGGATCAGTCTTGCACGGATGCATTCAACCGTATCATTCAGTGTCTGCTCAAGGCACCTGTACTGGCTTTTGCTGATGCTAATAAGCCATTTGTCCTACACACAGATGCAAGTTTCAAAGGGCTCGGTGCCGTACTCTATCAGGAACATCCAGAAGGGTTAAGACCGGTGGCATTCGCCAGCAGAAAGTTGAGCTCTCCTGAACAGCGATACCCTGTACACCAGCTAGAGTTCCTTGCGTTGAAATGGGCTGTCGTTGATAAATTCCACGACTACCTCTATGGAGCCAAGTTCACTGTATGCACCGACAATAACCCTTTGACTTATGTACTTACCACGGCCAAACTCAATGCGACAGGTCATCGTTGGCTCGCAGCCCTGGCCACCTATGACTTTGACGTAAAGTATAGGCCTGGCAAGGCAAACATTGACGCTGACTTGCTGTCTCGCAACTTACCTGAAGACGGGGAGGGGAATGGCATGTCTCAGAACATAGTGAAGTCCATATGTCGGCGGGTGGAAGTGAATGTATCCCCAAATTCGTCCCCCAGATATGTGGAACAATTAGGAGCTTCGCCAGCCTGTATTCCGGAAGTGTATGCCTTACCATCTCAGTTACACCTCAGCTCACTGGAGCAACTATCAAAAATGGACTTGATGACTGCCCAGAAGAGGGATGCTGTGATCAGGTGTGTGATTGAGGCATTGAAACAGGGAGTCAAAGAATTAGACCCAGAGATGCTACTGATGAAGAGGGAAGTTGGCAGACTTGTGATGAGAGATGGACTTCTGTACAGAGCAAGCAAGAAAGCTGCAGAGGAGGCACTACAGCTTGTGCTGCCTGCTGAGTTCAGAGAAGTGGTGTTGCACTCTCTTCATGATGACATGGGCCACTTGGGTGTGGAGAGGGTAACTCAACTCCTAAGAGCAAGATTCTACTGGCCCAAAATGTCTCATGATACAGAGGAATATGTGTGGAATTGTGGACTGTGCATCACTCGTAAAACACCTGCCAAGAAAGCCGCTTCCCTACACCAAATCACCAGCCGTGGTCCTATGGACCTTGTGTGTAGGGCTGGGACGGTATGGATTTTTTCTTACCGCGGTTGAAAAGCAAGAAATTCCTGCGGTATAGCGGTAAACCGCTTTAAATCAAAAGTGTACAAAAGTGTTGTTCTAAAATAAACATTCACGAGTGTACCTTATTACTTCTTCTCACTGCTGATTCCTGATGGTTTAGTCAGTCAGTAGTCAATACGAATGGAATGTTTAGAGTGCAGTGTGGAGAAAAAATCTCTGGTAACCGAGGCACTCCTTAGTTAAAATGTCTTTATTAAAGAAATGACATGTCCTAAACGGACAACTTTAAAATGCCCACGCGTAGCGGCATGGGGCCTTCTTCAGGCATGCCCTGAAGAAGGCCCCATGCCGCTACGCGTGGGCATTTTAAAGTTGTCCGTTTAGGACATGTCATTTCTTTAATAAAGACATTTTAACTAAGGAGTGCCTCGGTTACCAGAGATTTTTTCTCCACACTGCACTCTAGATGTTCTACCTTGGACCGAAGAGCACCCAAATCAAACTCAAAAGGAATTGAGCACGCCATCCATCCTGAATCAAAACGAATGGAATGTTATTATGTGTCATGGAACATTGCGCTCCCCAACTCGCGAAAGGTCGGGTGTGCTCCATCTTTTGATGGATTCAAGGTTTTCTAAACAAAACTTATCATGTAAGACACAATGTCATTAGACACAATCCATGTCATTAGACACAATCCATGTCATTAGAATCAGTGAATCAATGTAATTAGACACGACGTGCACACATGTGTGCAGGCCAATGGGTTTTTTTTTTTTTTTTTTTGCGGTGATGACGGTGACGAGCTCAGACCCGCGGTAGGCGTCATGTGACCGCGGTATTGCGGTAACTGTCCCAGCCCTACTTGTGTGTATTGACTTTTTGTCAATGGAACCCGATTCCAGAGGCATTAGTAACGTCCTGGTGGTGACCGATCACTATACCAGATATGCACAAGCCTTTCCTGCAAAGAATCAGAAAGCTCTGACAGTAGCTAAGATCCTAGTCGAAAAGTATTTCGTTCACTATGGCTTACCTGTTAGGATTCATTCTGATCAGGGAAGAGATTTTGAGTTGAGACTGATAAGAGAACTGCTGATAACCTTGGGCATACGGAAATCACGAACGACCCCGTATCACCCTCAGGGGGATCCCCAGCCGGAGCGGTTCAACCGTACACTGCTCTCTATGCTGGCTACATTAGGCCAAGAGAAGAAGAGATCCTGGAGTCAGCATGTAGCCTCATTAGTGCATGCGTACAACAGCACAAAAAGTGATGTGACGGGATACTCTCCTTACTACTTAATGTTCGGTAGGGAAGCTAGACTGCCTGTAGACCTGTGCTTTGAAACATCAAAAGATGGAACTGAGGAGAGGAACCATTTCCAGTACGTCGAAAGCCTAAAACGTGACCTGCAAAGAGCCTATCAACTGGCTAGTCATGCTGCTGACAAGACTCACTTGAGGAACAAGAGAGCCTATGATCAAAAGGTCCGTTTTCAGAACATACAGGAAGGAGACAGAGTTCTTCTAAAGAATCTAGGACTCAAAGGGAAACACAAGCTGGAAAGCCGATGGAGTTCCATACCCCATGTAGTGGTAGGAAAGATGCCGCACATTTCATCACCCATCACCTGGAAGGTACCCCCATCATTCATGAGATCCACACAACTAAAGAATCCAGATGAAGCTGGGAAAATTGAAACTCCTTGATCATTGATCAAGTAAACACTTGACTGAGATACCTACAGAAAAATCAAGGGAACAGAACAATATCAGAATAGGCCCACAACACAATAAGCATAATGAATTTAATCCATACTTTTAACCAACAAGAGTTGGTTAGTTTTCCAGTCCTACATGATTACTGGATTTTGATTTTTAAACTCAGGCTATATATTATTCTCAGCATTTAGCCAATAAAACATTTTAAACCTGTACATAAAAATAGTCATTTATATTTCACTATTTATTTTACACTTAAAATATTCGAAAATTATTACTTTTTCTATGAGGACTGGACAAACTTACTGGACAAACGGGGGGGACAAACTGCCCCTTCTGAGTGTATAGGTTGTTGTTCCCAATGCCAAAGACATCTTTAACTTGCAGCAGGACCGTGACAAGAAACCGCGGCAATTTAAGCAAAAATAGCCGCCTTGCATCACATTACATCCATTTGGCGTGCGATAGCGCCAGTACGCCGCTTAGAGGTCGTTTTACGTCAATACTTTGGTAAAGCATTTGACTGAAATAATAGCTATACCGTTGTTTATTATGACCATACAGCCCTTGGACTGCATTATTTCTTAAATGATTATATAAATGACATTTTGATCATTTGACCACAAATGACCTAGACATTTACAATACGTTGGCATATGTTTGTAAATGTATATTCGCTTATTTATCCGATTTAAAGAACTTTTAAAATTTATTTGTACATGTCATTTTACATTACTATATTCTGCAACAGTAACCATACACACTGTAGCCTATATGCCTACCATCTAGTGCAAATGTTTCGTATTCTTAAAGCTTCTACGTAGGAGTCTTCTATGGATCTGAGAGCAACTCTGAGTGAGGAAAAGTCAAAAACTTAAAAAATATGTGATTTTTGTATAACTTTATGTCTGATAACTTTCAATATAGTCAACATGGACCAGAAAAGCACGGACACAATTGGAACAAATCACATGCTGTTATTAAAACTATACTGACAGTCAAAAAAGCGTCTTGAAAAAGTTTTGCTTATAAATGTATGCCTATATATATCTTATATCGTTGAATTCTTTATTGGATTAATAGCTATATTCTAATGTTCCAAATATAATTGCGTTCTAATAATTCAGCTATAAACAATCAATATTTGACTAAACCTTGTCTATTAATACCTGTTTGCGTGAACTTTAACTTTGAAATTTTTTAACTGGTGCCCTGCCTCTTACTTCTTAACCCTCTTGCTTTATGCCGTTCTATGGTACCGTGCTGGGAAAACAGAAAATAACATTGTGCTTTGCGAGTTACCCATCGCGTGTTGGTAAATGGGGTGTACCACAGTTTGCTTTGCCGATTACTAGACGTAGTTGGCAAACGGTTTGCCAGAATATACCCTGACCCATCAAGTTCGCTGAAATCCATCCGCGATCACTTTTAGTCAGCTTTGACGAAACTCCTCTCAGCTAGCGCGTCTTTTCAAAAGGCTTGTTTGAGATGAGCAAAATCTGCGCAGAACCGATCACCGGTGATCAGCGCGAGATGCATGCCGGTTAGAAATGTGTCCGAGAGCGGTCCGCCTTGGACCGCTAAGCCTAATCTTGTCAGGCGTCTATTTCAGCGGAGAAAAGTTACGTGAGGATGTGGAGTGTGTCAAAATAAAGGTACCGTATATCGATATTTTATGTGTGGTATCGTATCGTTAGACGTTTGATCGATGCATCGATCCATATCGATGGTAACACGGTAGAATGTTGACTCTGTGACTTACTATTTTAAAAAATGTTGTACATGTGGTGTCTCAGAGGTGTTAGATGGTTAAAGACATTTTGTACTCAATAGGGGTTATGCGGAACGCCCAACGTTCGAACCGGAAAACAGGTATAAGCATTTCCGGTTTGCACTACCGTACGCATCTGCAGCGGTAGGTGATCTCTGAGGTGTTTTAATTAAAATGTCACGAATGCTTAAGTATCAGAAAAAAAAAATTTATAAAAAAAAAAATGCAGTCTTCATTTGATTGTTTTAATCGTCTGCAAGCAAATATAAAAGGTTAAACTACTGATAGCATACAAGTCTAAACTAACTTACTGCCATTAGCAAAAGCTACATATACTAACTTACATACCTTCATAATCATGAATAAATGAGGAGGCGTAAAACTTCCTAAAAATCCTTTATCTAAGTCCATTTGGCAATACGATGTACATCTGAAATGGATAAAATGGGTAGCTCCTGTAAACACCAGCTATAAAAGGTCGCCATTCCTACGCTGTTTACCTCAGTAGCTGACGACCAGAAGTAGTTATATCTGTTTTGTAGAACCCGGAAGTATGTTGCGCATAACCCCTAATAGAGTTAAAACTTAAACTCTGAGTTGACTTACCCTGAGATGGGAAACTCTGAGTTTTCGTTTACAGAATAGCTGAAATGAGTTAGTTCAATCAACTGAGTTGACTGACTCTGAGTTAAGCGCGTACACCACAACTATAAAAAGACATTATCAATGGAGTGCAGATATTATGAGTCACCATGGCAACAGCGCCAGACAAAAAGAGGTCTGCATATTTCTCACCAGCAGAACTGGATGAGCTTCTGCACGCATATGGAGAGTATGAACACATATTATTATTAGTATTTTTTAAATATCGGCTGTAGCAGCGAAGGACAGAGTTAGCTAGGGAGAAAATAGTTGCTCGAGTCAATGCGTTAGTTTACATTTTAATTACTGTTATACAGTGTTGGGTGTAATTAATTACCAAGTAATCTAAATACTGTTATTTAATTAAAGGGATTACTCTTAATTCTTCTGTAATTATGACCGCCGCTAGCATAGCTAGCGAAAGCAGTCATATAGGGATTGTCAAAGTTTTTTTTTTTTTTTTTTGTCATCTACTGAATTTTTCGTCAACGATACCAGGGACACCGAAACACCGGGGAACATGAAATTTGGTGGGCATGTAGCCCCACTAGACTTTTACGGAAAAATTTCGTTTGGTCCCCGGGGGCCACTCCCCCCCCCCCCGCGCTGGGCCCCCCCAAACCCAAAAAATGCAGTTTTTCCTAAATAACTACCTGAACCGTGGCACCGAGGATGAAGAAATTTTTATGGTATGTTGGTCTTAAGGGCCCACATCAACCTAGCCCATAATCACTCATTTGTGATTTGCGCCCCTTCCCATAAAAAATGAAAATGCAATATTATTCTGCTTTAATCGCCCCTATCTTCAGTTGAGATGTTCAGAACTGCACCATATTTCATGTGTATGATTAACTTGACATCCTCTGGGGGTATGCTAAGTTTCGTAGAATTTCATCCATGGGGGGGTATAAAATAAGTTCATTTATGTGCACATTTAGTGACTGTACACTCATCTGCCTGTAGATGGTGGTGTTGAGCGAAGGGTTGCTGGTTTAGGATGATACTGTCACACACACACATGCAGGAATACAAACAAACGCAAGCATGCACACACACTGACATCCACACGCACAGACACACACCCATACACACACATACAAATCCACATGCACAGACACACACACAAACACACACGCGCACACACATGTACGCACACATACATACACGCACAGACACACACACACACACAGACACACACACACATACACAAACACACACACAGACACAGACATGCACATACTACTGCTTTTTTTAGGTATATACATAAACACGCAATACAGCCAAATTGCTCCACGTCATTTATTTTTGTGGAAAGCCAGTGCAGGCCTGAGCGGCGGTCATATTTTGTACCGCCATGCGGTACATCTAGTTTGAAAGCATTAAAAGTGCAGTTTCTTGTCTCTCCTTGTATTGTTCAAGTGGTTGAGGTTGATATGGGATTTAGTAATTAGTATTAAGTAGACCAATACTTTCTAAAGATAGTCATTATTACATTAATCTAATTACACTGTTGAAGATGTCATTTGTAGTTAGTAATACAAGTAACTTACCCAACTGTTATAATATCAGAGGTGAAACTGGAAGAACGTATGTTATTCAACCTACTTTTAATTTTCATGTAGGTGCAATCCTGCAGGCATTAAAAGAACATGGCAGCAGCTGAAAATTAAATATAAAAACATAATTCAATCAGGTAAGGCTTGAGCATATCATGGGTGTAGGCTACCTGACTTTACAAACATTTGACATATTAAATAACTAAATAGCATCCAGTGTCTAGCAGTGCAGCAGCATTTTTGGCTGAGGGAATTCCTGGAGGGACTTCAGAGCCAGTCACTCCTGAAGATCCAAGGGCCTTCATAAAATGTAAGAGGTTTACATATGTGTTATTTTTTTATATAGGCTATTTTTGATATTTCCATTTATTTTACTTTGGGTTGGGTTTTTTGTTGGTCCCAACAGATTCTGATGGTAATATCTGTCTTTTGGAGCCTCCTGTCCCAACAGAACCCCAGTCAGTTGTAAGTAGCCTACTCAGTACACCAGAAATTATGACAACTAGTGTTATAAAGTGTACTCAACCAAATGCTCATCTTCACAGGACGATGGGGATAAAGAGTTTCTGCTGCCACAGAGAGGCCTACAGTGGTAATGTTATTATTATGTGTCTACACATCAAACAATCTACACATTCATATTTTTTCACATTTTTATGTGGAGTAGCCTATAGAATCTAAGTTTATATCTAAGTATAAACGGGTATTCTTATGCACTCCAATCGAAGGCAAAACAAACTGATAAATACACAACAAACGAAAGCAAATCAAAACTGGTAAATACAAAAAAAAAAACGAAGGCAAAAAAAACTGATAAATACACAACAAACGAAAGCAAAACAAAACTGGTAAATACAAAAAAAACCGAAGGCAAAAAAACCTGATAAATACACAACAAACGAAAGCAAAACAAAACTGGTAAATACAAAAAAAAACCGAAGGCAAAAAAACCCCTGATAAATACACAACAAACGAAAGCAAAACAAAACTGGTAAATACAAAACAAAGGTAATAAATGCAAGACAAATGAAAAACAAAACCAAATTAAAACAAAACAGCAGTGTTGGAGCTGCACGCCATGCTGTAGATAGACCATGCTACAAGCCATGCAAAGCCGGTGTGACAGATCAACTGGGGATGCGCGCGTGCACGTAGATAGTTTTACCTGGATTTCCAGCAGATGTTAAACAGCGACAGATTCATGCCCTATTCACGGATCACTGATTAAAAACGAATATTTCACCAGTTGTATACACTGGTATGCAAATAAAGCTTTTTTTGTATTTGCAGTGTAGGATATATTCCTGCGTATTTGACGCAATTTCAAAGAAGTTTAACATACTTAAGTGTAAAGCTCAGAAACCACGCCTATGTTAACATGGGGCATTCGGTTTCATTGGATGAACAGAATTGTCAGCACACTTCAGAAGACGTGTAAGAATCTTCTCAACATTAGTGTATCATATTTTCTTTAGTGAAAAGAAACAAAATTGCAAAGTCATTTACATTTTTTCAACGAGTTGCATTTATTGATCTGCATACAGTGAGGAAAATAAGTATTTGAACACCCTGCTATTTTGCAAGTTCTCCCACTTGGAAATCATGGAGGGGTCTGAAATTGTCATCGTAGGTGCATGTCCACTGTGAGAGACATAATCTAAATAAAAAAATCCAGAAATCACAATGTATGATTTTTTAACTATTTATTTGTATGATACAGCTGCAAATAAGTATTTGAACACCTGAGAAAATCAATGTTAATATTTGGTACAGTAGCCTTTGTTTGCAATTACAGAGGTCAAACGTTTCCTGTAGTTTTTCACCAGGTTTGCACACACTGCAGGAGGGATTTTGGCCCACTCCTCCACACAGATCTTCTCTAGATCAGTCAGGTTTCTGGGCTGTCGCTGAGAAGCACGGAGTTTGAGCTCCCTCCAAAGATTCTCTATTGGGTTTAGGTCTGGAGACTGGCTAGGCCACGCCAGAACCTTGATATGCTTCTTACAGAGCCACTCCTTGGTTATCCTGGCTGTGTGCTTCGGGTCATTGTCATGTTGGAAGACCCAGCCTCGACCCATCTTCAATGCTCTAACTGAGGGAAGGAGGTTGTTCCCCAAAATCTCGCAATACATGGCCCCGGTCATCCTCTCCTTAATACAATGCAGTCGCCCTGTCCCATGTGCAGAAAAACACCCCCAAAGCATGATGCTACCACCCCCATGCTTCACAGTAGGGATGGTGTTCTTGGGATGGTACTCATCATTCTTCTTCCTCCAAACACGTTTAGTGGAATTATGACCAGAAAGTTCTATTTTGGTCTCATCTGACCACATGACTTTCTCCCATGACTCCTCTGGATCATCCAAATGGTCATTGGCAAACTTAAGACAGGCCTTGACATGTGCTGGTTTAACCCTCTGGGGTCTGGGGTGTTTTTGGGGTCCTTGAGATGTTCTGACATGCCCTGACATTTGTGCTTTTTTCAGTTGCTTATAAACATATTAATGGCAAAGGTGTAAATTCACTCTATATAGCACAAACAGGACTTCCATAATATGTGAGCCACATGTATGTACATGTTTTCATTTTTGAGAGAATAATGTTTATGCAAGGTTATCGAAAAAACAAAAAATTAAAGTTTCTGAAATAAGGCCACAAAACACATACTAAATATGTGGCAATAAGACTTTTGACTAATGGATGTCATCGCCTTTTTTCTTCAAAATGATGTGAAAATCATCCTGCCTAATCATTCACATAAAACGATACATTGATTTTAGTTTTGTGAAACACTTTTAGTTTGGAAAGCCAATATGCGGATGGGACGTAAACGCTCCAACAGCATCATGCATATTTAGTAGTTCACACCTGGTGAGACAATGTCCCTGCATACTTAATGAGCCATTCATTCAGGTGTGTCACCTATAGCTAACTTAAATATACAAGCTTCATAAAAATTATCATTCTAGAAGAAAATTTCAGATGGCATTTAGAGGCTTTTGCATCTGAACTCTTCATATATACACACACATATATATATATATATGCATGCACATACATACTTTATAATCTTTTCAAAACTAGTCAACGTCTTTCAAAACTAAAGTATACATTTTATCATACGTATTTCAAAGTAAAGCATTCATTAGTTAGTTGATGACTTTATTTTTGACAAAACACATACAGTATATATTCCTCATCTCAGTATAGCAATAGAGTTTGCTAAAAGCTGTTCATTCAATACAGCAGTATTTGAAAATCGATCATATTTTGTAAATTACATTTATATTTGCATTTATGTCAAAACCTAGACACTTTTAAACATCAAAAGGACATTTATTAATATGTATTCATGTCAAAATGACAAATAAACAGATTTTCCTATTCAATTTTGCATGGAAACGCTTCCAAGACGCTTGTGTGTCGCGTGAAAAATAGGCGTTGGTTCTATTTCTAGAATGCACGCGTTTTCCACGCGGCTCGTGCCGCGCCTGAGACGCGCGTCTCACACAGGCAGTGTACAAACTCTAAACTGTTAACATGGGAGCCGAAATAAAAACGGACACGCCACGCAGCTGAGACGCTTACGCCACGCATCCAGTGTTTCACCGGCCTTATCCAGCGGATGTGGGCGTTTCACAGGTTTGTATGGATCGCCTCACATTTGCGTTTGAATAGCGCGGTCTCCGTAGGCGGAGTCACATTAAAACTTAATTAGCTGAGATGAGAACGACTGACATCTCTCTCTTTACATACATATTATATAAACTGTGAATATTTGTTTTTTATAAAAATTACTTCATTTAAAAGAAGAGAATTCAAGCTTCATGCCTGTGTGTCTGTATGCCTGTTTGACTGAGTATTCGCTGAGTTACAGTTCATTTTCGGACGCGTTTCAGAATTGACTTCACTGACGGAGAGTAGGCAGAACTCGCATCATGTTTATTTTTCTTTATTTGGCGAAAAGCACAACACTTTGTTTTTATTATGAGCATACACAAAAAAAATACACACTAAACAGGATCGATTGATGTATAACACAAGCATATAAGATAAAAATTAATATTTTTTATTTTTAATTTTTTTGCACTCATACGGAAAAAAACTAGCCTATCGCGCCGGCGCGATAGCCGACCCCAGGGGGTTAAGCAGGGGAACCTTCCGTGCCATGCATGATTTCAAACCATGACGTCTTAGTGTATTACCAGCAGTAACCTTGGAAACGGTGGTCCCAGCTCTTTTCAGGTCATTGACCAGCTCCTCCCGTGTAGTTCTGGGCTGATTTCTCACCTTTTTTAGGATCATTGAGACCCCACGAGGTGAGATCTTGCATGGAGCCCCAGTCCGAGGGAGATTGATAGTCATGTTTAGCTTCTTCCATTTTCTAATGATTGCTCCAACAGTGGACCTTTTTTCACCAAGCTGCTTGGCAATTTCCCTGTAGCCCTTTCCAGCCTTGTGGAGGTGTACAATTTTGTCTCTAGTGTCTTTGGACAGCTCTTTGGTCTTGGCCATGTTAGTAGTTGGATTCTTACTGATTGTATGGGGTGGACAGGTGTCTTTATGCAGCTAACGACCTCAAACAGGTGCATCTAATTTTGGATAATAAATGGAGTGGAGGTGGACATTTTAAAGGCAGACTAACAGGTCTTTGAGGGTCAGAATTCTAGCTGATAGACAGGTGTTCAAATACTTATTTGCAGCTGTATCATACAAATAAATAGTTAAAAAATCATATATTGTGATTTCTGGATTTTTTTTTTAGATTATGTCTCTCACAGTGGACATGCACCTATGATGACAATTTCAGACCCCTCCATGATTTCTAAGTGGGAGAACTTGCAAAATAGCAGGGTGTTCAAATACTTATTTTCCTCACTGTATATGTGACCCTGGACCACAAAACCAGTCACATGGGTAAATTTTATGAAATTGAGATGTATACATCATATGAAAGCTGGATAATTAAGTTTTCAATTGATGTGTGGTTTGTTAGAATATGACAATATTTGGCCGAGATACAACAATTTGGAAATCTGGAATCTGAGGGTGCAAAAAAATCTAAACATTGGGAAAATTGCCTTTAAAATTGTCCATTTATGTTCGCGATTGTGCTGCATTCACTCACAAAAATACATGTTTTATATATTTATGGTAGGAAATTTACAAAATATCTTCATGGAACATGATCTTTACTTAATAGCCTAATGATTTTTGGCATAAAAGAAAAATCGATAATTTTGACCCATACAATGTATTGTTGGCTATTGCCACAAATATATCCGTGCGACTTATGACTGGTTTTGTGATCCAGGGTCACATATAGCCTAATTTTATAATGGATCTATTATTTTTATATAAAAACACTTATCAGCTTATTTTACTTTGATGATTATATTAAGATCTATTTTTTTTGTACAACCAGCTCGGACGCCTCCGTATCCTTTTCCCTGGACATAAAGCAGCTATATTGTTATAAAATAATATATAAAAAAATAAAAACTCATTTTGACTTTTCTTCTTTCAAAATTATTCTGTAAAATTATTATTATACTGTAGCTCAGACAGTAGACCGTTGGCGCTTGCAACGCTAAGGTCATGGGTTCGATTCCCAGTGAAAGCAAAAACTGATAAGAATTTAAAATGTGTACCTTGAAATGCAATGTAAGTCGCTTTGGATAAAAGCTTCTGGTAAATTATGCTCAGTAGGAACATGAACTTGAATGTTGTATATCTAATGTCTTGTATTGGACATGTAGAGAACACTTTGTCTTTAGTGATTAAAGATCTTTGAATGGCAACCACACATTTTATAACTGAAATAAGCAGAACATATATAGTGATGATGAATTATTACAAATATATACTGATATTCACTATGGCTAATATTCACATATGCCTACATCACTAACCTCTTAATCATTTGTCACCTCACATGAATAGCATGACCCTCTTTAAAACAATAGGAAATGCTTTATTGTTTACTTTTTTGCTGACCTCTTTAACAAAATAAATATGACACAATGGTTTTACAATCAGTTTTATAAATACAATGTAATGGGTGTGGGCCTCTTTTTTAATATAAATTTGAATTATGCCAGTTATTTTCATTTGACTGGTACCATGAATCTCATTAACATATTCTCTTTACTTGTTATTCATCTCATATGTGCTTTCATTGTCGTCGTCTTCTAACCGTTAGGAACAGATGAAAAGGTCTATAAATTAAGTGTCATTTTTGTTACTGGTGTCATTGTTGTTAGGCCATATACTGCCATATACTATACATATACTATACATATACTTAGGCCATATACTTAAAGTTAGACAAATATAACTTTGCAGGATAACCAATATCCTGATAGCTTCTCAAGAAATGAACACTATCATATAATGAGATGTGAAAATTTCACAATGAAGGGTGATGGTGTGTTAAATTGGTCTTACTATAAAAAGGTAATACAACTGTGACATTTATTTACTAATATAACATGATTACATTAGATGGAGAGCAGCATAGGTATGAAGGCCAAACTGGCCAATGGGTAAAATAAAACTTTTATACATATACATTGCAAAACAAGTACTGTTTTTCATTACTTATTCTATAGTTTGTTCTTCCTTCCTTAGATTGAATGTTCAGAATGTGGAAGGTGGGACTGTGTGGTCAGACCTTGCACAGTTGGCAAATACTGCTGTCCTGCATGCATATACATTTGCCTCTTTTTCTTTTGTTATTGTTGCTTCAATACCTGTTAGCTAATGAATATGTTTGTTGAACATTCCCCTATAAAAATTCTGTGGTAATTCATTGGATCCATAAGCCTGGCCTATCAATTTTCACCACTCTTTAGGAAAATTTATGGAGTGTACTGTATGCTTTATGCTTTAACTCATTCCTCAGATATTATGTAAATAAATTATGTAAATAAATACATAATAAATAAATGAATGCTTGACATGTCCCTTTAACAACAGCAGTATTGCTGCTCAATTTAAAGTAAGCCACAAATTGGCATCATAACAATATGCAAGTACACACGCACTGCAGTACAATGTCAAGAGTCAAGTCAAGTCAAGTCAAGTATATTTGTATAGCGCTTTTCACAATACAGATTGTATCAAAGCAGCTTCACAGTATTAAATCAAAACAGCACAACAAGGTTTGTTTCTAGTGGAAAAAACGTCCACGTTTGGTAAGGCTGATCAATAGTATTATTGATTGATTAAATTAAATTAAATATCCCCAAATGAGCAAGCCAAAGGCAACAGTGGCAAGGAACCGAAAAACTCCAAGTGACCTAATGGTGACCTAAAACTCCATCAGGTGACCTAATGGAGAAAAAAAAAAAACCTTGGGAGAACCCAGGCTCAGTCGGGGGCCAGTTCTCCTCTGGCGTTTATGAACTAGAGGCCGGATTTAACTGTAAGATTAAAAATATTATATGAATGCCTGGCTGAAGAGATGCGTCTTTAATCTAGTTTTAAACTGGGAGAGCGAGTCTGAGCAATGAACAGTATCAGGAATGCTATTCCAGAGTTTTGGCGCTAAATGTGAAAATGCTCTCCCTCCTTTGGTGGATCTGGATATCCTAGGTATGACCAAAAGCCTCGAATTTAGTGATCTTAAAGAGCGCGATGGATTATAGGGCGATAGAAGATCCATTAAATAGACTGGAGCTAAGCCATTTAGGGCTTTATAAGTCAGTAGCAATATCTTGTAATTAATACGGAACTTTATAGGTAACCAATGTAGTGATGATCAAATCGGTGTTATATGATCATATTTTCTTGATCTAGTAAGAACTCTAGCGGCTGCATTTTGGACTAACTGTAGCTTGTTTATTGAGGATGCAGGACAACCAGCTAATAAAGCATTACAGTAATCTAGTCTCAAGGTCATGAATGCATGAACTAACTTTTCTGCATCATTTTCAAAAGACAGGTTGCAGTCTAGTATAACACCCAGGTCTTTTACTGTAGAGGATAAAGTAACAGGACATCCTACTATGTTAAAGTTGTATTGTGAGAGGTTTTGTGGGCGGTTTTTTGAGCCGATAAGTAGTACCTCTGTCTTGTCTGGATTTAATAAAAGAAAATTACGCGTCATCCAATCTTTTATATCTTTAACACACTCTGTCAGTTTGGATAATTTAGCGTTTTCATCCGGCCGTGATGAAATATATATTTGAGTGTCATCAGCATAACAATGGAAACTAATTCCATGTTTCCTTATAATATTTCCAAGTGGCATCATATATATTGAGAATAATAGAGGGCCTAACACAGATCCCTGCGGCACTCCATAGTTTACTGAAGTTATGATCGATTTTTCTCCATTTAAATAGACAAAATGGTAGCGGTCAGATAAGTATGATCTGAACCAGCTTAATGCTTGTCCTTGAACACCAGTATAATTTTGTAGTCGATCTAAGAGTATTGTGTGATCTATAGTATCGAACGCAGCACTAAGATCAAGTAAAACTAGTATTGAGATACAGCCTTGGTCAGAAGCTAAAAGTAAATCATTTGTGATTTTAACGAGCGCAGTTTCAGTGCTATGGTGCGGCCTGAATCCAGACTGAAACTTTTCATAGATGTCATTTTCTTGCAAGAAAGAGCCCAGTTGAGCGGAGACAACTTTTTCTAATATTTTAGACATAAATGGAAGATTTGAAATGGGTCTATAATTTGCTAGATTATGTGGGTCAAATTATGGTTTCTTAATGAGTGGTTTTATAACTGCCAGTTTAAATGTTCTTGGAACATGACCTAAAGATACAGATGAGTTAATAATATTGAGGAGAGGCTCTTCCACTATAGGTAACACTTCTTTCAGTAGTTTAGTTGGTATAGGATCTAATAAACATGTTGTTGTTTTAGATGAAGTGATAAGTTTATTTAACTCTTTTTGTTCTATAGTTGTAAAGCACTGTAATTGTTCTTGCGGGGTGATAATTGAGGCTGAATTATAAGGCGCGATTGAAGATTGAACGTTTACAATTGTGGTTCTGATGCTTTCTATTTTCTCAGTGAAGAAGTTCATGAAATCATTACTACTAAACTGTAACGGGATATTTTGTTCAGGTGACGTCTGTTTATTTGTTAGTCTAGCCACGGTGTTAAATAAAAACCTTGGATTGTTTTGGTTGTTTTCTATTAGTTTGCGGAGGTGCTCAGCCCTGGCTTTTAGGGCCTTTTTATAACGGTGACATACTGTCTTTCCACGCGATTCTAAAGACCTCTAAATTAGTTTGTTTCCATTTACGCTCTAAATTACGGGTTTCTCTCTTTAGAACATGCGTAGTATTGTTGTACCATGGTGCTTTACTTTTCTCTCTAACCTTTTTTAATCTAATGGGTGCAACAGTATCCAATGTTCTAGAGAGAATGCTGCTCATAGTGCTAGTTAGTTCCTCTAGTTCATCTGTTTGTTTGGGTTCAGGCAGCAGCTGAGACAGATCAGATAAGCAATTTGAGAAATTATCTATGGTGGATGGAAGGATTGTTCTGCCTGGTCGATAACGCGGCGCAGCATGATAAATTTCACCAAGAGCAATTTATTTACTCTACTTACAGTTGTCATTAGATACGCATTTCATTGAAACGAATGTAACAAAATAATGTGGGCGTGGTCTGTGTGTCGCAAAATTAAAACACATTAAAACTTCCCTTAAAGGCGTCTGAAACATACAGCGGAGCAGTGACAGAGTAAACAACACAGCCCTAATATGATACAAACATTTAACAATAATGTGGAAAGCTTTTAAATCTGCTCAGTGAAAAATTCGCTGTGACGAATCTGTCACCATTAAACATCTGCTGGAAATCCAGGTAAAACTATCTGCGTGCACGCGCGATGCACCCAGTTAAAGGTGCTCTAAGTGATGTTGGGTGACGTCACTTCTTGTTGACGTTTAAAGTTTTGTCAAACAAAACGGAGGCTAGCTCGACCCTCCCTCCTCCTCATCCACGCACTAACCCCCCAAACCACACCTCCAAATCCTTCTTGTCGGTTATTGGCTGGAACAGTTTGTTATGTTTCGTGGTGCGGGTTAGCCCAGTTTGTTTTTGTAGCCATTTGTGGAGCCTGGGCTGTCTACAGAGACCACTTTTTTTTTTTTTTTTACAGTGTGTTCAGGGGACAGGCAGCTAGCGGATGGTGAGGAGATGTTTGCTGTATGTGACAAAAAATGTTTTGGCCTAAAAAACGTTTGACATCGCTTAGAGCACCTTTAACATGATCGCCAGTTGTTCCGTAACACCAGAAGCAACAGAAATGGCACGCTCACAGAGTGGTTTAAACACCTAAAACACACAAAAAAAATCATTAACAACAACAACAACAAAAAAAAAACGCCTTTTAGCACGCCTTTATGATGGCTAAATGGACAGGAGTGAGTTGTACATACCAGCTAATACGGATCACGGCATCAATCCAGCAGCCAAACCTTTACGGATCACATGTAGACAGCAGCAGTCGCCCAAAGAGGCACCATAATACAAATAGCCCGCAATTCCCCGATGCAGAGAACGCTCAGCAACAAATGGTGATCGAGCATACACGGGTGCAGCCAGCGCCCAAACAAGTGCCAGCCTCACGAAGGGGCTACAATAAGCAGACAACACCAACCATTACAGTTACTATTAAAGTCTACAAAAACGACCAAGCATGGAGAAAAAAATGCCAATACAAATTTTCCCTGTGCAAAACAGCGCGTATCCGGAAAATGCGATCAGCTGAGTATGACACAACACCCGCTTGCCTTACCTCAAGCCTTTATATACTCCCCTAACCAGAACTTGATAACAAATGGTTACCTAGGGGGCTCGGTCGGAAAGACAGCCACAATCCATCATATACAGACAACCCCAGCTACAGACATATCAACAACTGCATTTCATCATATACAGACTGTTTTAAATGGGTTGCAGACATTTATACATTTTTATTTAATTCTAATTAAACACGGTGTCAGTTAATGGTTAATGATCAGTTAATTGGCATCTGTTAACAGTCCTGAAAAAAAAAATAGTAGAGATACAGATTTATGTATAAAAAAGATGCAAATGTAAGTATAAAGAAGACAAAAGTACAAGTTTGGGCAATTCGCAGCACATCACTTGATCTGTACAAAGACAAAAGAGTAATGGCAATGGCAGACTTGTGTTTTTTAATTGAAATGTGAATAGGAATATTATTGTTTGAGTTGTTAATGGGGTATTGCAAGCCACAAACTGCTGAGTGCTGATACATTTTTAACATACTTGAACTTTTCAAACTCAATTACTGATTGCTTCGTAACTGCTGAAACTTATCTTCTAGCTCTTTAAAGCCACACCGTGTAACTTTTCAACCTTCATAATATATTTCCAAGACCCTTGTGATGGTACATCGACTTACAATAGGTTGAAGGACACGTCTGCCATAGCCTGACGGGGTCTGTATCGCTTTTACTGGCACTATGTAACTTCGGGGTTCGGGTAGTAACCAGAGCACAAAAAGAACTACAAAATTCGACTGCTTTACGGCATACGTCACTTCCCCCACCACTTCCTCAAATTCGGACGTGAGCGTTTATATACTGTCTATGGACGTGAGATGCCAACCAGCGTTTGTTTTTTGGCTTTTGTGCGTATGTTTTTGTCATGGGGGCTGTTGTGTTTAGACCTGGCCACTTCATGCGTTTTCTCAGATCGGATAGCTATCCGATCGTGAAAAAAACAGGTGTAAATGCCCTCCGAAACGCATTCAAGACGGATTTGAATCCGATCGCTCAAACCACTTCAGGAGGAGGTCTGAGACGCATTCCAGACGAAACTGAACAAGTGTAAATGCATCTGGTTGTTGAAACCACATATGTAAATTATAGGGTATTTACGACAGTGCAAGTATTCCACAGCGACTCTAGGGGTCGCTGTTTGACAAAAACACAATTTCTCCACAGTGTCCCTTTAAGTGTAACAAAAAAGTCTGTAATGGTCTACTAATGTCTGTAGACCAAATGAGGTTCATGAAAGATATAATTTTGGGGCTTGTGCTCAAGGGATTATTATTCATATATTTATTTACGCCATGTCAGCAACCAAGGCTATTTTCATGGTGAAAACATAATAAACAACATAATTCATAGAATTAAAAAAAATAAAATACAATAAGCCTCCTTCAAAGGGATTATTATGTTTATTTATTCCTGACATGTATTTACTGTGTAGTATATTGATTTTAACACAGATAAACATTGTTTATGCACTTTTTTGACAGACCATGACAAGATCATTGAAGTTGCCAAGCTCAGCACAGTACTAGTGAATACAAGTCCCCTAAAGATAAGGACTTTGACGATCTTGATGATTATGATGTGGTGATGTCGGAAGACAATGTTAATTTAGATGATTATGATGCAGTGATGTCGGAAGACTCTGAAAGTGATTCTGAGAATAGTGGTGATGATTTTGAGGAAAGACCTGATGGAGCTTTTAGAAACGCTCTAACTGACTAGGCAATAGACTTCAGAAGACTAACACAGTATATAGAATAGAACAAGTTGGAGTTTTTTTCTATTTTGGCATTCTTAATACATTGTCCGGAATTCTTGAAAAAATATTGCCCCAGCTACCAAACAGACATAAACTGAGAGTGCAGTTGAATTTTGATGGCATTCCGTTGCACAAGAGTTCAAATATAGCCAATTTTAGGCTGATTACAAGGCATTGCCAAAAAACCCTTTCTAATAGCAATATTTGGAGGCATTTCCAAACCAAAAATATTGGCAGAGGACTTAAAAAGCTTAGTTGAAGAAGTTAAGGTCCTGCAGTCAGGCTTTATTTTCAGAAGAAATGAACTACTCCTAAAAATTAGTTCTGTCGTTTGTGATGCCCCTGCTCATGCATATGTTAAGGGAATTAAGTCTCACACAGGTTATTCATCATGTGGTAAATGGATAACAATAACAAAAGTGGAGGGAACAAAAATCCAACGTAACAATACTAAAGGAAAGACAATTTTCTTTTCCTGGCTTTCTTTTATGGGCCCAAGGTTTATTTGGGTTATTTTCTATTATTTCTACCTGAAAGACTCGGGAGGCAAAATGATGTAAAAAAGCATACATTTATTAACAGTATTGTGTTATATATATTATAGTATTACAGTATAACATATTGTGTTATAAAGTTCTTTGGCGTAGGCCCTGTCCGTAGCTCTTAATCCGAGGGTAACGAAATCTGCATTTCCTGCCTGAAGACGAAGGCAGGGAAATAGCCGACCCCCTGGGAGGTATGGGAAGGGACCATCCTGGTGGTGGTGGGGAGGATGGAGGTGAATGTTGGCGTCAGCATCTGCGAACTGTCACGGCCGGCTCGCAAGCCGTGACAAAGGAGGAGACAACACGTTGGATAATGCTCAAAAAGAATAACATTTATTAAAGTAAGAATAATTAAATGGGAAGAAGACGAGACGAAAAGAAAACAAACAATTGAAATGGCACGAGGATGGGAGAGCGTGCCCCGTCACAGCTGAAGGTAACTGTTTTAATTGCCGGCATCAGCTACAACACAGGTGTAACTCCTCAGTCATCAATGACGTCACTCACCCTAACTCCATCATGCAAACCAAACAAAGGAAAAACAAACAACCCACAAATATAAACCACAATGGGTTCAGAACAGAACTCAGACATGTGTAAGTACCGATCTTTTATACTATGAGTATTAGAACACGATTGGTTAGATGAGAAGGTTATAAGTGACGTAACAATTGAGTCTTCCTGGCAGAACTTATGCTAAAGCTTTCATTGAATTGTAATTTCCTTTTACTTGACAAAATTGCACTTTCAAATTCTATAAGAAATTGTCCAATAAAAACGTACAGTTGTTTAAATCTGATTTACGTTTTGTTATTGTGACTCACAAATACTGCCTCCTAGAGCCTAGGTCTTGAATTTCAGTGCTTCTAATATCTTTGAGCTAGAATTGAGTAGAATCGCTACATAGAACTTGGCGGAGCCAGCCAGGAGGCAGTGTGTGTGTCTAACCACAGCAACGAGGTGTACATTCATTACGTTATCTAGTGTTTAACACGTGACTGAACATGGATGTTGTAATTACTGAAAATGTCAAGGTACCCAATTCTCTTCTGGTCATGGGTTCATCTGACACGGAAGCAGATTAAGAGCTAGTCGATCTTTTGAAACAGTATGGTTCTATAGAGAGGGTACTTAAAGTCGATAGCTCTGACCCCAAATTTCGAAATGCAGCTATAATTGAATTTCAGAGTGGGACTGCCATGCAGGGCTTTAAAAAGTCAGCTGCCATTAAACAGGCACATTTCTGCCAGTCCAAATGTTGTATGTCACATTCAGCTTTTGTCTGAAGTTGTATGCTGACAGCCGTGGTACTGGTTTAACTACTGGTTATCTTACTGAACTGAGGGATGTTGCTAAACAGAGTGGCATTGATTTTGAGAAGTTGTTGCTAGATGAACAAAAGATTAAGGACTCCACTAAAGGGTGAAAGTCCAAGTGAATCTGAAAATGTGGTCATTGAGCCTGATCCTCTGCACAACTTTAGCACTTTGACCGTTGCATCGCCGGGGGAGGCAGATGATCCGCCCTCAGGAAAAACTGAGATACATGCCACTGATGACTTTCTATCTCACTTCTCACTGGGAGCTGGTGTTTTGCTTCCAAGAAAGAAGCCAGCTTATTCAATCTTACCTGAGCAGCTTAGTCCTTCCAAAGCTCAGAGAGTAGTGGTGGAGCATGTTGTAAAGAGCACTGATATCTCTGCACAGTACCATAGAGGCCCAAAGCTGATCAGTTTTTCTGGCAGAGTCCTTTGTTCGCCAATGGAGGTGGACTATGACACCTGGTGAAACAATATTGAGTTTTACCTCAATGATGCCACATTCTCTAATATGCAGATAGTCAGGAAAATTGTTGAATGCCTCTTACCTCCTGCGGCTAATATTGTTAAACATTTAGGGCCCCAGACTGATCCTAGAACTTACCTCAGTCTACTCGATTCTGCTTATGCTGCTGTAGAAGATGGAGATGAACTGTTGATGAATTTCTACTGAGATGAATTTCTAAACACAAACCAAAATGCTGGGGAGAAAGCATCTGCTTATCTACACTACAGCAGACTACAGTCCGTTCTTAGCAATGTGTTAAGAAGGGGTGGTATTGCCGTTGCTAATATGGATCGCCAATTGCTGAAACGGTTCTGCCACAGATGCTGGAATAACAGTTTGAACAGCAGCTTGCAGTTAGAGCAGAGAAAGTCAAATCCACTTTCGTTCTCTGAGTTTCTGCTCCTCATAAGGACAGAAGAGGACAAGCAAGCTGCGAAATCGTCGATTTGTCGATTTATTAATTTTTATTGCCCTGTAAACACCCATTTACAGTCTTTGACTAATGTCTGGCGAGGAGAAATGAAAGCTTTAGTGTAAGTTCTGCTGGGAAGACTCAATTGTGCGTCACTCATTACCTTCTCATCTATCCAATCATATTCTAATACTAGAAGTATAAAGGACCCGTACTTACACTTGTGAGTTCGCAGATGCTGAACGCTTTCACTCACCACCATCCACCCCACCACCACCAAGATGGTTTCTTCCCTCCACCAATAAGATGGCTTCTTCCCTCCATCTTCTCTACCACCGCAGGATGGTCCCTTCCCCTCCAACCTCCCCACCACCACCAGGACGGTCCCTTCCAATACCTCACGGTGGGTCGGCTACGCCCCTGCCTTCATCTTCAGGCAGGAAATGCTGAATCCATACCCTCAGATTGCGAGTTACGGACGGGGCCTACACCAAATACTTTATCGCATAGATTGCTTGCTGGGTCACTAATAAATGCATGATTGTTACAATATCTATTCTCCCGAGTCTTTCTGGTAGAACTGGTTGAAGACTCAAATTTCATCATTTAATGTTGTTTTTAGTATTATTATTACTTTTTATATACATTCATAATCATTTGTACTCAATGTATTTTGTGAATATGTGGGAGAGACTTTGGGAGACTTTGGACTTGAGTGTGTGCTGCTGGACTGAAATGTATATGCAGTTTTTCATCAAGCATAACATAAGGGGTACATTCCAACATTAATGGAAACCATATGTTCCTCTGCTGAATGTATGTGTTCCTATGGTGATGTAGTTTTTTCCTTGGTCAGTGGTATAAAAACCAAGCCCTGTTTGTCCGAAAATCAGGAAGAGATGGTAATGTAGGAAAGATGACTGAGAAGCTGAATTAGACCTTCGCTTGGTCCATTGTCTCTTCCTCCTATGTTTTATATAATAAATAAATAAGAGATCTCTTGGCAAAATCACTGGTGTCTGTTTCCATGAAATTAAACAACAGGGGAAAGCGAGATTTTTAAATCAACAGTTGGCGTCACGAACAGGATAGTATATCCAGGCATTGGTCTACTCTAAGTCATTAAGGTAAGACTTTTTTATTCTTAGAAAAAGTTCTAAGTCTACCTGATGATTAGAGACAATGACTGTAACTGCTAAAAAGAACTGTGTTGTTTAAGGAACCTGTGATTTTGCCAATAAAATATAAAACATAGTATGATAAAAAATAAAAATAATTCAATTTAATTTGGCTTATTTAAGTTCTCTGAAAAGTAAACCTCTAAAGTTATTTGATATGCTGGGATTGAGATGGATCTTTTTTAGAAAAAAGACCATCTAGTCAAAAATTTGGGAGAATTAGCTGTAAGACGGTTAAACTATAGATATTTGCTGGTTCACTGTTTGGTGAGGGATATGGCGGAACTGTAAAAACGAAGGCAGAGTAATTCCTAAAGTATACCCATCACGGAAGATTTGTACTCGAGGCGAGGAGGTGAAACACAAGCAAGCTCGATTGACAGGAGTGGTTAAAGTGTGGCGAGTCTGTTTAAAACGATGGCAGGTAAAACTCTAAAGCACGTTAATACACTGGAGTAATACGAGTAAAAATAGTTAGGATCGCGTGCATTCCAATTTTGACCGTAAAGCTGTTCAAATATTTGAGGATACTGATCCGAGTAAGCTTAAAGAAAGAAAAAAAAAAAGGAAAAAGGAAACAAAGAAATTAATCTGAGATAAAATCCACAAATATTTAAAAAAAAGAAAGAAAAAAAATTGTTTCGAGTTAACTGGAAACTAAACAATACTGAAAAACATTGGAGTTAACTTTTCTTTAAAAAAAAAAAAATTTCTTTTGTTCTGTGAAGTGAAAAAGAGAGGGACAGAGAGGAGTGAGACAGCCCCTCCCTTCAGAATTTGCTCCATACCTTCACACACACATATACTGTAGTTTGGAGAAGGGAGGGAGAGAGAGAGAAGAAGGGCAGCCTCTGACACACACACACATACATACATGCATATATGCATACACACACATACATACAGAGAGAGAGAGAGAAGCAGAGTACCATAGCCCCACCCTTAGAGAAACACACTCACAGACACACACATCCCTGCTGTTCTGAGCAGCACAAAGAAACTTTGCAAGATGTCAGAAAGTGACTGTAACAGCAGATCAATTTTAACTTGGTACCTTGAAAGAAAGAACAAGAAACAAGCTAAGCTTTTGAAAAAAGGACTTGACATAAATGCAAATATGGATGCACAGTTACACTGGTTCGAGTCTCAAAAAGACACGATAAAATCACAAGCATTTCCAATACTGGCAGCTCACTGGATTGTTAAGCAAGGTGGAATTTGTTGTGATATAAATGGCGGTCCAGTTCCACTTGTTGAAGCAATGAAGCCTCAAGCTTCGAGATCAAATGGAGGTCCAATAGACAAGATGTACATTGCATCTGCACAAGCAGCTCCAATAATAACAAGATCTAAATCAGCCCAGCCAAACAGAGACTTGCTGCGATGTACACCAGCTCGTAATTATGAAACCTCTCAAGGGAAGATGTGGACAGAAGCACAAGTTTGTCAGCTCATTGAGGGAATTATGTGTAACTGATGACTGGAGGAGCAACGATTCTACCTCTTGATGCTTCGCTACCTGCGGGAACGGGAGGAGATTCTACTTTGTTCCAAGAGAAGTTACGACACTATTTCACAATGCTGGACAAAGCTACCAAAGACAATAATAAGAAAGTGCGAGAAGCTCAACAGTAATGGGATGAAAAACATACCACTAATGACATTCCACACATTCCTGAGTTAGGCAGTTTTGTTATGGTCAAACATATTGCTAGAAAGGGTTAGCATCTAGATAGTAGGGATCATATGAGATACTCTTAACAATCGATACAAGTGTTTGCCTTAAAAGGAGATGGTATCATTAGTCACAAGTTAAACCTTGCTTAGTGAATGAACAAAATTATGAAGGTTAATGACCTGATATTGAGCACTGTTCATGTATTAGTTTTAAAGATTGGGAATAAAGAAGTGATGTTTAATTATTTCTCTGCTTCCATTTCAGGAATCAAGTTCATTGACATTGATTAGAGATGGTTGCAAGTTATTCTCAATACGAGACATATTGATAGAACCAAGAATGGGAAATTCTGTGTGGAATAGGAGATTTTACACATTCTACACTACATACAAAACACAACCTCACAAACAATGAACACCCGCTTACTGATTTTCAACCCAAGGGATAGATCCTTTAACATCAACGTTTATTTTAGTTTGTTGTTTTGGCCAGGAACTTGAGGAGTTAAGTAATTAACGAGTCAAGGCACTGGCAGAAGACTTATTAGTTTTTCTTTTCTTAGATGATTGGGGTTCATTCTTAAATGCTTACACATAGATGTTAAAATGAACACATAGTATACGGGGACATAACATGGGTTGGGGTTCTTTGTTGTTTTGTTCTTTGTTTTGTTTTTTCCTTTTTCTTTTCTGTTTCTATTCTTCTGTCTCTATGTTTTGTCTTGGTCTTTTTGTACTTCCTTCACTATCGCTTCATTAGGTGGCCACTGGTGAAGTATTGGTGTGGATCTTACTGACGTAGTTCCAGAGGAGGGACTGAAGACTCAAATTTCATCATTTAATGTTGTTTTTAGTATTATTATTACTTTTTATATACATTCATAATCATTTGTACTCAATGTATTTTGTGAATATGTGGGAGAGACTTTGGGAGACTTTGGACTTGAGTGTGTGCTGCTGGACTGAAATGTATATGCAGTTTTTCATCAAGCATAACATAAGGGGTACATTCCAACATTAATGGAAACCATATGTTCCTCTGCTGAATGTATGTGTTCCTATGGTGATGTAGTTTTTTCCTTGGTCAGTGGTATAAAAACCAAGCCCTGTTTGTCCGAAAATCAGGAAGAGATGGTAATGTAGGAAAGATGACTGAGAAGCTGAATTAGACCTTCGCTTGGTCCATTGTCTCTTCCTCCTATGTTTTATATAATAAATAAATAAGAGATCTCTTGGCAAAATCACTGGTGTCTGTTTCCATGAAATTAAACAACAGGGGAAAGCGAGATTTTTAAATCAACATGGTCATTCATGCTATATTGATGTCAATCGACGAACCTTTCACACCTCTGCGTGTATGAGACTTTATCTTTATTAGGGCCCAAGCCCTGAAAGGGCGGAGGCCCTATTGTTTTCGTAAGGATTATTTTATTTTTTATTTTTTTTTATTTTTTCTTCATTATTTTTTTTTTTGCCTTTTTGCCACTTTTGGGGCCCTTAACATGCTCAAAAACTCTTGAAACTTTGCACACAGGTCAGAACCCGCGGCCATCAGGGCCGGACTGAAGCTGGTACCCGGGCGTGGCAGGGGGGCTCGACAGCGCCCCCTGGAATGGGGTCCGAAATCTTGGTCCATATATCAAACACGCTTGCATGTAATAATATGAAACTCAGTACACATATAGATCTCATCGGGCCGCACAACTTTCGTGCTCTAAGTTTTACAAAAGCCCAACAGGAAGTCGGTTATTATACGTTGTTTGGAAAACGCATACAATGGAATGTGAAATACTCCTCCTAGGGAATTCATCCGATCGCCACCAAACTCGGTGTGAATGAAGTCAAGACATTGAGGATGAATTCTTGCGAACAGATTTTTGATATCTCGAACGGTTTGGCCGTGGCGAGGAAACAAATTTATGGCGAATAATGGGACACAGGAAGTGTGTTATAACTTCTGCATACATTATCTGATCTTGCTGAAACTTCAGCAGTGTGTTCGTTGTAAGAGGCCGATCACATGGATGTGACCTTTGTGAGTCAAAGTTATAGCGCCACCAACTGGCAACAGGAAGTGTGTCACTTTCAAAATGCTTTGAAATCACTTTCTTATTTTTACCCGATTTGCTTAAAACTTTATGTGTATAATGTAGACACACGGCAGATGTAGACCTGTGAAAGGATTATTGATATCTTAGATACTGTTGCCGTGGCAACGCATCAAACTTTAATATTCTTTTCGGATGCTTTTGAGACTCTTCACATGCTTGAAAATGCATGAAACTCGACAGACACATCACATTTATTATACAGTAGACATGTGCAAAGTTTCAGAAATGGGCGTGGTGGAATGGCTCAGTAGCGCCACCTTTAGTCAAAAATGGGGGCTTAGTTTTTCCTAGAATCACAAAACTTGGTAGGTGTATTGTTCTCATCAAGCAGGACACCTTTCTAATTTACAGTCATTACCTCAGATCCACAGGAAGTCAGATATTTTGGTTTGAATGTGGATTTTCTGGAGAATTTTCTCTCTCTCTCTGTGTGTCTGTGTGTGTGTGTTTGGGGGGCGGGGGATTTGTCTATTCCATTTAATCTTTGTTCTTCAAGGTTTCAGGGGCTTTTGGGGCCCTTAATGTGCTCAAAAACTCTTGAAACTTTCCACACAGGTCAGAACCCACAGTCATCAGAGCCGGGCTGAAGCTGGTACCCGGGCGTGGCAGGGGGGCTCAACAGCGCCCCCTTGGACACGGTCTAAAAACTTGGTCCATATATCAAACACGCTTGCATGAATTAATATGAAACTCGGTACACATATAGATCTCATCGGGCCGAACAACTTCCGCACTCTAAGTTATTAGCTCCGCCCAACAGGAAGTCGGCTATTATGGGTTGTTTGAAAAACGCATGCTGTGGAATTTGATGTACTCATCCTAGAGAATTCATCCAATCGCCTCCAAACTCGGTCAGCATGAAGTCAAGACATTGAGGATGATAAATTCCGGACGGATTTTTGATATCTCGAATGGTTTGGCCGTGGCGAGGAAACAATGGCGAGAAAAGAGAAACACGAAGTAATATAACTTCTGCATACGTTAACTGATCTTGATGAAACTTCAGCAGTGTGTTCGTGGTAAGAGGCCGATCAGATGGATGTAACTATTGGGAGTCAAAGTTATAGCGCCACCAACTGGCATATATACATATACATATACATATACATATATATATATATATATATATATATATATATATATATATATACAGTGAGGAAAATAAGTATTTGAACACCCTGCTATTTTGCAAGTTTTCCCACTTAGAAATCATGGAGGGGTCTGAAATTGTCATCGTAGGTGTATGTCCACTGTGAGAGACATAATCTAAAAAAAAAAATCCAGAAATCACAATGTATGATTTTTTAACTATTTATTTGTATGATACAGCTGCAAATAAGTATTTGAACACCTGAGAAAATCAATGTTAATATTTGGTACAGTAGCCTTTGTTTGCAATTACAGAGGTCAAACGTTTCCTGTAGTTTTTCACCAGGTTTGCACACACTGCAGGAGGGATTTTGGCCCACTCCTCCACACAGATCTTCTCTAGATCAGTCAGGTTTCTGGGCTGTCGCTGAGAAACACGGAGTTTGAGCTCCCTCCAAAGATTGTCTATTGGGTTTAGGTCTGGAGACTGGCTAGGCCACGCCAGAACCTTGATATGCTTCTTACAGAGCCACTCCTTGGTTATCCTGGCTGTGTGCTTCGGGTCATTGTCATGTTGGAAGACCCAGCTTCGACCCATCTTCAATGCTCTAACTGAGGGAAGGAGGTTGTTCCCCAAAATCTCGCAATACATGGCCCCGGTCATCCTCTCCTTAATACAGTGCAGTCGCCCTGTCCCATGTGCAGAAAAACACCCCCAAAGCATGATGCTACCACCCCCATGCTTCACAGTAGGGATGGTGTTCTTGGGATGGTACTCATCATTCTTCTTCCTCCAAACACGTTTAGTGGAATTATGACCAAAAAGTTCTATTTTGGTCTCATCTGACCACATGACTTTCTCCCATGACTCCTCTGGATCATCCAAATGGTCATTGGCAAACTTAAGACGGGCCTTGACATGTGCTGGTTTAAGCAGGGGAACCTTCCGTGCCATGCATGATTTCAAACCATGACGTCTTAGTGTATTACCAACAGTAACCTTGGAAACGGTGGTCCCAGCTCTTTTCAGGTCATTGACCAGCTCCTCCCGTGTAGTTCTGGGCTGATTTCTCACCTTTCTTAGGATCATTGAGACCCCACGAGGTGAGATCTTGCATGGAGCCCCAGTCCGAGGGAGATTGACAGTCATGTTTAGCTTCTTCCATTTTCTAATGATTGCTCCAACAGTGGACCTTTTTTCACCAAGCTGCTTGGCAATTTCCCCGTAGCCCTTTCCAGCCTTGTGGAGGTGTACAATTTTGTCTCTAGTGTCTTTGGACAGCTCTTTGGTCTTGGCCATGTTAGTAGTTGGATTCTTACTGATTGTATGGGGTGGACAGGTGTCTTTATGCAGCTAACGACCTCAAACAGGTGCATCTAATTTAGGATAATAAATGGAGTGGAGGTGGACATTTTAAAGGCAGACTAACAGGTCTTTGAGGGTCAGAATTCTAGCTGATAGACAGGTGTTCAAATACTTATTTGCAGCTGTATCATACAAATAAATAGTTAAAAAATCATATATTGTGATTTCTGGATTTTTTTTTTTTAGATTATGTCTCTCACAGTGGACATGCACCTACGATGACAATTTCAGACCCCTCCATGATTTCCAAGTGGGAGAACTTGCAAAATAGCAGGGTGTTCAAATACTTATTTTCCTCACTGTATATAAATATAGCTGCGAGCAGCGTTGGAGGGCCCAAGCCGGTGACACCGCCACCCCAGTGGCTTTAGTGTAACTAAAGGCACCAGGGTGGCGGTGCCACCGGCTTGGGCCCGCAATCGCTGCTCGCAGCTATATTTATTCTTTTATCGTTATTCTTTTTGAATTCAGCCATTATAGCCTTTATTCTGGCATTATGGCTTGGCCATCTACATCTCTTTCATCCCACTATGAATAATCCACCTATTATCTTAAGTCTTGTTAGAAAACAAACAAACAAACAAACAAAAATATTCTTGGGACCTTATGTGAATTATTTTAACAAATTAGATTATGGAAAAAAGTTTCTGCAGCAGGTGGATTAGAGCAACAAGTAGCATCAAGCTACATGACACAATTTAAAAGATTAACCCCCTGGGGTCGACAATCGCGCCGGCGTGATTTGCTCGCTTTTTTTCTTATCAGTTCAAACGAGACTCAAAATATTCTGTTGACTTTGATCTTACAAACCAGTTTCATACATCAATCGATCCTGTTAAGTGTGTATTATTTTTGTGTATACTCACAATAAAAACAAAGTGTTGTGCTTTTTGCCAAATAAAGAAAAATAAACATGATGTGAGTTCTGCTTTCTCTCTGTCAGTGAAGTCAATTCTGAAACGCGTCCGAAAATGAACCGCAACTCAGCGAATACTCAGTCAAACAGGCATACAGACACACAGGCATGAAGCTTGAATTCTCTTCTTTTGAATGAAGTAATTTATATAAAAAAACAAATTCTCAGTTTATGTAATATGTATGAAAAGAGAGAGATGTCAGTCGTTCTCATCTCAGCTCATTATTTTTAATGTGATCCCGCCCACGGAGAGCGCACGCTATTCAAACGCAAATGACTGAGGCATCCATACAAACTGTGAACGCCCCCATATCAGCTCGAGAAAACACATCAAGTTTATTCAGATCATTGTACTTGTTTACACCGTCTCGCAGCGCTGTGAGGAATAATACTATCGTAATAATAATAATGGAAAATGTACCTCAGAAGTGCTGGTATTTCGAGGAGCAACTGATGCAGCTGAGCTGAGGAATACTGTAGTAAGTTTTTTTCATTCTCAAGTGAATCACGTTTCTGTGTGTGAATGAATGAACGCAGAGATGCGCGCTGTTTACCACAGCTCGCAAAAAGACAGTTTAAATTTGAATCGCGTTTCTGTGTGTGAATGAATGATCCGCTTTTAGCAAACTGTATTGCTATACTGAGATGAGTAAAAATCGACTGAAATATGTTGAAATAAAATGTATTTGTATAAGCAACGTATTAAACTGCAAATTAACATTTATATTTCTTATAAAAACAAAAGACCTATGTTACAGACATATGAAAGACAACATTTCGTTGACTAGTTTTGGATAGATTATACATTTTTACTGTAAAATATCTGCCACCTCAAATAAGCTTTTGTTTGCCAATTTTTGCTCATATGTTAAATATAGTATGTTTTGTCAAAAATAATCAAATAATATGTTATTATGTGTTTGTTCCAATGTAAGCTATATTCAAGTAATGAATCCTTAACTTTGAAATATGTATGATAAAATGTATACTTTAGTTTTTACAAAGAAAGATTACACTTGAATTGTTGTTGTAATTGTAACCTTTTTAATAAAAAAATATATTTACAAGGTAGATGTAAACAAACTATTAAAAGGTAAATATAAGCCTTTTCTTTAAATAATTTTTATTGTGTTTTATTAGTGACAAATTTGGGGAGAGGATACATATTCCAAAACTGAAAATACAGTATGAGAATTAACTGCACAATTACTAGACATGTTTTCCTTGGATATTATACAATTTGCAAGCACAATTTGTGGAAAAATAAAAAAAATTGAGATGCTTCCAACTGTGAACCAATTTGGTAGAATGAATATATATATATATATATATATATATATATATATATATATATATATATATATATATATATATATATATGTGTGTGTGTGTGTGTGTGTGACCTGATCCAGCAAAATGAGTCACAGTGACCCAAATTTCAAAATTGAGATTTTGGTATTAATGGAAAGAGGAGACCATAAGCTTCCAAATTATATCCAAGTCAAAGTCATACCTTGAATGGTTGTAAAGATATACACATTTGAATTATGGTCGTCTGTCCTCTTTTTCCAATTGAAAACCTGAGAAAATCGCTTTTAAAGTTTTTTGCCCATTTTTTGTTGATATCTTTCAAAATCCATTGCATTTAAAGGGATAAACTATTTATTGTACAGCTTAATTTGACCAAAGACATTAATATATGCTATTAAACCAGACTGAAGCTCAAATTATTTTAAAGTTTTTATTTTAATAAATAATTTAAAAGGCACTTTTACAAACATTTACTAAAATCAGAAAGATTGAACAGAGGTGCTACAGTTTTCCTTGAGAGGGTGTGTGTGTGTCTCTCTCTCTCTCTCTCTCTGTGTGTGTGTGTGTGTGTGTGTGTGTGTGTGAGTGAGTGAGTGAGTGAGAGAGAGAGAGAGAGAGAGAGAGAGAGAGAGAGAGAGAGAGAGAGAGAGAGAGAGAGAGAGAGAGAGAGAGAAAGTGAGAGAGGCAGAGAGACAAGGAAACAGAGAACAAAATAATGTTAGCCTATGCAATATCTTTGTGTAGGCTAGTTGACAATAATAGTGTAACACATTCATAACGGAGATACCAACAGTTAAATATTGGGTTAAAATAAATCAAACACATTGTAATGGATTCTCCTTGCAGATAAATACACTCACAGAATAATTGCACTCACTCACATCCATACACGATAAATACCACAGGGCTGTCACTGCTGTCGCTGTCATCAGAGGATGACAAGTCTCCAGATCCAAAACAATCACTGACTAGCCTTAGATACTCTTGATGACCCGCAGCAGAGCTTAGGTTAGAAGCCTCTAGTGAGTTCAACGCTTTTGGCGACTTTTTGGCGACTTTGCTCTCTTTTGACAGCGACATTTCTCAAATTAATAATATTTAATCTTTCTGAGGAGATCTGCTAGCTTGTTTACACATAGCGCTACGAGTCTGACAGGATGATGGCTGGACCAATCGCGTGCCGGTCAGTCGAAACGGGGCTTCCCATTGACAAATGATCAGCGTTTGTGTACATTTCTAAGCTTTTTGATTGGTTCTATACAACGTGAAACACCATATTTGGAGAGCAGAGACGTTTGAGGGGATTCCCGGGAAATGCTCAGAGGTGATGAGAGGAGTTGAGAAAAGCAATATTCATTTTCAGCGAATTTAGTAAAACTTTGTAAACTTTATTAGTCATTTAAATACCTTTACTCAATTATCTTATCTTAGGAGATTATTTTTGAATGTCTGTTCTTTGAAATTTAGCAAAAAAAATTTTTTTTTTACAAATCTATTATTTCATAGTTTTTCCACATAATCGGCCCATATCTTAAAATGGAACGTTGCGACTTCCGACTCATTTCGCCAGATCGGGTCACATATATATAATATATATAGCTCTTGCATTCTTTCTTGTGGCTCAGTGAATGATGAATTCACCTGAATGAATGGCTCATTATGTATGCGGGCCCCATTGTCTCCTCAGGTGCGAACTACTCAATATGCATGATGGTGTTGGATCGTTGACGCCCACCCGCATATTGCCTTTCCAAACAGAAAGTGTCTTGCAAAATTTAAATCAATGTATTGTTTTATGTGAATGATTAGGCAGGATGATTTTCAGATCATTTTGAAGAAAAAACTCTAGGCGACAACATCCATTAGTCAAAAGTCTTGTGGACACATATTTAGTATGTGTTTTGTGGCCTTATTTCAGAAACTTTAGTTTTTAGTTTTTTCAATAACCATGCATAAACATTATTCTCTCAAAAATACAAACATGTACATACATGTTGCTTACATATTATGGTAGCCCTATTTGTGCTAAATAGAGTGTAATTACACCTTTGCCATTAATATGTTTATAAGCAACTGAAAAAAGCACAAATGTCAGGGCATGTCAGAACATCTCAAGGACCCCAAAAACACCTTAGACCCCAGAGGGTTAACCTAAGATGGTGAAAACCAACAAAAAAGGATGCAAAGAACATAAGATCTTAATTAAAATGATCAAGATAAAATACACATTAATGAAGTGTATCAAGAAAGTGTTTAGGAAAAGGAACCCAACTTTAAAAAAGTCCAGCAAAACTGATAGATGACACACAAATACATAATTTTGCTCATGCATACCTGTTGCTGTTCCTGTAGCTTAATTGGTAGGGCATTTGTTAGTAGCCAAGTTTATGGATGTGATACTAAGGGAACACATATGCTGATAAAACGTGAAGCCTGAAAGCACTGGCTTTGGCTCAAAGCGTCTGCCAATTGCAAAGATGTAATGAAAAAAATTCCAATAGTGCATTGTACGTGTGTGTTGAGAAAAAAACACATTACAAGAATGTATGAGTCTGGTTTCTAGGTTGCAGTTAGCTGAAATCATTTATTTCTGTTGCAATTTCAAAGCAATGTAAATGTCAGTGTTTAGAGTATGTATAAAAAAAGGTGTTAAACACAATGTGCTTGTGTGTGTGTTTTCACAGAACTATTTTCCTTGGTCAACTTGAGGGTGACAAAATAGTACAGGACAAGGCATTGGTTATCCCTTTTGAAGAGTCTGAAGCCTGTTTGTCTACTATGGCAACAAAAGTAAAAGAAGCCCTTGCTATGGGTGCTGATGAAAACATAATTTTAACCGATAGTCAAGGAAACCTACTCCTTGATACCAGAGGTGTGGACTCGAGTCATGTGACTTGGACTCGAGTCAGACTCGAGTCATGAATTTGATGACTTCAGACTCGACTCGACAAAATGTACAAAGACTTGCAACTCGACTTGGACTTTAACATCAATGACTCGTGACTTCACTTGGACTTGCGCCTTTTGACTCGAGAAGACTTGCTACTTCCCATGAAAACCGGGGGAAAAAAAATTCACACGGCCGCGCCGCTCTCAGTGTATCTGCATCTGTGAAAAAAATGTGCACCACCTGTATGCATGCAGAGAGCACGCGCGCTGCCTGCACGACATCCAATCACTGTAGTCCCACGTTGTTTTGATTCGACAGCATCTAAGCAGGCACATTGCAAGACAACCACTGAAGCGCAACAAGCAACAACGTGCCAGTTGGCAAAATGATACCAAAGATAGTTTCGTTTGGCTATAAAAATTACGAGGTAGTCGACAAAAAACGAGTTGCAATTTGCAAAACATGCGGGTCGAAGATTACAGACAGAGCTGCCACAATGTCCAACTTTGTTCGACACCTGAAGTTGCACAAAGAAAGGTAAGTTTTGAACGAATGCTAAGCACCTTATCGGATGTACCGTAACTTACTATAGCTGCTGCATATTTACTGTATCAACGAGAACGTATTCACGGCTCCCTTGCTGGTTCATGCTAACAAAAATAGGGCTTTTTAAACCCGGATTATATGAGGTACATGAGTGTAACGCACTCAGATGGAAAACCTCGCCAATATCATGTCAACGTCCGTTTTAAAGTACCATTTCTACCTTGCTGCTAGACAGATAAACACAAATGTATATCTCAGTCTCTCCAACACATATGAGACAAAAACAGGCCTTCCAGTTTTACTCTTTCAATTATTCAGTTTCAGAGTTGCTGGTGTGCTGCCTCATTGAGGTCGTTTATGTAATTTTGGTTAATCACAACTAAGCTGAACTGTATGGAAGCTTATGTGTAGCAATATTCAATTTGAAATGTAATATGCAAAATGGCAATGCATTTCTGTATTTAAATTAGAATTTTCCCATACATTTGTGCAATGTGTGGTGCAAAATAAAAATGAAAATTCAATTATATAATTTACATTTGCCATTTCATACACTAGTTTTAATATGTAAATTGAATAATTTTAACGCTTTATAAGTTGCAAAATTAAAATGTATTACAGAAATTATTAGATATGTTTAACATGTTCAAGCAAAAACTGTAGCAAAATTGTAATTTAAATGTTATTTTTTTCTTAATTGCATTTACACTCACAGGTAAGACATTTGCGATTGCATTTCCATTAAGTGTCCCGCAATGAATGTAGCAAAATTCAATGTGCAATTTGAAAATGCATTCTGAGCCGATCATGTGCCCGTCCCGCCCTGTCAATCACTGCGTGAAGTTTGCCCCGCCCCCACCCAGTGAAAAACGTCGGCAAAATAGGCTCAATCGTTTTTACTTCGTTTGTGTTAACTAATTTGAATAATAATATTAACTAATGGGAATATTGTTTAGCTTATTTTTGGTTTAATTTGGTTTACTTTAGTTATTTAATTTATTCAATTATTTTGTTTTGCTATACTTTTCATGCCAACTTACCATGGCCCCCCTAGCACCCCCTCGCGGCACCCAGGGGTCCCCGTCCCCACTTTGAAAACCACTGCTATAAAGCATATGACTTCAGTTTCTTGAGGGAAAGGGCTTTCTTATGACTTTTGAAGCAGTGAAAATATTCTTAATATTGCATACACTGAAACTGAAATGTATTATCGTATACCGTAGTGTACAATAGACAATGAATATTAACACAACAACATTGATATGAGTAAAGAATAGTTTCAAATACAACATGTGTGGCTATAAGGGATTTTCTGACATCTGTTTCATATTCTTCTCTGTTACAGGTATGAAGAATACCAGATGAACAAAAGCATCGTAGATGAACCACAACAGCCTTCAATCTCACAATTCCTGGACCCTCGTGTAGGGCGTTACAGCATGAGCCACCCACAGCAGAAGGCCATCTCCAATGCGATACTGTCTGACTTGATTATTGACTGCAATTTTCCTCTGTCAATTGTGGAAAATAAGAGCTTTCGTCACTTTCTAGCTGTGCTGGACAGCAAGTATACCCCAGTCTGTCGCCGAACGCTGACCACAAAAACAGAGAGCCTTGCTGAGGAGAGACGTTCAAAGTTAAAAACTCAATTGAGCAACACTGACTATGTTTCAGTCACTGTGGACATTTGGTCTGATCGAAAGATGAGGGGATTCCTTGGTGTCACTGTGCACTGGATGGAGAGAGATGCAGAGAGGGTACAGCTAAAGACTAATCTCTTGGCCTGCAACCGCTTCAAAGGCTCTCACACAGCGGAGCGCATCTGTGACCAATTTGAGGCAATATGTGATGAATACAACATCAAAGCTAAATTGGACTATATCATTAGTGACAATGCTGCTAACATGCGCAAGGCATTTATGGTCTGCTTCCCCAGCGAACAGGAGGAAGATGATGATGCTGGAGATAATCTTGATGATCCTGAGCTATGGCATGACTTAACCCTAGAAGACCAGCAAACCGTCAATGCTGCTATGGCAAAGAAACAGCGCCTGCAGTGTTTTGCACACACATTGCAGCTGGTTGTGGGAGACGGTTTGAAAGAAACAAAAGCGGCATGTCCTTCTCTCTCCAAGTTATCAAAACTTAGCTCCCTGCTCCACACAAGCACAACGTTTAAAGACATCTTCAATGGTGAATTTGGGGAGCACAGAGGCATCCCTGCTGCAGTGAGCACGAGGTGGAATTCCACACTGCGGCAGGTGAAAGCAGTCCTTCATTGTGATCAGCAAAAGCTCTGCGCAGTTCTTGAGAAGGCCAGGCATAAAGAACTGTCATTCACACCACGAGAGTGGAATCTGCTGAAGGAGTTGGTGGACATTTTGAAACCGTTCGGAGAAGCAACTGATTTGACACAGGGGGAGAAAGTCATTACAATCAGTGCAGTTGTTCCATCCGTCTTGTCCCTCAATCACCATCTTGAGAAGCTGAAGCCTCAAGTTCGTTTCCTGAGCGGCCTGGTCAGAGGTCTGCAGGCATCCCTGAAAAAAAGATTTCTTGGGATCTTCATTAATGTGAAGATATTATTGACTTGCAATGCAACGTAAAATAATTTGATCTTAATCTGATCTAGGATCTAATGTGATATTAATCTGACTTTAACAATAATAAAAAATTTCAGTCTTGCACAGTATCATCAACATCAGTAATGGTAATAAGGGCTCTTTTGTTTCTACTGTTGTGACACGTTTTTTTTAGAATTGATCCTGCAAGATGCTGCAGAGACGGAGCAACCTGTGCCTGTGCCGGTGCCTGCTGAAGAAGAACTAGAGGACATGGAAGGAGAAGGGCTGTTTGCTGCATACCATAAGAGGCAGAAAAGGGATGTTGGGACCCCACCAGCAGCACAGCTAAGTCACTACATTGACATGGCAGAAGGACAGAATGCCCTTTTGTTCTGGGCACTGAACAGTAAGACTCTTCCTTCACTCTTTCAAGTAGCCATCCGAGTCTTGGCAGTGCCTGCTTCTAGTGCTCCAGTGGAGCGAGTTTTCAGCCATGGTGGCATCATTCTGCGTCCCCATCGCGCACAAATGACTGACAGACTTTTGGCCAATTTGATCTTTTGCAAATGCAATGCAGTATAGGGGCCTCCCTCCACCTGTCCACAGCACGCATGCGCACACACACTCACTCTCTGCTCATCACCTGTCCACCTCTCTCTCTCTCTCTCTCTCTCTCTCTATCTATCTATTATATTATCACGTTTGTCCAGTTTTTCAGAAGAGATCATTTTGAGGAGTGAGGATTTTATTGATGACATGTTTAAGTTAAGGCTTAAGTTTTGTTTAAGTTAGCCTTAAGTTTAGGCTAAAAGGACCCATGTCTATTTGAAAGTTAAACTGTTTTGCAATATGAGGTCAATACAATACAGGACTGAAGCTGCTGTGCATTGTTCTAGTGCAATATGCTGTTGAAATTTTCAAAAAATTAAATTTTCTGTTTTTTACTGTATTTGTTTAATGTCATTGTATAAAAAGAGGTTTAAATAAATACAAATCTTACAGACATACATGATTTGTATAAATTTTATTTCTGTGGTAAGAGGACTTGAAATGACTCGAAACTAAAATGGTAGGATTTTGGACTCGACTTGAGACTTGTTGGCTTTGACTTTTGACTCGACTCGGGACTTGCCTCATCTTTGACTCGACTTGACTCGGGACTCGAGGGCAAAGACTTGAGACTTACTTGTGACTTGCATAACAATGACTTTGTCCCACCTCTGCTTGATACCCCTGGCACTAAAGGTTTGTGGTTTTAGGTTAGAATGAACATTGAACAAGTTTATTATGATATTCATTACAGCTCATTAACATGCACGTTACAACTTAGTTTATTACCATTCTGAATTTCATTATTCTATTTACCCCCTCTGTCACAGGTTCTGCTTATTGGAAGCAAAGCTCCAGACGCCTTTTTGCTGTCAAAGAGGATGTATTTGCAGAGATGGGAAGAAGGAAAAAAAGAAAAGTAGGGTAAGTTCATGAATGCTCTCACCAAAAGAATCTAGTCTTCTTTGAACTTTTCATATATTCATGCAAATAAAAATCGAAGTACTGTAGCGATTAGTCTAGTCCATAGACTGTCATTTCTTATCAATCGACATCTGTGATTGTATGTACAAGTTAGGATTGGACTAGATGTACAAAACAGACCATTAATATATATTTTTTTTTTACTGAAGAGAATTCTTTGCAGTTCACTCAGCAGAAGTTAGCTTCAACACTCCTTGGCTGCTCTGATCCCACAATCAATGCAGCAATAATTATACTTTAACAGAGATCAGTAGGTTACGCCATTCCTCCAAGTTTCATTATTCTGATTTGTTAAGCCCATGGAGACACTGAGAAACCACATGGTTAATAGAGGAATGCACATTACATTAATTCACTTTTGATCTCATAAACATAAGTAATTTAAAATCAGGATAAATATTAGTAAACTAATTAACGTGGTTAGAGAAATTTGTTTTACATACATAGTTTCTCATTTTAATCCCATCCGAATGTGCCAAGTCTGTTATTTCTTGCACAATCTCTATAAAAATTCTGTTACAATTTACACACTTTTTGGCAAACTCACTAATACAAAATCACTGATGTCAGGTGATAAGTGTAACGGTCACCAGCTGGAGTGCCCTTGAGAGCCACCAGAGGGCACTCCACACCGGACTATCATATTCACTCACAGACTACATTTCCCATCCTGCATCTACCTGGACTGATTACTTCATACACCTGCACTGCACTGATTACACACACACCTGCACCTCATTCACACACACATAAAAGCCACTTCCACACTCCACTTCTCTGCGAAGTATTGCATTGCCCCGGCGTACAATTTCTGAGCGTTTATTCCTGTGTTTGCTGTTCTCGTTTACTGACCTTGGACTGTGTATCTCGACTCCTGATTGTTCTCTGCCTGCCTTTACCCGGATTGTTAATTGGACTTTGCCTTTTGCTGCCTGCCCTGACTTCTGCCTGTGACCCCGATCTGCTCTGTGTTCTCTCCGTTGTTCTGTCTGCTGTTGTTTTACCCTGCCTGTCTGACCACTCTAAATAAAGCTGCAAATGGATCCCTCCTCGTCCGCTGTATCATTACAATAAGAATTGTAACTCAAATGTTGTTGAAAACAATGTCTAAATGTGGTTTGAGATTCTTCTGTAGATCTGTTGATTGTCTTTCAACCGTTAAAGGCAAGCTTCTAGACACGAGGGATCGGAGCTCTTTGAAATAAGAGACAAAATTGAGGAGGTCCTTCTTGCATCAGAAGGTTTACCAGCTGTGTCAGCCAAGCTCAGGGAGCTGTGCAAGCATAGTGAGGGCCTCACAGAGCAGCAAAGCGAAATTCTGAGGACCTCATTTAAGTGCAGCGTATGCAGAGGCAAGTAATCACCCAGACATCACACATACATGTATATAGATTAAAAGAGCAACCATTCTTTGGTCCATGGGTAAGCACTTTAATGTAACATTGCCTATAAATAGTAAATGGACTGCATTTATATAGCGCTTTCAAAGACCAATGGCCACCAAAGCGCTTTACATTTTGCATCACATTCACCCATTCATACACATAATATTGCCTATAAATCTATATGGGCAGTATGTAAGGGACAGTAGTGATGGGCGGATCGATCCTGAAGTATCGATACTTCGATACTGACGTAGTATCGAAAAGGATCGATCCTCACATAAAAATATCAATCCAAATGTGTGTTTTTTTACCAGTAATTTTTTATTAATTTAGCACGCAATTCAGTGCGTAAAATAAGCTTCTAAGTGAAAAAATAAGCGAATGTTAGCGGATAATTGTGTAGGATATAACTTTTTCTCCTAGTCATCTGGATACAAGACGAAACCAATCAATCACAGAGAGCGTTCGATGCTGGTGCTTCGCTGAGCTCACAGGCCCAGTGCGTTTGGGAAACGAAGCCTTGCTTAGATGACAGAGAAACAATCGGGAGTTATTTCGCAATAAACAAACCCAAAGTGTACATAACGGTTCAAAATGTTGACGTCAGTAAGATTTTTTTAATGAAATTAATATTTTTATTCAACAAGGATCGATGCATTAAATTGATCAAAAGTGACAATCAAGGGTTTTACACTGTTAAAAAAAAAAATCTACTTCATATAAATGCTGTTCTTTCAACTTTGTTCATCAAATAATTCTGCATAAAATGTATCATGGTTTCCACAAAAATATGAAACTGTTTTCAACATTGATAATAGTAAGAAATGTTTCCTGAGCAGCAAATCAGCATATTAAAATGAATTATCATCATGACTGGAGTAATGATGCCAAAAATTCAGCTTTGATCACATGAATAAATTACAGTTTACTATGGCATATAAAACAGATAGCCTATGTTAAATTGTAATATTACAGTTTTTACTGTATTTTTGATCAAATAAATGCAGAAGAGAATTCAAAATCTTACAGACCCCAAACTTTTGAACAGTAGGCTAGTACTATAATTAGGGTAGTTTTGTAAAAGTCACTGACTAATTACAGGCGATTTGAGAGCACAAATCACAAAATATTTAGGCCTAGTAGTCATGAAAACGTATTCAGATTTAGCATATTAATGATGCATTCACCTCATACATCATGACACACTGCTCTAGCACAGGAAAGTGCATACAAGTTCAAGTGCATGCTTTTAAAATGAAAAAGTATTGGTATCGATATCGGCGATACTGGCCCTGTATTTACTTGGTATTGGATCGATACCGAAATTTGCAGTATCGCCCATCACTAAGGGACAGTGTTGTCATGATCTGGTCATTATTGCAAAATAAACCCCAAATGGATGATCAGGATCCCAACAAGTGATTTATAGTAGCACTGATGTCAGTTACCTGGATCATTAGTCTGACACTTAGGGGTGGTTTTCCAGAAAGGGCTTAGATTAAGCCAGGACTTTGCGTTAGTATTATTAGGACATTTAAAGAGTTTTTACAAACTTACCTTACAAAAAACATTTACAGGTTGTGTATATTGAAACAAAACAATGGCACTGAAGATATGTCAGTGCAAGCTGTTTTCAGTTTAGACAGTTCTGACATACATTATAGTCTGGGACTACGTAAACCCTGTCCGGGAAACCGCCCCATAGTGTTGTATATTAAAAGATATCTGCTGAATGTCACAAATGACCATCAGCATCAAATGTCACAAAGAGCTGTGTAATAACGTCCTGTAAGTTTTCTTTTATTGAATTAAAGCAAATGGTATTTTAAAACTGATTCTTAATTATGTATGTATTATGTTTGTTACAGGAGTGATGGACAGTCCTGTGCTGGCACGCTGCTGTCACAGTTTGGTTGGTTATCGACTATGTGTCGACATTATACTTCAGCAGGGACAAGGATGTGTTAAATGTCGGTCTGCAATTACAGGGGAATCCCTGGTGGCTGTAGCTGGCCTCTCTGAAGTGCTAAATGTAATCAGGGCCATAGAAGAGCAGTTCAGTTCGGTTTAAGATTGCTGCTGTGGTAGTTGTTTCAAATGTTCAGTTGCTACTAGAATAATATTTTCATTGTTTCATTAATATAACTCATAATTGTGTTCTCTTAATATTGAAGTGCATGTTTGAATGCCACCAGAAGAGTTATTTATTTTATTTTTTTCAGTTAATATAACTATTATAACTATAATAATATAGTATACAGTTCATGCTACAGTATTAAAAAAAATACATGACAAGATCAGTTTTGGAAGTCAAGGTAGTGGTACAAGATAAAGCAAGTTCTATGCACATCTTCTTGTAATGTTAATTAGGTCAGTCACACAGTCTTGGTAATACCTGTAATGCTCATTTACAGTGTAGTTGAATACATTTCCAAGGTTAAAATAAAGTGAATTAAACTCTGTCTCTGCCCTAATTTTGTCCTCTTCAGACTGAAATGGGTAATGCCAAATGCTGATGGAGTGGTCAAACTGTTTCCCATTTCCTGTCTGTATAGCTCGGCAGCTTCTGAGGCCCTCGGCAGCAGTTGCTCTGAAATTCTTGCCTTGCAGCCATCTCTGGCCAGCAGATTGGGAATACCTTTGCCTATAAATAGAAACATTTGAATTGTAAGGAAAAAACAAATACTGTATTAAATACTGTAAGAACATCCTACCAGTCTTGCAGAGTTCAGATCCTGCCTTGCTCTAACACCTACTGTAACTAATTGTCAAGTAATTCTGAAGACCTTGATTAGCTGGTTCTGGTTTAGGTTTGGAGGTTAGATTAGGGTTGGAGCTAAACTCTGCAGGAACTGGCCCTCCAGAACATTGTGTATATATCGGCAGTTAGATTAAAACACAATTTTAGAAGTGATGTCAAAGCAATATCTCACATACCTAGAATATTATGGCTATTCCATGCCTGAACAAATCTCTGTACCCCAATCTGGCTGATCTCACATGTGAGATTGGATACACAGTATCTGGTCAACCCATCCTCCATATCCAAAGCCTCCTGGTCAATCATCTGAATGAGTGCAGTCTTGATTGGAAAATTGACCCGCTTATTGACTTCAGGCCATATTCTCTCTACGGTGTGGTTCTGTCGAGTAAAAAAGCATTCCCACAATGTAAAGCACAACTCAAATTAAAGTATAAAGTACAAAATGCACTTTAATGTTAGTTCATCACAACTTCTGATTTTTAAAATGTATTAGTAAATGCTGAAATCAACAAACAAAGATAAATAAATGCTGTAGAAGTGTTCATTTTTAACTCATGTTAGCTAATGCATCCACTAATGTTAACAAATGCAACCTTACTCAGGGCTCGACATTAAGGCTTGTCCGCTTGTCCGGGACAAGTGGATTTTTTTGTAGGACAAGTGGAAGAGAAATTAGTTAGTAAAATTATAAATCTACCCGGACAAGTGACTTTTGTGCATGGACAAGTAAAACATAAATTTACTTGTCCGAAGGACAAGTGCCTCAAAAAGTTAATGTCAAGCCCTGCTTACTGTTACCAATACCTTACTCAGAAACGTATAGGGTTGGGTATTGAGAATCGGTTCCATTTTAGAACCGGTTCCAAAATGCCAAAAACTGGGGATTCGATAAGAGGCACGCATTTCGATTCCGCTTATCGATTCCTTAATTTGGTGATGCTCGCGCGGTGAATGGCAGTGAGCATTTGTTTACAGTTGTATTGATCTGCCAGGACCTGCCTGCCGCACATGCGCTGTACGTTATATTTACGATGGCGGAGTGCGGCAGACGTCCGAAAGTTTGGTTAAGCTTTTCAAAAAAAGATAAGAAAATACAGCGAATTGTATCACATGCAAGAAAGATATTTCATGCAAGGGAGGAAGCACCTCCAATATGATGAAACATTTGCTTCAACACAGGATCAATTTGAAGGAATGCACCGCATTTGATTCGGTGCGATCTCTCAGCAGCAGTACCACAGGTTTCTACACACAAGATAAAGCTACTAGATAAAGCTACTAGCAGCAGCAATAGCAGTCTCTTACACTCAGGAACAAAACACAGATGAGTGGACATTCGTCTTCGAATTAGAGCCGCATATTTCTGGATAAAATGAGAACCAGTTTTGTTTAAAATTGTTCTTGTTGAGTTGTTTTGTTTAAAATAGAGATCATGAATAAATACATCAGACAATTAAAACGAGTCGAGTCTATAATTCCTTAAAGTGTTATATATACAGTGAGGAAAATAAGTATTTGAACACCCTGCTATTTTGCAAGTTCTCCCACTTAGAGATCATGGAGGAGTCTGAAATTGTCATCGTAGGTGCATGTCCACTGTGAGAGACATAATCTAAAAAAAAAATCCAGAAATCACAATGTATGATTTTTTAACTATTTATGTGTATGATACAGCTGCAAATAAGTATTTGAACACCTGAGAAAATCAATGTTAATATTTGGTACAGTAGCCTTTGTTTGCAATTACAGAGGTCAAACGTTTCCTGTAGTTTTTCACCAGGTTTGCACACACTGCAGGAGGGATTTTGGCCCACTCCTCCACACAGATCTTCTCTAGATCAGTCAGGTTTCTGGGCTGTCGCTGAGAAACACGGAGTTTGAGCTCCCTCCAAAGATTCTCTATTGGGTTTAGGTCTGGAGACTGGCTAGGCCACGCCAGAACCTTGATATGCTTCTTACAGAGCCACTCCTTGGTTATCCTGGCTGTGTGCTTCGGTTCATTGTCATGTTGGAAGACCCAGCTTCAATGCTCTAACTGAGGGAAGGAGGTTGTTCCCCAAAATCTCGCAATACATGGCCCCGGTCATCCTCTCCTTAATACAGTGCAGTCGCCCTGTCCCATGTGCAGAAAAACACCCCCAAAGCATGATGCTACCACCCCCATGCTTCACAATAGGGATGGTGTTCTTGGGATGGTACTCATCATTCTTCTTCCTCCAAACACGTTTAGTGGAATTATGACCAAAAAGTTCTATTTTGGTCTCATCTGACCACATGACTTTCTCCCATGACTCCTCTGGATCATCCAAATGGTCATTGGCAAACTTAAGACAGGCCTTGACATGTGCTGGTTTAAGCAGGGGAACCTTCCGTGCCATGCATGATTTCAAACCATGACGTCTTAGTGTATTACCAACAGTAACCTTGGAAACGGTGGTCCCAGCTCTTTTCAGGTCATTGACCAGCTCCTCCCGTGTAGTTCTGGGCTGATTTCTCACCTTTCTTAGGATCATTGAGACCCCACGAGGTGAGATCTTGCATGGAGCCCCAGTCCAAGGGAGATTGACAGTCATGTTTAGCTTCTTCCATTTTCTAATGATTGCTCCAACAGTGGACCTTTTTTCACCAAGCTGCTTGGCAATTTCCAAATTGTAGTCTGCCTCGAACCATATTCCATATTATTTTAGAATGAGCTCATCCCCAAAATGGCTTAATTATCACAGAGATTAAGGCAGTCAAGTTATATTGTTTCTTGACCATTTGGGTTGATCACATCAGTGAGCAAATGGTAGTCAATTGTAGAATGGGAATGGGTGTGGGACACAGAGAACATTCTCAGACAATGGGGTATCTCAACTTCATTAACATACAGATCACAGCTGTTACAACAAGGGCAACTTAATTTACATTGAGAGTTGTAAACTGTAACAGGATAAAAGGTTTAAGATTTGGATGTTCTGGGTTCATTCTGACGCCGGTGAACCCAAGGTGCTTTGTGTACCTTGCCACTGCTATGCTGTAATAAACTTCATTTTTGAGATCTTCGACGTCCACATCTTTATTTCTTACAACCTCAAACAGGTGCATCTAATTTAGGATAATGTGAGTGGAGGTGGACATTTTAAAGGCAGACTAACAGGTCTTTGAGGGTCAGAATTCTAGCTGATAGACAGGTGTTCAAATACTTATTTGCAGCTGTATCATACAAATAAATAGTTTAAAAAAATCATATATTGTGATTTCTGGATTTTTTTTTTAGATTATGTCTCTCACAGTGGACATGCACCTACGATGACAATTTCAGACCCCTCCATGATTTCCAAGTGGGAGAACTTGCAAAATAGCAGGGTGTTCAAATACTTATTTTCCTCACTGTATATATATATATATATATATATATATATATATATATATATATATATATATATATATATATATAGAGAGAGAGAGAGAGAGAGAGAGAGTAAATTAAGACGCATTGTCACAGTTTTACTTGTCACAGTTTTACTGGTAATAGCCTAAATGTGACAAGAATAAAAGGTAGAATTTTTACAAGTATTTGCTCTCTTTTTTCTCTCCAATAAATATTGGAATCGAAACCAAGAATCGTTAAGAACCAGATTCGATAAGCAGAATCGGAATCGTTAAAATTGAAACGATACCCAACCCTAGAAACGTACATGTCATACAAATGATAATAAAGAATAATTAAATCTCACCTTAGTTGATGTTGTCTGGAGGTAAGACAGTCGTTGCTGGTTATGCCTGTATTCTGACAAGATGTCTTGCATGAAGAGGGTTAGATAAAACTCTCTACCATGGTCCACTCTGACCTGATCCCACATCCCATGGGAAAGGACAGCATTTCTAGAAAAATAAAATATAATTAAACTTTGATGCTATTGAGTGTAGCAAAAATATGGTAAGATAAGAGTAGAAAATCTTAGACTTACTTGTACACCTCTTCATAAATTGTTAAATTGTTTTTTAATGGCATGGTAGAATGTCCAACAATTTTTTTGCTAAACCCATCAATGGCTATGACATGGGTCACACCAAACATGCACAGTTTTTCATTCTGGTCCATATGCAGTTTGTGACCCACATACTCAGCATTATATGGGACAGGATTTAAATTGCGTGCACCCTGAAACAAAACAGATTTAATTAGGTTACATATAGAAAGTATTCAGCCCCCAGTTTTAGAAGCACTGGTATAGAGAGACTATGGGGCGGTTTCCTGGACAGGGTTTAAGTCTAGTCCCAGACTAAAATGCATGTTTGAGCTGTCTTAACTTAAAACAGCTTGCACTGACATCTCTTAAAATATATGATTTCCATTGTTTTGTCTCAAGATGCACACCAATCATGTTTTTTTGTAAGGTATGTTTGTAAAAAACTACTTAAAAGTCCTAATATATCTAAGGTCTAGTCCGGGCTTAATGGAAACCTTGCCCAGGAAACCAACCCTATACCGATCCTGCACCCATGTCATTTTCAAATGTAGGTTTTATCTCTACTTTTGAAAGTTAAAGACTAAATAGACATTGATGTATGATTATGTAATGTTTAATAATTTAGATGCTAACACATGATAATTATTTTTAATGATAATTGCTTTTTACTATGGCACCCAAGTCTACCTGGCACCAAGCTTGATGGTAAGGTTCATGCATCTGTGCCAATGTCCGGCCCACTCGAACCTCTGATGCACGAACTCCTTGTGCAGCAAGATAGCCCGTCATCATTTTACGTCCGTAATATGGTCCAGTCTGTACACACAAAGAAGTAAAAATTAACCAATAATAGTCACTTAGATACAAGATGATTACATAAATGTAAAGCAATTCATTGCAAAACTCAATTTCACTTTTTCAAGTGGTAAATATATTTTCAGATGTTTAGGCATATTTTTAATAAATCTTTAATAAATGTTTCATCTAGATATATCTTAATTGTGGTAATTGAAAATTAATGCAATGCAAGTAAAACCTTCATTAAGGTCTGTCCCTGTTAATTTTAATGGATTTTGTTGGTTAATCAATTAATCATTTGGGCTTTAAGTTTTAAACAGGATAACAGCACATAATGAATATGTAAACCTTTCATCAGTACTGCCGATGTATTTGGAAAAAAACTGAACCACGTAATAAACAGAGACCTTAATATGACAGAGGTTGCCAAACTAAAGTGCTCACTACATTCTAAAGAAGTGAACTATCAATTTTATTAGACTGTTTAAGCCAGTATTTTAACAGTACAGTAGTATACAGTTGATGACATTTCTTAAATATTATGTAATTTTGTTTCAGTTCTTACAGTATCAAGTACAGTAGTGTACTCACATAAATGTATAAAACTTGGTAGATGGTTGTACTATGTCTACACCGATCGCGTTGAAAAATCTTAACATTCCATCATTGAAAGTCAATGGGAGATTTTTGTTCAAATAGTAGCGATAATAAAAAATCTCACCTCTACAACAGCTTGCGAAATCTCGTCTTCGGAGATCGATGCATTTTCTTTTAAGGCCTTTTTCAGAGCGGAATTTCCGGACATTTCGCTCTGAATTTTCCCTCTGCATACCAAGCTCTGATAAACGATATGAAATTTCCGTATCTGTGTGTCCATCTTCATACATGCTCTTTATAACGTCTTCATAAGCTAATAAACTCATGGTAACGAGCTACCGACTAAGTAGACTGCATTTAAATTAGGCAGGTTACATCTGCGGTTTACGTACTCTATGCACTGCGCGCCCCCTTCGAATTTCCAGTAAAACCTCAATCGGTGTCTGGGCGGAGCTTACATGAATATTTATTCTATTCTCAATAGTTTGTACACAGTGAATATAATTGTATATAATATAATAATGATTACAGATTTGTTAGTGGCCTATCATTTGTAAATGAGCCAACAGCCATTGTGTTTGTGTAGTACTCCTGTAAGTAACAAGACAATGAAGAGAAGAACGCATTTGTGATGGCTTCTCGTCTCTGCATTTACTACGAAATGAATCAATAAAAGTATATGCATATTACAACCTTTCAGCACATTACATGGTCAACACATGTATGACTTTTGCATACTATGCCTGAATAAAACATTCCAACTTTAAACATTTTGCATATTCAGGATTTACAATTGCCAAAGTGACACCCTAATGTATAATTTTTATATATATAACACTTTAACTAGCATTTACCCTTTATCTAAATAATAACATGAGAATGATGATGTAAAATACATTAAGAATCCACTCCCTATTCTCAGTTTAGAACATATACAAGTTCGTTGTCTGATGTATTACATTGAATGACAAGACATGTGAAATTCACTCAACTACATTCACTCAAATGTAACGCATAACACAGTTTACAGACATCACCGTCGATTAACGACCACGTATGTAAATTAGAAATAATTTATAACGCTAAACGATATTATACATTATAGATTCAAATAGTATTTATACTTTAACCAGTTATAATAATAATAATAATAATAATGCATTTTATTTATGGGCGCCTTTCTCAACACTCAAGGTCACCTTACAAAATCAACAATAAAACACTCAATCCATAAACAAGCAATAAAAAAAGGCAATAAAATAACATGATAATACTATTAATAATAAAAGAACAAGAGAAAGGGTGGGGTCATTACGGCAAATTAAAAATTAAAGAGAGTAAGCCTGTCTGAAAAGATGAGTTTTTAAGTGAGTTTTGAAAGTGGTTATGGACGTGGAGTGTTGAATGTAGTGGGGCAAAGAATTCCAGAGGTGTGGGGCTGAGTGACTGAAAGCTCTAAACCCCATGGTAACCAGACGAGCATGTGGGAGGATGAGCTGAATGGAGGAAGAGGACCTCAGAGAACGGGTGGGTATCTTAATATGGAGGAGCTCAGTGAGATACTTAGGGGCAAGATTGTTGATAGCTTTAAATGTAAGGAGGAGGATCTTATAAATTATGCGATATTTGAAGGGGAGCCAATGAAGTTGCTGCAGGACAGGTGTTATGTGACTGATGGAGGGGGTTCTGGTAACGATACGGGCAGCAGAGTTTTGGACTAGTTGTAGTTTATGGATGTATTTGTCAGGTAAACCATAGAGGAGAGAGTTGCAATAGTCTAGGCGGGAGGTGACCAGGGTGTGAACCAGAATTTCAGCACTATTGGGGGAGAGAGATGGGCGTAAGCGAGAGATATTACGTAAATGGAAATATGCTGACCGAGTGATGTTATTAATGTGGGACTTGAATGACAGAGTGCTATCTAGGATGACACCCAGACTCTTAACCTGAGGGGAGGGGAACACAGATGAGTTGTCAATGGAGATGGAGAAGTCATTTATTTTAGAAAGGATGGATTTAGTGCCAATAAGAAGGAGTTCAGTTTTGTCACTGTTAAGCTTGAGAAAGTTTATGGAGAACCAGGATCTGATTTCCTGAAGACAGTTGGATAAAGAGGTGGGAGGGAGGGATGTGGTGGGTTTAGTGGATAGGTAGAGCTGGGTGTCATCTGCATAGCAATGGAACTGGATGTTATGTTTATGAAAAATATGGCCAAGAGGGAGAAGGTAAATAATGAACAGAAGGGGTCCAAGGACAGAACCTTGGGGAACACCAGAGGAGAGAGGGGTGGAGTGTGATCTGAATGTTTTGAGTTGTACAAACTGAGTACGGCCAGAAAGATATGATTTAAACCAGTACAGGGGTGTATCAGATAATCCTAGGGAAGCTAGTCGGTCGATGAGAATGGTATGGGAAATGGTGTCAAAAGCCGCACTCAAGTACAGGAGAATGAGGATTGTTAGAAATCCAGAGTCTGCAGCCGTGAGGAGGTCATTGGTTATTTTAACAAGAGCTGTTTCGGTGCTATGAAGGGGACGGAAACCTGATTGGAACTGTTCATAGAGACTATTGTGGGAGAGGTGGTCATGAATCTGAGAGGCAACTGTTTTTTCCAGGATTTTTGAAAGGAAGGGGAGGTTGGAAATTGGGCGGAAATTGTTGAAGTTGCTGGGATCAGCTCCAGGTTTCTTGAGAATGGGGGTTATTGCAGCTGATTTGAGGGGTGACGGAACAATACCAGTAATAAGAGAGGAATGGATAATTGCAGTTATAAGAGGAGTCAGGGAGTGAATGCAAGCTTTAACCAGTGTAGTCGGGAGAGGATCAAGTTGGCAGGTTGATGATTTAGATTTGCGGACAAGGTTGGTTATTTCAGCAGCAGAGGGGAGGGTAAAGTCAGAGAAAAGATGACAAGAAGATATTTGAAAATCAGAGGATAGTTTGAGGGTTGAGATCTGAGGAGGTAACTGTTGGTGTATACGGTCAATTTTAGTAGTAAAAAATGTCATAATGGAATTACAGGAATCAGTGGAGTAAAAATGAGGTGGGAGAGAATCAAGTGGGCGTAGTGTGTTATGCACCAGTGAGAAAAGTGCTTGACAGTTACCAGAGCCTGATCTGATTAAATCTGTATAATAGTTAGACTTAGCAGTGGAAAGAGAATCTTTATAGGAAAGTAAATGGGTATAAAACATTTGTTTGTGAATGGTCAAACCAGTTTTTCTATAGAGGCGCTCCAATTGGCGACCTCTGGCTTTCAGTTGGCGATGTTCAGAGGTAAACCAGGGTGCAGATTGGGAAAAGGAAACAGTCCGTGTTTTTAATGGGGCCAGGGTATCGAGGAGATGGTGTAGGCCACAATCGTAGTGACTGAGCAGTTCATCAGGGGTGGATGTGAAGTCGATATTTGGAAGATTGGCAATACCAGAGTCTAGAGCTGCTGGGTCAATGGACTTGATGTTGCGGAAAGAGATTGTACGTGACAGTTTCAATTTGAACAGTGTCACCTTAACATTAAATGAGATAAGTTTATGATCAGAGATGGGAAAGTCAAATGCAGTACAGTTAGAAGGAGTGACACCAAAGCAGCAAAGTAGATCCAGGGTATGGCCTTTTGAATGGGTGGGGAAATTAATAAACTGCTGCAAATCAAAACTATCAAGGCATGATATAAAGTCTTTTGTGAGGTAGTTATTGCCATTATGAATATGAATGTTAAAATCACCAAGGATAATAACATTAGGGGAGAGAGGTGAAATAAGTGTAAGAAAAGCAGAAAATTCATTGATGAATTCTGAATTGGGCTTAGGTGGACGATACACGGTGGCTACAATGATAGGGGATGGACCATTTAGTTTAATGACAAGAGACTCAAATGACTGATAGAGTGGCACAGAGACAGGCGAGACTTTCCAGCTTTCGCGATAGATTATCGCGAGACCTCCCCCGCGACCTGTAGCGCGGGGTTGACAGCTGTAAACAAACCCAGGGGGAGTTGCTTCGTTCAACTGGGAAAAGTCATTCGGTTGCTGCCAAGTCTCTGTCAGACTAAAGAAGTCATATTTACGATCTTTGATGAGATCCTGAAGAAAAAGTCCTTTGCCCGAAAGTGATCGGATGTTATATAATCCAAAGTGGAGATCACTAAAGTTGTTCTTGTGGGAGACAGAGCTAGCATTTGCAGACCTGGGTAGACTGGCTAGCACACTATGGTCCACCCTCCTGCTGGATGATCTCGGTTGACGGCGAGATGAGGACCAGGAGGAGTTGATTGAAGTGGACGCATCGATGTTGAAACTCCGTCTGGACCCGCGATGAAAATATCTCCGACGGGGTATGCGAGCGTTTTCCGGGCCAGAGTGCAGCGTCGATTGTAGAACTGCTGAGGCAGTCGGATTGAAGCAGAGTTTGAGAAGTTCAGCAGCCGAGTATTGGAACAGGGCCGACGAGGAACTTGTCAGGAGAAGCGCAACAGTCCACATGAGTATCACCGACTTGCTGATCCACATTCTGGCTCACACAGCAAGGTCAGGTAGAGAAGCAAAAGAGCCAGGTATAACGTTAGCTGGTATGAACGCAGCAATCGGTGACTACCAGGGCGTCAGACAGGTGAGCAGCTGTGAGCAGCTACAAACAAAGCTTAACTGATAGTATAACTGATAGTATAACGTGATATCAGTACCAGTATATCAGCAAGGCAATAAACAGTTAAAAGTTCAATAAAAGCCGAAGTTAAAGGTCCAATAAAAATTAAAAATCGGAGAGCAGCGGCAACGAATCGTGCCAGCGTTCACTCAGCGTTCGATGATGATATGAATGTGGCGTTATGTGGCGGACTCTGGCGCTAATCGCGGAGCACTTATGCTAACCATGTGCTCAACATGACAAACTCATGACGCACTATTCATATAACAAAACAACTGCGTTAAACATGCGCATAACTCATTCATATTATATTAACAGTGTTTATGCTTAAATCGGAAGTGTGTTTTGCATTATACTTTGCAATTACCTGTAAGTAACAAGACAATGAAGAGAAGAACGCATTTGTGATGGCTTCTCGTCTCTGCATTTACTACGAATGAAGCATCACTAGCGCACGGGTTACTATGCGATGACGTCATCACGCTGGTATGCCAAGCGAAAATAATTATATGAATAAATGCGCATAACACACTCCTTTTTAAACATAAAGCACAAATAAGCATTTAAACCATATTTAAAAGTATTGGAAAATTAACATCACACTATATTACAAAGAAATGTACAAACACAAACGGCCTGTACTCACTATTACACTATTACACTCTCCCCTACAGGATAAAATGTCGTCCCGACATCTACCAATGCCCTTCTCAATCAATCTTAATCAATATTACTTTCTGTTAAACCAATTTCTTTTTTTTCTTTTTTTACACACTCATGCCACAGTGATAATTCACATCTATTTTTTTTTTCACATTCTTCAATGGAATCATAACAATTGCAATGGCACCAAGACTGAAAGTCCTCTCTCTTTTTTTTTTTTTTAGTCCATATAAGTCAATTGGCGAATGTCATATATTGACAAGAGTCTCAAAGTTCAGCAATAGTCCATTTGGTGGAATTGTCGTCAGGAAAGGACAAAAAAAAAAAAAACATCTCACTTATGCCAAACGAGAACAGTCCATTTGAAGCTTAGAACAGCTTACCATGGCTGTGTTCAGAGCCCTAAACCAGTCCATGTTCCCTAAATCGCACAACAGTATCTGCTGTGATGTTCACTTGAGTTCACTATTGTTTGTCCATTGTTCATATTTATTTTCCAGGCTCTTCAGTGTGCATATTAGAAAGGGCAGTTCATAGCTTATCAAATGTTCCAGTATGTATGACCACATATCAACAGTCCATATTATTTGCACCCAAAAGGCACTTGGTAGTATAACCAAAACAGTAGATTAACTTAAAGATATGGTAGTTCACAGTTAGTAGCAAAAAGGTGGGGCTTGGTGATAATAGAAGGGTATTGTTGTCCAAGTGTTTGGGACTCTGAAATCCTGATAATAGTCACCACTCATGCTCTGCACATTGCGACATACTGGTGTCCCAAAGGTGTCATAAGTGAACTTTTTTGGAGGTTGTCGCGTTCTCATTGTTAACTTGTTTTGTTCCCCTGAGTGCATGTTTCTCTGTTCTTGTGTTGCAGGTGCTCCTCTCTCAACTAACTCTATTTCCTCAGACTCAGCAGTTGATCCGATCTCCTGAGCTTCCTGCCTGTCTCTTGTGTCGTTGACTTGTCTCTCTTCGCCAGGCTCAGTTTTCAATTCAGCTTGGGTTGACTGTGGATGTTGTTCATGAGCTAGGCCTAGTTCATGGGTACCTACTGATGTTTCAGGTAAGTCTGACTCCCTTGATAACACGTCTCTATTTGTCTCATGTTGTCCATCTGTCCTTTTGTCTCTTTGTTGGCATTCCACTCTGAAGCTGTATTCATCTTCATCACTTTCACTGTTGGCCTCTGGCACATACTCTCTGTTCCTTCCAAGCTGACCCCTTTTTCTCCTCTGTTGGTTAGGTGTGGAGTCCTTTTTCTCTGCAATGGCTGACGGTAAGTAATCGCATGGTAGAAGTAGATTTCTGTGTAAGACTCTTGACCTTCCTTTCCCCTGCTCAGGTTTCACCTCGTAAATAGGGACATCCTCCATGGCTTGACGGATTACAACATGAACTTCGTCCTCCCAGTAGTTCCTTAGCTTTCCAGGACCCCCTCGCGGAGTGAGATTTTTCACAAGAACTCGGCTTCCAGGGTACAGGTCAGCACATCTTACTTTGTGGTCGTAGTTTCGCTTGTTCCTTTCAGCAGACTTTTTTGCATGGTCCCGTGCAATCTCGTAAGCCTCTTGCATCCCCTTTGTCCAGCGTTCTACATACTCTCGCTGATTAGTGGTGCCGCGGTCCTGGTCAAGTCCGAACAACGCATCAACGGGGAGTCTTGGGGAGCGACCAAACAACAGGTAAAATGGCGAGAAGCCAGTAACCTCACATTTAGTGCAGTTGTATGCGAAGACTAGTTTGTTAAGTGCCTCCTTCCAATTGGATTTCTCTTTCTCTGTCAGAGTCTTGAGCATCTGTAGTATTGTTCGGTTGAACCTTTCCACCTGGCCATTTCCTTGGGGATGGTAAGGGGTTGTTCTTGATGCTGTGATACCACTGTACTTCCTTAGTTGGTCAAACAACTGGTTCTCAAATTCTCCACCTTGGTCATGGTGGATCCTCGAAGGGAATCCGAACTTAAGGGCAAAGTCATTGAACAGTCGGTCAGCCACCATTTTGCCTGATTTTGATGCGGTAGCATAGGCTTGAACAAATCGTGTAAAGTGATCGATGACGACGAGAATGTACTCATATCCTCCTCTGCACTTATCTAGATGGAGAAAATCAATCGAGACCAGCTCAAACGGGTAAGTTGTCTTGATGCTTTTTAACGGTGCTCGTATCTCCCGGCATGTTTTTTTCTGCTTAAAGCACGGACACGCCCTTAGGACATAATGCTCAATATCCTTCTGCATCTGTGGCCAGAAAAAAAACGGTCTCTAATAAGGCTTGTTGTCCTATCCAGCCCTTGGTGGCCCATCTCATCGTGTAGTTCCCTCAGGACAATGTGCTTGAACTTGGCCGGTAACACGAGCTGAGTCCGCTGTGACGTTTTACGGTGCAGTATGCCATGTTAATCTAACTGTAACTTGTCCCATTCTCGAATTAAACCTCTGAACTTTGGGTTGACTGCCCGCCAATGCTTTGAGCCTGGCCGGGACCCAGACTGTAAGTGCTCGACGATAACGTTGATGTCCTTATCGTCACTCTGTGCCTGTCGAATCTTCTCTTTTGACAATGACGTTGGTGATGCTTCATCTGTCTCTCTCCATGCAATTACATCCTCACATCTGACAGCCATGTTGGGACCCAGCTCATCCTGAATTTCGACTGCTTGTATCATTGCTCCAATGCAATCTGATGGAAGCTCCTCTGTGTACTCTTTCATCACGGTCTCTACGTCCAACGACATCCTAGACAACGTGTCTGCATCCACATTCTCTCTTCCTGGCCGGTAGCGGATTGTGAAGTGGAAGTCCGCTAACTCACCGACCCATCGACACCCAGTTGCATTGAGTTTTGCAGACGAGAGTACATAGGTCAAGGGATTATTATCGCTGTACACAGTGAAAGTTGGGGCGTAATACAAATAGTCCCTGATTTTTTCAGTCACATCCCACTTTAGGGCGAGGAATTCCAGCTTCCCGCTGTGGAGGTGGTAGTTCTTCTCAGCCGCTGTCAATGTTCTGGACCCATAAGCAATCACCCTCAACTTTCCACCTTGCTGTTGATATAGAACAGCCCCCAGGCCTTGATTTGATGCATCTGTATGCAGGATGAATGGTTCAGAGAAATCTGGAAACCCTAACACGGGTGGTTGGACCAAGCACTCAATCAATTTCTCCAAGACTTCTTGGTGCACCGCTGTCCATTCAATCAGCTGGTTTGATGGCACCACAGAACCCTTCTTGTTCCTTTCTGTCCTTTTCTTGGCCCTTGCTGGACTTTCCCCATCATTGGCTTTGCCCCTTCAAAAGGTTATACAGCAGACTGGCGATTCTTGAAAAATCCTTTATGTACCGACGATAGTAGCTGAGCAGGCCCAAGATCTTACGTAGCTCGCCTACAGTGCCTGGTCGCTTCTCCTTCAAAGCTGTTACAGCAGCCGTATCAGCTGGGTCCAGGCGACTACCCTCTGCAGACACAATCCTGCCCAGGTATCTCACTTCGTTTTTGAACATGTCGCATTTTCGTGGCTTTAGCTTAATCCCATGGGTACATAGTTGCCTCAATACTCTCCTCACTGCCTCCACTTGGTCATCAAATGACTTTGTGAAGACCAAGATGTCGTCCAGATATGGCACGCAGATCTCGTCTCTTATTCCCTCCAAACATTTCTCCATGAACCGCTGGAACGCTGCTGGAGCATTCATAAGGCCAAAGGGGATGCGAATCCATTCATATAAGCCCCAGGGGGTTGTGAATGCTGTTAGTGGCCTGCTCTCTGGGGTCATGAAGCCTTGATGATACGCCTTCCCTTGGTCGAGCAGAGAGAACCAAGAATTGCCCCCCAGGCCATCTAAGACGTCCTGCACTCGAGGAATTGGCTGTCGGTCAGGTACTGTCTTCCGATTCAGGTCCCTGTAATCAATACACAATCTGAGGCTGCCATCCTTTTTCCGGACACACACAATTGGTGAAGAATAAGAGGAGTTGGACTTTTCTACCCACCCTTGAGCTATTAAGTCCTGTAGGTAGTCTTTCATCTCCTGGTACAAGGGCTTTGGGACTGAATTGTATGTCCGAGCTACAGGTGTATTGTCGTTCAAGGAAAGACTCATTTGAAGTCCCTTTGCACAACCAATGTCGTCGTCGGATTTTGAGAAAGCTTGGCACTCCTCCCTTAACATCTGCTTCACTTGTTGTTGCTGTGCAGTTAGATGGCTCAAGTCGACCGGTGGGTCCCACAGGCTGTCTTCCTCTGTTCCCCTTGGCGTTTCCTCGACCATAACCTGAGTCACAGATCCTGTTCCCCTTGGAGAGATCATAGTCGCAGGTAAGACTGATTTAACTGGTTGCACAATGCCCAGCTCCACTCTACCTCCTAGGATAATATCGTGGTCGGTCTCGTTCTGCACGCTCAAAGTGACTGAAGGGCGGGTACCTTTTTTCACCTCCAGCAGAGTGTCAAACAGTTCTAGGCCCTCAGGGTGTTGAGGGTTGACGCATGGCTCAAACAGCAACACACTGTCTTGTCTCACATGTGGCATTTTAACTTTGCATTGTATTTGCATGATTGTGTGCTTTGGTATGTTCACAGATCCCTGGGCAGTACTCACTGTATACTCGCCGAGATCATCAGCTGTCACCAGATTGATGAAGGTATGGACTTTGTCTCTTTTCAGGTTGGGAAATGTCTTTCCACTGCTCATCAATAATGCCACCAGGCATTGCCTGCCAACTAGGGAAGTTAGTGGAGAATGCTGATTAACTCGGCAATCGGCTGTTATTATGCTTGCTATTTCGTGAGGCACATGGTATTGCAGGTTGGGTTTGAACTGTCGTGTTGTGCGTCGTCGGGACGTGCTCGTCTCTTGGGTCACTCCCTGTCCCTTTGGAGCAACCCTTCCCTCCCCTTTTTAACTGAACCTCCCTCTGGTTTCTCGTACCCCGTACTCTGCAACCAGCTGCATAATGTTCGCTGCTGCTGCAATAATAGCAATGGGTGCACTGCTCCGTGGTTCCCCTCTGTTGGCAGTGAAAACATTGTCTAGCTTGCTGACGTCTGGGCTGTTGATACTGGCGTTGGGGTTGCGACAACCGTTCATTTGGGTACTGTCGTGTGACCGGGTATAGTGACTGACTGGCTTGGGGAGGTATTTGAAAATGATGGCGCTGGGGCTGCTGTCGTTGAGCAAAATGAGTCAGGGCATGAAGCGGCTGTGGTGCTGTGTACTGTTGCTGTGATACAGCACCAAATTGCGGATGTTGCGACTGAAGTTGATAATGTTGTTGCTCATGTTTGACTGAATCCGGCCTCTGGGCTTGATGACCTGGCACTGGGCTCCACTCTGGCGGCAGCTGGCTGATCTGTGGCATGTTCTGCGGATGACAGCGTGTCACTGCTAAGTCTTCATGGTTAACTGCAAAGCACTGCTGTGATGTAACTTGTGGCAGCTGAATTTGCTCTTTGATCTGAATAATGTCATCGCTAAGTCTTTTTAACTGAGACATCAAGTCGAGCTTTGACTGTTTAGGCAGACATTTTTGTTCAGGGATGGGTTCATCAAGCTGGGTGGCATGAACAATAGCTTGGCGTTCTGTTTTCCACTTGTTCTGCCTCTCTGACTCATGAGAGCATGCAACATTTAATTTTTCTAGCAATACTTCATCGGAGATCGCAGCATCAGAAAGATACGGCTGTAAGTCGCTCTGAACACGGTCGTTTTGCAAGCCTGTTAAAACTGAATGCAGAAACATGTTCTGCACTAAAACAGGGTCATACTTCAGCCCAGATTTATCTTCTTGGGAGGCAAACTGAATTTTTTGTCTCAGGTCAAGAGCCCGTATTAGGAAGTTTTGGGGGGTCTCTTTGCTACGCTGGTCCTCGGTGGTCAATTGTTTGTATAATTCAGTTGCATTTTTTTCTTGATAATGAGAACGGAGAATGCGTCTCAGAGTAGGAAGAGTTAAACCAGCTTTCCCTTCAAGATAGCTACGCAGCTGAAGCCCAGGTGTAATGGATCTGATTACTGCATCTATGATTTCCTGTTCAGGATATCCCTTGCCCAGCCCACTCTCGATTTGACGAGCGAGACTAGAGAATGATAATCTGTCCTTTTGGCCTGGTTCACCGATCAAGCCTGAGATTTTAAACTCTTTATGCCAAATGACTGGCGCGCTGTGTCTCTGGGGCAGTTGTGAATGGTCTGTCCGCCTCCTATCTGATGTTGCCTGCGCCCCCGATGTGGTGTGTGCAACAGCAGTATTAATATGCATAGCCTGAAATGACCCCGTTACAGTACTAGTTTCTCTCACTGGTCTCTGGGCCGTGTTCATGTCTCTTTCAACGTGTCCTGGCTCCACCCATTTTCCTGGGTTGTCAGCAGTGGCCACTGTGAGGTCACTTATCTTCTCATGAATACACAATAACTCTGCCATGCCACTATCCTCTAGTTCTTCCAGCTCACTCCTCAATAAATGACTGCTGTGATACTTTATGAGTGAGAGGCGGGTCACATCTTTCACTGACGGGATGTGTAAAAAGGAGCAGAGTTCTATTAATTTCTCTCTTGACAGTGTGCATAATTTTTCTCCTATCTCCTCCTGAAGACTTTCAAGCGCATCCATTCTTCTTTTTTTTCTTTTTTAACAGTATTTAGCAGTGTTGAAAGTGGTGGTTACCTCACTGACCTGGGTGCCGTCGCTTCTGAACTCACTGTGTCTCAAGCGCACGCACCACTAAATCAGCCTTGTCTCTCCACTTCACTCTGCAGCCTCACTGCTGTACGTCTGGGTAAGAGATGAATGTGACTGGGTGGTTCTCGCTGATGAAGGAGTCAGACCACCCAACAATCATCCCAGCGGTGCCTCCAAATTTGTAGTACTCCTGTAAGTAACAAGACAATGAAGAGAAGAACGCATTTGTGATGGCTTCTCGTCTCTGCATTTACTACGAAATGAATCAATAAAAGTATATGCATATTACAACCTTTCAGCACATTACATGCAGGGTTTTTCCTACATTGAAAATTTTTTGGCGGCCGCCAAAACGATTTTTTGTCCCGCCAAAGCCTTATTTGATCTGTAATTGGGTTTTGTGAGTGAAGCAGGCTACTGACGGAGTGACGGAGAGAACGCCCCACTCCCGCGCGGGCACTCTCCGTCTTCAGTTCTGTCTTTGCTCTCTCCCTCGCATCAAAATCAACTGATCCTAAAGGGATCGTGGTTTCACGTGGTGCATTCGGAGAATATTTTTGCTGAATTAGCGCTGGGTGTGAATTGCAGTCAAAAAAAAGTTGCCTTATCTTCTCTTACAACTTGTGACAAGCATTCCGCACATGCAGCTGACATAACTTTAAATAAACGCAAAAAAAGAAAGAAAAATCTATCCAGTTTGAAGTGGTTTTTTTTGTGTGTTGACAAATCTTTCGTGATGTCCTAACAGCCAGGATTCCCACACAACACGTCCGCTAAAGTCCGATTCGTGACCTAATGACTCCTTTGAGCCGATTCATTATAATGAATGGTTAAAGCAATTGGTCTGCCCGTCAGTGTCTGAATCGGTGTATAACAAATCATTACTTAGAAGAACATACACATCTGAAATGAGAAAGTAAGTGTGCTTACCTCATTTAGCAAGAGTGTTAATAATCCAAACCTTAATAATCCACAGTATGTATAGGCCTATGACAATGTGTAGTAAATTACCTATAAAATCATTTAGTTTAAAGTTGAAACTAGTGTGAAACTAGTGTGAAACTAGACTGGAGTGAGATGAAACTAGATCAAAGCACAAATCAAGCTGTTGCTAGCTAGCTGCTAATTTTATATGGTAAAAAATTACACTATTACACATCTTAACGCTACGTTTTTAATGCTACTTTTTAATTTATATGATTATACTAAAATAATTATCAGGTCTATCAAAAAAGGATTTTATCTTTCAAAACAATGAAAGCCAGTCGTGGAAAAATCACAGCTTTTTTTGCAAAGAGGGCAAGAAAGGATGACAGTGAGAGTGACAGGTAATATCTGTGTCTGATAATTGCATAGTCTATATATAATTTGGAAGAGGTTTAAAATTGAATAATTCTCAGCCACAGTCTGGAAGAAAATGATGGCCCCCAAAAAAAAGAAAATAAAAAGAATGAACAACCAAATATTTTACATGTAAAATAAGTTGTAATCGCTTTCTTTTACAATCTAGCCTGACAGTGATAGTTTTTTCATGAATAAATAGGATAAGAAAAAAAAAAATCACAAACTGTTTCTTTGTATTTATTTTAAATTTAACATTTATTGTCAATATTGGGCTTGCGGATCATGTGGGTACTAGGGTACTCTTTGCTGTGTGTGGATGACCATGTCGGTCAGCCACCACCGAAGACCAATTTTGACCCAGGAAAAACCCTGACATGGTCAACACATGTATGACTTTTGCATACTATGCCTGAATAAAACATTTCAACTTTAAACATTTTGCATATTCAGGATTTACAATTGCCAAAGTGACACCCTAATGTATAATTTTTATATATATAACACTTTAACTAGCATTTACCCTTTATCTAAATAATAACATGAGAATGATGATGTAAAATACATTAAGAATCCACTCCCTATTCTCAGTTTAGAACATATACAAGTTCGTTGTCTGATGTATTACATTGAATGACAAGACATGTGAAATTCACTCAACTACATTCACTCAAATGTAACGCATAACACAGTTTACAGACATCACCGTCGATTAATGACCACGTATGTAAATTAGAAATAATTTATAACGCTAAACGATATTACATTATAGATTCAAATAGTATTTATACTTTAACCAGTTATGTGGCGGACTCTGGCGCTAATCGCGGAGCACTTATGCTAACCTGTGCTCAACATGACAAACTCATGACGCACTATTCATATAACAAAACAACTGCGTTAAACATGCGCATAACTCATTCATATTATATTAACAGTGTTTATGCTTAAATCGGAAGTGTGTTTTGCATTATACTTTGCAATTACCTGTAAGTAACAAGACAATGAAGAGAAGAACGCATTTGTGATGGCTTCTCGTCTCTGCATTTACTACGAATGAAGCATCACTAGCGCGGGTTACTATGCGATGCGTGCGATGACGTCATCACGCTGGTATGCCAAGCGAAAATAATTATATGAATAAATGCGCATAACACACACTCCTTTTTAAACATAAAGCACAAATAAGCATTTAAACCATATTTAAAAGTATTGGAAAATTAACATCACACTATATTACAAAGAAATGTACAAACACAAACGGCCTGTAGGCCTATACTCACTATTACACTATTACATTTGTTTGTTTGTTTGTTTTAATTCTAATTTGCATTGATGGTCTTTTAGTAGGCTAATTTCATTTGATGACTTGTATGTATCTGGGGCCGTATTCACAAAGCATTTTATCTTACCACTAGGAGTACTCCTAAATCGCACTAAAAGATTTTAGCTAGGAGTTTTCTCTTAAAAGTTATTCACAACGCCTTTCAGACCTACTCTTAGTAAAGAAAAATGACAACTCCTAAACTAAGAGTGAGTCTTCGTAGCTATGGATGACGTCATTACTCATGCACGAGCTTGACTGAAGTGACCACCTTGATTGGCTGATGATTGTAACGCGGGAATGATTCCAAACACCTCCCCTACGATGATGAGTGACAGGTGACAGGTCTGAGAATGCGTGTGCTACACAAGTAGTGCGAAGGATGGAAGATGATGACTAACTGAATAAATAGCCTAAATGAATAAAGAGTAAAGCAAAACAAATAGCCTAGTAGCCTAATGAAACATATGGATTGATGCAATATCTTTGCAACATTATTGAATGAATCTGTCACTATATGCCTCTGCCTACGTTTACAAAGAGAAGAACATTTTAATTTGATTCACAATGAAACGTTACAATTAGTTTACATGCAATGAATAGCCTAGTTTCGGTTGTTGTTGGTGGCGTTATTGCATCCCTAGTTATGCCTACAATGCAAAATTGTTCCCTCGCGATTGGAAGCTCCTGTAGCCGCCGCATACGCATTTCAAAACATCGCAACGTGAAATGCCACAAAAAGCGGTTTGTGAATAGGTCTTAGTGAGTTAGGAGTCCTCTCGACTTATTTTAAGCTGTCCCAGGCTTAGGTGCTACTTTTAGGGTTAAAATGCTTCGTGAATTACTCTTAGTCAAAAAAATTAGGAGTCCTAAAGTTACGAGTGACACGCCCATTATTTTTAGGAGTTGCTCCTAAATTCGCCAGTTAGGAGCTACTTTTAGCCTTAAAATTCTTTGTGAATATGGCCCCTGGTGGCATAATAAAGTTTTAGTTTTGTGATTATTTGTCTTTCTCATTTCATAGCATGCATAACTTCAAAGACATAAGGACATGTATTAATGCAAATAAAAAAATCATGATTTGTTGCACTTGTGTTTGCAGTGTAAGGTGTATTGAGCCAATCAATTTTTTTTTTTTTTTTTTGTGCAGTCAGTTATAGTATTAAGTGACTACATGTATTCAAATGCAATAACCAAACTATTGCTGATTTTATTGCATACAACTCAATACTGCTACACTTAAGCATTTTTGTCTGAAAAACATCACATTATCCAGCATTCTCTAGAAACTGAATGGCATATCACAATCTTTTCTTATAAAGACAGGGCAAATTATTATGCAGTCTCTGAGGGGTGCCCAAACTTTTTCCAGAAAACACACAATGCTATATGGTTAGAATCATGGTGAGATTGTGCAATAGCAACCCTGCAGCACTTTCATAAGGTTTTAGTTCAATTCTACAAGCTTACCACAACATATGGAGATATGGAGTTATTGAATTGGTCAAGTTGTGAATTGAGCAAACCTACAGTACATTCACAAGGAAATGTTTGTTTTATTCTAAAGGCTTTTCATAACAATTACAATTTTCACATTTTAACCCTTGGGCTGCATTATATATTTGACACCGTTGAGTGCGTTAAGGGACAAAAATGTCCACTCTAAACACTGCCATAAAACTATTATATATTATTATTTTTTTCCACTTTGACTGAGTTCAATATTTTAACCAGCATCAGTCCTCATCATACATACCACATATTTATTTAATTTCAGGATTTTAACCCTTTAAATTCCAGTTTTGGTGACGGTACCCTCAATTTTATAAGAGGAAAAAACACAAAAATCTAATTATTTTCCATATAGTAAATGCAAATTGAAAATCTTGGCTTTGGATTATCACAGTCTTGAATATGTAAAAGATTAGCAGCAAAAAAAATTTTGGTGCATTTTTATTTTTTGTGCTACGTCAGATTAAAATAAAAAAAACCCATTCAGTGCATTAAGGACAAAATTGTCCCCATTGAAACCCATTAAAATATCCATTTTTGAACCCACTGTCATAATATTCTAAAATCATAATTTTTATTCAAATACCCTGTCATCACCAAGCCTTGGGGTAAAATATTTACTTTTTACTGTATTCAACCAGTTGGTACCAATTTTCATACATCTGACATATCACAAACATCATGCAGTATTGCAAACATTCTCCTGATTTCTACTAGGTGACTATAACCTGTGTCTGTCTCCCTACACATCAAAATCTCTAGAAAGAAAGCAAAACTACAAGATCACCATGAACATGAACTTTTATTTTTATCATCTTGTCGAGTGTGAAATGGCCGCACCAAAGGCACAGCTTTATAACTTTTGCATCAACCGCACTTGTATAAACACCGATTTCTCACTTAGACTATTGCAAAACAAAGGTAGACTTTGTTTTGGATCCCTCGCAGATAGATCTTTGTGTTGCCGCAAGATGAAAGTTATGTCTAAGGACTGACTGCATGGCTGTGCTTGTGCCTACGTTGTCCTATGTGAGAAATTATTAGTTACCTTTGAAACATAGACTGCTAAAAAACGAAGCCGTGTCAAAGGTTCATGTCTGTGCGTAAATTACGCATGAATCAAACCGAAAGAAAACAATGCCGTGAGAAGCGCTTTCTCTCTCTCGTGCGCGCGCGCGCTCACACACACACACAGAGAGAGAGAGAGTAAAACATGACTTTCAGGATATTGTGATTTTTGTCACTCGCCTAAACACCATGCATTACGGCCCTACACACACACAATTTTTGTCAACGCAGACACACATCGCTCTCAGACATCCACACATACTCGGAAACATAATTTTTAGATCTTTGAACCATTCAAATCCTTCATGCACAGTCAAGTGCCCCTATAGTGGAAACCAGGAAAATAGCGTGCATTTCCCCCTATAGGGAATACACATGTAGTGACGTCATCTGGTAAAATACACTATATAATGCAAATATAATGCCTTTGCTTCAAAATGAAAGAATGTTTCAACATAAATCATGATTTATGTATTAATGACGGCCCCGGCTTTAAACGACGTTTTAATGGGTGTCAATGGGACATTTTTGTCCCTTATGGTACTGAATGGTGCTATTTGTTCTACACCGTGTGTGTTATACATATTTTAATTTTTTTTTTCAAAATTTGTAAATTTATGCAAAAAGTCACAACTTTGCCAAATTACATACCATTGGCATTAAAACAGCCAAAATGGTCAAAGAAATAAAAATGAAAAGGACAAAAATGTCCCTAATGCAGCCTAAGGGTTAATAACATTTATTTAATGGCTAAAATAATAGTCCATGTAGTAATTTGCACATTTACTGTAAACAAAGATAAAAGTAAATCATGAGAGTAGTTGAAATTATAATAATATTAAAAAAGAGCAACTGATTCTGTTTTGAAGTTTTATTCACAGACAAGGAGAAGTAATAACATATATGACATAGGCCTATAATTAGCAAAAACACATTTATTTAAACAAACACATTAACACACTTCACCCACAAATCAAAGTTTGGTCAGCTCATGCAATCCCAGTACCAGCCTTTGCAACTGACACATTCAATCAAATATTCAAATAAAACATATAATAAAATGACATTTACAACAAACCTGTATTATTAAATCAAAACAAAGTGAAAAATAAAACTGTCTCCTTTGTCTGGTGTACAGAGATATTTATTGGCTCAAGTCATCTTGTTTGGAAAAGAATCATGGTTATATTACACATTATATTTGTTTATCACATGCTTCATCATGGCCCATTAAGATAATACAAATATTTAAAGTACATTAATATGTTTCCATGCTTGTGCCATTTAAGTGTGGCTCACCCTGTGCCATCTGGAGGTGTGCACTTAAATATATTAGAAATTCGATATTTTATTAAGATATCACAAGAATGGGGTTATCATGCCACTATATCTTATATCGTTGAATTCTTTACTGGATTAATAGCTATATTCTAATGTTCCAAATATAATTGTGTTCTAATAATTCAGCTATAAACAATCAATATTTGACTAAAACTTGTCTATTAATACCTGTTTGCGTGAACTTTAACTTTGAAATGTTTTAACTGGTGCCCCGCCTCTTACTTCTTAACCCTCTTGCTTTATGCCGTTCTATGGTACCGTGCTGGGAAAACAGAAAATAACATTGTGCTTTGCAAGTTACCCATCGCGAGTTTGCTTTGCCGATTACTAGACGTAGTTGGCAAACGGTTTGCCAGAATATACCCTGACCTTGATGAACCCGTGATATCTTCTTCGGGGCGTAAAAGGAAAATAAAAGCTGAAACTTTTTCACGGAATCTTGCTAAAACAGCACGTTTGTGGTGAGGGAAAAGCTCTCTGTATTGCGTGTACGTTAATCACAACAACAAAGTTTGACAGGCGTCTATGTCAGTTGAGAAGATTAACGTTATAAAGATTAACCAAGTGTTTTATTATGTATCATAGCAATTACTTGGCTTTGTTTAACTCTGAAACATGAAATGTGGAGTTATCTGCTTTGCCACAAAAAATAAAATAATGTGTGTGTGTGTGTGTGTGTGTGTGTGTGTGTGTGTGTGTGTGTGTGTGTATATATATATATATATATATATATATAAAATACTTTAAATGAACTTTAATTTTATGTTACCTGTATTTTTGTTGTTGTTATTATTACTTAATCACAACAACCCAGCTGCAGTTTGATTGATATTCAAATGCACAATATAAAAAAAAACAACATGATATATGAAAATGAACAAGAACGGAGTTATCTGTTTTAGATAACTCCGTTCTTGTTCATTTTCATATATCATGGTTGTTGTTTTTTTAACTTGTAACAAACAATTTGTAAATGTCCCAATTGGGAGAGGGTGTGCAATTTTCAAAGTTTAATTAAACTTTCATGTTATATATTTTCGATATAGCCCTGAATCGAATCGAATCGAATCGTAATCGTATCGTAGAATTTTTTGAGGTATCAGCAAATATCGTATCGCTGGCTGAGAGAATCAATATCGTATCGTATCGTGATTAACTGTCCGATTTACACCCCTAGTTACCAGGTTAAATAAAAAATACAACATTTACCTTGTTTAGTGTTAACAGAGCCAAATAGTATGTATTAACTTTGTCATTACTTAAACTAATTCATTCAGTTATGTTTCTTAAAATAACTGGTAAGTTTCCCGCAGCACTTTGGAACTAAGGCGGCCGCCTAAGCAACACACGCCTGCCGCCTCAACTACGTCGTCAAATATATATATTTTTTTTTACATGGCTTTTAAAAGGTTGGTGCTTAAATTAGCGTCAATTCATCCTTCGCAGGGAGTTTGAGTGACATGCGATCTGAGTCTGACCAATCAAAATCCACCATTTTTGTCCGACAAAGCAGTCAGGAGAGTTAGATTAACGTGGGTGGATTTGATCTTGGCTTTAACTGAGGCAATCTGTCACGACCGTTTAAAGAGCCACAAAACGGTAGGCCTATTTATTGTTTAATTTTCTTTGACTGACCAAATTTGAAAGTTGAGACTTTGTTTCATTAAATTTTACCTGCTCGGTCCTGTCTGTCAACGCGTTGTCAGTGTCCTCTATTTCACTGCTTGAGAACATGGGTTGAATCCGAAAGTTTAAAAAAAAACTACAAAATATGACTAAAACTAAATTTTTTAAATAACACTCCAGGTCTCCGCATTTCAAGCCCGAAAGAGAACTCGATACTGACGCGCGTCTTTTCTGTGGGTCGTGTGTGTGTGTGTAATAGGCAGGACTACAGCGCGGTCTCGTAGTCTTGTCGCGCTTGAATGGTTTAAAACAGGGTTCCTGCAGGTTTCAGTTAGTCAAATTTAAGACCTTTTTAAGACATTTTAAGACCATAAAGATTGAAATTTAAGACCTACACGACACATTGCCAAAAAATATTCAAATCAAAGAATTCATTTTATTTCAATGAATTCAGTAATTGAAAGCATTAACTTAATTTACAGATAAAGCAATCACATTAGTAACCTTCCAGACCCAACAACGCGTCAGAGAAAAGAACAGAATCAGATATAATTTTTTTTATAGAAAATTGTACTTTGCATATTATAGGCCTACTGTAAAAAACACATAATTAGTTGATTTTAGTTGATCATAGTTGATCATAGATGAAATGGCATGAACATTTCATTTAATTATTATAGTGCCAAAAATTATCACTTATCACAGAATCCTGTTCAAAAAGTACTAATACTACACAATGAAATCAATTCACCAAGTTTTATGTCGAAAAACAGCAAATAACAAATAAAATTTGCATCAATACGCACTAACATAAACATTAAAATAATACGATTAAAAATGATAGCCAGATTTTAAAAGTGTCTTGCAACATGTTATATACTAACATGTACAAGTTCAAATAAAGTTGACAAAAAAGGTTTTTATAAAAAGATAAACCTCACATATTTCAGACTTTAATTTATCTTTTTTGACTCATTCTTTTTATAAAAAATGATTTAGTGACATTTACAATACACTTTAGCTTATCTTTTATTATTAATAGTAAAATTCGGTCCGATTTTCCCGTGGCGTCTGTCGTTGCTATGCAACTCCACAATGACAAAAAAGTTTTAGTGGCTAATGGATTTCCACCGCCGAAAAACGCTTGCTGTAGCTCTGCTACAAGATTTATTTACGGAGAAGAGAAAAACACCCGTAGTGTTTGGGTGCACCCGCATCCTTCATGTCTTTTTTCATGTTGCTGCGCCTGGAAAAAAAACGAGCGCGTCGCTTCAATTATAAGTGCGCTTACCGCGCGCCTACATTTGAATGAACTTGAGCGCGAAAAAGACGCGATATGTGAACTGCCTCTTGGCGAGCGACTTCGATACTTTTTTGCTACTTTGTAATAACTTAATGCGGCCAGCGTTTCTGGAAATGAACGAGGGTAAAATCTTTTTTAAGACCTGACTAAATGAAATTTAAGACCGCGGATGAAAATCTGGCTGTTTTTAAGACGTTTTAAGGCCTTAAATTTAAAGTTCAGAATTTAAGACATTTTAAGACTTTTTAAGTCCCCGCGGGAACCCTGTTAAAAGCATTCACATTAATAAGAGCGTGATCATACAACGCTATAGTCAACAGGTGACAGAAAAAAAAACGGATACTGCGTAATTAATTTTAACGCTTCAAACTTTTTTTTTTTTTTTTTTGCGGTGCCGCAGTGGGCAAGTGATGAAACCGGTGTTGCGACTGAACACCGTGTAACACAGGTAACACCGACTATCGTAGCAAGCCTAGATCTTACTCATGCTTTTCATATAATCAACATAGATGAAATAAAAAAAAAAAATAATAATTTAAAAATAAATTATGAAACTAAATCATTTTCTTTAATGACTGGGCTACAACACATAGGCCTATAGGAGAAATTTATTGTTGGAGCGCGTTTTGAGCGAAAGCCATACCAGTGAACATGTTGGGAACCCCCCTCCCCCCTCACTGTGCGTTCACACCGCCGGCGGCGAGAGCGTCAAAGTGGCCGGAAGCCATTCATTTTCAATGAGAGCCGGCGGCGACCTCCGGCGAGGGCGGCGCGGCGCGTCTTGGACGGCGAGAGCGGCGAGAAGAGTTGAAATCAAGTCAACTTTATGGTAATAAGCTATGACGCGGTTCGGCGGCAACCAGCGGCAACCAATCGGAATGTAGAAGTCCTCCGCCTGAGAGGATACAAGAGAACACAATCCTGTAAACTTTGGTTCCGACCGCATTAGTTCCTAAGCAAAATGGAGGAAAAATTCATAATTTCTGTTGCGGGTTTCCCGTTATTGTACGACTTGTCATCCATAGTGTTGTCAGTTTGATTAGAAAAAGCCGCGCAAAACTATTTATAGGCAACATTTTCGCGCTAGAACTTCTTTGAACTAAAAACGCTTGTTTTTTCAGCGGGAATGCAATTCATTTGCTCAAAATAATAATAAAAAAAAAGATATCTTAACTCAATTAATACATTTCACTGTAACTCCTGCTGGTTGTGTCATCATCATCAATTTCCATTGGTTTTACACACACATCATTAGACATTCAAAGCATTTGGTATGAGATTGTTTTTGTCACCAGTCTCTGTACCAATGCTGAAATACATTGAATTACACATGGTAGGCACATCAACACCAGGGGCCGGTTGCACCAGCTGTGCGCAAGTTATAACTTAGCCTAGTTTTGACGTAAATGGACCCTAAATTACGACTTACTCACTTTAAAAATTTTGCGTTGCACCATTAAACTTAGTTGAAGCGTAACTCTATGTATAAACTATATTTACGGCAGCCTCCAATCAGGAGTAACGGTTGGAATAAAATATGAGACAGACTGAACTGCATCAATAAGCTCTTCTTTTACCTGACAGACTTAAATTCTTTAGACATATATGATTATGCTGACATTTATACATGCTTACATTTTAAGAGAGAGAACATTATGTGAAAAGATTACTTTGTTAGCGGCTATCTTTAACACGAACCCATCCTAAACAGCGCGCCGCTGCGTGCATCGGTCCATGTTGTGCATGTCAAATATCAGTCATAATCAATAAACGTAATTTCTTATGTTTTTTGTATCAATATTTATTTATTGATCCTTATTCATTTAATTTCAAATACAGTTTCTGAATGTTATTTACATATAAAAACACTTATGCTATTCATGATCAAGTATCGTATTTAATGGAAACTTATTTTTACCGTTAGTAACGTGTAGGGTTGCCAACCGTTCCGTATAATACGGAATCGTTCCGTATTTGACACATAAAAGTCTTGTTCCGTATTGAACTGATACGGAACGCACTTTGTTCCGTATTTTTGAGAATAAATTCAGTGCAAATCCATGACAGACACATTATAGCTTCTAATATAGCCTATGTCAGACAGACTATATGAACGAAGACATTTGTATGCTAAGAAAAAAAAAACCCTACGGTGCGGTAACATATACTAATTTCTCCCCGTTTGTCTATGATCAGCATAGCGTTTTTAACATCTTGGAACATCATCAGAGAATCCCCTTTTAATTGGTCGTTTCAGTCATGGTGAGTCACGTATCGTAGCAACGATGACGACAAGTGACAACAGCGGGAAATGTAAAAATGATAGCCTTTATATTTCACATCTATGTGGTTCAGTCTTGTATATTGATTAGGCCTACTTTGCTATTCTATAAATATATAGCATACCTGCAAACTCCTCACACTAAAAAAGGTGACAGTGTCGCGGGGGGGGGGGGGGGGGGGGGTTTGCAGACTAACTTTTTTTTTATACATGCCATGGGATTAATCAATGCATGCTGATGAATGATGTATAATAATAATAATTAATCTGCATACCCTAGATTTGCACTGATGTAACAAGACTGACAGTGACACAATAAGACCTCATGTTAGCAAAATGTTTTAATCTTTTAACTCTTAAAAAAAACTATTAAAAAACATGTATGTTCTTTAATGTTTGATTATAATTTTACTGTCTTCACATAGGGATGGGATTTGATAAAATTTTATCAATAATAATGCCACTGACGATTCTGATTATCGATCCAATTCTTTAACGATTCTCTTATCGATTCTTGATAGCACTGTGTGGAAAAATGTTTTAAATGCTTTTTAAAAAAAAGTGGTTTTATTTATTTTAAAGTTTAAGCTTGAGTTAGCAAACTGTACTTTTTATTTAATTTATGTCATAAATAGAACCTTATTGTAAAGTGTTACTGATTAGTTATACACCGATTCAGACGTCTCCTGAGTTCACTGTTGGAAAGATCAGTTGTTTTAACCATTCATTAAAATGAATCGGTTCAAAGGAGTCATTAGTTCGCGAATTGGACGTGTCGTGCGCGTTGTGTGATTATCCAGCAGTTAGGACATGGACATCCAAGATTTGTGTCAACATAGAAAACATTTCATCACTGTATAGTTTTATTTCGTTTAATTAAAGTGTTGTTTTATGTCAGCTGAATGTCCGGAACGCTTTTCAGAGAAGATAAGGAAACTTATTTAGCACAATTCACACCCAGCAGTATAATTCAGGGGAAAAAAAATCTCTGAATGCTCCACACGAAACTTTGGTCTTCCGACCTTTTACCACCGTGTCGATTTATTTTGATTAATATGTGCGAGGGAGAGAGAGCAACACAGCGCCTAGTTTGGAGACGGTGAAGTCGTTTACACAGAGAGTGCGCGCGCGCGACCGGCTCTCTCTCACTCTCTCTCCCTGGTCGTTATTTTAGTTAAAACATGCGCCCTGTCACAAACGTAGCCGTTCATCTACATTATTCACCGATCAAATAAGACTTTGGCGGCTTTGGCGGGCGCTAAAACAAGTTCAATGCAGAAAAATTCATGCGTGAGTTTCCATTAGACTCGCACGGTAACTTAGCCAGGCAAATGGCGAGCTTATGATTATGATTATGACGCAAGTGCTAAGATTCCAATTGGCCAAGAGAAAAAGTGCTAAGATTCCGATTGGCCCAGAGAAATGTAAATTATAAGAATTATCCAATAATGTTTCGCAATTCTAGCCTGCATGGCAGTTACTGTGAGAAACAATATTAAATTATAAAAAATCGTCAATAAGCTCATAATTTGTACTAAAATAGTCTAAATGTTTAGTTTTAAAAAAGCTGGCTATGTCTATTTTGATGTTTCTGCGCAAGTTCAGCAGACAGTGGTTCGGGTTCGATCAGAGCTCGTGAGTGGAGAGCGCATTTCTGAATATTCCGCTCCTCTCACTCATTCCGCAGGGTCGCTCGCTCAACCCAGAATGGCCTGCTGGATCGAAAATATGTGGAGGATGCCATATTAAGTATGGTTTCATGATAGCACTATGCTATATTATGATTGTAAATGATTTTAAATAGATCGCGTAGCCTTAGAAAACGGTGTAATAATGTGGTTCATGGATTCTCGTCTGTGGAATGCGCCACTTCCGGTATTTTGCGGGTTACTCAACACGGGTAAATTGCAATTGAGGATTTTTTTAAATCGAGTACTCGACTTTAATCGAGGAATCGTTACAGCCCTAGTTTCAATGGAGGGTGCACCCATAGACCCTGATCAGGTCAGTCGCACTGGTGCTCCTAAATACTTTGTCACTGTCACACCCAGTAAAAAAAAAAAAAAGTCGCACTCTAGAGCCCTGGGATGTCACCACAGTGCAGTTATCCAGCACTGACACTCACCCAGAACCACACTTTTAATGAGTCTCGCCAGCGAAGTGTTCATTGCTCTTTTCAGGACCCGCCCCACAGTGTCTTTAAGAGTTATGCCTCTGACCATTCCAAGGAGAACAGTCTGAAACAAAGACATGTAACTCGTTAGTTATTTAAGGAATATAGCATAAGTGAGAGTGGGGACTGACTTTTAGGAATGATCTGATTAATGCATAATTTAACTCACCAAAGTCTTCTTCCTCTGGATTCTTTAATGTCTCCTCCAAACATTGTAGCTCCTCAATAGTTGAAAGTGGGAGCCCAAAATGTGTTGGGTCTGGCGTGAAGTCTGGAACTGCTGGAGATTTGTTGGAGCTGCACCAGGATGAGCAACTGCTGCTCTCTGATAGAATCAAGATGGATGAGGATCTCCTTAGCAATTGCTGTAAGACACAAGAAAAAGCAGGCATAACAGATTAGTAGCAAAACATTGTATGTAGATATGTCAGAGTAAACCGAGAGAGATCACTTTGTAGAATTCCTACCTGTAGGCACAGCCTCCCGAGAAGACCTGTTTTGTGTCTCTTCCATGGTGTTGTTGACATTTCTGCCTTTATAACTGAGGGGATTATAATCAGAGGAAGGTTAAGTTTAAAATAAAAATGTTAAATGTAATATATTTTTCTCCTGGTCCTTATTTGAAATAAATAAATAAAAATATCAATAATTATCGATATCGACCGATATGAAACGCTTATATCATGATACAGTTTTCAGCCATATCGCCCAGCCCTATAGTAGCTAATGAACTTTTCAAACCTGCCTGTACAGACCACATTTACCCAAAGGTAATGTTGATGTTAGCTATAAAGTGCGATTTCTTTGCACCATAAAAGTACAACTAGAGGCCAATTCACACCGCAGACAAACGCCAGCAAACACCAACAAAAAAGTCACTAACAAAAGTTGGCCGTTGTAACTTATTCAGAATGTTATGAAAAATACGTGTCATGTTCGCACTGCCCCAACAGACACCGACAAACTCGAGCACCCACGGACAAACACGAGATATCCATTCATTTTAGAAATACAAGTAAAAGATTGCAGCTTTCAGACTTTCTTCTCGTTTTATATTGTTAAATGTCGAGAGTGCATCTGTTACAGGCCCCGAGCAAAAGGCCATTAAATGCATTTCACGTCGTCATGTCACAGCGTTCACAAAATGGCGGACGGTCTGCACATAGATCTTCACAACCCAGAACATTAATACACAAAATATTTGCAGCATGAACATATACATCGGAATTACAGGACTCGTGTGCATATTAAGTTGTTGAATCATACCTGTAAAAACAGGAGCAAAGGTATCAGCGTAATCATAATCCCCAGCAACTGTGAGGTCGCCGGCGCAGCTGCTCCTCTAACGTTATAAGAGTCCTCAGTTCATTTTCATAATAAGAGTCTCGATCTCACTCAGCAACAGACAATGACCCAGCTTTCAGCATGACTTATACCAAAGTCCCACATCATTCCTCTATTTACATAAGTTACGTAAAATAAATATTTTCTTACAGGATTCGTTTCGCAAATATGAGCTATAGCTCATGCAGCTAACGTTAGTCAATGTTAGCTTCGTTCGCGCCAAGTAGCTTCATATTACCCCCACTTGCACTAACGTTACTTTAATCAAATGAGAATTTATTGTTGAAATGTTGATGCTTTTTAAGGAAATTGAACACAAGACCTACCTCAAGTTCACTGTAATGGCGCAGGATCGAAAAGGGATGATTTTAAGTCAGGCGTTGAGTTTTATCTCACCGAAAGTTGTGCACACGACACGTCACTCAGTGCTGACGCTTGCTGCAGCAACTGTTGAAATCGGCTTCATACTGGTAAACGCATCTGAGCCGAGCGCCCAGAGTTTAACCGTCACTGCTGGTAAACATTTGAAATAGCCAGTAAATGAATTTTAGACTCAATGTTGCTAACAAGACGTTGTGCATGTAGGCTACCCATCCCATAGATATCATGTTTAAAATACACGTAAAGAATGATCTTCATGACAACTAAATATTTTTGCTATGGTTATAAATATTAAAGAATGCTCTGTGCAAAATGACACTATTATTATTATTATTATTTACCTTAGATATTTTGTTTTGGAAGTCACGACATTCGACGAGTATAACATCCTAAGATACAGTCAGGAATTTACGTCAATTTTAAAATGATTTTTATGTTAATTATTGCTACATTAAAACCATCCTTGATTTAACCTAAGCCGAGTCATTTCCAGAAGTGGTCCAGATCATACAGCAGAGCCGACCAGTTACGATGAACATGAATCGGCCCAGTGCTTTACAGCCGTAACAAAAATGCATGTGCCAGAGCGAGCTGCGGGCCACAATCGGCCCGGTTAACACACGCCGATGCCGAGTCTGAGCCGCAGGCGCCGCGGGGCAGCCGAGCTCGGGCCGATTATACATGCTATCTGGGCAGGAGCTTAACGACTTCACGAACCGTAACTACAACAATGTTAACAGAAAGTAAATAAAGTTAATAAAAGGCTGATTTGACGTTTACTTGACTGACAGGACAGCTGTTTCAGTGGTTGCCTAGCAACATAAAAAACGCAGCGCACTGCTCGTTCTGTGTGATGGTAAAGTGCTGTGCACCTTGCGTTTTCGAACCTGAAAAACGCGTTAGGTGTGATCGGCCCCTAAGGATGTAGTGTGATGACGATCCGAGATCCCGCGAGATCCATGTGTTTGGCATCTTGTCTTATCTTTTAAGTCACATTACAGTAGTCTGAAGGAAATAGTGCTTTATTTGTAATTTAAAATAACGGTGCTGATGATTTTTAGAGACCCCCACAGGTGTATGATTTTACTGCTTTCATGGGAGCTCTTCCTCTCTCTATGGGAGCTCAGCTCCCACTCCCACGTAATTCGAACCATGTATAATTGAAGGTCTAAGTGCCCAACCAAAGGGATCACTAATCGCCATAATGGTGACTAAAAACATTTTTGGAAAATCAACATCAATTTATGAAGTCAGCTTCAGTGATGTTCTCTCAAATTTTTCACTTGTATTGACAATTCAACATTTAAGATGACTTTGGGAAATGAGTGAATGCAAACAGAGAAAAATAACTGCAGAAGTGGAGGAAATGAGTGAAAAGTCCATTAAGAATTTCCCCACCACAAAAAACACACTCAAACCAATTAATCTTAACTTGGGGTTTCTGAGTAAACAAAGCATAGTATGTGAATAGTACAGATTACTAGATTTTTACAATTAAGTTAAGCTATTAAGTAAAGTTACCTAAAAACTGTTACTGTAGTTAGAATCACTGTTGGATTTTACAGTGTAACTTTTGTTACTAAACACAGTTACAATTTAACATTGTGAATAATGTTTTAAAATAGCAAGACTCTAGTGTTACCTTTAAGTTAGCTCAGAAAAACAACATTTACCATGTTTATTAGCGTTCACAGAGCCAAATTGTCACAAAACAATGGAGGATGCAAGATGCAAGTAAAATGGTTTATTAGCAATAAACAAGAAAGTCAGGTCAGAACAAACACACAGCACGATGGCTGAAGAGTACCGCAGGGACCTCGATGGGCAACCCGGTGGTGGTGGATGAGTGACAGGCAACTGGTCCGCGGAGAACAAGAGGTGAGAATAAATCCAGGCGGGAAACACTGAACACATAGATTGCCAGACAAGTCACGAACAGGACACAACACCGGTAGACTCCACAACGATCTGACATCACAAGAGACCAGTCACTGCCCAGCAAACATGCCAGTGTGGGCCCACTGTGGGTAAGTGTGGGTTTTCTGTGGGACAGTGTGGGCAAGGGCAAACCCTTTGGGGCCCCATGTGGGCTTTCTGTGGGCAAGCCCATAGCAGTTTTGCCCATTTGGGCCCCCATTAGGATTTACTGTGGGCAACCCAATGTGAGCTTGCCCACAGTAAAACCCACACGGGCCCCCAGTGGGTTAGCCCATGCGGGGCCCTTAGCAGTTTTGACCATTTGGGCCCCCATTAGGATTTACTGTGGGCAACCCACTGTGGTTTTGCCCACAGAAAAACCCACACGGGCCCCCAGTGGGTTAGCCCATGCGGGGCCCATATCAGTTTTACCCATTTGGGCATATAAAGGTGAGTTGAGTGGAATCAGCTGGTGCTGATGATCAAGCGGTAATCAGAGGACACAGGCACACGAACAATCACACGAGACGAGGAAGAGACAGTGAATTCAAGAACCGTGACACAAATAGTATATGGACTTTTTTAATACTTAAACTAATTTGTTCAGTCTGGTTTCTTAAAATAACTTGACCTAAAAATATGTGTACGTTACTAAACATAGTTACAACTTGTGATTATTTTTTTTAAAGCAAGTCACTCAGTGTTACCTTTAAGTTAGATCAGAAATACAACACAAATTTAATATTATTAACGCAGTAAAATAGCAAAACTAATTAGTTCAATCGGTTTCTTAACTTGATCTAAAATCCAGCGTCGAAATGTTGTGAAACCAAATCTCATTTACCTTTATCGTTCATTCAGTGACCGTCATTCAATCAGTATTGTCTACGGAAATACGTCATTAATTACGCAAGATTTGAAATTTGCAGTGTATTGTTCAAGCTCAGTTAAATGCTATAGGCCTATATTATTATAACTTAAAACTTTTTTTAATAAACAAAAAGGGATAATAACAACATTTACAATACCTGTTTGAATATATATGGAACTTAGTTCATTTTAAAGTCATCATTGAAAAACAATCGATGAGTGGCAACAGTTTTATCTGCATATGGCCAATTTTAAAAACAACTTTTGGGAAAATGGGAAAATATGGGAAAGGTTTATTTTCATAACTGTATATTTAGGCTATTTAACTTTAACCTGTAGCCTACTAGAGAGATGACTTTTGTGTTTGACTGAATCGTTTGCTTTATTTCTTATTGTATAGCTTCTTATACATTTCAGGCTACTTATACTTTTATAATGGCTATTATAGACCAATAAAACTGACATTTAACAAAAAGAGACAGGGCTGTGTCATTTTTGTTTATATATGAAGAGTTCAGATGCAAAAACCTCTAAGTGTCATCTGAAATTTTCTTCTAGAATGATCATTTTTATCAAGCTTATTTAAGTTCAGTTATTTCACTTAAATGGCAATTAATAGGTAATTTGCATTGCCATTTAAGTGAAATTACTGAAGTTAAATATACGAGCTTCATAAAAATGATAATTTTTTATATATATGATATATATATATATATAAAATATTTTATATATTTATTTGATTATACATGTATATTATCTTCACTGTATGTGCATGTATAATAAAATAAAATGACACAACCCAGTCTCTTTTATTAAATGTCAGTTTTAATGATCATGATTTGATCAATGATCAAATGATTTGATTTGTGTGGCCATTAATATGTTTAAGATTTTTTTAAATGAAAATGAAAAGAGGCAGAGTGGTGTTTTATAACATATTTCATTTTATTATTGCCTAAAATATACATAATGAGTAGCCAGAGCAAGCTGAGTGACGCGATCAAGAACGCTGCTGTTCCATTTGCAGAATTACTGGACTTGCATCCTCCAGCCCTCGGGAGTTCGTTCTCCTGAGTTCAACTTGGCAAGTCCGAACTACCAAGGATGCAAAGTTTGCATACTTGGTATTGAGAAACGGCCCGAGTCTTTTTCTTCTTCTTCTTCTTCTTCTTCTTCTTCTTGTTACTGGCCGCTCACTCACGAGTTTCAGGCCCAATGCCGGCCCACTTTTTCCATGGTGGAATTCCAAATTAGCACTTTTTCCAAATTGGATAAATGAAGCAAAAGTTTAGCTCTTACTATTGTGTAGTTTGTATTAATACCATGGTTCAACAAATAATGTAAAGGAAATAATAATTCACTTAGACTTTATAAGAAGCAATTGCGACTTTATTTCACACAATTCTGACTTTATATCTTTCAATTCTGACTTTATAACATGCAATTGCGACTTTATTTCACGCAATTGCGACTTTATTTCATGCAATTCTGACTTTATATCTGGCAATTCTGAGAAATAAAGTCAGCATTGCGAGATAAAAAGTCGCAATTATCTTTTAAAATGTTTTATTCTGTGGCGGAAACAAGCTTCCATACTTCCTGGCCTCTTCCTCCCATTCATCCTCCCTGACGCGTACCGTTACGGTAGGGCCGGCCCAGCGGTGGGCGGTGCTGCGGTAGCTTACCTGAGAAAACGTTTTGGAAAAGACGGGCTATGGACCCAACCAACTCTATAGGAGGGGAGGGGAGAACTCCCTCACATGGAACAAATCCATGCAGAGACTACGCACTGTGGTGTCAGAATGTGGAACTTGTGTAGCCTAATGTAACTAACGTGACAAATGTGAAAAAAATAAAAAATAAATCCTCGACCAGCCCAAAAGTGAAGCGGCCCACCGGGAATTCTCCCGATTACCCACCCCGGGCCTGTGTATATATATATTTTGTTAATGTAATGCCTTACCCACCTTCTGCTGGCACTGCATGTTCAGCTCCTCCAGCTTCCGTCCTGGGCTCCTCAACCTTCAGGATGGGCAGAAGCATCACAATCCCCATATATTATATCCTATGATATAATCCTGTATTCTTTAAAAAGGTTAAAACAGCCCCATATATCTGATAATCTCTCAATCCCTTTCCCAAGATGTCTGTGACATTTAATGGTCTAACATATATATTATTAAATAAACTACTACGTTGTTACCTCCTGCTGCGCTTAGACTTGTACTTTGGTGAAATCAGTCTGTGGCTGAAGGTGCTGTTGTTAATCACCCCAAGGGAATGGAGTGGATGTAAGGAATTGTCCATTATTGATCTCAGCTTAGAAAGTATTGCTCTGCCACCTGCTGGACCATGTCAAATTCAGTCCCCACAACAGAGCCAACTTTATTAATCAGTTTGTTGACTCTATTTCGATCTCTCATACGAGCACCCTCTCCCCAGCACACCACAGCAAAGAACAGAGCACTGGCCACCATTGTCTGATAGACGTTGCACAGTAGAGTACAGCAGATGTTAAATGACCTCAGCCACCTTAAGAAATAAAGTCGGCTTTGACCTTTCTTGTACACTGTCTCCATGTGGCTCTTCCAGTCCAGCTTGTTGTTAAGCTGCACACTGAGATATCTGTGGCTGGAGACCATTTCCACTTGACTGTCCCGGATGGCGATTGGAATTAACTGTGTCTTCTTCCTCCTCCTAAAATCCACAACCATCTCCTTTGTTTTTGAGATGTTAAGGTGGAGATGGTTGTGGTCCAAACCACAAAGTCCTTAATTGTTCTCCTGTACTCCTCCTCCTCGCCTTCCTTAATTAAGCCAACAACTACTGTATCGTCTGAAAATTTCTGGAGGAAGCAGCTGCCAGTATTGTACTGGAAGTCTGCCGTATAGATGGTAAACAGGAACGGGGCCAGTACGGTTCCTTGCGGCGCACCCGTATTACTCAGAATAGTACTGGAGACACTATTCTGCAGACGCACGTACTGTGGTCTGCTGGATAGATAGTTCATACACCAGTGGACCAATGATGAATCCACCTTCATCCTCCTCATCTTCTCGCACAGCAATCGGGGCTGGATCATATTGAAGGCCTCACAGATGCATCAGGAGTGTCCAGGTGTGCATAGGTCCTTTGTACTATGTAAATGAGGCCATCATCTACACCCATGTTGGGCTGGTATGCAAACTGTAGAGGATCCATATAGTTTGACATGCCAGCCTTGATGTAAGAGAGGACCTGTCTCTCAAACGTCTTCATAATATGTGAGGTGAGCGCTACAGGTCTATAATCGTTATGGTCAGAAGGGTGTCTCTTCTTGGGAATACCGTCAGGAATCAAACAAGATGTTTTCCACAACCTAGGGACCTTCTGTAAGCACAGGCTCAGATTAAACAGGTATGTGAAAATACCACACAACTGTGTAGAGCAGGTCATCAGCAGTCTAGGCCTAATACCGTGAGGCCCAACTGCTTTCCCCAGCATCAGACAGTCCAATTCACCCTTGACCTGAGATGGATGTAAAATTATAGGTGGAGCTACAGATGGAGGAAGGAGGGAGGAGAGAGAGGACTCTGGGGAGATGATATCATGGATGGGATGAGGGAGGGAAGGGAAACAGCACCAGGCAGCAGACCATGTGAGGCAGGCAGGGGTGTCATTGGTTTATCAAATCTATTAAAGAACCTGTTCAGATCGTCACCCAGGTTCTGATCACCATCAAGCAGCAAACCCCCCTTCTGCTTCATACCTGTGATCTTCCTCATGCCAGCCCAGACCTGCTTCACTCCATGTTACGACCTCTCTTAAAAATATCAGCTCTAAGAGAAGAGATCTACGTAACATAAACAAGAACGAGTAAATGGCGAAATCGCTCAAATCTATTTTATTCACTCACTCACAACAGACGTCACAATAATAACGAACATACCAACCACGGATCAAAATTAAACAAAACAGACAACAATAAACAAAGAAAAAAAACAAAATACAGATATAAAGACATTTGTTTGCTGGCTAGCCCACAAGATCTGTCGTGGCTCTTCTTTCTCCTCCTCGTTGGCGTTTATATCAATCAGCTCCATCAACCAGCCACTCAAATCACGAACAGGTGTGTCCACCTAAGAGAGAGAAGGATAGGATAAAGCGACGCCAAGAAGAACAAGGGAGGGACAAAACAAAGAAAACAAAGACACAGACCAAGCCACTGACCTTAACACTCCCCCACCTAAAAAAAAACAAACATGTTTTTGAGCTGAGCGTACACGAGAAGCCAAACAAGCAATTACAACATACATGGTAGGCTACATTATCCTCGTGAAAGAGCAGAGAGAAATTTTTACAAAAGCACCTATAATATCCGGCCATTCCTAAAAATCGCAGCAGTTCCCGTCGGGTCGTAGGAACAGGATACGACAGAATAGCAGAGATTTTAGCATGTATTGGTCATACCTTTCCTCGACCAACTTGCTTACCTAGGTAAGTGACGGTTGCTTTCGCAAATTCACACTTTTTCAAGTTAAGTGTGAGAGAAACATTAGAAAGACGACTAAAAATGGTCTGTAGTGTTGACATATGCTCAGTCCAAGTGGCAGAATAAATCACCACATCATCCAAGTATACATTACACTTGCCAACATCTCTTAAAACCAACTCCATTAAACGCTGAAAAGTCGCAGGCGCGTTTTGCAGGCCGAACACCATTCTTGTATATTGAGCAAAACAATCTGGCGTTACAAATGCAGCAATATCAGACACACGCGGAGTCAACAGGACTTGCCAGTATCCTTTTAAAATATCTAACTTTGTGATGTACTGTGCAGTTCCGATACTGTCGATACAATCTTCGACTCGCGGCAATGGAAATTAATCTGGCACCGTCACCACATTCACCTTTCGAAAATCGGTACAAAATCTGATCAATCCATTTTGTTTTGGAACCAAGACACAAGGAGAACTCCACGGGACATACTCTATAGAACATCGATGCGCGTGTTGTTTGATTGGTAGAGCAGAATAAGTACAGGAGGGAACGTCATTAAACAAAACAGGATAATTTTTAATCAGCTCCATAACATCCTGCTTTTGATCAGCATCTAAGTAAGACAACTGCTCCTGTAGAGAATTTAAACACTCAGAGTTATCCAAAAGCCCACCAGTCAGCATCTCACGGTGCACTTCCAATCCATCCTCACTAACCTGTGCATTCGACACGGACAATACAGGGTCCAGGGTCATTTGATTGTTCCAAATACGTTCATGTTGAACGTATTTGTTCATTCCAACATGTTCACATGGCATAGACGCGTTTTCCTACGTCGATCTGGAGAATGAAGCACATAATCGGCCTCGCTCACTCTTTTCGTAACGACATAGGGCCCGGCAAGGGCAGCAGTACCAGAACCTTTTCCCCCAGCATAAAATTCCACACAATTGCGTGCTTATCATATTGCTGCTTCATTTTCTCTTGGGAACGACCAAGGGTATGTTTTGCAGCAGCACAAGCGTTATGTAACCGCTCACGACATTGCGTAACTAAATCAAGAACATTTATTTTTGTTGCTTGCTCCACTGAAAGAAATTTATCTTTTAAAACCTTTAAAGGTCCCCACACATTATGGCCAAAAACCAATTCAGCTGGGCTGAATCCAAGGGACTCCTGTCTCGCCTCGCGAACAGCAAACAACACCAGCGGGACACCGTCATCCCAATCATTCTCAGTTTCGAGACAATATTTACGCAAAGAAAGTCTGATGCCAACGTTCCAGGGCACCCTGGGATTCTGGGTGGTACGCGCTAGATACAACGTGCAAAATACACAAAGCATTCAAAGTTTTTCGAAAAACCCTTGATAGAAAATTAGAGCCTTGATCAGTCTGAATTATCTTAGGGAGTCCAAAGGTAGTAAAGAATTTTACAAGCGCTTTCGTCACCGTAGCTGCCATGATTTTACGCACCGGAACTGCCTCAGGGAATCGTGTGGCTACACACATTATTGTCAAAAGAGACTGGTACCCTGTTTTAGTACGCGGAAGTGGACCAACACAATTCCACAATAACTCTTTCGAATGGTTCACCAACTGTTGGAATTGGGTGAAGCGGAGCTGGCGAAACCACTTGGTTAGGCTTACCAGCCATCTGACACATATGACAAGTTTTACAATATCGAGAAACCTTATCGTTTTTAAACCAGGCCAGAAAAAGTGCTGAAGAATACAATCATATGTTTTAGTAACACCGAGATGTCTCGCCCAGGTGTGATCATGCGCCACAGCCAAAACATGCTGTCGAAATTTAGAAGGGACAACAATTTGGTTCACAGAACCCCACTCATTATCTTCATCAGTGAACGAGCGTGCATTCCATTTACGCATTAAAACGTCCTTATCCCAATAATATCGGTGCTTATCTGATTGCAATCCTGCAACATTAGCACTTGCACAACATTTCTCAAGGGTACGGTCGTTATTTTGAGCTTCAATAAGTGACTCACGAGAAACAGGCAAAAATGCAGCCATTTCTGGCACTGCCACAGTTCTCTTACGAGAGTTCTCTCGTACTGCGTCTTAGCTAAGACGCTGCGGGAAAAGTCTCTTTTCACGAAATACTGAAGCAAAAAATTATCCTTAATTTTGTAATATTGTAAAGCGCATTTGCAGCAGCATACAGCCATAGGCGAGACGGCTCGCTCGCTCATTGGCTGCTCTGCGGCAACTGCATAAGCCTATCGAGCGAGGGCTGATGCAACATCAGACCAATGAGGGCGCTTCGCGCCCTCCTTGCCACTTCCCGCCGAAACGGGCGTGGCCTAGCCCTATAAAGGTAGCTCGAAAAGGCTGACTCACTTGATTTTTCATCTCTTCAGCGAAGCTCACGCATCGTTGATCAAGAGAGAAGCAACGCGTCGTCTGAGAAGCACTTCAGCGGGACGAGCCACTTGAAGCCGCTGGCCAGCGCCGCCTTCCACTGCCGTACCTGCTGCGCATTCCGGCGCCTATATTCTTTCTATATATATTCTGTGTATAATGTGCTCGCTGTTCTGTGTATAATGTGCTCGCTGCTCTCGCGCTCGCTGACGGCGACCGCCCTCACTCCGAGCCGATTGCCTATGGTGACTCTGAGGACTCACCTGGCATCCTTCTCCGAGGCTGCTCCTCCTGGAAGCGGACGGTCGGGGTTAGTTTTTCTTTACGTTACAAGAAAAACTACCCTGCCTCTGCGCGTCATTCACCGGCGAAAGGAGAAAAGTGTGTTCGTAGTTACTGGCCTCTTTTCTCTTACATTTCCCAGTTCCCTGTCGGCGACTGGAAATGTCATTTGCAGCAAGCGCACGCCTGCCAGCAAACGCCGAAGAATACATGTTGACGCTCAACGCATACCAAAAGCCTGTATCCCCCTGTGGCTCAGTGGTGGAATGATAGGTTTTTCGCATGGGAGACCGGAGTTAGTTTCCCGGTCTTGCGGCATATATTTATGCCGCCAATGCTCCGCTCTGTCAGTCCCCCGGGGGCGACTGCAGAGGTGCATTTTTGCAGCCAGCAAGCACGTAGTACCCGCTTGCCTGCAACCGAACACCGTTTCTACGGTTCCCGTGCGTCACTGGCGAAAAGAGAATGGAGTGTTTTAGCCCCGCTGAAACCGGGCGATATCCACTCTTCTCACATTCTGACACTTTTCAGGCGTCTGAAAATGTCAGTATTGCATGTTGTGCTACACGCATGCCTGCAACAAACGCTAGTGTGGTTAATACTCGCGGTAACTGAAAGCCTATGTATCTTCCTCTGTGGTCCAGTGGTAGATTCATAGCCTTTCGCGCAGTCGACCCGGGTTCGATTCCCAGGTCCGACGGCAGAAAAATTTATGCCGTCACATACAATTCGCTCTATCAGTCCCCTGAAAGGCGACTGCAGATGTGAATTTTTGCAGCCGACGAGCACGTGGTACAACCCATGCCCGCTTGTCTGCACACGAAAGCCGTTCTACGGCTACCTAGAAAAATCCCATTGGGATGTATTTCTGGTGTTCCGGCCACTGCCGATGGTGCTATATGTGTAGAGAAGATGCCCACTGTCTAGTGCCCATCCCTACACACAAGCACAGCCCTTCATACAGGGCCCGCGCTCATAGAATCGACTCAGGTCGATCGCGCTCACAACATAGTAACGTGCCCGCTGCTGGTGCCCACAAACATTATGTTCTGCATGCCTCATGGTTTTTCTATAAAAGAAGCCTGTCCGCATTCGCTCTGCTCAGGCAGACAGTGCGCTCAATGCAGTAAATGTGTCCGCTCTTCCGAGCCCACATTCACTCACAGACATTACATGTCCTACGGGACTCGCCCAGCCCTCCCTCACTCGGTTAAACACCGCGGCGAGGTCGAGTGCGTCTGAAAATGTTGATATTGCATGTTATGCTACCCGCATGCTTGCAAACAAATACTCGCGTTAACTGAAATCCAATGTGTCTTCCACTGTGGTCCAGTGGTAGATTCTAAGGCTTTCGCGCGGGCGACCCGGGTTTGATTCCCAGGTCTGACGGCAAAAAGTTTTTATGCCGCCAAATACAAATCGCTCTGCCAGTGCCCTGAGAGGGGACTGCAGATATTTATTTTGCAGCCGACGACCACGTGGTACAACCCGTGCCTGTTTGCCTGCACACAAAAGCCGTTTTACGGCTACCCAGAAATATCCCATAGGGATGTATTTTCTGGTGTCCCGGCCACGGCCGATGGTGCTATAAATGTAGTGCTGATGCCCACTGCCCAGTGCCCATCGCTACACACAAGCACAGCCCCTCACACGGGGCTCGCGCCCATAAATTCGACTCAGGTCGATCGCGCACCCAACATAGTAAATGTGCACATTCCCCAGTGCCACAAACACTATGTCACACGTGTCATGTGGTTTCTGTAAAACGAAACCTGTGCACGCTCGCTCTGCTCAGGCAGACAGCGCGTCAAAAGCAGTAAATGTGCCCGCTTCCCGCCCACACTTACTCACAGACAACATGAGTCCCACGAGACTCGCTCAGCCCTCCCTCTCTCGGTTAAGCACCGTAGTGGGGTCGAGGACGAGCGCTCTGCCCGCTGTGATCAGCGCGCTCCCCGCCTCGAATGTCACAGGCATAACGCCTACGTTACAGCACGCCGAAGCACCTCTGTCGCCCAGAGGTTTCGGAATGGGTGCTAGACATTATAAAGAGAGGCTACTCGCTACAGTTTTGTCGACGCCCTCCCCGCTTCACAGCGCGCGTCGAAACTACGGTGAATTCAGAAGTAGCACACCTACTTCATGCCGAAATATCAAAACTGATGAGCAAAAGGGCTATAGAGCCTGTATCTCAAGCTCAAAGCGAAGGGGGGCTATACAGCAGATACTGTCTGGCAAGAAAGACGGGGGTTTCAGACCCATACTGGATCTAAGACAGCTGAACGAAGCATTAGCGAAACGCAGTTTCAGAATGCTTACAACCAGGAAAATCCTCGCGCATATTCGCAGAGGAGGCTGGTTCATGTCAATAGATCTGAAGGACGCGTATTTTCAAATACAGATAGCGTCATGTCACAGGCAATACTTGAGATTCGCCTTCGAGGGCCAGACATACCAGTATAACAGTCCTGCCGTTCGGCCTGTCCCTGGCACCTCGTACATTTACGAGGTGCATGGACGCAGCGCTCGCTCCTCTCAGACTCAGAGGCATGCGAGTGCTGAACTATTTGGACGACTGGCTGATTCTGGCTCAATCACGATCAGAGCTCGTGGAGCACAGGGCCAGTTTACTCGATCACCTCGAGAAACTTGGTCTCAGAGTCAACTGGACGAAGAGTTCACTGAACCCCAGTCAAACGATCCCGTTTTTGGGTATAGTTCTGGACTCACAGTCTATGACGGCGCGGCTGTCGCCACAGCGCGCGCTGGACATTCAGCGCGCAGCGAGCTCTCTCCGCTGCGGCGCGACCTTCCCGCTCAGGGAATTTCAGAAGATGCTAGGTCTCATGGCCTCAGCATCACCAGTTCTTCAGTTGGGCCTGCTCCGCATGCGCCCCTTGCAGTTCTGGCTGAAAGCGCGGGTACCGCGCAGAGCGTGGATATCCGGTCGGCTGCGTCTCAAGGTCAATCAGAGCTGTGTTACAGCTCTAAAACCTTGGACAGCGAACGACTGGTACCAATCAGGTGTAAGCCTGGGGACTTCCTCGAGAGTGAAAGTGGTGTCGACGGACGCCTCCACCTCGGGATGGGGAGCGCTGCTCGAGGGCAGACCGTTCTTTGGCCTGTGGTCAGAACGAGAAAAGCTCCGACATATCAACTGTCTGGAAATGCTGGCAGTGGAAAACGCGCTGACGCGCTTTCGTCCCCGAATCAAGGACCATCACGTCTTAGTCCGTTCGGACAACATGTCTGTGGTGTCCTACATAAATCACCAGGGCGGTCTCAGATCCCGAGACCTGTACAGGTTGGCGGAACGCCTCCTGGTTTGGGCTTAGCACAACTTGCGCTCGCTGAGAGCAGTTCATGTGCCTGGGCTACAGAATCTGGGTCCAGACAGACTGTCCAGAAACAACATTCCCACGAGCGAATGGTCTCTACACCCACAAACAGTCCAGCTGCTGTGGGAGAGATTTGGCAGAGCGGAAGTGGACCTCTTCGCGTCCCACGAAAACGCTCACTGCCCCGCGTTCTTTTCCAAGAACGAAAGCGCGCTGTCCCAAAGGTGGCCGCGCTGTCCGCTCTATGCTTTTCCCCCCATCTCCCTCCTTCCTCAGGTGATAGAACGGGTGAGGGAAACGAAATGCTCAGTGCTGCTTGTAGCACCACTTTGGAAGAACAAACCATGGTTTCCAGATTTGATGCAGTTAGCAGACACTGCCCCGTGGCCAGTGCCGTTGAGGAGGGACCCCCTCTCGCAGGCCAGGGGCTCGATTTGGCACCCTCGACCAGAGTTGTGGTCCCTTCATGTGTGGGCGCTCAACGGTTACCCGCTGATCTCTCAGTGGGAGTGCTAAATACTATCACTCAGGCTAGAGCTCCGTTGACTCGACGGCTCTATGCTTCAAAGTGGTCGGTATTCTCCAGCTGGTGCACAGCTCGGGGATGTTCACCCCTCGATTGTGAGGTGACAGAGGTTCTCTCCTTCCTACAGGAGCTGTTGGATAAGGGCAGAGCCCCCTCCACGCTCAAAGTTTATGTGGCGGCTATCGCAGCGTTCTCTGAAACAACGCTCGGTCAGTCAATAGGAAGGAACGATTTGGTCATCCGCTTCTTCAGGGGAGCTAGGAGGCTGAATCCTCCCAGACCTCCCTCAGTCCCTGTATGGGACCTCTCTACGGTTTTGGAGGCCATGAAAGGTTCCCCTTTCGAGCCCATCCAGACGATTAGCCTCAAACATCTGTCATTTAAGACAGTGTTCTTGCTGGCTCTCGCTTCAGTGAAGCGCATAGGTGACCTGCACGCGCTCTCGGTGAGCCCGACGTGCTTGGAGTTTGGGCCTAATGACTCAGGAGTCATACTCAAACCTAGGCACGGTTATGTGCCAAAATCCCTCAACACACCGTTTCGGGCTCAGGTTATTTCCCTGTCTGCCCTGCCGGTGTCGGAAGAGGAAGGAGACTTAAGTTCTCTTTGCCCTGTTAGGGCTTTAAGAGCTTATGTGTCTCGCTCTGCTTTCTTCAGACAGACTGAGCAGCTGTTTGTCTCGTTCAGTGGACGTTCCAAGGGAATGGCTGTTTCGAAACAAAGCCTATCCAGATGGATAGTTGACGCCATAGCGTTAGCTTACACTTCCAGGGGTCTTCAGTGCCCACTGGGTGTCAGAGCGCACTCCACGAGAGGCGTCGCCTCGTCGTGGGCCTGGTCTAGTGGGATATCCTTACAGGATATATGTATGGCGGCAGGTTGGGCCTCGCTGTCTACATTTATCAGGTTTTATAACCTAGAGGTTCCCGCCTTACAGGCTAAGCTGTTGTCGGTGTAGCTGAATCAGTAGTCTGATTGGAACACTGAGATCGCAAGCGCAGCGCGCTACCAACTGTCATATGGGCAGTATTGCGTAAGACCCACATTCCCACATTAGTCAGGCTCTTGCCTTGACTATGTGATGTCATATTATCGCGTCTGCAGACGCTGCTATATATGGGGACGGAGGGTTCCCCCTCCTGTTCTAGGACTCTCTGTGAGTCCCTCTAGTGATTGTGCACTGTAAATCCTGGGCTTCGCTTCCAGGTTTATTGGTGTTTGATCCCTGCACGCACGGCGTCTTACATTGGGTTCCCGCAGCGTCTTAGCTAAGACGCAGTACGAGAGAACTCTCGTAAGAGAACGTACTCGGTTACTAACGTAACCTCGGTTCTCTCTAGAAGAGGGAACGAGTACTGCGTTCCCTGCCGTGCGTACGATTCACTCTGGTTCGCTTCGGCGATGAAATAAATCAAGTGAGTCAGCCTTTTCGAGCTACCTTTATAGGGCTAGGCCACGCCCGTTTCGGCGGGAAGTGGCAAGGAGGGCGCGAAGCGCCCTCATTGGTCTGATGTTGCATCAGCCCTCGCTCGATAGGCTTATGCAGTTGCCGCAGAGCAGCCAATGAGCGAGCGAGCCGTCTCGCCTATGGCTGTATGCTGCTGCAAATGCACTTTACAATATTACAAAATTAAGGATAATTTTTTGCTTCAGTATTTCGTGAAAAGAGACTTTTCCCGCAGCGTCTTAGCTAAGACGCAGTACTCGTTCCCTCTTCTAGAGAGAACCGAGGTTACGTTAGTAACCGAGTACGTTTTAAGATTTAACTCAGATTCGCCTATTTGTTCGTTAAGCAACTTACCATCTTACAGAAACATCAGCCAGCAAGGTATCACACAAATCGACTTCATCATGCTGACATGCTGCCTTTACCTGCGCTCTTGTTGACACTGCACTGACTGAAAACACATCAGGGAATTTCTGTGCAAGTTGATCAGGGTACGTTTAACCTGTGGTATATTAGTAACATGTAACACCGGCATAACCTTACCACCGGCAATATCATTTCCCATAATAAACTCAACGCCCTTTACAGGAAAAGAAGAACGAACTGCCACATTGAAGAACCCTGACACCAAGTCAGATGTAAGCCATACTCAATGGAGGGGAACGGGCACAAAACCCATTTCAATTCCTTGTAAAATAGTTATCGTTTCACATGTATTCTCTGGGCAGAAAGGTAACACATCTGCTAACACAAAGGACTGCGATCCCCCTGTATCGCGTAAGATTTTCACTACGTGAAAAGATTTTCGCGTAAGATTTTCACCTCAACCTTTCCAGTCAAAGACACAGAACTCTCAAACACAAAAGGTTTGAAACAGTCCTCAGCACTATCACTCGGAACAGGAGAAGATTGAGGAGAGACGGTTTTAAGCAACACCACTCCCTGAGACTGACCTACCGCGTCATGTTGTGTTGTTTCTTTTGTGCGTCATGTTGTGCGTCATGTTGTGTTGTTTCTATTCAGTGATAGAATGTCCCATTTTATGACAATAACTACACTCCTTCCTAAACTTCACCCCTAAAGGCTTCACTTTAGAATCAATATGGCAAACTTAATTTTCTTTTTGAGAACTAAATCCTGATTCCGATGGAGATCTAATAAAGGTAGTTTTATGCATCAAAGCATATTCATCGGCCAAAATAGCTGCTTGTTGCACAGTAGTTACTTTTTGTTCATTCAAATAAAGAGCTGTACGTTCTGGGACTGAATTTTTAATCTCTTCAATAAGTAGAAGTTCGCGCAGAGATTCATAATCAGTAGCCTTGCAGGCTTTAATCCACCTGTCAAATAATACACTCTTTTCCCGAGTAAATTCAACATACGTTTGGGAAGCAGATTTTTTAGTCATACAAAAACGTTGCCGATAGTGCTCTGGCACTAACTCATATGCACGCAAGATGGCATTTTTTATGCCATCATACTGAACGCTCTCCTCTAAAGATAACGACGCGCACACTTCCTGTGCTTTCCCCGTGAGCTTACACTGCAGCATCAACGACCATGTTTCGTTTGGCCATTTTAAAGCCATAGCTATACGCTCAAAAGCCTGAAAGTATGCTTCAACCTCTTTTTCTCTGAAAGGCAGCACCAGGGCAATATTTTTCGCCATACTAAACGCAACTGCCGACGAGGAATCTGATATAAAGGCAGGCGTAGAATTACCGACATCATTTGCAACTGCTACGGAGTTGACGTTACTCACTCTAGAGTCTACACACGATTGATTTTCTAACACCATCTCCTTTTGTTTTCCCACTTCTAACTCTCGCAGCCGAATTTTAGTATCTGCCTCAATACGATACCTCTCCAACTGATGTTGCAACTAGAGACATTGATGACATATCAGTAGAAATTGACAATGGCTCAAATTTTGGCATAGACAATGGTGGACCTACCATACAAACATTCAATGGAGTAACAGGAGCTATAGGAGACTGAGCTCCCGTAACAGCGACTGATGGTTCACCCTGCTGCATTACTTCAGCGTCATCAGGTAACACCCCTTTTTCAATAAGACCAGCCAGCAAACAAGCTTTCAACTCTTTTTTAAGTAATGCTCTAGAAACAGATATTTCATACTGCTGAGCAATAACAAACAAATCCTCTTTTCGACAGTTGTCCAATGTTTCGACCCTCGGTTGCTTAATAAAGTCGTTCAAATCAAACGTCGCCATTATAAAAATAGGAATCAAGCACACTCCGGACCTATCTACCTATCCACAACTAACTACAACCTTCCTAATCTTTAGAGGGTTACCAGTTAAGAGATAAATAAATCTCTTCCCCGGAATACCTCCAAAAATAATACATTAAAACAAAAAACTCAACACAATAAACAGTAATCCGATGGAAGGTCCAGCGCTAAGCACGGCCAGCTGGATCACTCTAAATAACCAGAGCATTAACTTACCTTGTCCTTACAATAAGTCTAAATTACTTCAGGACCTCGGACGAGCCCCCTCTTTATGTTACGACCTCTCATAAAAATATCAGCTCTAAGAGAAGAGATCTACGTAACATAAACAAGAACTAGTAAATAGCGAAATCGCTCAAATCTATTTATTCACTCACTCACAACAGACGTCACAATAATAACGAACATACCAACCAGGGATCGAAATTAAACAAAACAGACAACAATTAACACAAACAAAAGTTTGTGAGGATGTTTCCTTGGACACATCAGTGTGTAGCGGGACTGACACCGTTTGTGGAGACACTGTGACAGGGCCAGTGGGTTTGGGTTCTCAGGACCAAGCAGGGACTGTTGAAAGGAAAACCTTGAGTTCAATTCCAGAAGTCTGTAGGTCCCAAAAGACTGTTCAAAAGCCCAAACACTTGGGAGACTTTGTGTTGTAAAAAAAATATATATATTGGTTGATTTTGTTATCTTTAAAGGGAAGGAAGAATGTAGTAATTTGGAAATGTGATATTCCAAAGGAATTATTATTTTTGTTTTAATTCAAGAATAACCCAAAAAAATGTTTTAGTTAATGTTCCTATGCTCAGGGGGGACTTAAAAAAAAGAGGTTCTTGGAAACTGGAGGAAATCACAGAGAACCTGCTAACTCCTGGCTCAGCCGGGACTCAAACCGAGGACCTTCTTGCTGTGAGGTGATAGTGCTACCCACTGAGCCACTGTGCTGCTCCGTTCATATTTATGTTTATATTAAATCTTACAGCCACAGGTATTTAAAGGATTAGTTCACATTCAAATAAACATTTCTTGAAAATTTACTCACCCCCATGTCATCCAAGATGTCCATGTCTTTCTTTCTTCAGTCGAAAAGAAATAAAGGTTTTTGAGGAAAACATTCCAGAATTTTTCTCCATATAATGGACTCAATGTCTCAATGCAGCTTCAAAGGCTCGACACGATCCCAGCTGAGAAATAAGGGTTTCATCTAGCTAAACGATCAGCCATTTTCTTAAAAAAAATAAAAATTATGTACTTTTTAACCACAATCTAAAATCTAAAATCCGACGCAAATCTAAAATGGGTTGGTCTGAAGTAGCTACATTACTCATAGGTGTGGTTTGGGCGTAACGTGAAATAAACCAATCAGAGCGTCATCTCACATTCCCTTTAAAAGCAGGCACGCTTGTTCCATGGTGGATTGCTATTATAACGGCGGATTTGCCAGGCGCACTCCAGGAGCGGTTCACAGCCAAGGTTCACTGACTTTGGACTAGGTTTTTCCTGGTCTGTGGCGGAATTGTTTTTTGGAACTGCAAAATAGCACCAGGGAACGTTTGCGCCGGAACACGCATCCTCTTTTCGCTGAACCACCCCCGGGAGCGCAAGTTCATTCCCTAATTTACAAAAATAGGAATTAGAATAGGTCCAAAATAGGAATTAGATATGCGTCGGTGTACAAAGTCAATTGCGCTGGGTGCAAGATAGGGCCCATATGTCCCGACGGCAGGGGAATCCTAGAGTTTGACGCATTGAGGGAACCCCAAGTACTGCAGTACAGCGCTGTGATATAAAGTTAAGGAAACTAAACAACCAAGAGAAATATGTCTACCTCAGATTTAACATTTAATCTGTACATCAGCATCGGGGAATAACATTATAATCTCGTTCGCGATAGAAAAAAGCTGCATACATGTACACGGGGAAAGTCACCCCTGACACTGAATTAAACACAAACGCAGCTTTTGTGTCTTTATCAGCTTTTCCACATATATACTGGCCCTGATAATAATCACACATACACTTACCGCTTGCTACATTTCTGTAAATCCGTTTTGTGAATGAAATGAATGACTCTCTAACTGTTGCTTTTGTCTTCGTCAACAGTTGCTTGCACCTTCTGCTGGTGAGGTCGACTAACAGCAGGCTATGAATCGGTACTCTACTGCTATTCCTGCAGTTCCCGGATATTAAATGTCGAATTTGAACCACTGAATTTGTGGAAGTGAAAAATAAAATGCATTAAAATGCAAACACGGTTATTGCAACGCATATATATATTTTTTTTTCAATTAGTGCAGTTCAACAAGTTTTTTTGTTTCAAATACATTTGTCATTCATTTTCTTCCATACTATTGCATCATCAGTCTATTTTGCATCATGGTTTCTCGGCCGTCAAGGAGGCTGCATTAAAGTGCCCATAAGGACATTATAGTAGAGGTGCAAAATTCAAATATCCAGCACTTTTTTACTCTACCATTTATTTATTTTTTGTTGGCCTTTGATATTGGCATTTAAGAGAATGCACATGAACTGCTTTAGCCCATTGCACAAGGTTTTTTTTTTGGCCACCACAGATGATGCTTTAAAGTGGACATAAGGATGTTATAGTAGAAGTGCTCCCCTAACGAAAACCTCATTTTCAGCATTTTTTTACTGTACCTTTTTTAATTGGCCTTGGAACTTAGCATATAAAATATGCACATTGAGCTGGCTATAGCATAAATTTTTTTGCCCAATTCGCGGTGCTGTTTCTCACCCGCCACAGAGGGTGTGTTAAAGCAGACATATGTATTTTATACATGAGGTACAACTCTAACAAAATCCATATTTCGAGCATTTTTTAAGTTTTTTTTTTTTTTTTTTTTTTTTTAAATTGGCCCTTGAAATTATCGGATAATGAACACATCCTTATTGCAGTTGATGGTGGCCTGTCTGGTTAGCGCATGTTGCAGTGTCAGCAATTTTTAAAAATGCTTGTTTTTGTTAGTTAAGGTATGTTTCAACCTATGCAACAATTCTAATGTTTTAATCACACATCCTAGATTACACTTAACCTGATTTTAATACATTTCTTAAACAAAATGATATAAAACAAGTTACGAAAATAGTGTGGTGTCACATCGGGCTGTAAACCTTAAAAATGGGTGGAATTTTTGTCACATTAGGAAAAATGGTAATGAGCTGCTCAATTCATCTTAATCTGATTCAGTTATTGTATTGTAATATATTTTCTGCTGCTCATTTCAAAGCATATTTTAACAAATGTAAATATAAAAATAATGTAAAATATATGACATTGTTAATGAAATGTATTTTGAAACTATTTTGCATACCTGTTACTAAAACGTCTCGGGTTACGACTGTAACCCTTGTTCCCTGAGAAGGGAACAAGACACTGCGTCGATACAACACTTTGGGGAATGCCCCCAGCGTAGCGCAGCTGAAGCATGAATTAAACTATTCCAATCCTGATTGGTGTTGCGTCATGACGTAACATGTGGCGGCATAGAAGGAAGCTACAAATGGACACCGGCACACAACAGAGTTAGCTTTTGCAATGAAGCAAGTTGATCCCAGGCAGGGGAAGGCATTACGAAGGGACGCAGTGTCTCGTTCCCTTTTTAGGGAACAAGGGTTACAGTCGTAATCCGAGACATTCCCTTTCGAGGGAACTCGAACTGTGTCGATACGACACTTTTGGGACAACTATCTGATCTGATGCGCCAATCTGGATAGTGGGCGCGATCTCAGACCCCCCGATGAATCAAATAGGAGACCACCGACACATTGCCTGACTGTATCAGAACGTGGTGACCCCTGAGGTCTGGGAGGAAGCTCCTCAGAGCCCTGAAGACCGCCAGCATTTCCAGGCAATTTATATGCCAAGAATGGTGCCGGTCCTCCCACATACCTCTCGAAAAGCGGCCGTCCATGACCGTGCCCCAGCCAGTGAGGGATGCGTCTGTCGAAACGGTTTTCCGGTGACATGGCTCCCCCCACACTGGGACAGTAACCTAGGTTTATTCCATATGGACAGGGAACAAAGGCATCTGCGCGTAACCCTGATCATACGGAACGGGATTATCCGAGCCACAGAATCTTTATTGCAGAGTAGACCCGTAATCTATGTGCTTCCTCGGCAAACAAATTAGGACAGACAGTTTTGACACAGAGCGCTTGCTGAAGAGCAAAAAGATAACTCTGTTGTGTACCGGTGTCCCTTTGTAGCTTCCTTGTATGCGTCACATGTTTCGTCATGACGCAACGCCAATCAGGATTGGAATAGTTTCATTCATGCTTCAGACGCGCTACACTGAGAGCATTTCTCAAAGTGTTGTATCAACGCAGTTCGAGTTCCCTCGAAAGGGAACAAGATGTTGATATAATATGTTGGTCCTATTTTAGGTTATATTATTTTTTTTTGTAGTGAGAATAACATGAATAGATTCAGGAAACAACTTGATGTTCAGAATGCACCGAAGATTATCCAGGGAGATGACAGTGAGTATGAGGGATGTGACTTGGATGAAGACATTGATGACTCTGATTACACTCCTAGCAATGGAGGCATTGAGCATTGAGCAAAGACATGGAGAATGATTAATCAAGTGGATCTGATTCAGACATTAGCAGATCAAGTGATTTAGATTTAGAAGCTGCACACCCAAACACAAACTCTGGGAAGCAAACTACAACCAGCCAGGGAAAAAACAAAAAAAACATTTTATTTGAGAAAGAAACATTTTGAAAGTGCACATTCAAAGGCCCAAGTGACACACCTTCAGGCAATCTTCGAACGCCCCTGGAGTATTTTAGAAAATGAGCAGAAATGAGTTACTAAAGGAACAAACAAATTTGCACAGTGTGCAAAAATCTGGAACTCAGAAAAATGTTAACGCCAATGTTAAAGAAATGGAAATACTGGTTGGTATCTATCTGCGCATGGGTCTGCACCAAATGCCATTGTAACACCGTCTATTGGTCCAATTAGGGTTTCCAATAATACGGGGAAGGTTTCTCTGTGTATTACTTATCTTTCCTTTTCGCAACACAAGAAGATTAAATGCAATATATTTTCTCACATGTATTGACTCGTTATTTCATCTGACACCATAAATGAAAAAGATTTTAATGATGTCTGTGCATCATTAAACGTGAACGAATATTTGATTATTCTTTTAAAATCTGATTATATTTTACCCGCTTAGATCAGGAAACTATATCGCTCTGAGGTCTGTTTTTCTCGCAAGGTCTCCGGCACAATTTCGCCAGTTCCGGGAATCAAAAAAGAGGTAATTGGCAAAATATCTGGGATTTGCCGTATTCACACGTACACAATACGTAAATAGCCCCCTTGGAGTGCCTCCTCTTGAACTTAATTCAATTGTTTTACTTTAGTAGAGGCTTTGACCACCATTAAAAGACGTTAGTCGATCAACTTCACTTTACTTAAAATGACTTTGGCTTGGCCAAGCTCGTGGCACTCCACGTACACTTATCTAAAGTAACATTAAATTAGAACAGAGGTAAGTAGACGCACCCAAATCTAGGTTGATCAAACAGCATTTGCTGATTCTAGATGGAAAATAACTCGTCTCTGCATCCAAGTACAATTGAATTTGATACCAGATATTAGTCGTCACTAATCTGACGCAAACTTGTGGAAATATACAAATCCGATAATCTACTTGGGAAAAACAATCTCAGACCCAGTCAGCAAACAAATTTGGCCCAGATTTGGCTGGTGTCTGGCACAGCTGGCATTCATCCGGCACTGGCATACAGCATGTGGGCCAAACATGGCCCGGGTTTGGCAGAGATGGCACTGGATTTAAGACGGCACTCAAGACATGGGCCAGATGTCAAATGGAGTATTTGGCCCAGATGTCAAATATAGATATGTGGGCCATATATGTATGGCCGATCTTGAGCCACATTTAAAATCCTTTTCAAATATTTTTGAGTAAAATCCCAATGTTTTCCCATACAGAAAGGTAATATATTCACATATATGTGAAACACTGTAAAATATATTGTAATACATTTTGAAAATATATTTTTAAAATGCATAACATAAGCTCATGTTGCGTATTTAATTATGTGTGTTTATATGTAAAATTATATTCATGCCCCATATATGACAGGCGATTATATTGTAGAATAGTATATCCTGATATTATATATAACTGACTTCAAACAATGTTTTGCATTCGCTGCTTTCATATTCTCATTCAGTTTACAGTTTGATGTAGCCCTATCCACTTAAACAATACATGATTAGGTTTCAGGACATTTTATTTGACTTTATGTTTGGCCCAGATTTGGCATGCGTCTGGCACAGCTGGCATTCATCTGGAACTGGCATACAGCATGTGGGCCAAACATGGCCCGGGTTTGGTAGAGATGGCACTGGGTTAAAAACGGCACCCAAGACATGGGCCAGATGCCAAATATAGATATGTGGGCCACATAAGTATAGCCGATCTTGACCCACATTTAAAATCCATTTCAAATATTTTTGATTAAAATTCCAGTGTTTTAATATACACAAAGATATTTTCATCTTCCTGTTTACATCCTGGGTCTAATGCCTTCAAGTTATTCCAGGCAACAATAAATATTTAATTATTTGGATTATGAAAATCAACTGTAATTGTTTGATTTCAGTTCCTGCACATTGCTAAATAACTACTTAGACCACAATTTGTTATGCCATGTACTGTACACCAGTGGACTTTTCATAATTTAACATTTTTCCACTGCCATTTCTATGAGATATGATTAAATCCTGCATTCAATATTATACCAAATCCTGACAGATTAAAATGAAACTATAAAACATAATTTAATTTCAACACCACACATTATTTAATCACAGTCGTATCAGAGTAACTTGTGCAACAGCAACAATGGACGTGTTGTTGCTGTTGCACATTTCTAGTTACTCTATGATAATTTCTGCAGTTGGTTAATTAAGATGATCACAAATTGAACATATATGTGATTGAAAGAGATTAAAAATATTTGAGAAATGATAGAAACGTGTTGCCATTATGACAGATATTTCTAGAAACACAGATATTTCTAGAAAAACGCATGAATTCCTATTAGACATTCTCTGATTAGTGTCAGTTAGCCCAACTCGCGCCAATCAGGATTTCAAAACCCCGGAAATGCGAAGCTGACCTATCAGAGCAAAATTGGGCGAAAGGCGCAATTATCAAACGCATTGCTTCATGGGATTGTAGTTTTATTTACCCAGTTGGCTTTAACACACATAGTCTCGTACTTTTGTATTTTTTAAAATTTTTCAAATATTTTTATTTCAGATCGAATATTGTACACGTTGTGATTCAAGTTTTAGCTGGTTGTTATGATTCACCTTATAACCTAATTAAACGCTTAGGTCTTGAGCCTTATAACGCTTTAAAGCAACAAATCTCCAAAGCGCAAAAGTGAATGAAAATACTCCCGGAACCAGCTAGGCTACGTCGAAAAAGTGGGCGGGCGCTGCAGTCTTGGCACAGACTTCAGAAACGGTCAAGCACTGAACCGGGAAAAAGCCAGCAGAGTTGGTAAGTGAAAACTTGTATCATTAAAGTTTAATTAAGTACGTAAAATGACTTAAGTAAACTTTAATTAATTGATGTGTGAACATGCTATCGAAATTATAGTAAACTGTTCTGATTAAAATTTGCACGCCAATTGTTTAAACGCAGTTTTAAATACAATAAACTAACATGTCCAAAAAGTCAGTCATTGTCTTATGTCACTTAAATGTAATCATCTTTGGCAGATGATGCAAGTTAGGGTTGCATGTTATGGTATGTGTGGTTGGAACAAATTTCTGTAAAACTATACAGTACAGGCCAAAAGTTTGAAAACATTACTATTTTTAATGTTTTTTAAAAGAAGTTTCTTCTGCTCATCAATCCTGCATTTATTTGATCTAAAATACAGAACATTTTTTTTAATATTTAAATATATGATTACAATTTAAAATAATTGGTTTTCAATTTATTATACTTTAAATTATCATTTATTTCTGTGATGCAAAGCTGAATTTTCAGCATCATTACTCCAGTCTATCACATGATCCTTTAAAAATCATTCTAATATTCTGATTAATTGTATGTAATAATATGTATTTAAAAAAAAAAAAAAAATGTATGCAGTATTTTAGTTTAATATAGAGTCTAGGCCTTCAAAAAAAAAAAAAAATGTTTTAAGCAGATTAACACCATCTGGTGAGAGTAGGGAGAGAAAGCGTAGAACCATGGTGTAACCACTAGATGGCATCTACAGTTCTCTATGGAGAGGCATGTGAATTCCCCAGCTGTTTATGGACACATTTACTTTTTTTTTTTTTACAGAATTTGTAACAAAAAATGCAATTCATTCAATTATAACACTTTATGTAAATTGTTTATGTAACATTTTTTTTTTTTTTTAATTTCCCATTCATTTTCTATGGGAGTCATTTTTGACCAAAGACTACAAGTGTGACTATTTTTTTTTACAACTACTTAGCATGCTTGGATCATGACCTCAATTTTTTTGTGTGTTCACATACCTTAATGCCATAAAAGTCACCAAGTTCGTAATATTCCGATGAAGCTGTGATTTTTAGAAATTCAAAACAGAAATTTTTTCGGTCAGAAATGAACGAGGACCGTCTGAGGGTTAAATGAACTAAACAATTTGTAATTAGGCATCGAAAATATACAGTATACTGCATCCTCAATACAGTCTATGTATTGAGTTTTAATGATGATTAATTGTTTTTAATTAGTGGTTTTAGTTAATCATCAAACTGCTTATCATTTCATTGTTAAAGCTAGTTTGCTTTCGTGATTACAACTATTGTTACAGACTTTTTTTTCAGAATGCAAGCAGAGGCTGAAAAAAACTTCTCTTTTTCTGGTATTTCATTATAGTCTATTAAAAACAAAATAATCTGTATTTTTTTTTTTTTTTAGGAGGAAGAACAAAAGGTTTCTGTAAAGTCACGGTATGAATAAGGTATGGAAGTACAATGATAGGAGCAATTCCAGAAGAAGGGCACTAAAACTAGTCAGTGAATTGATTGACGATGTGGAACATCGGGAGGTGGAGGACGATTCGGAGTTAAGTGTTTGTGTTGATGCTTCGGGGGAATCAGACATGGAAATTAGTGATGAAGAAAGTGACCACCAGAATATTGAAGACGATGTTGAGGATAAGGAAGTACATGAAGAGGCTGTAGCTTCTGTTGAGAACCAGTCTGATCTTCGAGATCCTTGTAGTCAGAGAGATTTGCAGTGTTCACTAGTAGATTGGGCAATTGAATTTGGAATTTCATTAATTGCTTTGTCAGCACTTCTTACCATTCTCAAAGTCCATCATTCCTCTCTGCCTAAGGATGGAAGAACGTTGCTGAAAACAAAAACAAGATACAACATTAGCAGTATAGCTGGTGGTGTGTTCCATTATTGTGGAATTCTGAATTCTTTTAGGAAAATCCTTGATAACGTTTGGCATACTGTGGCAGACAAACATGTCTTCAAACTACAGTTGAATTTTGATGGACTACCACTCTTCAAGAGTACTAGTACACAGTTTTGGCCGATTCTTGGTTTGCTGCAAGGTCACACTAAGGCACCAGTGTTGATTGGACTCTTTTGTGGTACTTCAAAGCCAAATTCTTTGGCTGATTATCTTCATGATTTGGTTCACGAGCTAAAAATGTTGAGGGATGGGTTTCTGTTCAAGCAGAAAACATTCTTTTTGAATGTTGTTTCTGTTATGTGCGATACCCCTGCCCGAGCCTTCATCAGAGGTGTGAAGTCACACACTGCATATCATGGATGTGACAAGTGTCACCAAACAGGTGTCTGGAAATCAAATCGAATGACATTTCCTGAGGTGAATGCAAAGCGCAGAACTGATGAGAGTTTTAGGCAAGCAACTGATGAAGAACACCACATTCAGCACTCACCTCTTTCAGACATTGGCATTGACATGGTCTCTTGTTTCCCTCACGATTACATGCACTTGGTTTGTCTGGGTGTAATGCGGCGTCTTTTAGACTTGTGGATCAGTACCATCGGTCCCTTGCACTGTCGCATATCATCCATTCAAGCTTCCATGGTGTCAGATAGACTTCTTGCACTGAGAAGTTACATTCCAAGTGAGTTTGCTCGAAGGCCTCGGGCACTGGCAGATCGATGTAGGTGGAAAGCATCAGAGCTACGCCAATTTTTGTTATACACTGGTCCAGTTGTGCTGAATGGTGTTTTACAGCCTCAAATCTATGACAACTTCATGCTTTTGTCTGTAGCTGTGTACATTTTGGCAAGTCCAGAATTTTGTATGGAGATGAATGACTTTGCAAATACTCTGTTGCGTTCATTTGTTGAACACTTTGGCCAGCTTTATGGTGAAGAGTTTTTGGTTTACAATATTCATGGCCTGGTGCACCTCAGTGAAGATGTCAAAATCCATGGCAATCTAGATCTAATATCAGGATTTCCCTTTGAAAATTTCTTAGGAAAACTCAAAAAACTGGTACGAGGGCCATGCAATCCTTTGACTCAGGTGATGCGTAGATTGTCAGAGATAGAAAATAGCAACTACAGTTGTGATGTAGAAGAGGCAATTAAAAAATTGGATAAAGAACATACAGATGGGCCAGTACCAGAGTGCTTCTCACAACAAGCTCATCAATTTAAAGTTCTTGCGATTGATGATGTAGTTGTGAAGCTCAATGAGAGAGATTCTTGTGTCAGAATCGACAGTAAGTTGGTTTTAGCCCAAAACATTGTTGAGGATAAAGGTGCAGTATACCTTGTGGGCAATGAATATAAACAAGTGGAACACTTCTTTAAATATCCTATTGATTCAAAAGAGTTGGGAATTTATGTGGCTTCCAACCTCTCCACAAATGTCAAGTGTTTCATGACAGAAAATAAGCTGCAGAAGTATGTGAGATTGCCATTCCGAAACAAATTTGTTGTTGTTCCACTCCTGCATCAAGAGAAATAACTCTGAAGACGCTTGTGTATAATAGTTGGCTGAGGAATATCATTCTTGTCTCTTTAGATGTTTCACATTGTTGTCTTTGACAAGACAAATGAGGTTGAAGTTGTGCCTTCAGTCTGGATTAAAAATGGAGAGTGCATGTGGCCTCCAAATAAGATAGATATAACAAAAGCTGTGAAATCACAGGAGAGTCCTGGAGATGACTGGAAGCCCCATAAGGCCAGAATTATTTTCACGTCACGTGAGTTGTTTTGCCACCACTTTCTTCAAATTGAATAGTTATAAGTAATGTTAAAAGTAATAAGTAATAGTTAAAATCACAGTTTAACTTTGTAAATTTATTTTTGTGCTGCTGTAAATTTATTTTTGTGCTGCTGTTTTTCCAGATGACTACAAGGAAGCTAGACGTAAACTACCTCTAGCTGTTGATCACACAGACATTGATCAGACCGATGGAGGAGACTCACCAATTACATTTCAAAGAAAAAGAATGTAGGTTTGATTTTGGTTTGTTTGTTTAATGTTTTGCACCACATTTACAAATAAAAGCCTATCTTGAAATTGATATATGTGATGTTAGACCCAAGAACATTCTTTTTCCTGGAGAAGACGACGACGATGATAATGCGATGGAAGAGCACCTGAAAGAACCAAAATCAAGAAAAGGGTAGGAAGCTTCTGCTTTTTATAATGATAATGTATTTTATCACAGCAGATACATGACTAAGACATTTTGTACTTTTAAGCAGAAGGTATTCTATACCTGATGCTTCGAAAATTGCTAGACATGCCAACAAATTAGACCCAGGAAAGCCAAACTGCCCTAAGATCTTCCACAGTACTCTTGACCTCCGCAATGATGAGATGGAAGGCATTAAAGGAACAAAGTCCAAAAAAAAGTAAGAAGCATCAGCCTTTTTAAATTACAGTGCATTTTATCACAGCTGTTAAAGGACTAAGATGTTTTGTACTTTGCAGGAGGTATGCCTTACCTAATGCTCCAGTGATCTCTAGGGAACAGATTTCTCCTGCAGTAGACAACCTCCACCTTAGTGGCCAAGGCAGAACTGACCTTCGTTCACGCGATCAAAGCAGTCCTGACCTTCATTCACATGGTCAAAGAAGTCCTGATGTTAGCCCACATGGCCAAAGCAGTCCTCACCTTCGTCCACATGGCCAAAAGAGTCCCAATCTTCTCCCAAGTTGCTACAGTCCTGACTTGTATGCAGATTGCCACAGCACTCCTGAGATCTACTCAAGTCAGCAGACCAGAATTGCTATGTTATCCTCAGGCTGTAATGTTCTCTCCGAGAGTTGTACATCAAGTAAATCAAGCACTGAGACCCTTTTAAGCCAAGCCAACGTTGAGGTCAGAAGACCAGCCCACAAAAGTAAAGAGATCCATAAAAAAAGGCACTCCGAACCTTCAAGGCTCCCTGAGCCACACCAGACCATGGACATCGAGCAAACATCCAGTCACCAAATTTGTGAGTATATTAGTGTTTAGCCCTTTTCACACAGAGAATGCACTAATAGTGTGTCGTGGGATTAGCCTCAGGATCGTCTGATTTTGGTTAATTCACATTGCCAGCGATTTTCCGCAGTCTGTGCCAGAGATGTCCAACAGCAATCGAGTACTCGAGTACTCAGCCGTGACAGCGATGATCAATCATGAAAACGATGATCGTGGAAAAAAATTCTGATTAGTTACAGCAACACTTTGGGTGGCACCATGAGCTCTTATTGTTTAGCTTGCAACTGCTTGAAATGCCCATCCCTAATCTGTGCATGCTCACAGTCATCTGCACAAAACACTTCCTCTATAAAATTGATAGCTATTTAGTGCTCCCTGCTTGCTGTGTCCCATGTGAATGCATGTGTAATGTTGTTTTTATACTTATTAAATAATGTCAACACCAATCATGTTTTGGTATATAATTGCAATTTATAGGTTTCTGAATTTAAATTTTGTTTAAATGTAGACATTTTATGTTTTCTATAGGTGTGTGGCAAGTAAAATTTGGACAAAAAAAAAAAAAACTAATCTGTCTGTCTTTCTCTTTTAGTTCTTCTTCGTAATATATTAACAAAACAGGAGATGCTTATGGACCAAATGCGAATTATCATGAAGACCCTCCAGTGTATACAATCATGTCAGGAGACAGAGATAGGCCTAGATCGAAATTTGTTGCCTCTCAAAGATCTCACTTCTCTACAGAACATGGAGGGCAATCTGCGGAGTACTCCTGACCTCCATAAGCAATTGGTATGTGAGCATTTCTTTTTATAACATTAAATCCTAGTTGGCTGGCTTTTAATTTCTAAACAAGTTTCTTTTTCTCTCATTAGCTTTAAGGGATAGGTCACCCAAAAATCAAAATTATTGGTGTATTAATTTTTTTCACCTTTCAGATGAACAGAATTGGAGTTATATAAAAATGTTCTGCCTCTTCCAATCTTTATAATTGTGGTGACTGGCAAGTTGTGGTCAATATGGAGTTTGGTTAGTTGAAGCCCAAAAAAAGTGAATCCTCCATCCATCATTAAAGCAACCCACATGGCTCTGGGGTGTTAATAAAGGCTTTCTAAAGTAAAACAACATTTTTTTATTTTTTGTTACAACTTTATAAACTAAAACAAACTTTATTTTTTGGTGGCCTAACTGTTTAAGCAAAGCCATGAAAGCCCACACAATAATGAACACTGGATGTTCTGATCACACTGTTGTAATCATATTGTTTGTAAAAACTATGACTAGATGTATGGGGCACACAGCGGCTCCGTTTGCATTGTTCTGCATGTTTATAAAAATATATAGGGTTAATAGTTCATAAAAGAAAAAAAGAAAAGAAAAAATTGGTACAGTGCAGATTTGGATTTTGTTGGACTGACACATCTGCTAGATAAATATGCTTTTGAGTGCTTTAGACTTGTACTTCTGATGAAATCAAACACTGACACAGTTTTAAATTTTTAATACTGTAAAACTGCTGGCCTTTAAACGTTCCATTATGTAGGACTATATATATATAAACGCAACATGTTTCGAGGTCCAGCTTGTTCAAATGCTGTATAAGGTAAAAAAATATTTTCTTTCCAAACTAGTGTGTTTGTGATAGATAATGACATCTGAACTGATTATAGCAGTTCAAAGTTTTCAGCATAAGGTGAAAAATAAGGTGGATACCGCTGGTCATTTCAAACTTTTCAAAATTCTTTTTGACACTGAACGAACAAAAAACGTATCCATGCGTACAGGGCCTTAATGAAAGCCATATCTTCCTTAATTAATTTGCATCTCTGCTCTCCTTTTTCCCACAGTAAAATGGCAGTGACGCACAAAGGAAATGGTTTACAGTAGATTAGCCAGAAATTGTAATGTGTGAGCACCTAAACAGTTTCTCGGGAGGACACAATAAGTTTCTTAAGTGCACACAATAGTTTTTTTTTAAAGAGAGATCATTTTTGGACCAATTTCAACTATAATAATCTTTGTATTTAGTGATTGAAGTTCTAAAATATTAAACCACTGCTTAAAGCTAATTACATAAATGATTTCAGGTAAACACACTGGCTCTTAAAGGTGGGGTGGACGTGCAGGAGGCTGTTTGGAGAATCATGCATGGTCTGTTTACCAACTCCTTGGCGAGGAAAGTTAACATGAGAGGATTGAATGGAAAGATTAGCTTCCTACGCCTACAGATACGAGATGTTGTGATTGGTAAGTTGCCATTTATTCCCAATATGTAAGGAGTGAAACTATTTCCTTATGAAATTAATTCCTTGTGAATCCAAAACTCAGGAGCTCTCGCAACACGCATGACATCCAACAAAACAATAAACTTTCTAATCTGACGGGAAGATTTGGGAGAAAGACCATTTGCTCATCTGTCCCTTCAACCATCCTTAAAGGAACACTCCACTTTTTTTGAAAATAGGCTAATTTTCCAACTCCCCTAGAGTTAAAAAGTTGAGTTTTACCGTTTTCAAATCCATTCAGCCGATCTCCGGGTCTGGTGGTAGCACTTTATAATAGTTTATTTAAATGGAACCATAATCAGAACCGGAAAATTTCAAACAATACCCAACCCTACTTATGAAGATCCGTATACTGTAATATGTTGAATTTTGACATTGCCAACCTTTAAATTAAGTTGACAATAAGTAATAAACAGTATTGAGCATTGAGTAGTTGAGTATTTAAAAGTATTATAATCACCATGTATTCTCTGAGTAAGTTACAGAACTGGCAAGTTTGTGTGCGTTCACTGTTCACAGAGTGAATTTCTGAGCAATGTTAGGTCCTTAATGAACGAATAATGAATATGAATATGAAAGTATCGGATTTCCAGAATAATCAAATATCTAAATTAACATACAATTGATTTTTGTGATCAGTTTTTAATTATTAATTTTGCCTAAATTAAATGATCACTTGAAATTAGAGTCAGATTGAACATGGAGTTGGACTAAAAATGAAATTAAATCCTGAAAAATTTAGAAGTGCAAGTAAAAGACAAAATATACATTAAACCTTCGACCAGGCCACTGGATTCCTTTTGGGCTGGTGGGTGGATCCTTACAAATATAAATTGTCATTTATACTTTTAATATAAAAAAAGTTATTTTAATAGATTTTCAAGTTTTAGATGAGTAGAAGAAGAGAGCATGGGAGGACAAAAAGAGAAAATGGGAAGAGGAGGGGTGAAAAGAAGGGCAGAGGAAAAGGAGAGAGCAGATGAAGTAACATCAGGTCAGGTTCCGGAAGTAAAAATTCCAGTCTAAAATGGAAATTAATTTTTAACACCATTTTGTAAACCTGCAAAGACAGACTTTATGTGAGCTACAAGTTTGTTAATTGGTTGTAGTCAGTTCTACCAAAGCTATCAGCTTGCTTTTTTTTTTTTTTTTTTTTTTTAGTAATTGTTTGAAAGTTGAATTCTTTTTAAAAAGCTACACTGTCATGCTGTTTTTGATTATGTAGTGCTTCATTGGATTGCAGTTCTTTTTATAAAGCCTTTAATTACACAGTATTGTACCTTTTGTCTTTTTGTCCAGTTTTCAAAAAAAAAAAAATCCTTCAAATCAAAGTTCAGTGTGGAGATTGACCCATCAAAGGTTTTTTTTCTCTCTTTCTCTCTTTACTGAAATGCTTAAAGCATGAATGGGAAAAAAACAAATCTGGAACCAGCATGGTTGAGCATGAATGCACTATATTAGAGATTAAGAAAGTGAACATTTTGTGTATATGTCTCAATACAAGCTCAAGGTTGCATAACAAAAACATACACTGAATTAAAAAAGTAAAAATAAACATGATCTTGAATGATCTTTCACCTGTAGTAGACAGTCAGAATTTGAATTTAAATCTGGGTTCAGGTTTTGTTGTAATATTGCATTTGATTCAATATCCACATTACCTGATGATGCATAAGTTAATTATACACCATGTGTGCTTGTGTTTTTCAGCGGCTGTGAGACGTAACCGTCTAACATCTGATGCCACAGAGAAAGACATTGATTCCACTGTTAAAAGATGGCTGTATCTGGCCCCAGACAGAGATGGTGGACGGAAAGAAAGAATGAAGAGCAAAGTGGACAATATGACTGGTTAACAGGCTTTAGGCTTGGATGTTCAAAAGCTCTGTCCAGAGTTCAACTTGTTCAGTGACAGAATCATGTTTCAGAGTCATTTGAAGTGTGCTACTTGTTCCTAGCCATAAACGTGGACGTTCAAGTGTTTTGTGAAGTGAAACTTGTTGATGACTAGAAACATTTTCTAGTGTTATATGTTTAGTGAATCTTGTTTGTGAAAATATACATAAATATGGACGTTCAAGCATTAGGCAAAGCAATGAAACTTGATGACCAGAAACATGGATGATCAAGTAACATTTAAAGTGAAACGTCATAAACCAAAAAAAGGGCACTTGTTTTATTTTTGTTTTTATTTATTTTTAGCTGAACTGACAGAGGAGTGTCATTTTAGAGAGGAGTTTGTACAACTGAAAAATGTCATGATGAAAAAACATGCCAATGCTTTGATGTTTAACACAATTAAATATTATTTGTTCAGAATACTGTCTTGGTGTGACATTCATCTGGTAGGGGTGTGTAAGTGGCTTGGTTATGGTGGTGTTGAGGCTGACGTGGAACTCATCTGGTCCAGCGTATTGGAGTTATGGGTAATTAACTTGGCTGAGACTTGGTCCAGTTATGGCCCATGTGTGGCCCTTGTCTGGAATCCAGACCTGGTCCACACTAGGACCGTCATTCATTGCGGTATGTGGGCCAAGTCTTGTGGGCCAGAGCTGGGCCACAGTAAAATTGGATCATGCTCAGGTGTGGCTCAGTTTGGGGCTTTCTGGTTAAAGACTGGTGTTGATGTGGTTTACTTAAGGTTATGTTTTGATTCCAATGTTACATTTTGATCTGGCCCAATTCTGGGCCAGTTATGGTTAATTAACTTGGCTGAGACTTGGTCCAGTTATGGCCCATGTATGGCCTTTGTCTGGAATCCAGACCTGGTCCACGCTAGGACCGTCATTCATTGCGGTATGTGGGCAAAACAAAAGCTGGTTGTGTGGGCCGGAGCTGGGCCAGAGAAAATTTGCTATGTGGGGAGTCAGTCAGAATAAAATCAAATGTTTACAATTTATTGACCAGGTAATGAAGCAATAATTCAATTCATAAGAATAAAATCATCAGTTAAGCATATCATAACAACAATTCAGAAATAGAGGAATTTGTAGAAATTATTACCTGGCAACAAAAATTACACACAGCGGTTGTGTGGGAAGTCAACCTACAGACTCCCCGAACTTTTCTGCTCCTTTTCCTTATAAACCCAGATAATTCAATATTCTTACCAAATGGTGGCGTCTGTCATTATAATTAGTTTATTAGTTAGATCAGAATTTGTGCTTGAATGGGTTCTTGTTTTACATACAGGAGGTAGTTTAGTAGGACCTGGGGGAGGGAACACCTTGCTTTAAGGGACACATCACTTTTCTCATATTTTATTCTTCTTTTAGCTTTTCATTATGGTTGGGAGAATGAGACCATTTTACCAGGCGCACTGAGACACTTTAAATGATATCAAACATGCATAGTTACTTCTTGTACATACTTAACATTGCATGGGTTTTCAGTGTATTTTAGGTGAGGAGGAGGAGGGGGATGAAGGGGAGATAGTGTGTGTGAAGTGTGAGCTGCACTGTGTGCTGCGTCTCGGAAGTTCCTGTTACATATGCAGGAGATAGTTCAAGTGTTAATTCTCTGGAGGGCCTTTTGTTTCATCGAGGGTTCGATCAGGCATACTGGCCACCAGCCTTACACCATGAATTTGTGCATACTGGGAAAATGACAACATGTGGCTGATTTGCCACACAACTGTTTTCAGACCCTGCTATCATGTCTACATTTCACTGACAACAATGATTCATCAAATTTGGTATAAGTGTTGAAGATCCGTCCATGGCTTGATATGTTTCACAAACAATGCCTGGCTAACACTCTAGCTATCTTCCCAGAAAAGTAATAATTTGTATATTATGTTGTGGAAAATAAACTCTATCTATCTATCTATCTATCTATCTATCTATCTATCTATCTATCTATCTATCTATATTCTTTTTTATTTATTTATTACAGAGATGGATTATTTCCTTAATCTTTATTTGTGTTTATCTGGATAAGGAAGGTCATATACATCGGCCGTGGCATGAGGGTGAATAAATGATGAGAGAATTTTAATTTTGGGGTGGGCTATCCCTTTACATAACAACCTCTCATAGGTAGAGGGGAAACAGATGAGTATTAAAAACATTTAAGTTATAAACACCACTTCTTTATTCTCATTTATTGTGTATTGTAACAATCAAACAATCAATTACATTTTGTACGTTTGTCTCAGATAAATGGGGAAACAAAAGAGAAATATCTGTTTATGAGTTGTTTTTAAGAAACCTATCCCATAGCTACAGTATATGCTAAATGTACAACATAAAATAGAACCCTTGACGTGTTTATATCTTTACAATGAAATTATTGTATTACTGCAAATGTACATGCCATATGAACTGCATTAAAATATTAAGAATTTTGTTATGTAGACAAATGAAAATACAACACATATAATATCAGGTTATCAAAATATTTCAAAAACATGTCATTATTAGGTCACTGAGAAAAAAAAGCAGGCAAGTCTGAGGATTATCCTACATCATAAACAGGTTAGTGAATATACATGAATTACACTTTACAAAATCATTATCCATTTTTATTTACAATTTTATTTAAAAAAAACACCCAGCAAATTATTGTATTTGCAACATCATGTATCCTGCCTTTTTATCTGTAATTGAACTGTAATTAGACAAATGCTTTCATTATAGCCAGAAGTAAAGCTATTGCTGCACCACCTCCCAGAAAAGCCTTAATGAATGTCTCTGTTTTAGCTCCTTTGGCATTCATCATTTTTTTATGAACAATCTTCTTAGCTTTTTCTCGTTTTGTTTCAAGAGACAAATGATCCTCGGTTATATTCCTCATCTCCATTTGAATTTTTTCCTCCAAAGATATCAGCAGCTTATTGCTATAGAAGCCATTTTCTTGCACTATCGTGTCTATGGAGTCAAGCATATTTTTTATCTGAACACTGTTGCTCTTGTACCCTGAATGACTGTCTTTCCAATATCTATTGTCAATAACATGACAGCGACTTTCACATTTCGTAAGAAGCTCCTTTAGTTGTGAATTGTCCTTCATAAACTCTTCAAGGGTCTGGTCTTCAAGTTGTTCACCAAAAGTGAATAAGATCACTGTATTTTTCAAAACACTCTCTTCAGGTATTTTCTGAATTTTCTGTACCACCTCCATTTCCTGTCTTGTGTACCTTCCGACTTTTAGAACAATGACAAAGGCATCAATCCCTGGAGCACATTCAATCAGAGATTTAGCTATCACAGATTTCATTTCTGCATCATTAAGATCTGTGTCAAAGATTCCAGGTGTGTCAATGACTGTGATCTTTCTTCCATTAACCATCCCATCCTTGCTTGTATTTTCAGTTGTTACAGAATTAGCCGAAGCTTTAGCAGTAAATGCTTTTTCTCCAAGAATTGTATTCCCAGCGCTGCTTTTGCCATCTCCTGTTTTCCCAAAAAGGACAATTTTTCTCTCTGGGACTGACACATTAAAAGAAAAAATATATATAATTACAATACATTTATAATACATTTTAATAATTTATAAAAGTCTTTAATTCAAATATCAGATTTTTTCTTTTGAACATCTTGTTATTGTCAACAGTTATTCAGTCAATTTAAAACAGATGGTTCCCTTTCAGTTGGTCACATTCGACGTCACGTCCTGACGAATTGTAAATCTCGCCAGAGAGACCAATCTACTTCGAGAGAAACTAAACGAGCCAATGCACATTGGCATGCAAGATTTGCATCTGGTTCTGACCATGAAGATGACCATCTCGGTGTAGTAGTCAACAAGGTGGAGTCCCCATGCCTATGCCACAATCAAACCCTCCTGGCAAAAACCAGGAAAGGGTTATTTTGGGGAATACCGTGGATGACCTGAGGATCACGTTGAGTGCTTCGCTGGGCCATCTACACAAATGTGTACTAGCCGTATCTCTTCGGTGCTCCCCTTGACGATCGGATGTCGATCGCTGCATCGGAGGGTGAGCCGGGATTCTCTGGGAATGAAGATTCAGCTGTGCTGCCCCCTTCGGAGATAGTGATGTTGGCATTGTCCGAGTCCAACCCAGAGCTGATGGTTATGCTTTCCCAGGGCGCAGAGTGTGTCGGCCTCAAGTGAAACCCTAGGATGGATGATTGGTTTCTCGGGGCAGCCCGCACAGGTTTTCAACATCCCGCCCCAGTGCCATTCTTCCCGGAGGTGCATGAAGAGCTTACTAGGCCGTGGACGGCACCTTATACTGCCAGAAACCGACCTGGTACCTCTTCTCCCCTCACTACCCTCGACGGTGGGGCGGTCAAGGGATATACGATGAAATTGTGTCCTGGCGGGGTACACTCTCCTGGCGGGGTAACCGGTGTATTCCCTCCCGAGCCTGTAAGTACTCGTCCGATCTAAAGGGCTAGGCTTACAGAGCTTGTGGAGAGGCCGCCTCAGCCCTGCATCCAATGGTGCTTCTCCAGGTCTACCAGGCCAAAGCGCTCAAGGAAATGCTTACACAAGAGTTACGTGCAGCAACCGACCTCCCTCTATGGGCGACTTAAGTTACTGCACGTTCCCTGGGCTGATCATTGTCCACTATGGTGGTCCAGTAACGCCATCTCTGGCTGTGTCTGGCAGACATGCGGGATAAAATCTGGTGGGATACCAATAAAATCTGCTTTTTAAATTCCCCTGTCTCCCAGGCCGGCCTCTTCGGCGACGCGGTTTAAGCAGACTGAGGCCATCAAACACATCCTTTCCCGGCGGAAAGCTGCTGCCTCCACCCGACCACCGGCTGCAGCACCCTTGTCTGCTGATCGTTCCCATTCAGCTTCAGCAGCAACCCCCACCCAAGCAACGGCGTGGAGCCGGTCACAGGCCCTCGCCAAGCCAGACGGCAAGTGTAAGAGCAAGTGGCCCTGAGACGGGCAACTCAGAGATGGAGGGGGAAGTTCTTCGGAAGATGGTGACCACACCACTCCCTCCCGTGGAGGAGGGCCAGGTGAAGAATCCTTGTTTTCTTTTCTTTCTGTACCCAAATTTTCAAAAAAATATCAATTTCTTTTATCTCTGTATTCCAAGAGAGCTCCGAGAGCAGTGGGATCCAGAAACCTCTTCACAGTCACCCTCATCTCCTTTCGCCAGTAGACAGCATTGGGCGGTTTGAGGATGCAACCAAGGCTTCTGCCCTCTGCCCAACCGTGGAACCAGGTAAGTGTTGCACTGCACACTCGGACCCTGCTATAGGCCCCCATGGAGCCCCCCAAGCCGAGTGGAGCCTGGCCAGCACTCCCCAGCCTGTCCTGCTGGCTTATTCAAACTATCAGTCTCAGCTACGTGATTCATTTCGCCTGGCATCCCCCCAAGTGTAGCGGCATCCTGTTAACCTCTGTACGAAACACTGATTCTCCTGTCTTGAGGGCCGAGATCGACAGTCCTCGCAGGACTGTGATCAAGCCAGTCCCTCCAGCTGATATAAAGTAAGGGTTCTACATCCCTTACTTCATTTTACCCAAGAAAAGCGGTGGGTTACGGCCAATCTTGGACCTGCGAGTTCTGAACCGGGCCCTTCACCGTCTACCGTTCTGAATGTTGATGCAAAAAAGCATTTTCGAATGTATCCGTCCTCCAAAATTTGGTTAACAGCGATCGACCTGAAGGACACGTACTTGTCCTTCCATGTCTCGATTCTTCCTCAACACAGGCCGTTCCTGCACTTTGCGTTCGAGGGTTGAGCATATCAGTACAAAGTCCTTCCCTTCAGGCTGTCCCTGTCCCCCAGCGTCTTCACGAAAGTCGCGGAGGGGACTCTTGTTCCCCTGAGAGAACGTGGCATTCGCATTCTCAACTATCTCGATGACTGGCTTATACTGGCCCAGTCACAAAAGCAGTTGTACGAACACAGGGACATGGTGTTCAGGCACCTCAGCCAGTTGGGTTTTCAGGTGAACTGGGAAAAGAGCAAACTCTCCCCCGTGTAGAGGATCACTTTTCTCAGTATGGAGCTGGACTCAGTCACCCAGACAGTACGCCTCACAGAGGAACATGTCCGATCAGTGTTGAACTGCTTGATTTCGTACAAAGGCAGGACTGTGGCCCCACTGCAATTATTCAGAGGCTCCTGGAGCATATGGCAGCCGCAGCTGCAGTAACGCCGCTCGGTTTGCTTCATAATGGTCACTCAGCACTGGCTTCACGTCTGAATCCCAAGATGGGCGTGGCAACGCGGCACACACCGGGTGACAATCACTCAGGTTTGCTGACGAACCTTCAGCCCTTGGTCAGACCCTTCGTTTCTAAAGACAGGAGTGCCCCTAGAACAAGTTTCCAGGCATGCTGTTGTCTCCATGGATGATGGAGACGTTTCGGAGCCGCTCAGGTGTATCTGTTTTCCTCTCCAGAAATGTCCCATTGCCAGCTGTTTTACTCCCTGACCGAGGGCACACTCGGCACGGATGCACTGGCACACAGCTGGCCCCGGGGCCTGCGCAAATATGCGTGAGCCTACTCTCACTGGCACTGTCCAAAGTCAGGGAGGACGAGGAGCAGGTCCTGCTGGTCAGACTTTATTGGCCCAGCCGGATCTGGTTCCCAGATGCCACCCTATGGCACCCATGTCCAGACCTCTGAAACCTTCATGTCTGACCTCTGGATGGGATGCAGAGGTTCTAGGTGACCTACCCCAAGAGGTAGTGAACATCATCACTTCAGCGCAAGTACCATCTACGAGACACTCTTACGCTTTAAAGTGGAACCTGTTAGTCGAATGGTGTACTTCTCACCGAGAAGACTCACGAACATGCCCAATCAGCGCTATGCTTTCCTTTCTGCAGCATGGGTTGGAGAGAAGAATGTCTCCCTCCACCCTCAAAGTGTATGCTGCTGCGATATCCGCTTATCACAACCCCATAGAAGGCAAATACATGGGTAAGCACAACCTGGTCATCAGGTTCCTTAGAGGGGTGAGAAGGTTGAATCCTCCATTCCCTCACTCCATACCCTCTTGGGATCAGCTGCTGGTGCTCAGAGCACTCCAGAATTCCTCATTCCAGCCTTTGCAAACAACAGAGCTAAAAGTCTTATAAATGAAGACATTACTCCTGATTGCACTGGACTCCATTAAGAGGGTAGGGGACCTGCAAGCTTGTTTGGTCGACGAATCGTGCCTAGAGTTTGGGTACGGGCTCAAGGTTCCCACCACTCCCTTCAGGGACCAGGTGGTGAACCAGCAAGCACTGCCCCTGGAGGAGGCAGACCCAGCTTTGCTCTGTCCCATCCACGCTTTGCAACAGTATGTGTACAGAATGCAGAGCTTCAGGGCCTCAGACCAGCTCATTTTTGCTCTTTACAGAGGCCAGTAGAAGGGAAAGACTGACTCCAAGCAGAGGATGGCCCACTGGATAGTGGATGCCATCACCTTGGCGTATCAAAGCCAAGGCGTGCCCTGCCCGCTTGTGGTGAGTGCTCACTCTACCAGAAGTGTTGCCTCCTACTGGGTGCTGGCACGTAGCGCCTTGCTGACAGACATCTGTAGAGCAGCAGGCTGGGCGACACCGAACAAGTTCACTAGGTTCTATAGCCTTCGTGTAGACCCGGTATCTTCCTGTGTTCTCAACTCAAATGGGTGAGAGGCCCCAGGTTAGTGTCGGCTTGCTTTGCCAAAAAAATGCACTCCTATTGCTCCAGAGAGTTCTCTGTTTGGCAAACCTTGTTGAGTTCCTCCATTCCTCTCAGCAGCCGGACATGGCGGAGTGTCTGGTGCCAGGCCTTCATCCCCTGTATCCCTGAGAACCGGTGTTAGGCTGGGTGCCGTATGACTAACCCCAAGGGGATCCCATACATGTATTCTTCCGCGGTTCAGCTCCTAATTGAAAGAAGGCTTACACAGGGCACTGGAAGGGACACCATCTGTGGTGCTTTGGTAGGATTTCCAATTCATCGGTTCACGTTCCCGACGTGAAAGGGAATGTCTCGGCTACGTATGAAACCCTCGTTGCCTGACGTCACGTCCCGTCGCCACAGTTGCTGTACCACAACTGCGGGGGGAGGGTCATTAGCTCAGCTCCTCAGCAAAAACCTGATATGCAAGCGCACCTGCTTCCTAATTATACCTGCGCTGTGCATGCCAATGTGCATTAGCTCGTTTAGTTTCTCTCAAAATAGATTGGTCTCTGTGGCGAGATTCCCAATTTGTCGGTTCACGTTCCCGACGTGACATCTTCGTTCTCTCCTTCAAGGAATGAGGGTTATATACGTATAACCAAGACGTTTTGTTTTTTTTCTACATCATTAACAGCATTTTTTTTTTAAGCATTTCTGATCTTTATCTGATCTTTATGGGCCCCAGACTATTTTGTTGTAAGAATATCTGAAAATACAATATATAAAATAAAAAGCAGAGCCTATGGTTGTATATAAAAAAATAAAAATAATAATAATTAGCGCCCTCTACAAAAACATGGATTGCCGGGAAAATCTATCATTGGCAGGGAGGCGTTGTGTCATTCATTACAGAACATCTCGTGAATGGCAGGGAAAGAGTTAAGTGTCTGTCAATGCTTTTACATTTTACTCAAAAAGTTTTTAAATTTAATAATTGTGCCACAATTATATAACTTACGTTCCATTATCCTTGTGTGTTGGTGATGTCAGTGTCTGTAAGATAAATAATATGCAGATTATTCTTGGATTTGGGCCTTTTATTAAATTCCATTTATATTTAATATTCATTTATGACATTTATTCAGCCAGCAATGTTCTAAAGTTAAAACTGTAAATCTGACTTGTATTCACTGTACACAACACACACATATACAGTAACAAAATAAAGTAGAGGCACATTGGGCATGTCATAAAATGTCATAAATAATACTACAGATAAACTTTAACAATGTTCAGTTAATACTGCCGCTTGGTGCAATTCGGGTGGTAAAAAGGGTTCAAGCGATTTAAGGCCTTTAATCCTTTACTAAGGAAATATATGTTTTTATAGTGCCACCTATGGTCCGATTTCCATAAAAGTTTGCATTATTGTTTAGAATGTTATGTCACATTTGCTCACTAAATTTCGTGAAGTTCTGAGTTTTCGTTTAGGATATCTAGGCTTTTGAGTGTATTTTGCCACATCCATTTTTCTAAATGACCCTGTAATAGCTACCCAAAGAATAAAGTTCAAATTCTTTTGATGATTATTGATCTAGGAAGTCCAGAGAATTGTATTGCACTTCTTTGGTTCTGATCGGGCGAAAAACCTAGGACTAGTTTGCAAAAGTAGGCTTTTAACATAATAGCGAATATTTAATGAATGATTGGATTGACAGCAGTAGTTCTTGGGGCAAAGTTGTTCAATGTGTGTGTGTTACAATGTTCCAGACAACTAGTTTAGAACTACAAATTTTAGTTCCTATGGCAATTCTGTCTGAATATGCATTCTGTATGAATATTCATACAGCGACTAACTTATCTGAATATGAACTGTTGAAACGTGGATTCCCATGAACAATATTGAGAATTTGTAATAGTATAAACAAGCCTATTTTGTGAAGAGCACTTGCATCATGCATTTATTTATCATTTTAAATGACAGAAACAAAAGAGTACACATGAAATATTTCTTATTTTATAGGACAACATTAATAGTACAGCCAATGTTAGTCTATGGGATTTATTGATTGACAAAATATGATTCAAAATGTTATTATAATGATTTTCTAAAGTTTAAACGGGATTTCAAATGAAAAAATAAATCCTTGAAAATAATCAAAGGATCATAATAAAATTTTAAATTTTTAAAAGTTGTCGGGAGAATTCGTTCCGCGTACCTACCCCGAAGTGATAAAATAAAATAAAATTCTGTATCAAAATTTATAAGGAAAGACCAGTACTTTGTTTAGGCTTGGTTTGTAGGGAATTACAAACCTGCGCACATAATATGACAAACCAAGCCTAAACAAAGTATATATTATATTCAAAGGCACATAACTATAGAACCAATTCTTAATTAACGCCATCAGCGTTCATCACAGGTACGCGTTTAAAGTCTGTGTAGAGAGAATGGTGTCGTCTTAGCGGCCCCTAATTTAATAACAAATGATCATTGTGACGGAAACGAATCAATCAAAACTAACTTTAGCTGGAAAATAACTTTATTAAAGGAGAACTCTGGTCAATTTTAACATTGAGCTCATTTTTTTGTAAATTTGGAGTGCTGTCAGTACAGAGAACATCGACAAAAATCGGTGTTGCCTACACCGTGTTATCCTCTTTAAAATTTGCACCCTGTTGACTTCAATGGGGCAAGTTTTAAACCTGCTTTTAGCCTCTTAACATCCTTGATGTGTCATTACAAGTGCCCAGCCATGTGAGTGATTCCTTCAGAGTGAACACGGGTGAATCTCACTGCAGTAGATGTGAAAGATATGAATAAAAATGAAGTTAATTCAGCCAGCGTACATACCTGTATTTACATCCTGTTTTCGGTCGAAGTCCACAGTAGTCGATTGTCGAGTTCACGTGCATAGGTTTAGTACCTATGATCATGTGCGTGAACTCGACAATCGACTACTATGGACTTCGACCGAAAACAGGAAACAGAGAAGAAGACAACTGAGAAGCTGAATCAAGACCTTCGTTTGGTCCATTGTCTCTTCCTCCTATGTCTTATATAAAATAAATAAATAAGAGATCTCTTGGCAAAATCACTGGTGTCTGTTTCCATGAAATTAAACAACAGGGGAAAGCAAGATTTTTAAATCCACAATTTGGCATCACGGAACAAGGATAGCATATCCAGGCATATGTCTCAATCATTGCAATACTTTTTTTTTTCTTATAAAATAGTTCTAAGTCTGCCTGATGATTAGAGACAGTGACTGAAACTGCTTAAAAGAACTGTGTGATTTCAAGTACCAGTTGTTTTGCCAATGACTATAAGACATAGTATAATATAAAAAATAATAATAATAAAAAAAAAAATTAAATTAATTTGGCTTATTTAAGTTTCTCTGAAAAGTAAACCTCTAAAACTATTTGATATGCTGGGATGGAGATGGATCTTTTTTAGAAAAAAGGTCATCTAGTCAAAAAAATTTGGGAGAATTAGCTGTAAGACGGTTAAGCTAGAAAATTTTGCTTGGTTATCACTGTTAAGTGGTTGGGGGTATGGCGAGACTGCAAAAACGATGGCAGAGTAATCTCTAAAATATATATCCAACACATGGAACATTCGTTCTCAGAAGGAGACGAGGAAGTGTAACATAAGCGAAAGCGATACTTGATTGACAGGAGCGGTTAAATGTGGCGAGTCTGCAAAAAAACGATGGCAGAATAAACTCTAAAACATTGTAACACGCTGGAGTAATACAAGTATAAAAAGGCAGCGATACTTGATTGACAGGAGTGGTTAAATGTGGCGAGTCTGCAAAAAAACGATGGCAGAATAAACTCTAAAACATTGTAACACACTGGAGTAATACAAGTATAAAAAGGCAGCGATACTTGATTGACAGGAGCGGTTAAATGTGGCGAGTCTGCAAAAAAACGATGGCAGAATAAACTCTAAAACATTGTAACACGCTGGAGTAATACAAGTATAAAAAGGCAGAGATACTTGATTGACAGGAGCGGTTAAAAGTGGTGAGTCTGTAAAAAACGATGGCAGAATAAACTCTAAAACATTGTAACACGCTGGAGTAATACAAGTATAAAAGGCGCCATTGTAACTAGCTAGGATCGTGTGCATCCTGATTTTGACCGTAAAGCTGTTAAAATATTTGAGGATATCTGATCAAGTAAGCTTAAAGAAATTAAGAAAGAAAGAAATTAATCTGAGATAAACTAGGGAAAAAGAAAGAAGGAAGAAATGTATCTGAGTTAAACTAAATAAATTAAAAAAGAAAAGAAAAGAAATACTGAAAAACATTGGAGTTAACTTTTCTTTAGTTTTTTCCTTTTGTTCTGTGAGAGAAAAGCAGGGGTAGCAGTAGGCCCTCCTGAGAATTCACTCTAAACACACACACACATACAGTTGGAGAGTGAAGCAGCCCCTCCCTTCGGAATTTGCTCCATACCTTAACACACATATACTGTAATTTGGAAAGAGAGGGAGAGAGAAGCAGGGCAGTTCTGAGAATACACACATACACACATACACACACACACAAACACACACACACACACACATTCCTGCTGTTCTGAGCAGCACAGAGTGACAAATACTTAGCAAAATGGCAGAAAGTGGCTGTAATAGCAGAACAATATCTGCTTGGTACCTGGAAAGGAAGAGCAAGAAACAAGCTAAGCTTTTGAAAAAAGGACTGGATATCAATGCAACTATGGATGCGCAGTTAAGTTGGTTCAAGTCACAAAAAGACAAGATAAAATCAAAGCATTCCCAATTTTAGCAGCTCATTGGATTGTGAAACAAGGTGGAATTTGTTGCGATATAAATGGTGGTCCAGTTCCACTTGCTGAAGCAATGAAGCCTCAAATTGAAGCATTTAACAAGTTGAACAAAATCATGTCTATTAAATGTTCAGATGGACAAACACAACCAGTGATGATTCATTTGACCCAGATTGGACAAATATAATAACTGAAGCTGAAAGAAAATATTCACAACCACCAGTGAAATCTGCAACAACTGTAACGCCACCTCCTTACAACCCAATTTATCCAGCTTTGCCTGAACAATATACAATTTCATCTAAACCTCTGACACAGCCTCAAGCTTTAGGATCAAATGGAGGTCCAGTTGACAAAATGTACATTGCATCTGTACAAGCAGCTCCAATAATAACAAGATCTAAATCAGCCCAGCCAAACAGAGACATGCTGCGATGTACACCAGCTCGTAATTATGGATCCGACTGGGGTGATGAGACAAGAGATGACGACATGATCACAGTTGACAAGAACGGTCCTGAATTTTCTTCACCTGTTGTTAAAAGGGAAGACTTACAATCTGAAATGATGACAGAAGAGAGACCATTCACACCAGGAGAACGTCAAGCCATTCTCACAGCCTTGCCTCCTCTGAAGAGACAAGATCCAAACAGAGTTTTGGAGAGAATTAGACTCTCTGGTTGAAGCACATCAAATGACATTAAAAGACATACACACCATTGTGACAGCTAAAATCCCAAGAGACAGATGGGAACGCTTGCCAGCTTCGATAACAACAGCCCAATGGATAAATTTGTGGGTTGATGATCAGGGACGACCCCTGGGTCTTTGGCAAGCATTAGATGTGTTTCGAAAAGAAATCCAAGAAATCTTGGGCAGCGGTAAATTCCTTTCACATTAGTGACATTGATTAAGCAAAAGGATGATGAATCTCCAGATGAATATGCTCTGCATAAGTGGAATGCTTACGAGAGATGGGCTCTCTGTGCTAAGAAACAACCGGACAGAGATGATGTACAGTTCACTGACACACTTGTGGATGGACTTAGCACAAAATACCAACAAGCCTTATCACTTGGAGTTAACCCAGGTGAGACATTTGACCAAATTATGCAATGGGCTGGCCGCTTAGAGATGGCTATGAGATCAAAAAAGGAAGAAGGAAACAAGCCAAATCGAAGAGGAGAGGCAACAGCTCAATACAACATGGACACAAAGAAGAGGATGATTTTCTGCACTAACTGTGGAAAGCGTGTCCACTCAATAAAAGATTGCTGGGCTAAAGGAGGTGGAGAAGAAGGTCAAGGTCCATAATTTAAACAAGTCAGTGCGAAAAAAAATATGATGAAACCTCTCAAGGGAAGACGTGGACTGAAGCACAAGTCCGTCAGCTCATAGAGGGAATTATGCATCCGCAATAGGAATCAGCAGCCCCCTGTATTAGTAAGAAAAGAGGCAATCGCCTTTTCGTCAATGCATTAACCCTCTGAGGTCGACAAACGCGCCGGCGCGTTTTGCTGGATTTTTTTCACATTGTAGCACAATAAACTTAAATTATTCCGTCATTTATGGTCATACAGAAAAAAGAAATATAAAAAAAGAATCTGTGATATTTCTACTTTTGTATGTGTCCACTTACAATCAAATCAAAACATTGTGCTTTTGTAAAATAAAGAAAATAAACAGGGTGTGCTTTCTGCCTCTCCGTCGCGGTTAACTTTTTTTTCTTGAGCACGTCTATAAACTGAAACAAAACTCAGCGAATACTTGTCACACATTTATGAGCCATATACCTTTATAAACATTTAAGTGTGTACTTTTAAATGATCGGATTCAAACTGAAAACAAATATTCTCTGTTTAAGTAATTTGTATAAAACCAACAAGATGTCCAGTATCTCAAACGCTTGCTCATTATATTTAATTTGACCACGCCCACTCGCGCAAAAGAGATTCACATGCAAATCTCCACATGGAACGCGAACGCGCTCGTTACCTCAAAAACAAAACACCAAAACACTTCACAAGTCTCTGCTTTTCGTCGAGTTTGAAAGACGCGCCGTGAGCTTACATTGGATTTACCTCAGAAGAAGAAGAATGCGATTTGAAGACAAGAAAGATGTAAGGTAAGAAATTCTTACATATTAGTTTGTTATTGTTGCATAAACTTCACATTGCAGTTGAACTGTTGCTAGATATATGGTGAATATTATAAAATTTAGACCCGTGTACTGTTAAATACTGTGTTTGTGGATATCTGCTCAAACATAGATATGTATAATATGGTAACCATAATGTTTCATATTCTGGAGCATGCTGTGCGTTTGAATGTATATTTTGCAGCGCGATCCCGTTTGAATGTATATTTTGGAGCGCGATCGCGTTTGAAAAGCAAAACGCACCAAACAGTAGGCTTTATGTGTTTACTATTATCTCATTTCATATCATCATAACGAATGGAAACATTTGAAGTAACATATGATAATCAATATATTTTTCTTAGTTGTTACTGAAATCTGTTGGAAGATTTATAGGCTGCTATAGGTTATTGTTATTATTATTTTATCCAGCACTGCGCATAGCCTATTATTCTTTTCACTCCTCTGTCAGAAATCTTGCGAGGAGCACCTGGTCGAGGCAAATTTATGGTGAAATGATTGTCTTTCCACTTCCGTATTATGGCCCCAACAGTGCTCACTGGAACATTCAGAAGCTTAGAATGGCGCCTATAACCAATGCCATCATTATGTTTTGGAACAATTAGGTTGCGAAGGTCTTGAGACAGCTTTTCGCTTTTTTTTACCCATCATGAGATGTGTCTTGTGTGACATCTTGGCAATGAGACCTTTTTGTAGGCCATCCGTTGGGACTGAACCAGCTGTTATTAATTTGCACGGACAGGGGGCTGGATTGCTTTTTAATTACTAATAGTTTTAAGCTGTTGTCTTGGCTTTCCATGCCTTTTTGCACCTCCCTTTCTTTATGTGTTCAATACTTTTTCCCTGTGTCATTTCACATTATTACACATAACTTAATTTCTGAGCTTATTTGTTTTGGTTTCTTTGTATGTACTGATTCCTTAGCACCTTTGGAAATATATTTACTGAGAAAAATGGTAAGGTGTTCAATACTTATTTCCCCCGCTGTATATATATATTCTACCAAATTGGTTCACAAAGTTGGAAGCATCTCAATTTTTTTTCCACAAATTGTGCTTGCAAATTGTATAATATCCAAGGTAAACATGTCTAGTAATTGTGCAGTTAATTCCCATACTGTATTTTCAGTTTTGGAATATGTATCCTCTCCCCAAATGTGTCATTAATAAAACACAATAAAAATGATTTAAAGAAAAGGCTTATATTTACCTTTTAATAGTTTGTTTACATCTACCTTGTAAATATATTTTTTTATAAAAAAGGTTACAATTACAACAACAATTCAAGTGTAATCTTTCTTTGTAAAAACTAAAGTATACAACACATATTATTTGATGACTTTATTTTTGACAAAACATACTATATTTAACATATGAGCAAAAATTGGCAAACAAAAGCTTATTTGATGTGGCAGTCTATTTTACAGTTAAAACTTTATAATCTATCCAAAACTAGTCAACGAAATGTTGTCTTTCATATGTCTGTAACATAGGTCTTTCGTTTTTATTATTATGAATATAAATGTTAATTTGCAGTTTAATACGTTGCTTATACAAATACATTTTATTTCAACATATTTCAGTCGATTTTTACTCATCTCAGTACAGCAATACAGTTTGCTAAAAGCAGATCATTCATTCACACACAGAAACGCGATTCAAATTTAAACTGTCTTTTTGCGAGCTGTGGTTAACAGCGTGCATCTCTGCCGTTCATTCATTCACACACAGAAACGCGATTCACTTGAGAATGAAAATACTTACTACAGTATTCCATAGCGATCCGTTCCTCCTCGAAATACCAGCACTTCTGAGGTACATTTTCCATTATTATTATTACGATAGTATTATTCCTCACAGCGCCGCGAGACTGTGTAAACAAGTACAATGATCTGATTAAACTTGATGTGTTTTCTCAAGCTGATATGGCGTTCACAGTTTGCACGGATTGCCTCGATCATTTGCGTTTGAATAGCGCGCGCTTTCCGTGGGCGGGATCACATTAAAAATAATGAGCTGAGATGAGAACGACTGACATCTCTCTCTTTTCATACAGATTACATAAACAGAGAATATTTGATTTAGTTTTGAATTAGATCATTTAAAAGTACACACTTGAATGATTATAAAGATATATTGCTCATGCCTGGGTGAATAGTATTCGCTGAGTTTTGTTTAAGTTTAGAGACGTGCTCCAAAAAAAAAGTTCACCGAGACGCACAGGCAGAAAGCACACCCTGTTTATTTTCTTTATTTTACAAAAACACAATGTTTTTTTTTCGCTTGTAAGTGGACACATAAAAAAGTAGACATTTAACAGTTTATTTTTTCATATTTCTTAAGTCTGTATGACCATAAATGACGGAGTATTTAAAGTTTATTTTGCTGCTATGTGAAAACAATCGCCCGCGCGTTTGCCGTCCCCAGGGGGTTAATGGAGTGCACGTCACCGAAAGCAACAGATATGAGCTGCATTTTATTGATCATCAGCTAAAATTTCAAAATCAAAGACCGCAATAAGAGAGAGCAGTAACAGCCCTGGTAAGATCATTTCGTTTCTTTACTTCTAATGATGATGATTGTGTGTTAAGTGTCTGCGACTTACTTTCACTTTGATTTGCGATAGTTTGCACATTGGCTTAATGAATAGATGCTCAGCTTCTCATCTGCGGTGATGCGTGTTCCAGTAGTGTCGTCATATCTGGCTATAACATGAAATATAGCCTATAACACGCTTTCACACGTTTATTTATTTTTTTTTTTAGCATTTTTGGGAGGAGTACAATTTACATATGTGGTTTCAACAACCAGATGCATTTACACTTGTTCAGTTTCTGAACACCACCTACTGAAGTGGTTTGAGCGATCGGATTCAAATCCGTCTCGAATGCATTTTCGGAGGGCATTTACCCCTGGTCTTTTCACAATCGGATAGCTATCCGATTTGAGAAAACGCATGAAGTGGCCAGGTGTAAACAGCCCCCATGACAAAAACATACATGAAAGCCGGAAAACAAACGCTGGTTGGCCTCTCGCGTCCAAATTTGAGGAAGTGATGGGGGAAGTGACATATGCCGTAAAGCAGTCGAATTTTGTAGTTCTTTTTGTGCTCGGGTTACTACCCGAACCCCGAAGTTACATAGTGCCAGTAAAAGCGATACAGACCCCGTCAGGCTATTGCAGACGTGTCATTCAACCTATTGCAAGTCGATGTACCATCACAAGGGTCTTGGAAATATATTATGAAGGTCGAAAAGCTACACAGTGTTGCTTTAAGACAATGTTCATAATTAATGTTAGCAGTGTTAGTATTATTTATTCAAAAGAAAAGTAAGTTTAATATATATTTACTTATCTCAAAATCTGAATGTCCTGCACCACTGGCAGCCATGTTGGATTTAGGTCAGGATGACTAATAAATCACAAACATTTTTAAACAAATCATGTGACCAGCATACTCAAGACAGACCAGGCTGTGATAAATGATAAAAGGATATAATGAAAAAATCATTCTTACGCCCCAAAAAAGACGACAAAAACTATGTTACACCCAGATCACATTGCCAGTTTTAGGGTTAACCCTCTGGGGTCTGAGCTGTTTTCTGGGCCCTGGAGGTGTTCTGACATGCTCTGACATTTGTGCTTATTTCTGTTACTTGTGACATTTTCATGGCTAAAGTCTGATTACACTGTATTCAGCACAAACTCTGCTACAATAATATGTCAGCATCATGTATGTAAAAGTTTGTAGTTTTGAGATAATGACATTTATGCGTGGTTTGTGAAAACACACAAAAAAATTCTCACTGAAATAAGGTCATAAAACCCATATTGATTATTTCTTCACAAGACTTTTGAAAATTGTATGACGTAGCCTAGAATATTTGCTCCAAAACTATGTGAAAGTCATCCTGACTGCTCATTCAGATAAGACAATATATTGATTTAAAATTTGCAAGACATGTTTTGTGTGAGAAAGCTTTATGCAAAGAGGCGTGAACATCATGAATATTTAATTTCTTTCACACCTGAGAAAGACAAAGACCCTCCCTAATGGCCCTATTAGGAGCTATAAGGCCCTATCATGAGCTATCAGGCCCTATCATTCTGAGCAACCTTGCACAAAGAATGAGGAGATTTAAAAAGTAATGGATTTTTGATTGTTTGGATTTATTTACAACACAACATAATCCAAATATACACAACAAATGACAAAAAAAGCACATTATTTAACACACTGAACTAAAGACAGAGACTTAACCAGTCATACACCTTTGTGCCATTCCTGAAACATAGTACATACCTTTCATTTCCAAGGTGTTTGATTTTTCACTTTACCATGTTCATGTACAGAGACTTATGTGAATGTTGAAGTCAGCAGGACTCCTCAGTGGAGCATCTGATCCCTGAAAAAAAAAAAAAAAAAAAAAAACGCTGTGAACATACTGATATCAAGAGAAACTATAGGGCTGCACGATTTGGGGAATACATTTTAGATTTTTCAGGTTAAAATTGCTTTTTAAAATGTACAGAACGCACACACACACACACACACACACACACACACACACACATATATATATATATATATATATATATATATATATATATATATATATATACAGTGCAATGCATAAGTTAATACACCCATGCTAAAGTTGACTAAAAAGAGGAATAAAAAATCATATTTTGGAAATTGAACTTAATGCCTTAATTTAAAAAATTAGGAAAAATTCAACCTTTTAGGACACCAATTTTCTTTGTGAATGAATAATGTATCGTAAATAAATAAATGTTCTTCCTTAAAAAACATGGTGCATAAGTGTGTACACCCCTATGTTAAATTCCCATAGAGGCAGGCAGATTTTTATTTTTAAGTATTTTTTTTAAATTAATTTTTAGGATACTATGCATCCTGATAAAGTTCCCTTGGCCTTTGGAATTAAAATAGCCCCACATCATCACATAGCATTCACCATACCTAGAGATTGGCATGGTTTTATTTCAGTTAGCCTAAAAGCTAGTTTGATTTGCATTGAGAGATGATCTTATGGAAAGTACCCCATGCCAATCTCTAGGTATGGGGAATGCTATGTGATGATGTGGGGCTATTTTAATTCCAAAGGCCAAGGGAACTTTATCAGGATGCATAGTATCCTAAAAATTAATTTAAAAAAAATACTTAAAAATAAAAATCTGCCTGCCTCTATGGGAATTTAACATAGGGGTGTACACACTTATGCACCATGTATTTTAAGGAAGAACATTTATTTATTTACGATACATTATTCATTCACAAAGAAAATTGGTGTCCTAAAAGGTTGGATTTTTCCTAATTTTTTAAATTAAGGCATTAAGTTCAATTTCCAAAATATGATTTTTTATTCCTCTTTTTAGTCAACTTTAGCATGGGTGTATTAACTTATGCATTGCACTGTATATATATATATATAACATGAACACCAGGTTTGTTGTGCCTTGTAGGCATAAGCTATGTACTGTGCTGCAGTAAAATAAAATAATAATAAAATAATAATAACAATAGCCTATAAATCGTTAAAAAGGACAACTTCAAAACTTCACTGCACTAGAGAAACATATATTGATAATCATATGTTACTTCAATCTCATTTCATAATGTCATAACGAAAATAAACGAAAATAAAAAAATGATGCCGATTGTTTGGCGCATTTTGCTTTCCAAACGCGTGCAGATAACATTTACTGAAGCGATCAAGCCGCTCAAAACTATTGAACTAATTATTGTTATACATCTATGTTTCAGCAGATATCCATAAACACAGTATTTAACAGTAAACACGGTTCTAAACATTATAATATTCACTATAGTATACACTCATACTAGCCTACTTTTATCATGCTGTGTTTTATTATAGAATATAAAAACATCCTTGTGTTGGACATGTATTGCCTACCAGTCTAGTTCACATTTCAACATGTTGTCTATTTATAGATACATATACATGTACGATATTAGGCATGTTTTTACTTCAATCTCATTTCATAACATACATTTTAATCTGGCACCACCAGTTTAACATGTCTTACCTTAAAAATCGCGTTCTTCTAATTCTTCTGAGGTAAATCCAAGTGAAACAGCACAGCACAGCACAAACACAGTCTTCCAAACTCGATGAAAAGCAGAGGAGTAAGTTACCGAAGTCTCTAATTCTTTGTTTTGAGGTGATGAGGGCGTTTACAGGTCTGCATTTCTCCACTTGGATCATTTGCATGTCAATCGCTCGTGCGCGCGTGGGCGTGGTCACATTAGAGTTAATGAGGAAGCGTTTGAGAAACTGTACATGCCGCTGCTTTCATACAGATTACTTAAACAGAGAATATTTGTTTTTTAGATAATTTACATACTTTAAAAATAGAGACTCCAAGCGTTGTATAGACATGCGTTTCAAGTCTGTGTGACAAACATTCGCTGAGTTACAGGTAATTTTCTGTCGCGTTTCAGAATGAATTTCACATTGAGAGAGACGGCAGAACGCGCATCATGTTTATTTTCTTTATTTTACGAAAAACACAACATTTTGTTTTTATTATGAGTGTACACAAATAAAAGAAGACATTTAAGCGTTTTGATTGATGTATAACACTTACATGTAAAATCAAAATCAACAGACTATTTAGAGTCTCTTTTGTACTGATAAGAAAAAAAGTGAGCTGGTATCGCCGGCGATACCGCCGACCCAAGGGGGTTAATAGGGGGCTACCCATGTGACATTTTGGTCGACTCAGGAACGGCGATTTCAATAACAGATCTGAACCTACCTACAACAGATGATAAATTTCACAAAAGTATACAAGTTCCTTTGCAAATACATGAAGAAGAAGTCTTATGGACATCTTTCTGGGTGGGGCCGAATTCACAAGGAAGCCTTATTGGCATGGACATTCTTCCATTGTTGAACATGATAATATTTACTGACAGTCCTCAAATCGCTACAATAGTAAGTAAGTAAGTCTGGGATAATACCACATGAAGATCGCACATGTAATTTAACATCTGTTGGGACAGCAAAACCAATTATCAGAGAATGGGGAAAAGACGGTGTGTGGGGACTTCTGTGCAGCTTATATCCAGATGTTTGGGCTAAACACAAATTGGATTGGGGGAAGGCCAACATTGACCCTGTTTTTATTGAGGGACCGATACATGTCCCTCATAAACAATACCCTAGCTGACCTGAAGCAAGACAAGCTGTGGCAGACTTGGAAGCTGAAGGAATCATCAGACAAACTTCATCAACCACTAATAGTCCTGTCTGACCAAGAAATCGGATAACTCACGGAGATTAACCCTCTGAGGTCGACAAACGCGCGGGCGCGTTTTGCTGGATTTTCTCCACATTGTAGCTCTATAAACTTAAATTACTCCGTCATTTATGGTCATACAGAAAAAAGAAATATAAAAAAAGAATCTGTGATATTTCTACTTTTGTATGTGTCCACTTACAATCAAATCAAAACATTGTGCTTTTGTAAAATAAAGAAAATAAACAGGGTGTGCGTTCTGCCTCTCCGTCGCGGTGAACTTTTTTTTCTTGAGCACGTCTATAAACTGAAACAAAACTCAGCGAATACTTGTCACACATTTATGAGCCATATATCTTTATAAACATTTAAGTGTGTACTTTTAAATGATCGGATTCAAACTGAAAACAAATATTCTCTGTTTAAGTAATTTGTATAAAACCAACAAGATGTCCAGCTTCTCAAACGCTTGCTCATTATTTTTTTAATTTACCACGCCCACTCGTGCAAAAGATATTCACATGCAAATCTCCACATGGAACGCGATCGTGCTCATTAGGCCTACCTCAAAAACAAAACACCAAAACACTTTACAAGTCTCTGCTTTTATACGCGCCTGAGCTTACATTGGATTTACATCAGAAGAAGAAGAACGCGATTTGAAGACAAGAAAGATGTAAGGTAAGAAATTCTTACATATTAGTTTGCTATTGTTGCATAAATTTCACATTGCAGTTGAACTGTTGCTAGATATATGGTGAATATTATAATATTTAGACCCGTGTTTACTGTTACTGTGTTTGTGGATATCTGCTCAAACGTAGATATGTATATGGTAACCATAATGTTTTATATTTGAGCGCGATCGCGCTTGAATGTATCATGTTTTGCAGCACGATCGCGTTTGAATGTATCATATTTTGCAGCGCGATCGCATTTGAAAAGCAAACGGCTTCATGTTTTTACTATTATCTCATTTCATATCATCGTAACGAATGGAAACATTTGAAGTAACATGATAATCAATATATTCTTCTCTAGCTTAGTTGTTACTGAAATCTTTTGGAAGATTTATACTGCTACAGGTTATTGTTATTTTATCCAGCACTGGGCATAGCTTATGCCTACAAGGCATAACAAACCTGGTGTTCATTATATTATATATTGTTGGAAACATTTGTGTGTGTGTGTGTGTGTGTGTGTATTCTGTGAATTTTAAAAAGCAATTTTAACCAGAAAAATGTTAAATTTATTCCCAAAATCGTGCAGGCCTTTCTCTTGATATCAGTATGTTCACTTTTTTTTTTCAGGGCCCAGATGCCACTGAGGACTTCAGTGAACATGAACATGGTAAAGTGAAAATCAAACACCTTGGAAATGAAAGGTATGTACAATGTTTTTAGGAATGGCACAAAGGTCTCTGTCTTTGGATCATTGTTTTCAATAAGTGCTTTTTTGGCATTTGTTGTGTGTATCTTTGGACTATGTTGTGTTGTAAATAAATCCAAACAATTTAAAAGCCATTCTTTTTTAAATCTCCTCATTTACAGTATTGTGCAAGGTTGCCCAGAATTACAGGGCCTGATAGCTCCTAATAGGGCCGTTAGGGGAGGGTCTTTGTCTTTCTCAGGTGTGAAAACAATACATATTAATGACCTCCGCATAAAGCTTTTTCACACAAAACACGTCGTAAAAATTTTAAATCAATATATTGTCTTATCTGAATGAGCAGTCAGGGTGATTTTCACATAGTTTTAGAGCAAATATTCTAGGCTACGTGATACAATTTTCAAAAGTCTTGTGAAGAAATAATCAGTATGGGTTTCATGGCCTTATTTCAGTGAGAATTTTTTATTTTATTTTCACAAACCACGCATAAATGTCATTATCTCAAAACTACAAACTTTTACATACATGCTGCTGATATATTATCGTAGCAGAGTTTGTGCTGAATACAGTGTAATTAGACTTTAGCCATGAAAATGTCACAAGTAACAGAAATAACCAGAAATGTCAGAGCATGTCAGAACACCTCCAGGGCCCAGAAAACAGCTCAGACCTCAGAGGGTTAACCATTGATTACACAAGACTTAACAGTGTAACACCAAAACCGCATCGTATTGTGGCCAATCCTGCCACCATTCTGAATGATATTCCAGGAAATGCAAGAATTTTCACGGTACTAGATGTACTGTCGGCTTTCTGGTCTATACCTATTGACGAAAGATCTCAAGAGAAATTGGCCTTCACAGTGGGTGCAAAACAGAATGTTTGGAACAGACTCCCACAAGGTCTTAACCTTTCTCCTGTGGTATTTCATAGAACTTTGGATCAGTTCTTAACTGAGAAAAAAGCTGAAATTGAGAGTTCAGGAAGTGTTTGCCTCCAATACGTGGATGACTTGTTGATTGCAAGCCCAGATGAAAACAGCCATATATTTGCTCTGAATGTTGTCCTACAAGCCCTTAGGAAAGGAGGATTCAAAGTCAATCCCGATAAAGCACACCTGGCCAAAACCAAGGTTATCTATTGGGCCAAGAAATATCTTTCGAGGGAAGGAGAATGACAACAGAGCGTGTAAAGGCATTACGGCAACTCCCAAAACCTCTAACAGTTACAGGAATACGGAAGGTGATGGGACTTTTCAACTACTGTCACCAGTATATACCCGATTTTGCACCAGAAGCTGAGGAAGCATTTATGTCTATGAAAGAGAAACTGACATCAGCCCCAGCCTTGGGACTTCCTGATGGATGATTGCCATTTCATTTGTGGACCAGGGTGGGAGATGAGACCTACTCAGCAGTACTGTGTCAAAAACCAGGTGATCGATACAGACCAGTTGCATACTTTTCCACAATGATTCCTGTCACAATGATTGGTCAACCACGATGTATACAAGCTCTCAATGGTGCCACATGGGGCAGTGGATGCTGTGGAAAATTTGATAGGAGCACAAACTATCATACTGCACACTCCACACAGTATAGTGACGTTGTTGAACAACACAAATATCAAGACCATAACTGACACAAGAAGAGCAAAATGGGAAGCAACTTTGTTTAACAAGGATTTGAGAGTGGAAATAATCAGAGACACATCACTTAACCCTACAACAATGATGCTAGAACTACATGAGGGAACACCACACAAGTGTGAAAAACAAGCAGAAAAGGAAAGCCATGGTCCTGTTAATCCAATCCCTCTTGAAAATCCAGATAAGGAGTTATGGGTTGATGGATCCAGTTATTACGTTGATGGAAAACGACATACTGGATGGGCTGTAGTGGAAGCTGATGGAACTGTTGTGAAGAAAGGGGCTCTTCCTGGGCAATTTTCAGCACAAGGTCATGGCACTTCTACCAGAAAGACTCGGGAGATATAATGATATAACAAGAGTAAATTTATTAATAGCTTAGCAAGCATAAATTTTATAAGTCTTTGGCGTAGGCCCCGTCCTGAGCAAGCAATGCGAGGGTAATGGAATCTGCAAATCCCGCCTGAAGATGAAGGCAGGGGCGCAGCTGACCCCCTGGAGGTAAAGGAAGGGACCATCCTGGTGGTGGTGGGGAGGATGGAGGGAAAGGACCATCTTGGAGGTGGTTGGGGAGGATGGAGGTAATTGGCGCCGTCAGTATCTGCGAACTCAGACGAATGTAAGTACCATTCTTTTATACTGAGAGTGTTAACACATGATTGGTTAGAAGTGAGTAAATTCATGACGCGCTGATTGAGTCTTCCTGGCAGAACTTAACGCTAAGCTTACATTTACAGAAGCTTTTGAACTATCAGAAGGAGATTGAGTCAACATCTACACAGATAGTCGTTATGCTTTTGAGGTGGTCCATGACTATCTTGCTCTGTGGAAAAGACGTGGACTTATCACTAGCAGTGGGAGCAAAATACAACATGCTTCCATAATTCATTGCTTGATTGCAGCATGTCGCTTACCCAGAGACGCAGCCGTGATTAAAGTAAAATCACATCAATCTGACAAGTCCAAAGAAAGTCAAGGAAACACGGCAGCAGATGCAGCAGCTAGAGAAGCAGCTTTACTACCTCTTACTCCTGTTACCATGGTACAGGAAAACAGCAAAGATAATCCTGAGCGCCATCTTCTGTCATATCAAACTGAGACAGATGAAGAGAAAGAACAATGGATAAAAGCGGGAGCGAAAGAGGATGATCAAGGTATCTGGAGAATTCCAACAGGACAAGTGGTGATGCCTATTGGAACAGAACAAGAACTAATGCAGCTATATCTTAGAAAAGTGCATGCTGGAGCAAAAGCAATGAAAACTCAAATCAGCGAGACGTGGTGGTGGCCACGAATGATGAGAGACATTGATGACTACTGTAGGAGATGCTTAATTTGCATGAAAGCAAATGTGGGAAAATCTGTAAAGGTGCGAATGTCACATGCACCCAATCCAACAGGTCCATGGACACACCTCCAGATTGATTTCACAGGACCTTTATCACCCAGTGGAGGGTACCAATACATTCTAGTAATCATGGACAGATTTACTAGGTGGGTGGAAGCATTCCCTACGAGAACTTGCACTGCTGAAGCGGCAGCACGAGTAATGGTGGAAGAAGTTTTTCCTCGCTGGGATCTTCCATATGAAATTGATTCTGACAATGGAACTCATTTCACTGGAAAACTGATGAAGGAAGCAATGAAATTGATGGGGATCAAACAGAAATTCCACATTCCATATCGGCCAGAAAGCTTGTGGTAGAGAGAATGAACAGATCGTTGAAAACCGCTCTTACCAAAGCCATTCTGCAAACTGGCCAAGGTTGGCATAAGTTATTACCTGCTATTCTGTGGAACTTGAGAGCAACTCCAAACAGAGTAACAGGATTAAATCCTTTTGAACTGATGACTGGAAGAGTAATGGTTCTACCTCCTGATGCTCCGCCACCTGTGGGAACAGGAGGAGATTCTACTTTGTTCCAGGAGAAGTTACGACGCTATCTCACAATGCTGGACAAAGCTACTAAAGACAATAATAAGAAAGTGTGAGAAGCTCAACAGCAATGGGATGAAAAGCATACCACTACTGACATTCCACGCATTCCTGAGTTAGGCAGTTATGTTATGGTCAAACGTATTGCTAGGAAAGGTTTAGAGCCTAGATGGGAGAGACCATATGAGATACTCTTAACCCTCTGGGGACTAAGCCCTTTTTGGTCCGTTTTCTCTATTTTTACATTTGGGCTTATAAACCATATGTAATGGAGATGGAACACCATGTGTTTGGTATCTATGGATTCAGAAGACCCTAAGCTAACATAATAATGCATGTACTGTGTTTATAAAGGAAGTATGAGTAAAAAATGTACAATAAACTAGAGAATTTCAAAAACAAAATTTTTATTTTAGTCATTTATTACTGAAAATCACACCTCACACAACAATAGTGAACAGTTTTTGAACAAAAAATATATTTTTCAAACCCTTTGCTAGACAGATATTTGTAATTGTTCAATCAAAAGTGTAAAGAACAATGAAATAATGAACTTTATATACAGCGTTTTTTTCAAAAAGCTGTCAGCTTCGGATTTCTCCTCGTCACTTTCCAGTAATTGTTCCAGAGCTTGTTCTGAGGTAAATCTTTTACTGCTTGCCATCATACAAGTGCTAAAACAATAAAATAATAATGCTATAATTGCTAATATGCTATAAATATTAAATATTGCTAATATATATAAATATTATAATCGTTCTGTCTCTCTCTCATATAAATCTCTGTGTCTCTGTGTGTCTCTCCGCTCCGTTCGCTCTCTGTCTCCTTCTCCACTCGACACTGTTTGCGCCATATCACTACTATAGTACCACCCCTTGCAAGGCTACAGAGTCCTCTGATTAGCTAGAATACGTCATGGTAACCTTCCTCTGATTGGGTAAGAAAAATATTCCTCCCAGCGGCAATTTTTCCATTGGTCTTTGCGCGTGGAATATTCCTAACAACATCGATTTCATTGGCCTTATACGCAGTGGTATTACGCAACAAGGAAGTGTGTATACCATATAACATTGTTTTCAGTGGAATCTGAGGAAGACGGCAAAAAAGACTGCATCTCTCTATCATTAATAGTTTTTAAGATAATTACACATTTGTAAAAGTATGCCATTTTGGGCGGTACCGCCCAATCCGTCCCGAGAGGGTTAACAACCGATACAAGTGTTTGCCTTAAAGGGAAGGGTGTAGGAGCAGATAGATGGTATCATTGGTCACAAGTTAAACCTTGCTTAGTGAATGAACAAAATGATAATGACGGCTTATGGCCTGATATTGAGCACTGTTCATCCATTAGCTTTAAAGATTGGGAACAAAGAAGTGATGTTTAATTATTTCTCTGCTTCCATTTCAGGGATCAATTCCATTGACATTGATTAGAGATGGTTGCAAGTTATTCTCGATACCCAACAACAATGGTATGCTTATCCCTTTATTTCCAAATGGGGATTATGGGATTGGGTGCCACGTATTCAGTTAGTAATACTGCTCAAATGAACCAACTAAGCGAATACACTCAGTGGGTGGGAACAATGACTGGGAAAGGACTCACTGAAGCTCTTCAAGGTTCTCTACATATTATAGCAGCGGGTCAGCATCTTAACCCTCTGGGGACCACAAACGCGCCCGCGCGTTTTGCTCGTTTTTTTTTTTAGCAATGAAAATAAACACTAAATGCTCTGTTAATTTTGATCTTTCATTTTCGTGTAATACATCAATCGATCCTGTTCAGTTTCTATTTTTTTTCTGTATACTCACAATAAAAATAAAGTGTTTTGCTTTTTGACAAATAAAGAAAAATGAACATGATGCGATTTCTGCCTTCTCTCTGTCAGTAAACTCCCATTTGAAACGCGTTCGAAAATGATCTATAACTCCGCGAAAATTCAGTCAAACAGGCAAACAGACCCACGGGCATAAAGCTTGAGATCGCATCTTTTAAATGAAGTCATTTATATAAAAAACAAATATTCTCAGCTTCTGTAATCTGTATAAAAAGAGAGCGACTCCTGTCGAGCTCATTACGAGCTCATTCACAGTAATGTGACCACTCCCCGGAGAGCGCGTGCTATTCAAACGCAAATTCTGAGAACTATTTCAGAGCTGTGAAACGCCCACATCAGCTGTAAACAAAGCGCGTCGCGACTCCTCGCGAGTGAGACATTATAGCCTTCCTTATGGAGAAAATATTCCTCAGAACAGTGCTGATGAGGAGCAATATCTCCTGAAATGAGGAGCAGATTCCGCTGAGGAGTGAGGTAGGCTGTTTTCTTTTCTCACGTGTGGAATAACGTTATGGAATAACGTTAGTGTAGGCCTATGTAAACCGCAAAAAGATGAATCGCATTTCTATAATATGACTCGCCTTTCTGTGAGATGAATGAAGGGGACATATTTGTAAAGACTGTTTAGCCTAAATATGAATCGCGCGTCTGTGTGTGAAAGAATAAACTGCTTTGCTATAGCCTACTGAGATGAGTAAAAATCGACTGCGGAATATGTTGAAATAAAATGTATTTGTATAAGCAACGTATTAAACTGCAAAAAAAATACTATTTTTGTCAAAAATAAATTCATAGACTAAGATGTTAGATGTTCCAATGTTGGCTATATTCAAACTAATGAATACATATGATAAAATGTAGGCCTATAATCTTTTTTTTTTTTTTTTTTACAAAGAAAGAGTACACTTGAAATATTGTTGAAATTGTAATTATTGTTGTAATTGTAACATTTTGAATAAAATAGCAAAACATATTTACAAGAGAGATGTAAGCGAAATCTTAAATGGTCAATATAAGTCTTCTTCTAAATACATCTTTTGTCCTTGCATTGTGGCTCAGTCAGTTTCACACCTGAGTGAATGGCTAATTATGCAGAGTGGGTGGGACATTCATAATCTAAGGTGTAAACTACTCCTCCCCCTCGCATATTGGCTTTCCGAGCAAAACCTGTTTTACACCATTTAAATCAATGTATTTTTTTTTGTGAACGATAAAGCAAGACTATTTTTACATAATTTTGAAGCTAGAACTCAAAGGGACAACATCAATTAGTCAAAAGTCTTGTGGACACATATTTAATATGTGTTTTGTGGTCTTAATTCAGCAACTTTCATTTTAATTTTTTTCAATAACCACGCATAAACATTATTCTCTTAAAAATACAAACATCTACATACACGTTGCTCGCATATTATGGTAGCCCTGTTTGTGCTATATAGAGTGAATTTACACCTTTGCCATTAACATGTTTATAAATAACTGAAAAAAGCACAAATGTCAAGGCATGTCAGAACATCTCAAGGACCCCAAAAACAGCTTGGTCCCCAGAGGGTTAATAACGCAGCGAAGGAATTGGCAGATGCATTAACAAAATCGTCTAATTTTGAGACGCATCGAGCAGCGTGTTTATTTCTGGCTCAAAATTTGAAGGATCAAATGGTAGAGGATATTCAAGTTATTCGAATGGGTCAAGTTCCTGAGCGAATAGCGGAATCTTTGTTAGTGGTTTTCGGAAATCAACTTAATTTGACTTCTGCTAAACATGTTCCATTAGTTCAAATTGCCATTAATGAAAATTTGATGTCAGGTTCTGAAACATTACCTTTGTTCATGGTATGGCCTCAATATGGGAAGCGCAATATTATGACAGTTAGACGATTCCAATCAATGGGGGTTAGACAAGGAAATTCAGTAATTAGATTAGGAAAGAATGGATATTGGGCTGAAGGTGAAACACCAATGATTTTTACCACAGACTGTTGTATTGAGGAACATGAGTGGATAATTTGCTCTTGCTCTACAATGTTTAGTTTATCTCTTAATGGATCTGCAGTTTGGGAAGTAGTTCCATTAGATCAAGCCACAGGTGCATGACAGGTGTCAGAAGCACAGTGGTGTATATTACATGATGGACTAAGTGAAAATATGATATATGGAGGGAAGAATGGATTCCTCCTGATCCATTTTGTGTTGAGATTCTCTATCCTCTTTACTTGGGTGGAATTCATGTTCCACATGTGCAATTGTTGCAGTTAGATCCACAGTGGTGGAATAATGATTTGGTAGAGGAGAGGAATTATGAACTCTTTGAAATGGTTAAGAGAGTTAAAGGAAGTGTTAAGGCAGCCCAAGAGGAGGGAATTCAAGCAATGGGTCATGTTATCGTAGCGAATGGAATAGCTAAATTGATGTCTGGTTTTGATAGTTTTGACTATGGTAGTAGTCTTGGTGATTCTGTTAGCAATAAACCTCATCATATGTGTTACTAGAAAGAAAAGTACCAAACCTGTTAAATTGGTTATTACTAACCAAATGGATAGAATCGGGAACGGGAAATACGGTGTGAGATAGGAGATTTTATACTCTACACTACATACAAAACACAACCTCACGAACAATGAACACCCGCACTGATTTTCAACCCCAAGGGATAGGATACTTTAACATCAACGTTTATTTTACTTTGTTGTTTTGGCCAGGAACTTGAGGAGTTAAGTAATTAACGAGTCAAGGCACTGGCAGAAAACTTATTAGTTTTTCTTTTCTTAGATGATTGGGGTTCATTTTAAATGCATACACATAGATGTTAAATGGCACATAGTATGCAGAAACATAACATGGGTTGGGGTTCTTTGTTATTTTGTTCTTTGTTTTGTTTTGTTTTGTTTTCTGTTTCTATTCTTCTGTCCTTTATGTCTATTTCTTGGTCTGCTTTTCCTCCTCACTATCACTTCTATAGGTTGGCCACCTGGGAATGATGGTGTGGAACTGACGGCCGTAGTTCCAGTGGAGGGACTGAAGACTCAAATCTCATCATTTAATGTTGTATTTAGTATTATTATTACTTTTTATTAATATTCACGAGTTCACACTTACAAATAAGTCAGATAGAATAAATGCGTATTTGGCGTGCTGTCCGAGGAGAGGGCTCCGGGCTCGGTATTCGGCCCGAGCCCAGAGTACTCCCCCCGTATTCCTGGCTGTGAAAGAACAAGACGAGTGAGGAGTCGGGGTGGTGGAGGGATGCTGAAAACTGTCAAGGAATGTTAGGTGAGTTGACAGAGTGAATATATATGCTTAATAATAATCATTTGTAATCATTGTATTTTGTGAAGATGTGGGAGAGAGAGGCTTTGGGAGACTTTGAGTGTGTGTTGGAGAGACTGAAATGTATATGCAGTGTTTTTCCACCAAGCATAGCATAAGGATATACATTTCAACGTTAATGGAAACCATATGTTCCTGTGGTAATGTATGTGTTTCTATGGTGATGTAGTTTTTTTCCTTGGTTAGCAGTATAAAGATTGTGCCCTTTTGTCCGAAAATCAGGAGAAGACGACTGAGAAGCTGTCTTATATAAAATAAATAAATAAGAGATCTCTTGGCAAAATCACTGGTGTCTTCCGAGTACTGGGGCTCGTATGCGAGTGCCTGGTGGCTGGGCCTCCCCCCACGGGTTCCGGCTGGGCTCAGCCCGAAGGAGCGATGTGGGGCCGCCTTCCCGTGGGCTCACCACCTACAGGAGGGGCCGTATGGGGCCAGTGCTGAGAGGATCGGGCGGCAGTCGAAGGCGGGGGCCTCGACAACCCGATCCCTGGACACGGAAACTAGCTCTAGGGACGTGGAACGTTACCTCACTGGCGGGGAAGGAGCCTGAGATTGTGCGTGAGGTTGAGAGGTTCCAACTAGAGATAGTCGGGATCACCTCTACGCACAGCTTGGGCTCTGGAACCACACTCCTTGAGAGAGGATGGACTCTTCACCACTCTGGAGTTGCCCATGGTGAGAGGCGGCGGGCTGGTGTGGGTTTGCTTATAGACCCCAGCTCAGCCGCCATGTTTTGGAGTTTACCCCGGTGAACGAGAGGGTCGTTTCCCTGCGCCTACGGGTCGGGGATAGGTCTAAAGCCCTGCATTTCAGCCCGAGCCCGACGAGCCCCGACTTTTTTACGCCCCTAGGGCCGGGCTTCGGGCCAATTTTCACGTCATAGTTCACATGCGGGCCGGGCCTCGGGCCTTTTTTGGGATATCCTTCTTTTTATATTTTTAGACATTAATTAAAAAAATATGAGAAGTTGACGTCGACGATAGAAAAACAAACATAGAAAGACGTTTAATAACCTCATAACTTTCATAATCTTATAATTACACTGACATATGATTGACATGACAGTCGCACGCACGCACACACACAGAAGGTTTCCCGTCAGCGCGACCCACGATTCACCTCATGTGCAAATAATGGAGAATATTTAGAGAAAAATCGCGAGTGATAGAAGAGAGGACTGGGTTAAAATCTTCCACTGTGGATGCTATTCTTTTTCTCCACGATGCTCTGTAAGAGACTGTTCTAACTTTTCGTTTGGTTTTCGTTTAACTGTTGGAAACTACTGATGTTTTTCGTTTGATTGGACTTTATTTTCGTTTAACTGTTGGAAACTACTGGAAAAAAGAATGGCCATGTTCTGTGGTGCATTTTTGAGGTAAGATAACTTGCAAATTTGTTTTTGATTTATTTAATTTAATTTGTTTAGATTGTAGGCTGCTGCTCATTTCGTTTGCGAGCGCTGTTGCGAGAAGCCTGAGCCTCAGTATTTCCAAAACTTTTACTCACTGTGGTTTAATAAATAAACATTAAACTAACTGTCTGTGTGATATGCTTGAAGTGTTTTTATATCTATGGATTTTATTGTAGCTAAGTAAAGTATTAGCGTTGATTTGAGAGGCTAAATTGATCAAAGATGTTTTACTCGATGGTTGGCTCGGCTTGCTGTTTTTTTTTTTTTTTTTTTTTTTTTTTTTTTAAATGCTCCAAACATTTGTCTAAATTAACTTAAGAAATGAAAAGAAACATAACTAACAAAACGGACATATTTTAATGGCAGTCTGCCGCTGTAAAAAAAAAAAAAAAAACGGGCTCGGGTCGGACTCGGGCTGATAATTCTGATGAGCTGTCGGACACGGGTCGGGCTAGGGCCTGAGCGTCTCGGGCCAGGGCCGGGCTCGGGCCTAGATTTGAGGCCCGTGCAGGGCTCTAGATAGGTCTGTCACTGTCGTTGGTGCCTACGGGCCAAACGGCAGTGCAGAGTACCTGGCCTTCTTGGAGTCTCTGGGAGGGGTGTTGGAAAGTGCTCCTACTGTGGACTCCGTCGTTCTACTGGGGGACTTCAACGCCCACGTGGGCAACGACAGTGACACCTGGAGGGGCGTGATTGGGAGGAATGGCCCCCCTGATCTGAACCCGAGCGGTGTTCAGTTATTGGACTTCTGTGCTATTTACAGTTTGTCCATAACGAACATCATGTTCAAGCATAAGGGTGTCTATCAGTGCACGTGGCACGAGGACACCCTAGGCCGTAGGTCGATGATCGACTTTGTGGTCGTTTCATCTGACCTGCGGCCGTATGTCTTGGACACTCGGGTAAAGAGAGGGGCGGAGCTGTCAACTGATCACCACCTGGTGGTGAGTTGGATCCGATGGCGGGGGAGGAAGCTGGACAGACTCGGCAGACCCAAGCGTACTGTAAGGGTCTGCTGGGAACGTTTGGCCGAGTCTCCTGTCAGAGAGGTCTTCAACTCCCACCTCTGGCGGAGCTTCGACCGGATCCCGAGGGAGGGTGGAGATATTGAGTCCGAGTGGACCATGTTCTCCACCTCCATTGTCGAAGCGGCTGCTCGGAGCTGTGGCCGTATGGTCTCCGGTGCCTGTCGAGGCGGCAATCCCAGAACCCGGTGGTGGACACCGGAAGTAAAGGATGCCGTCAAGCTGAAGAAGGAGTCCTATCGGGCCTGGTTGGCTTGTGGGACTCCTGAGGCAGCTGACGGGTACCGGCAGGCCAAGCGAACTGCAGCCCGGGTGGTTGTGGAGGCAAAAACTCGGGCCTGGGAGGAGTTCGGTGAGGCCATGGAGAAGGACTATCGGCTGGCCTCGAAGAGATTCTGGCAAACCGTCCGGCGCCTCAGGAGAGGGAAGCAGTGCCCTACCAATGCTGTCTACAGTGGAGGTCGGCAGCTGTTGACCTCAACTGAGGATGTCGTTGGACGGTGGAAGGAATACTTCCAGACGTCACATCTTCCATTGAGGAAGCAGAGGCTGAGGGCTCAGAGGTGGACTCGTCCATCACCCAAGCTGAAGTCACAGAGGTAAACTCCTCGGTGGCAAGGCACCGGGGGTGGATGAGATCCGCCCTGAGTTCCTCAAGTCTCTGGATGTTGTGGGGCTGTCTTGGTTGACACGCCTCTGCAGCATTGCTTGGCAGTCAGGGACAGTGCCTCTGGGATGGCAGACCGGGGTGGTGGACCCTCTTTTTGAGAAGGGGGACCAGAGAGTGTGTTCCAACTACAGGGGGATCACACTTCTCAGCCTCCCTGGGAAAGTCTATGCCTGGGTAATGGAGAGGAGAATACGGCCGATAGTAGAACCTCGGATTCAGGAGAATCGACTGTGTCTCTCGCGGCGGCCTGTGGAGGGTGCTCCGGGAGTATGGGGTCCGGGGTCCTTTGCTAAGGGCTGTCCGGTCCCTGTACAACCGAAGCAGGAGCTTGGTTCTCATTGCCGGCAGTAAGTCAGACTTCTTCCCGGTGCATGTTGGACTCCGGCAGGGCTGCCCTTTGTCGCCGGTTCTATTCATAATTTTTATGGACAGAATTTCTAGGCGCAGCCAGGGGCCGGAGGGTGTCAGGTTTGGGGACAACACGATTTCGTCTCTGCTCTTTGCGGATGGTGTTGTCGTGTTGGCCCCTTCAGACCAGGAACTTCAGCATGCACTGGGATGGTTTGCAGCCGAGTGTGAAGCGGCTGGGATGAGAATCAGCACCTCCAAATCCAAGGCCATGGTCCTCAGTCGGAAAAGGGTGGCTTGCCCACTTCAGGTTGGTGGAGAGTTCCTGCCTCAAGTGGAGGAGTTTGAGTATCTTGGGGGTTTTGTTCATGAGTGAGGGAAGGATGGAACGGGAGATTGACAGACGGATCGGTGCAGCTTCTGCAGTAATGCGGTCAATGTACCGGTCTGTCGTGGTGAAGAAAGAGCTGAGCCGCAAGGCGAAGCTCTCGATTTACTGGTCAGTCTACGTTCCTACTCTCACCTATGGTCATGAGCTTTGGGTCATGACCGAAAGGACAAGATCCCGGATACAGGCGGCCGAAATGAGGCGGAGCTCAGAGTAGAGCCGCTGCTCCTCCACATCGAGAGGGGTCAGCTGAGGTGGCTCTGGCATCTGTTCCGGATGCCTCCTGGACACCTTCCCGGGAAGGTGTTCCGGGTGCGTCCCACTGGGAAGGTCTAGAGACTGGAGCTGGAGAGACTAGAGAGCTGGAGAGAATATGTCTCCCAGCTGGCCTGGGAACGCCTCGGTGTCCCCCCGGAAGAGCTAGAGGAAGTGTCTAGGGAGAAGGAAGTCTGGGCATCTCTGCTTAGACTGTTGCCCCCGCGACCCGGCCCCGGATAAGCGGAAGAAGATGGTATGGTATGGTATGGTATTGTATGGTATGGTATGGTCTGTTTCCATGAAATCAAACAACAAGGGAAAGCAAGATTTTTAAATCTACAACACAAAGGTCAGGCATGACCTGCTCATCATTTTCCTGAAAGGAGCGTGGAGACTAAATCCTCCTCGCTCTCCTCTCGTACCCTCTTGGGGACCTCACAGTGGTTCTATCCGCCCTGAGGAGTGCTCCCTTTGAGCCTTTGCAATAAGTTGAGCTTAAGTTCCTGTTAATTTAGACAGCGCTCCTGGTTGCATTGGCCTCCATCAAGAGGGTAGGGGACATGCAGGCATTTTCGGTAGATGAAGCGTGACTGGAATTCAGGCCGGCCTATTCTCACGTGATCCTGAGACCCCGGCCTAGATACGTGCCTTAGGTTCCCACCACTCCCTTTCGAGACCAGGTGGTGAACCTGCAAGCGCTGCCCTTGGAGGAGGCAAACCCAGCCTTGGCACTGCTCTGTCCAGTACGCGCCCTCCATGCTTATGTAGACAGAACGCAGTGTTTCAGGACCTCAGACCAGCTCTCAGACCAGTAAATCATGAATATTGATGTGTTTCACACCTGAGAAAGACAAAGACCCTCCCATAATGGCCCTATCAGGTGCTATCAGGCCTATCATTACGAGGAACCTTGCACAAAGAATGAGGAGAGATTTAAAAAAGAATGGCTTTTTGATTGTTTGGATTTATTTACAACACAACATAATCCAAAGATACACAACAAAGGACAAAAAAAGCACATTATTGAACACACTGATCTAAAGACAGAGACTTTCCTGAAACATATATATAAAATGAACACCAGGTTTGTTAATAACAATAGCCTATAGCAGGCGGCCTATAGCCTAAATCGTTTAAAAAGGAGTTCTCTTCCATTCGTTATGACGTTATGGAATAACTGAGATATATGAGATTGGAGTAAAAACATGAAGCCTTATGTTTGGTGCGTTTTGCTTTTCAAACGCATAGTGCGAGTGACTCAAACTCACAGCACGTGCAGAGAACATTTACTGAAGCGATCGAGCCCTCCAAACTATGAAACATTATTGTTACCACATTATACATATCTACATTTGAGCAGATATCCACAAACACAGTATTTAACAGTAAACACGGGTCTAAACAATATACTCACTATAAATACTCATAATAGCCTACTTTGATATGATTCTGTTTTATTACTGAACATAAAAACATCCTTGTGTCGTACATGTATATAAATTTAGCATTGAAAGGTTGCCTACCTGTCTGTTCCTTTCAACATGTTTCTGTCTATCTATCTATCTATATATATATATATATATATATATATATATATATATATATATATATATATATACACACACAAATATATGAATATACATACATATGCATACATTTAGTCTGGCACCAGTTAAACTAGTAACTACAATGTAAAGTTTATGCAACAATAGCATGCTTACTATTATGAGTGGGAATTGCTTACCTTAAAAATCTTTCTCATCTGCAAATCGTGTTCTTCTAATTCTTCTGAGGTAAATCCAAGGTAAACAGCAGAGCACAGCACAAACATAGTCTTCCAAACTCAATGAAAAGCAGCTTTTTGTTTTTGAGGTAATGAAGGCGTTTACAGGTCTGCGTTCCTTCACGTGGACGATTTGCATGTCAATTGCTCGTGTGCGCGTGGGTGTGGTCACATTAGAGCTAATGAGCAGGGGCTGGAGAAACTGTACATGTCGTTGCTTTCATATGGATTACTTAAACAGAGAATATTTGTTCTTGATATAACATCATTTAAAAATATTTTTTAAATTTTAAAAAAAAAATAAGAAAAACGCAACATTTTGTTATTATTATGAGTGTACACAAATAAAAGAAGACATTCAACAGTTTTGAATGATGTATAACATCATATAGTTCAAATGTCTGTATCTACAACAGAATGTGTGTGTGTGTGTGTGTGTGTGTGTGTAGTCCTAGGTTTCTGAATAAATTCTGAATAATCTGATTAATAGTTTACAAAGAGATATGTGAAATGCTTATAGACCATTACATATATTTTCACAATGACATATCCCAATAGCATTGAAAAAAAAAAACATTTGTCTTTGTGTGTGTGTGTGTGTGTGTGTGTATGTGTGTGTGTGTGTGTGTGTGTGTGTAAGCATGCATTATGGAGTTAACTTGGAAAAAATGCTTTAGTGCAGAATGCTAGTGAAAAATCAAAACTTGTAAAATGAAAAAAAAAAAAAGAAAAAAAAAGCCAATGAGTGGTATTCTCCTGCCCTCTGCTGGCCATTCTACTTATTAATAAAGTCTTTTCCCAGGTGCTTTTGCTTTCAAATTTAGATACTATAAAATCACTTGTATAACAATTACTATTATAACACAATCATATTTTGTCAAAGTTTATCACTTCATTTGTACTGACACTTCACATAATTGCTAGAAATGTGGTAAATCATGGTAAATCACACTAGAAACATGGTAAATCATAGTAAATAATAATAGAACAGTGTATAATGGTAAATCATGCTAGAATCCTGGTAAATCATACTAGAATGTGGTATATCATGGTACATCATGCTAGAACATGGTAAATCATGGTAAACTATGATAAATCATGATAAACTATGGTAAATCATGCTAGAATCACGGTAAACAATGGAAAATCCTACTAGAATGTGGTATATCATGGTAAATCAAGCTAGAACATGGTAAATCAAGGTAAACTATGGTAAATCATGGTAAACTGTGGTAAACTATGGTAAATCATGCTAGAATCATAGTAAATCATACTAGAATGTGGTAAATCATGGTAAACAATGCTACACATATGTGCTTAAAGTCCTTAAACCATTGAAATTTTGATTTCATGCATTTTATTTACTACCTGAAACTGATTTATTCATTGGTTTGTTGGTATTAATGAATCCATATCAATATATGAGAGCATATTTCCAAATTTGCACTTATTCGCCCATAAACAAGTGGCAAAAAAAGTCTGATAAAAACATGATGAGTTCCTGAGGACCAGTGTAAGAAAATGGTGTAAAAATGTAGAATACTCACATCAGTTTTTTTTTTCTTCTCTATATTCTTAACTCCTCCGATACAAGAATCAGGATAGCAGTTGGAGTGACACAGACACCAAAATGTATTCAGTGGCTTGTGCTTCTTTTACATATATGGTGCAGTTATACATTCAGTTTCGTTTTGGTTGTTTTGCATGTCCTGCTGCTTAAGGGAGGAGTTGTTTTAGCCCATTGTGTGACCACAGATAGAATCACACAGAAAATAAGTTGCCCAACCCTGTATCTAAATGTTGTCAAACTAGTTTTATAGACAATGGATAGACTGTTGACTTTTAAATATAACACCACTGTTCATGTTCAAGTTCATTGTACATTTGTTGACTTCTAAAGTTTGAGATATCAGAATTTCTTAGATGAACAGATCTACAATATGAGTAATAGTTCAGAAATGGCTAAGAAAATAATTAAATTTTTATTCCATTTGCATTTTCCCAACTGGCTTAACAGTGTAACAAACCCAGGAGGAGCTCAGCTCTTAACAGTTTTTTTTTTTCTTTTTTTTTTTGCAAATACTTATATGGTGAACCTAAACAGCTTATAATTTTCACTTTTCAATTATGACTGCTATTACCTTTTGATTATTGTCAGGGCAAATAAACAAGCCGGTTGATGATTATCCCAGCTGCAAGAAGCTTTATTATAGGTATGCAGATATGACAGGTAAGTAAACGTGAGTAGATAAACAGAGTCACTTAAATTAAGGATAAAAAAAATCTGCACTCCTTGTTAAAACAGTTGTTTCCTAGGTAAAAATGTAAATGAAAAAAAAAGATAGATCATATTAGAACGTCTTTAATGTAAAAGTTAGATGACAAATAAGTGACATATTTCAGGATTTTCACGTTTCAAATTTTACAATATAGATTGTTTCAAAGCAGCTTTACTATGATAACAGGAAAATAATGCAACAAAGTTTGTTCCTAGAAGAAAACAGCGTCATTGTAATGATGTGGAGGACGCAGACGAATCCATTTGCAGCTTTATTAGAATATTCAACAGGCAGGGTAAATCAGGGGCAGCAGAACAATCAGAGGTCGATATAACAGTCCGAGTCGAGGTAGGCAGCAGAAGAATCAGTAGTCGATATAAACAATCCAAGGTCAGTAACAGTTCAGCAAACACAGGGAAAACGCTCAGAAATTGTACGCCGGGGCAATGCAATACTTCGCAATGAACTTGAGAGTGAACAGGGTTTATATGGGTGAGTGTGGATGAGCTGCAGGTGTTTGTGTAGATGAGCTGCAGGTGTTTGTGTAATTAGTCCCAGGTAAGCGGCATGATGGGATATTGAGTTTGTGATGGTTAATATTCTGGTGAAAGTGACCTACAGTGGTGAAGAGGAGGTGAAGTGGAAGCCTGCTCTGTAACAGAGCCCCCCCCCCCCCCCTGCGAGCAGCTCCTGAGGCGAGAAGGCAAATGGCGCCGGGGTCTTCCACGGGGTCGAGGGGCCAGTATCTCCGGGTGCATATGATGAAACTCTTCTGTGAGTGTGGGATCTAGGATATCTCCAGCGTTGACCCATGATTGCTCCTCCGGACCGTACCCCTCCCAGTCAACCAGATATTGGAGGACGTTGCCTGGAGTCCAGCAACTCGTGCACACGGTACGCCTCCTCGCCGTCAACCAGGATGGGCAGGGGGTCTGGAGCCGCGACTCCCTCCTCCAACTCTCCTCTCGGACCACCGGCAGGTTTTAGAAGAGATACATGGAATGTAGGAGAAATATGATAGTCAGCGGGCAAATCCAATCGAAAAGACACCGGAGAAATTTGTTTAATAATTTGGAACGGACCAACATACCTGGGACTAAGTTTGCGGCAAGGGAGTCGGAGTCTTAGGTTCTTGGTGGACAGCCACACCCACTGGCCTGCACTGTATTCAGGACCCGGGCGACGATGACGGTTAGCCTGTCGTTTTAGTCGTCTGACTGCATGAAGAAGATGAGTGTGAGCTTGATCCCAGACCTCCTCACTCTTGTGTAGCCACTCGGTGACAGATGGTAGCTCAGTGGGTTCTCCTGACCAGGGGAACAGGGGTGGTTGAAAGCCCAGGATACATTTGAAAGGGGTAATGCCTGTAGCGGGTTTGACTAAGGAATTCTGGGCGTATTCGGCCCAAAACAAATATCTGCTCCACTCTGTTTGTTGTTTTTGACAATAGGTCCGAAGGAAGCGGGTGACGTCTTGATTCAGGCGTTCGGTTTGCCCATTGGACTGGGGATGGTACCCGGAGGTGAGACTGATGTTGACATTAAGCTGTTTGAAGAATGCGGTCCAAATTCTGGAGGTAAACTGAGGACCACGGTCCGATACTATGTCTTCGGGCAGACCATAAAAGCGGAATACCTGATTGCAGAGGAGTTCGGCTGTCTCGAGTGCAGTGGGAAGTTTGGGTAGTGGAATAAGACGGCAGGCCTTGGAGAATCGGTCAACGATGGTAAGTATGGTGGTATGTCCTTGGGAGTTGGGTAGATCCGTAATGAAATCGATGGCGATGTGGGACCAGGGGCGGTGTGGTGTGGGTAGTGGTGTTAAGAGTCCAGCAGGTAACTGTCTGGGTGATTTGGATGTGTTGCAGTTGGAACAGTCCTGAACGTATTTGATGGTATCAGACAGTAATGTGAGCCACCAGAAGCGATTTTGGAGCAGCTGTGTGGTAGCGGTGATCCCAGGATGACCAGAACTGGGCATGGAGTGAACTTGATCGAGAAGACGAGGACGAAGGTGGTCTGGAACAAAGAGCAGATTAGCTGGGCATTCTGGAGATGGCCTTTCTTGAAGGTTTGCTTGTTGGATTTCTGTGATAATATCCCATTGTACTGGAGCCACCAGGAGATTTGTGTGAAGGATGTTCTCGTGGACCGGGGTTTGAACTGTCTCCTCCGTTTGACGTGAGAGTGCGTCAGCTTTGATATTCTTGGTTCCTGGTCGATATGTTACTGTGAACTGAAATCTGGTAAAGAATAGAGCCCATCTGGCTTGTTGGGGGTTCAAACGTTTGGCCGAGCGCAGATATTCGAGGTTCTTGTGGTCCGTGAGAATTATGAATGGTTGACCAGCTCCCTCCAGCCAGTGGCGCCATTCCTCCAGGGCTAGTTTCATAGCAAGCAATTCACGATTACCCACATCGTAGTTACGTTCAGCCGGTGTGAGTTTGCGGGAGAAGAAAGCACACGGGTACATCTTTGCTGGTTCGCCTTGTCGCTGGGATAATACAGCCCCAACCCCTGTGCTGGAGGCATCGACTTCTACTATGAACTGGCGTTCTGGATCCGGATGATGCAGAATGGGTGCTGACGTGAAACGAGTTTTCAAATCCTGGAATGCTTGGTTTGCCTCTTCTGACCATTTCAGCCGAGCAGTGTGACGCTTGGTCATGGCGGTTAGTGGAGCGGCAATAATGCTGAAGTTTCTTATAAATCTCCTGTCGAAATTAGCGAAACCCAAGAATCGTTGCATCTCCTTAACGGTTTGAGGTAACGGCCATTCCAGAACTCCCTTGACCTTCCTCTCATCCATGGCTACCCCCTCCTGGCTGATAATGTATCCTAGGAATGACGTGCTAGTCTGGTGGAATTCGCATTTCTCAGCCTTGGCGTAGAGTTGATATTGAATTAAACGTTCCAGGACCAATCTGACCTGACGGACGTGCTCCTCCATAGAGTTTGAGTAGATCAGTATGTCATCGATGTAGACAATCACCCATTTATCTAGCATGTCTCGGAAAATGTCATTCATGAAAGACTGGAACACTGAAGGACTGTTTGACAGGCCGAAAGGCATGACCAGGTATTCGTAGTGCCCAGTGGTGGTGGAAAAGGCCGTCTTCCACTCGTCTCCCTCACGGATGCGAATCAAATTGTAAGCATTGCGCAGATCCAGTTTGGTAAAGTACTTGGCTTGGCGGAGTTGTTCCAGCGCTGCAGGAACCAGAGGAAGAGGATATCGGAACTTCACCGTCTGGTCGTTCAGCCCTCGGTAGTCGATGCAGGGTCGTAACCCCCCGTCCTTCTTCTTTACGAAGAAGAATCCGGCGGCTGCCGGAGAGGTTGAGGGTCTGATGAAACCTTTGGTTAGCTCCTCATCAATGTACTGTTTCATAGCTTCAGATTCAGGTCGAGACAGAGGAAAGATCCTTCCCTGAGGAGGAGAAGCTCCAGGAAGGAGGTCTATGGCACAGTCGCTGGAGTGGTGCTCGGGGAGTTGTGATGCTTTTCTCTTACTGAAGGCTTCGATGAGGTCTGCATAATCAGTTGGTATTTTGGGTTCTTCTGGATCTGACGTGGCAGTATTTGGATTTTGAGGAGGAAGGCGAGTGACTCTGGATAAACAGCGGTTTTGACAGGTGGGGCCCCATTGAATGATCTGCCCCTCCCTCCATGAGATGTGAGGGTTGTGGTCATGTAACCAGGGATGGCCGAGGATTGGATGACGTAGAAACTGATATCCTCGGTGTGAAGTGATCCGACGTGCAGTTTGATTTGCTCTGTGGTGCTGTGAATTTTCCCCTCTCCAAGAGGTCGGCCATCTAGCGCCTCCACTGCCAAGGAAGAGAGACAAGGTTTTAGTTCCAGGTTGCATTGTACAGCGAATTTGCGAGATATGAAGTTCCCAGCTGCTCCAGAGTCATTAGAGCAGTGGTGCTGATAACTTTATCATGAATCACTAGGCGTACTGGTAAGGTGAAACTAGATGTGGTAGTATGGGCATTGATACGGGAACTCACCGAGCGGGAGTCAGCAGATGGACGAGCTGGACAGGCGAATTTCATGTGTCCGGGCTGGCCGCAGTACATGCACAAACGGTTCTGTCTCCGGCGTTCTCGTTCCTCTGGGGTTATGTGAATGAAACCGATTTGCATGGGTTTGTGCATGGTGGGCGTGTCCTGAGAATAGCGCGGGGGAATTCGCACAGAGCATCGAGAACGGATCAGGTTATCCACTTGGATGGCTAGATTGATGTATTCGTTCAGATCTCTTCCCTCGTCACGGCAGGCTAATTCGGACTGGAGCTCAGCGGTGAGTCCCTTTCAGAAGAGAGTTTTAAGTGTATCCTCCACCCAGTTGGTTTGTGCCGCTAGTGTGCGAAACGTGAGTGCATACTCTGCCGTCGTGCTTCTTCCCTGTGACAGAGCTAGTAGTTGTTCTCCTGCGTTTCCACCCTCCGTGGGGTGTTCGAAGACATGACAGAATTGTCGAATAAACTCCCCAAACGTGGCGAATGACGATCCATCCGGTCTCCAAACCGCAGTAGCCCATTCTAATGCTCGACCCGTGAGCAGTGAGCAGACGAACGCTATGCGATTCGCGTTAGTGGTGTAGAGTGAAGGCTGCTGATCTACAAAGAGAGTGCACTGCAGTAAGAATCCCTTGCATTTCGTCGGATTACCATCAAATTTCTCAGGGAATGCCAGTCATGGATTTATTGACGGGTTTGCAGCGAGTGGGACAGGCGCTGGTGCTGCTGGTGGTGATGGTGCGGCGAGAGCGTTGGAAGCATTCCCTATCGCCGTCTGGAGTTCTTGTAACCCCTGTACGAGTTTTTCGGTAAGTGAAGTCAGATGGCTTAACTGCTGGTGATGCAGATCCAAACGTGAAGCTTGTGAAGAAAGTTCCGTAGATAACTGCATGACCGCTGCTGGATCGGAAGATGGCGAAGTATTCTGTAATGATGTGGAGGACGCAGAAGAATCCATTTGCAGCTTTATTAGAATATTCAACAGGCAGGGTAAATCAGGGGCAGACAGAACAACGGAGATAATCACAGAGCAGAAGTCGATAACAGGCAAGGGTCGAGGCCAGGGTGGGAATTATACCGCGGCCACGCGGCTATGGCCGCCGTTGCCCTACACTTTGGCCTTCATGCCCCGTGAAAAAAAAATCATCGTACGGCCACAGTGGCCTGTGTGCCCTGGCCCTGTCCAAGTTCCACCCAAGTAGTCTCTGAACTTCAATTAGTTTGTGGATTCGCGCAGGTGCAGTGTCATAATCACATCGATGATCTCACGCATCAAAACAGCAGTGCAAGAAGCATGTAACGTCAGCACCAACAGAAGAACGACACTCTGTTGTCGACACTGGTGCATAGATATATACACTAGATTTCGCCTTGGCTACGGCATTCGTTCATGAACTGACGTAGCCAAGGCGAAATCTATATGTCTATCTATGCACCAGTCTGCGCACACGTCACACAGCAGGAAGCGCGGGCGCCCTCAGATCACTTGGACGTCACTGTGTTACAAGAGGTAAAAACTATATAAATACTGTTCATTATCTCACACAAACCGCTCGTTTCGTGTCTTAGGCCATCAATGTGTACTTACGATGGGGAATTGTTTTAATTTGGACTCTGTGGATGCTCTTTGAGACCGTGACCATAGACCTGCATTATATGACTGACAGACAAGAACGGTTTGACCTAAAAATATCAAAATCTATTTGCTAGTAGATAAGTGCCCTTTTCATAAAAGGGCCCTATGCAAGGTTCCAGAGGTAACGGCGTCGGCGCACTGAAGCGTTTTTTTTTTTTAATAGTTCAAAGTTACTATAAGATTTAATGTTATTACCTTGACAAACTATAACTTACATCATTAAAAAGATATAAGACTCACGTTTCAGTATTTGACCACTATTGTATTCTGAGAAATTTATATTGACAGTTATGTCTTAATTTGTGTCAGGAGTTATGATATGCAAAAATGAGTCGATACCTTTAATATGAATTATGAGCGTCAGACGCTCACATTCATAAAAAACTCCTGTGCTGTCGTCATGACAGCGATTCACAAAACAACGTCCCTCAGGGCTTTTAGCTCAAAAGTGTGCAGATTTGGAGAAATATTGATATATTCTCAGTTTACATCAGATTTCTATTGACAGGAATAATATTTTATTGAATTTATAGCCAAATGCGTCGATGTAATCATTATGAGCGCTGTATACTGATGTGCTGTGTTTTCAATTCATACCAGCAGCCTGAGGGCGCTCTACTGAACATTATAGTCCATATTTGAAACACATGAAGAAGAGCGTTCCACAATGCAGGAAATTATTAATTTATTGGCATTTGTGTTGTTTCTGAATGCTTTTATTGGCATTTGTGTTGTTTCTGAATGCTTTTATTGGCATTTGTGGTGTTTCTGAATGCTTTTATTGGCATTTATGTTGTTTCTATTGTTGTGTGAGGGTGTATACCTTCTGGATGTAATGGCGCTCTCTCTCTCTCTCTCATTAAAAAATGTTTTTTTTATTAAAAAAGTCATAATCCATGTCTTATTCCAAATTAGGATGTTATGCTATCAATCTGAATGGGAAAACCATCGAATTGTATGATGGCCTTTGTGCCCTGTCATATGGCCTTGGTGCCCCTAAAAAAAAAAAAAAAGGTGGAGGCCAAATGGCCTTGCCCCTAAAATTACATAATTCCCACCCTGGTCGAGGCAGGCGGCAGGAATCACAGTTCAATGAACAATCCGGGTCGAGACAGGCAGCAGAACAATCAGAGGTCGATATAACAGTCCGAGTCGAGGTAGGCAGCAGAAGAATCAGTAGTCGATATAAACAATCCAAGGTCAGTAACAGTTCAGCAAACACAGGGAAAACGCTCAGAAATTGTACGCCGGGGCAATGCAATACTTCGCAATGAACTTGAGAGTGAACAGGGTTTATATGGGTGAGTGTGGATGAGCTGCAGGTGTTTGTGTAGATGAGCTGCAGGTGTTTGTGTAATTAGTCCCAGGTAAGCGGCATGATGGGATATTGAGTTTGTGATGGTTAATATTCTGGTGAAAGTGACCTACAGTGGTGAAAAGGAGGTGAAGTGGAAGCCTGCTCTGTAACAGTCATAGTCCAGCTTAAGTAAGTTCAGTGATGGTTCAATTTTGTTGTAAAAAAGTTATTAATTTAGTTCATTTATATATATATATATATAGCTGCTCTGGAGAAAACGTCTCGGTTACGTATGTAACCCTCGTTCCCTGAATGAGGGAACGGGAGACATTACGTCGACATGCTGACGTAATTGGGATCACTTCATGGAGCCCTATCATCCTTGAGTGTCTACAGAATGAGCCAATGAACGTTGTCGTGTATGAATAGTGTCGCCCGGGTATAAACATGGAAGCGGACGCAAGCACCTTTGTTTTTCGCTGAGGACCTGAGATCGTGACAGCCGTACAGCGATGGTCAGCAACAGTGGCGACGGGACGTAACGTCTCCCGTTCCCTCCTTAAGGGAACGAGGGTTACATACGTAACCGAGACGTAATTGGGATCCCTATTGAAAACGGCACGGTTGCTGCCACATCCAGTGCCCTACGCAAGACTCTCAGACCCCCAACTACTGGGGCGGAAGGCCTGCGTAGAGGGAGTTCGAACTGCTGTTCCGTTATAACCCACACAGTGTAACTCTTGGATAAGACTGGGAAAGCATGCCTTTCCAGGGGAGAGGGACGCTGTGAAAGCCACATCCTGCCCGAAGGGAGGTAACGTGGAGAATACACATATGGACTGGCCGGTTAGGGGCAGTACAACATATGGAATGTCAGTGGGGTGGCTCCAGCCTGAGAAGGGGGAGACTACACCAGACAGTGATGGCAGAGCAGACTCTGTCAAGGGAAAGACACGGACTCACCGCAGGGAGCTGATCGTGTAAAATTACACACATGGAATCGCCGCAGGGATCATAACATATGGAGCCCAGTCTAGCACAAGTTACACAAGCATACGAGCAATAGGCCTGGCGTTGGACGCTCCGCAATGTCCGACTACAGAAGGGGTGCGGAGGAACTCTACGGGGTTCGTCTAAGTGGGGAACTTGACTGGAGCACAAAGCGCACGTATCCGCTTCATGTGGAGGGGAGTGGCGCAGAAAGCCGACACTATAGTGGCAACTTTGGTGTTACCGGCTGAATGAAGCGAGCACACGAGAAGACACCGGCTCAATGAGTAGGCTATAAAACCTAGCGAACGTGTTAGGTGTCGCCCAGCCCACAACTCTACAGATATCTGACAGTGAGGTGCCGTGTGCCAGTGCCCAGTGGAGTGGGCTCTCAACCCGAGTGGGCAAGGCACGCCCTGGGCTTCATAAGCCAAGGTGATGGCATCCACTATCCAGTGGGCCATCCTCTGCTTGGAGACAGCCTTTCCATTCTGCTGGCCTCCGTAACAGACGTAGAGCTGGTCTGAGGTTCTGAGGCTTTGCGTTCTGTCCACGTATAGGCGCAGAGCGTAAACGGGACAGAGAAAAGCCAGGGCTGGGTCTGTCTCCTCCGAAGGCAGCGCTTGCAGGTTCACCACCTGGTCCCGGAAGGGAGTGGTATGAACCTTTGGCACGGATCCGGGCCGGAGTCTCAGGATCACGTGAGAGTTGGCCGGGCCGAATTCTAAGCACAATTCGTCAATCGAAAATGCATGCAAGTCCCCTACCCTCTTGACGGAGACCAATGCAACCAGGAGTACTATCTTACAGGATAGAATTCTTAACTCTGCTGATTACAAAGGCTCAAAGGGTGGTCTGGTCGAAAGAACCAGAGACAAATCCCAAGAGGGTATCGAGAGTGGGCGAGGCGGATTTAGTCTGCTCGTCCCCCTCAGGAACCTGACGATCAGGACGTGCTTTCCCAACGATTTATCCTCAACTGCATTGTGATGTGCGGCGGTAGCGGAGGATGGAGACAGCCTTCGCTCCAACCCTTCTTGCAGGAAGGAAAGCACAGCTCTGATCGAGTAAGTTTGGGGGTTCTCCTGGTGAGAAGAACACCACTCAACAAACAGGTTCCACTTCAACGCATAGAGGCACCTCGTAGAGGGGGCTCTAGCGGAAGTGATGGTGTCAACTACCGCCCGGGGTAGGTCACCTGCCATAGGGTGCCCCGTCTCTGAGAGAGCAGGTCCTCTCACAGAGGAATGGGCCAGGGAGGGGCTGTTGCGAGGAGCACTAATTCAGGGAACCAGGTCCGGTTGGGCTTGTCCTCCCTTACTTTGCACAGGGTCTGTGCAAGAAGGCTCACTAGGGGAAATACATACTTGCGTTTTGGTGAAGGTGAAGGCCACATTTTGAAATGACCCTGTTATAGCCATCCAAATGCAAAAATTAAACTTTTTTATTTTTTATTATTGATCTAGAGAGTCCAGGGAATTGTTCTGCACTGGTTTAGTTCTGATCGGGCAAAAAACCTAGGACTAGTTTGCAAAAGTAGGTTTTTAACATAATCGCAAATATCTAATGAACAATTTGATTGACACCAGTGGTTCTTAAGGCAAAGTTGTTCAATATGAGGATATCTAAAAAAGACTGAGTGTCAGGATCTCACAATTTACCCATTCTTCCTGCTGATGCTTTACGTCTTATTGCCTGTATCCACTTTTGTCTCCTTAAAGGCTGGCTATTACGGTTCGGAAGCTTATAAAAAATTATTTCTGGGTTTTTTAGCTTGTTTGCTGTAACAAATTAGCTCAAAGGGGAAATATTAATAATAATCCATAATTACCAATTATAATTAATTATTAATATTTGGGTCAGTTAATTAGATTAACTTTGAGGTAAGCCAAATTAATATTACAATCAATTAATCAGTTCCAACGAACTCTTTGATTATTCATTTATTCTAAGGAAAATGTATCTTTCATGGTCGCTGAAAAATAATTATTCCTTATGTACAGCCATTAGAGCATGTAACAAGATCAAAATCGTAAAAGGGACTTTGTATGCAAACAGAGGATCAGAAACCAAATTCATAATTGTGCACAATTTTTATTAACTAAATCACAAACATAACTAAACTAAACAAAACAAACAAACATACATACATACATTCATCCATCCATACATGCATAGGTCAAGTGGTGAGTGTTATGGAACCGGAAACAGGAAATACAACTATGGAGCAAGATCTATTTTAGTATGAAAAGAACCATCAGCTGATCATTTTCAGAGCACCTCATTAAATACTTGCATGGTCAGTTGCAATCGTGGACAATTCTTGAAGTGGTTGAAAAATGAGTCCGTTGGTGGGTCTGTAAGGGTCAAAAGTCATGGTGCAAGTTGCAATCGTTTCTTCTCCATTGGATGAAGAAGATAGGATGAACTTGTATTGTCGCTGTTCTCATGGCTGGAGTGCAGATTGTGGCCTACATGCTCTGGGCCGGCAGGACACAAAGAGCACATGGTGAGAGTTGCAAGGGACTTCGTCCGTGTTGAATGAAGTCACTGAACTCCTGAGGTTGTCCTTGATGCTGGAGTGAGCACATGTCCTGGATGCTTCGAAACCTCCTGAAGTGCCGAGAAGGCAAGGAGTTGATTGTTGGACGATGCGGTGATGGTAGGTTTGCAGTTTTGCAGTCTCCCTTTTTGGTAGCATGAAAGCATAGCAGGCAGTGCTTAGGCCTGTTGGATCCAGGGCCATGGGCCCCAGTGGTGGGGGAGGGGTCCCCCCAAATGTGAGGAGTACAGTGGAGGCCAGCAGCACAAACGCAAAAAGTGGACTGATCTAGTGAAAAGGCCTTTTTAAAGCTTGACAAAGGACAGCCCTATGCAGGCTGGTTCACCCAATGAGAAGGGTAGAATTTCTGGCGGGAGTTTCCTCTGTCACCAGGATTTACAAGCCTTTGTCTTAAGCGTGCTCACTCGGACTGACATGCTGAATTGGTGTTTGATGACACAACTACGAAAGATTCTTGTAATACTAATATGTTGCACAGCTATTGGCATATCATGTACACAATCATTTCGATCTTCAGAGTACCAATTTATCGAGACCAAACATGGTATAAGTGGGTTACATTGACCGTTGGTCCTGTAATAACTACATAGTGTCAAAGAGATCATAGTATCAACAGAATTATTAAAAGACAAAATACACAACAGTAAATCATTCTCAAAATGTTCTGGAATGCATGTTAATTTCATGTTAGTCAATTCATCAATAAATGAATGCAGGAGAGTCTGTTTTGCAGATTGTTTCTGTCTTTCCATGGTCTCTCTCTTGCATTTGGCCACATTCTTTAACACCCATAAAACCTTATCTGATCGTGGTCCTGACAACTAGGACCATCTTTCCCTGTTTGGGGAAAGATGGGATTCCAGAGTGGAGTGTAAAGATTTTTATGGTACATATGCCAAATAAATGTGTCTGATTTGGTCTCAGTTGTTACATTGCTGTACACCCTGTCACACAGCAGCTTTTAGGCATTTTTCTGTCTTTTGTTATAAGTCATAAATGACAAGGAGGCAGCCTCTCGCAATGCGAAGTCAATGGAGACTGTTGGATAGTTTTCCCCCCCGGTGGGCGTGGTCTTCAGATTATGACGCGTTGCGCTCTGTCTCTATTGAGCAAGTCTGCAGAGAGGCTGCGACAGCTATATCAGAGCCAGCCAAAGTAGCGCATTTTAAAATAAAACTGACTTTAATCAAACCACGGATCCGCGATAAGTTTTGTGATCCGTCTCGCCACTAGTGTAGTAGCACTGATCACTTTGAGGGGGGGATAAATTTACCCCCACCGGGGATAAAAAAAAATAATTAAGCAGAGGCAGGGATATATTGACCAGAAAGGGGGAAATCCCACGTATACCCCCCCGGCAAATCGCACCCTGTGTATAACATGTATGTGTAAGATCAAAATCACCTGAGTATTTTGAGCCTCTATTGCACTGATACGGAAAAAAAGCAAGCTGGTCTTGCCGGCGCCGACCCCAGGGGGGTAAATCATGCTAGAATCCTGGTAAATCATACTAGAATGTGGTATATCATGGTACATCATGTTAGAACATGGTAAGTCATGGTAAACTATGCTAGAACAGGGTAAATCATGGTAAACTATGATAAATCATGATAAACTATGGTAAATCATGCTAGAATCATGGTAAACAATGGAAAATCCTACTAGAATGTGGTATATCATGGTAAATAATGCTAGAACATGGTAAATCAAGGTAAACTATGGTAAATCATGGTAAACTATGGTAAATCATGCTATAATCATAGTAAATCATACTAGAATGTGGTAAATCATGGTAAACCATGCTAGAACGTGATATATCATGGTAGACTATGGTAAATCATGCTAGAATCATAGTAAATCATACTAGAACGTGGTAATCTGTGGTAAACAATGCTACCCATATGTGCTTAAAGGCCTTAAACCATTGAACCCTGATAAATGCTGCTTGCATCTTTAATTATTACTTTTATTACAGCCATAATGGTGTAGTCATGTCCATAACATCAGTTACTTTAAACTTTATTTCAGACCCAGAGGGATCCATAATACAATACAAAACACATACATAGTAATACACAAAAACAAGTAAAATAAACCTTCCACAGTGTTCAGTGTCTAACATACAGACATGTACACCAATGGTTCCACAGTCTGGACGAAAATCTTACAGAACTTCGTCTAGGGTTAGCCAACACAGCAATTAGGTCATTTTTTGACTCAGACACCCTACCCATAAATCTATACATTAAGTTATGCAAGACTGCAGCACAGGTAGGTACCCCAGCACTAACAAACATATGGCTTGCACTGGAGTCTCTTGGAACTCTTAGCAGCAGCCTCATGCTGTCATTATAAGCCACTGTGAGCTTTCTAATGCTACCTTGCTTATAACAGCACCACAGATAGGCAGTGTACAATGGTGTACAGTATGTTCTAAAGAGTGAAATCTTCACAGGGACAGAGCACATACTAAACTTACGACACAACATGTTCGCTTGCACATACAGCTTACAACGCTGCCTATAAATATCCTTGTCATCGGACAGGTCATTTGCAATAATATGGCCAAGATATGTAATATCTGTGCATACATCAAGTACAGTACCAGATAGATAAAAATCAGGAAAATGTGAATGTCTATCTTCTCTACTTCTTATAGTAGAGACTTCTTATAGTCTACTTCTTATAACTATACTTCTTATAGTTAATAACCTCTCTTACAATTTTAATTTCATGTTTTTTATTTACTACCATTTAAGCAGTGTGTAGGCTATATGACAGGTCTCGTGCAGATTGCTGCCTCGGCAAATCGCGCTATACTACCGTTCTCGACAATGTACGTTACCTTTGTAAAAGTAGGGATTTAGCACTTACTAGCATGAAGAACAAATATAGACACAGGCTGTGCATGGAGATCGATATAAGAATCAAACTCTCTTCGATACAAAGACATACCCTGTGTGAGTTCCTGTGTTTAATGTTGATCACATTATATGAAGATCCACAAGATTGCAAATGTGACATTGATTTTATACAACAGTTCAACAAATATTAAAATTAAATGATGTTCATTTTCAACACAGTTGTCAGTATTTTTTACCACAAAATAATAGCTCCAACGAAAGCCACAGCAGAACTGCAGCACACAGCAGTGTTTGTGAACAGATCATTAGAGTCAATGATTCAATGATTAATCCATAAATACAGCCACTTGCTTCATTACTGAGTGAATTAATGACTCGATGACTCTCCACCTACTGGCGGTTTTAATTTAATATTTAAAAGTATCACTTCGTTTTTACCATCATTGCATATTTCTCTATTGAACATTTATTATGAACATTTATTATTTAAAGCATTATTTATTTTATAAAGGTATTTGTAAAGGTAAAAATGCACTGGAAAAATCGATTTAAGGGGGCAAATATTGTCCCTTACTGAAAAAGGTGTGACTGAAGAGTGGGGTTATGCAGAAGGATGTTAAAAGCCTCATGGGGTACAACTCTAAAAAGTTTGAGAACCACTGGGACTGGGTTAAGGAATAAAACAAAATAAACATCAACATAAAAGCACAATACACATACCAAGGGCAGAAAGTAGGCCTAATATACAGAGGTCACTTACAAAGTTAGGTTAAAGACACAAACAAAGAGGGATTCAAACAAATAGCATATCAATAACAATGTAGAATTTACAGAATGTGAGCTGAAGAGTAATATTCAGATAAAAAATGTGTTTTTGAAGGAGAGAAGGGTGGATGTTTGACGGATGTCTTGAGGAAGAGCATTCCACAACCTCGGAGCAACTATGCTAAAAGACTCCCATGGTTACCAGACTATTGAAACCGACTGAATATGACACAGCCCCACCTAAGATATTTTTCACCAGCCGCCACTGTTCTTAACTCCTCCGACACAAATCAGGATAGCAGTTGGAGTGACACAGACACCAAAATCTATTCAGTGGCTTGTGCTTCTTTTACATATATGGTGCAGTTATACATTCAGTTTCGTTTTGGTTGTTTTGCATGTCCTGCTGCTTCAGGGAAGAGTTGTTTTAGCCCATTCTGTGACCACAGATAGAATCACACAGAAAATATGTTGCCCAACCCTGTACCTAAATGTTGTCAAACAAGTTTTATAGATAGTATATAGACTTTTGACTTTTAAATATGCCACCACTTTTCAACATCAAGTACATTGTACATTTGTCGCCTTTTAAAGTTTGAGAAATCAGAATTTCTTAGATGAACAGATCTACAATACGAGTAATAGTTCAGAAATGGCTAAGAAAATAATTGAATTTTTATTCCATTTGCATTTTCCCAATTGGCTTAACAGTGTTACAATATCATACATTTTTTTGCTAATATATGGTGAACCTAAACAGCTTATAATTTTCACTTTTCAATTATGACTGCTATTACCTTTTGATTATTGTCAGGGCAAATAAACAAGCCGGTTGATGATTAACCCAGCTGCAAGAAGCTTTATTATAGGTATGCAGATATGACAGGTAAATAAACACGAGTAGATAAACAGAGTCACTTAAATTAAGGATAAAAAAAAATCTGCACTCCTTGTTAAAACAGTTGTTTCCTAGGTAAAAATGTAAATAAAAAAAAAAAAGATAGATCATATTAGAACGTCTTTAATGTAAAAGTTAGATGACAAAAAAGTGACACATTTCAGGAATTTTTTTTTCACATTTCAAATTTTACAATATAGATTGTTTCAAAGCAGCTTTACTGTGATAACAGGAAAATAATGCAACAAAGTTTGTTTCTAGAAGAAAACAGCGTCATAGTCCAGCTTAATTAAGTTCAGTGATGGTTCAATTTTGTTGTAAAAAAGTTATTAATTTAGTTAATTTATATATATAGCCGCTCTGGAGAAAACGTCTTGGTTACGTATGTAACCCTCGTTCCCTGAAGGACGGAACGGGAGACATTATGTCGACATGCCGACGTAATTGGGATCACTTCATGGAGCCTTGTCATCTTCGAGTGTCTACAGAACGAGCCAAAGAACGTTGTTGTGTGTGAATCGTGTCACCCGGGTATAAACACGGAAGCGGACGCAAGCACCTTTGTTTTTCGCTGAGGACCCAAGATTGTGACGGCCGTATAGTGATGGTCAGCAACCGTGGCGATGGGACGTAACGTCTCCCATTCCCTCCTTCAGGAAACGAGGGTTACATACGTAACCGAGACGTAATTGGGATCCCTATTGAAAACTGCACGGTTGCTGCCATATCCAGTGCCCTACGCAAGACTCTCAGACCCCCAACTGACTGGGGCGGAAGGCCTGCTTAGAGGGAGTTCGAACTGCTATTCCGTTATAACCCACACAGTGTAACTCTTGGATAAGACTGGGAAAGCGTGCCTTTCCAGGGGAGAGGGACGCTGTCAAAGCCACATCCTGCCCGAAGGGAGGTAACGTGGAGAATACACATATGGACTGGCCGGTTAGGGGCAGTACAACAAATGGAATGTCAGTGGGGTGGCTCCAGCCTGAGAAGGGGGAGACTACACCAGACAGTGACGGCAGAGCAGACTCTGACAAGGGAAAGACACGGACTCACCGCAGAGAGCTGATCGTATAAGAATACACACATGGAATCGCCACAGGGATCACAATGTATGGAGCCCAGTCTAGCACAAGTTACACAAGCATACAAGCACTAGGCCTGGCGTTGGACGCTCCACAACGTCCGACTACCAAAGGGGTACCGAGGAACTCTACAGGGTTTGCCTAAGTGGGGAACTTGACTGGAGCAAAAAGCGCACGTATCCGCTTCATGTGGAGGGGAGTGGTGCAGAAAGCCGACACTAGAGCGAGAACCGGCTGAATGAAGCAAGCACACGGGAAGACACCGGCTCAACGCGTATGCTATAAAACCTAGCGAACATGTTAGGTGTCGCCCAGCCCGCAACTCTACAGATATCTGTCAGCGAGGTGCCGTGTGCCAGTGTCCAGTGGAGTGGGCTTTCAACCTGAGTGGGCAAAGCATGCCCTGGGCTTCGTAAGCCAAGACGATAGCATCCACTATCCAGTGGGCCATCCTCTGTTTGGAGACAGCCTTTCCATTCTGCTGGCCTCCGTAACAGACGAAGAGCTGGTCTGAGGTCCTGAGGCTTTGCGTTCTGTCCACGTATAGGCGCAGAGCGTGAACGGGACAGAGAAAAGCCAGGGCTGGGTCTGTCTCCTCCAAAGGCAGCGCTTGCAGGTTTACCACCTGGTCCCGAAAGGGAGTGGTATGAACCTTTGGCACGGATCTGGGCCGGGGTCTCAGGATCACATGAGAGTTGGCCGGGCCGAATTCTAAGCACAATTCGTCAACCGAAAATGCATGCAAGTCGCCTACCCTCTTGATGGAGACCAATGCAACCAGGAGTACTATCTTACAGAATAGAATTTTTAACTCTGCTGATTACAAAGGCTCAAAGGGTGGTCTGGTCGAAAGGACCAGAGACAAATCCCAAGAGGGTATCGAGAGTGGGCGAGGCGGATTTAGTCTCCTCATCCCCCTCAGGAACCTGACGATCAGGTCGTGCTTTCCCAGCGATTTATCCTCAACTGCATCATGATGTGCAGCGATAGCGGAGGAGGGAGACAGCCTTCGCTCCCACCCTTCTTGCAGGATGGAAAGCACAGAGCTGTAATGGAGCAAGTTTGGGGGTTCTCCTGGTGATAAGAACACCACTCAACAAACAGGTTCCACTTCAACGCATAGAGGCACCTCATAGAGGGGGCTCTAGTGGAAGTGATGGTGTTATTTACCGCCCGGGGTAGGTCGCCTGAAATAGGGTGCCCCGTCTGTGAGAGAGCAGGTCCTCTCTCAGAGGAATGGGCCAGGTAGGGGCTGTCGCGAGGAGCACTAATTCGGGGAACCAGGTCCGGTTGGGCCAATACAGCGCAACAAGCAAGACCTGCTCCTCGTCCACCCTGACTTTGCACAGGGTCTGTGCAAGAAGGCTCACTAGGGGAAATGCATACTTACGTAGGCCCCGCGGCCATCTGTGTGCCAGAGCATTAGTCAGGGAGTAGAACAACTGGCAGTGGGACATGTCTGGGGCGGCAAACAGATCTACCTGTATGGTCCTGAAGCGCCTCCAAATCAGCTGGACCACCTGGGGATGGAGTCTCCATTGTCCCGGTAGCACCTGCTGCCGTGAGAGCACGTCGGCTGCACAGTTGAGCAGGCCCCAAATATGAATGTCACAAAGCAACATCAGATGCTTCTGACTCCAAAGGAGGAGATGGCGGGCGAGTTGTGACGTGGCGGGAGCGAAGACCACCCTGCAGTTGATATATGCAACAGCCGCAGTGCTGTCAGTACGGACCAATACATGCTTGTCTAGTAGTGGCGTTCTGAAGCGGCCCAGTGCAAGGTTTACTGCTAACAACTCAAGGCAGTTGATGTGCCAATGCAGTTGAGGCCCTGTCCACAGACCCTAAGCTGAATGCCCATTGTACGTGGCCCCCCAGCTGGTGTCAGAGGCATCTGTGGTGATCCGCGCTGCCACGCCCATCTCGGGACTCGAACGTAGAGCCAGTGTTGAAGGGGCCTCATATGAAGCAATCCGAGTGGCGTCATCGTGGCTGCAGATGCCATATGCCCCAGGAGCCGGTGTGTCCGGAACATAGCCACTGCTGCTCGCAGGCGATAGAAGAGGGGCCTGAGGGTGACAAGGCATTGCGTCGTACACTGCCAAGCGTGCCCTCTTGGGACCCAGAGGTTTCAGAAACTGTTCTTTTATTGAAATTAACCCTCTGGGATCGGCAATCGCGCCGGCACGTTTTGCTCGATTTTTTTCACATACTGTAGCAGCAAAATAAACTTAAAATACTCCATCATTTTTGGTCATACAGATTTAAGAATTATGAAAAAATAAACTGTTAAATGTCTACTTATTTATGTGTCCACTTACAATCGAAATAAAACATTGTGCTTTTGTAAAATAAAGAAAATAAACTTTATTTTTCTTTATTTATAGAAAATAAAAAATATATATTTTCTGACTCTTCGTCTCCGTGAACTTTTTTTTCTGGTGCACGTCTCTAAACTTAAACAAAACTCAGCGAATACTAGTCACCCAGACATGAGCTATATATCTTTATAATCATTTAAGTGTTTACTTTTAAATTATCTAATTCAAAACGAAAACAAATATTCTCTGTTTATGTAATCTATATGAAAAGAGAGAGATGTCAGTCGTTCTCATTTCAGCTCATTATAGCTCATTATCTGTTAATGTGAACACGCCCACGGAGAGCACGCACTATTCAAACGCAAATGATCTGAGGCAATCCATGCAAACGTGTCAATGCCCACATTAACTCGATAAAACACACCAAGTTTAATCAGATTAAAGGGGTCATATAATGCCATTTTTGTACAAGCTAATATGATTCTTTAGGGTCTAAATTAAAAGTTTGTAATATACTTTAATTAAAAATTCTCATTAGTATTGTAAGAAAACACTAATTTTACCTGGTCAAAAACAGCTCTGTTTTCAGCAAGCCATTTAAGTGCATGTGTCATTAAATGATAATGAGCTTTGCTCACCATGCCCATCTGTTCTGTGGGGAGTTTTGCCACAACAACACACATGGAGTGTTGCCTTGACAACAGTTGAGGGTATATTTTGAAGAATGGCAGCGGGAGTCTCTGAGGACACTGTGCAACCGTATCAATTTGAACCAGAGTCGGAAAAACAGGACGTTTCTGAATGGTTGGTTAACGTAATGTCACTTTGATCTATCTTTGTATGTACTGGCAGGGTAGAGTAGTGAGATACGAACGCGATGTGTTTACTGATGTATACTTTAGTTCATTGACAGATTGATGTTACAGATAATGGTCATGAATGATCTTCTTTTTTTTTTTTTTTGTAAATGTAGGCTTGTCAGTGATGCGTAACGTTATCTATGTAGTGTTAGGTACAACTGTCAGGGCTGAAGCACTAAAATTTTACTGATCTGTTTAAAAAATAACCAGTCTGTGAGACTATGACAGTTATTAGGCACATAAACAACACATACTCAGACAGGAGCTAATACCTTTTTCAATGTTCTCATTTATAAAGCAGTCTGGTGAAATGATTCGCGCAATTGAAGTTGATCGTAGGGAATATTCCCTTCGAAAACAAAACTCAGCCACTGCGTCTTCAGCGGTTCGGATTTAAGAACATCAAAATGACTGCTGTGTTCGTTATTACACCCAAGAACAGAGCACCACAATCGCTTAGATGCCATTCTGCTCATAGACAGTGCTCCGTCCAGAGTATCAACAATGACGTGCGGACTATGATTGACAACTCGCTCACGAGCGAGGGCGGGTCTGTGTTGAAATGCTGCTGTCAATCAGTAATTGTGGGAGGGGCGTCCGACCGTGTGATGTCACATGGTCGAACGGCTTGATTTGAGAGAGGGGAAAACATACAAGAAGATTAAAAAAAAAACACTGGATGGATTTTTAGCATTTTATGATGGTTGTGTACAGGCACTGCCAACACACATTTCAGTACAATCAACTTGTAAAAGTGCATGTACCATTATATGACCCCTTTAATGTACTTTACGTCGTCTTGCAAGGCTGTGAGGAATAATCCTGGGAAATTTACCTCAGAAGTGCTGGTGAAGTGCTTTCATTTCGAGGAGCAACGGATCCAGCTGAGGATTGTGAATAGTACGTTTTTTATTCTTAAGTGCTTTGTTCTAATCGCGATATGGAATAATGTCTGTAAACCACAAAAAGACTGTTTAAATTTGAATCGCGTTTCTGTGTGTGAATGAATGAACGGGACAGATGTGCGCTGTTGCTTACTATGTTACAGACAAAATATGAAAAACAACATTTCATTGACTAGTTTTGGATAGACTGTAAAATAGACTACTGCCACATTAAATAAGCCTTTGTTAGCCAGTTTCTGCTCATATGTTAAATATATAGTATGTTTGTAAAAAATAAACTCATCTACTAAGATGTTATTATAGTGTTTGTTCCAGTGTAGGCTATATCATACTAATGAATCCTTAAAGGCACAATATGTAACTTTTTTGCTTTAAAAATAGCAAAAATCACTATATCTATGTTATATATTTTTTTTAGTTGTGTACTTACATTATCCCGACTGTTTCCAACAACTTTCAAACCAGGAGAAATTTTAATTTAATTCGAAGACACGGCACGTTTCTTTATTTCCGTTTTGTCGCAGTCAATGGCGTCATATCCGCGTTGTCCCTGGTTTCCGCTTGTACTGCCATGGTAACCAGAGCTATGAACTAGAGCCCTCTGATAGTAACCAAGACGACTGTAGTTCGCAATGTCTATCTGCACGCTGTTGTTGTTTCGTTCAAACATTATGGACCATAGCAAGCAGACTTTGGATAAAAAAGGAGAACTAAAACGAGGATCAATATCAGCGCGGTGTTTTCGAAATGCCGAGAGCTCTCATAGACAGTATATAAACGAGAGCTCCACGTCCGAGACTTCGACCGCTCCTACATGTACTTTATTAAACAGGTGAGCATATTTACATAAAACTAATCAATGTTTTATAGTTCAACAATGATAAAATGTTAGAATATGATCTATGTTATTCTAATGTTGATCTAGCTTACTGCTTGTCTCATACAGACAAACTAACACATACATTTCAACACATTCAAATGCAGTTTAGTGTGCTAGTGTAATGTTAGACCAAGTGAAACAGCGCTGCGTTACCTCACAAGTGTAATTTGTGTAATAAGTGTAATAAACTGACCTGTGAGTTGTAATTTTGCACTTGCGTGTAGTTCGGTAGAATGAAATGTCCATATTCCTTTTATATCCGCGGGACTCGCGTCGCTTGTGGAGCTGATAGCTGTCTCTTAGCAATCCCGAACTGCTTCATATCACAGTCATGATAAAAGCATCGATGTATTCAGTCATCCATAAACATTATTAGATCGGTCGGCTTGACGTTGACGACAAGATCCATAATTTTTAGCAAATGTTGCGTCATCAAACTACGCCTTTGTTATTGTAAATAGGTTAGCGACCCCTAGTGGAGAAAAAATTCCATACTGTACGTTTAACTTTGAAGTACGTATGATAAAATGTAAATCAATGTATTGTTTTATGTGAATGATTAGGCAGGATGATTTTCAGGTCATTTTGAAGCAAAAACTCTAGGCGACAACATCCATTAGTCAAAAGTATTGTGGACACATTTTTAGTATGTGTTTTGTGGCCTTATTTCAGAAGCTTTAATTTTTAGTTTTTTCAATAACCATGCATAAACATTATTCTCTCAAAAATACAAACATGTACATACATGTTATCACATATTATGGTAGCCCTGTTTGTGCTAAATAGAGTGTAATTACACCTTTGCCATTAATATGTTTATAAGCAACTGAAAAAAGCACAAATGTCAGGGCATGTCAAAACATCTCAAGGACCCCAAAAACCCATTAGACCCCAGATGGTTAAATGGCCCGGGGGCCAGTGGCAGAACAAAAAGAAAACAAAAAATCTCCACCCGGCCCTCCTCCGGGGGGAAGGAGCAGCGCGTTCACCATCTCCTGTAGAGCAGTCTGATCCACCTCTGGCTCGTCTGTCTTTTGCACCTCCGCTTGCCTTCTGGTTTGGCAGCGGCCTGGACGGGCGGGGTCGACTTCCTGCGGCTGGCATTTTACTGTGATCAATTTGGCAAATGCATTCTTGTCCCACCAAAGGCAAGGCAAGGCAAGTTTATTTATATAGCACATTTCATACACAATGGTTATTCAAAGTGCTTACCATAGAAGACATTTAAATAATCAAAATAAATAAGAATAATTAAAACAGTTTAGAATAAAAAAGATAATAAAATACAGTACAAATAGTCAGACGAACAGTGGCACAGTGCTCATTCAGTAAATGCATAGCTAAACAGATGTGTTTTGAGTCTGGATTTGAGAGTGACTACTGTAGGAGCACATCTGATCTCTTCTGGAAGCTGGTTCCAGTTGCCGCTGGCATAATAGCTAAAAGCGGACTCGCCATGCTTTGAGTGAACCCTTGGTATTTCTAGCTGATGTGATCGGTTTATATCCAGTGAGCATATCTGCAATGTATTGAGGTCCAAGGCCATTGAATGATTTATATACCAGTAATAATACTTTAAAATCAATCCTAAATGTAACTGGGAGCCAGTGTAAAGACCTGAGGATAGGTGTGATATGTTCATATTTTCTGGTTCTGCTCATAATCCTGGCAGCAGCGTTCTGTATGAGCTGCAACTGTCTTATGGTCTTTTTGGGAAGGCCAGTGAGGAGTCCATTACAATAATCCACCCTGCTGGTGATGAAAGCATGCACAAGTTTCTCTAAGTCTTGACTGGAAACAAAGCATCTAATTGTTGCAATATTTTTCAGATGATAGTATGCTGATTTAGTTATTGCTTTGACATGACTACTGATACTAAGGTCTGACTCTAGAGTCACACCAAGATTCCTGACTTGATTTTTAGTTGTTTGACCCCTAGAGTGAAGGTATGCATTCACCTTGAGAACTTCATATTTGTTTCCAAACGCAATTACTTCAGTTTTGTCTTTGTTTGACTGAAGAATGTTTTGGCACATCCAACTGTTAACTTCATCAATGCATTGGCACAGGGAGTCAATGGGGGTGTAATCATTAGGCGATAGGGCTAAGTAGATCTGTGTGTCATCTGCACAGCTGTGGTAAGCAATTTGGTTCTTTCTCATTATTTGGCTCAGTGGGAGCATATACAGGTTGAATAGGAGTGGCGCAAGAATTGAGCCTTGAGGGACTCCGTGTTACGCCTCTGTAAAAAGGGGAAATAGAAAGTACGACACGGACACGATGTAGCTTCAGTCAAGTCCAATGTTGTAATGGACGAACGTAAGCCACATGTTCCGTACACAGGCTGAACGAGGCATTAGCAATCGTTAACAGATCCTCCAGTCACAAACTGGTACTTAAACTTACGATAAAAAGAAAGTGAAACTTATGTAAATAAGCAAACACTGCATATTGTAATTTAAGGTGCATTTCCCCAAAATGTTATAGAAGTTAAATAAAACAGCATTTTAAACACAGATCGTCTTTTTATCCTATTAATCTCTTCAGCCTCTTTTACCCAAAAAGCAATGGATTACCGATCTACAGACCATAAGTGTATTTTAACTTTCTCCTTTTTATGGACCATTTTAAGTATCTTTTAACTTATATCAACCCATTCAATGTATCAATATTACATCATTTTTATCATCCTTACATACTCCCGTTCAACACAGATGTCGTCCTCGACATCCCAACCAACAGATGGGTAATGATGAATGCAAATAAACAGTACATATGATGTCACCAGATCACCTTTGCAACAGTTCGTATACAAGCGCTCAGCTTATTCAAAAGTCACGGAGTGTGTGTAGTGTATATATATGTTAGCACTCGGCTTGTCCATCAGTCCATCATTGAATGAGGAATGAATGTGTGTGTATTGTTAACACTCAGATTGTCCAAAAGTCCACCAATGAGTGTATAATAGGTGAGTGTGTGGGCGAGTGCGTTAACACTCAGATTGTTCAACAGTCCATCCGTGAGTGTATGATGTATGTGCATATGGGTAAGTGTGTTAACACTCAGATTGTCCAAAAGTCCACCAATGAGTGTATAATGGGTGAGTGTGTTAACACTCAGATTGTTCAACAGTCCATCCGTGAGTGTATGATGTATGTGCATATTGGTAAGTGTGTTAACACTCAGATTGTCCAAAAGTCCACCAATGAGTGTATAATGGGTGAGTGTGTGGGTGAGTGCGTTAACACTCAGATTGTTCAACAGTCCATCCGTGAGTGTATGATGTATGTGCATATGGGTAAGTGTGTTAACACTTAGATTGTCCAAAAGTCCACCAATGAGTGTATAATGGGTGAGTGTGTTAACACTCAGATTGTTCAACAGTCCATCCGTGAGTGTATGATGTATGTGCATATGGGTAAGTGTGTTAACACTCAGATTGTCCAAAAGTCCACCAACGAGTGTATAATGAATGTGTGTGGTGTGTGTGTGTGTGTTCCACATTCAGTACATTGCTACAACAACAGGCTGGTAGCCAAAGCGCTGTACTGGAGTCATCCATGCACTTGCCGCTTGCATGGCTCTATAAGGTGCTGGTGGGTACCACTGCATGGTGTTACTTGTTAGTCCAGTGCTGTAACAACCAGGATTGCCCAACTGGTCATATGTGAAGACTCTTGGAGGTCGTCTCTCCCTTACTGGTCACTGGTAATGCTGTCCACAGTGGGTTCCACTCTGAACAGGTGACTGCACTACGGACGTTCTCTCCTCCAGAGCAGTGTCCTCTTGAGCAATAATCTCCTGTTGTTCTGATGTGTCCCTCTCTGTCAGTGTATCTCTACTATTGTGCTCCAGCTGGCAAATGACCTGTAGCTGAGGCTCAGCATCCTGTAAAAGTTGTTCAACTTCCTTGTCAGCATCCTGACCGTCTGTGTCTACTTCGGGCTGTATCACAGGGAGAGGCTGATCCCTGGGCGGATAGTATCCATAGTCATCTTCATCACTATCCTCAACGTCTGCTTCTTGGTGTTGTTGCTCCCTTCCTTTGCGGGTCCATGCTGTGATTTGTCTTTTTGCTTTAGCTGGTTTCAGTTTCAGCAGGTTACGATGCAGTATCCTACGTCCTCTCGCTTTGCCTTGTTCTGATATTACTTCATATATGGGCATGTCTTTTCCCACCTGATGGATAACTTTGTGAATGCAATCTTCCCAGTGATTTCGGAGCTTCCCTGTTCTGCCCCTGGGTGTCAAATTCCTGACGAGAACCCGGTCACCCTCGTGCAATACAGAACTCCTCACTTTGCTGTCATGATTTCTCTTACTCTTTTCAGCACATTTTTTTGCGTTTGCCGTTGTGATCTCATATGCCTCTTGCATCTGTTCTTTCCACCTTCTCATATACTCCTGTTGATCAGCAGTCCCAGCCTCTGGTGTCAAGCCAAATGATAAGTCTACAGGTAATCTCAGTGATCTTCCAAACAGGAAGTAGAAGGGGGAGAAACCCGTGACTTCACATCGAGTGCTGTTGTATGCGTAGATAAGCTTGGGCAACGACTCTCTCCAATCTGACTTCTGCCTCTCTGTGAGCGTTCTCAGCATTTGCAGTAGTGTTCTGTTCAGGCGCTCCACCTGCCTGTTACCTTGTTGGTGGTACGGTGTTGTTCTTGAGCCAATCACTCCACAGTTTCAGCTGTGCAAACAACTGGTTTTCGAATTCTCCTCCCTGATCATGATGAATCCTCAGGGGGAACCCAAACTTCAGCGCATAATCATTAAATATCTTATCAGCTACAGTTTTGGCAGATTTCGATGTGGTGGGGTAGGCTTGTGCAAAGCGTGTGTAATGATCTACGATTACCAATATGTATTCATATCCCCCTTTACACTTGTCTAGATGCAGAAAGTCAATGGATACAAGCTCGAATGGCTGAGTGGTGACAATCGGTGTGAGTGGAGCTTTTGTTTCTCGACAGGGTTTTTTCTGTTTAAGGCAGGTACAGTTTTGAGTGACATAATGTTCAATCTCTCTCTGCATGTGTGGCCAGAAGAAGTGATCCCGAACAAGTGATGCTGTGCGTTCCACACCTTGGTGTCCCATGTCATTGTGGAGCTGTCTCATAACTGTTGACTTGTATATTTCAGGGAGAAAAAGTTCTGTCCTGGTTGCAGTCTTTCTATGAAGTATCCCATCTTAGTCCAGGCGTTTTAGGAAAAAAGGGTGAACAAATTGCAACAGAATCAAACTCAACTGATTTTGTATCCTCAATATGTCCTGAGTAAGGATAAAAAAAGCCCCGAAGAATCCCATTAGGGGAAAGTTCCGAAAAAGACCCAAATAGAGGCAGGAAGAAGTACTTTAGAAACCAGCCTTTATTAATTATTATTGCGGAGATGGGGTTTGGGGCTGGGTCCGTGGGACTGTTTCTGGGGATTCACTTTTTATTTTGCCTACCTTTTGTCTTCTGCATTCTCCTTACCATTGTCTCCTGTTCTTCCCTCAGACTCATCCCCCAGAAACAGTCCCACGGACCCAGCCCCAAACCCCATCTCTGCAATAATAATGAATAAAGGCTGTTTTAAAGTACTTCTTCCTGCCTCTATGTATTTATGCTCATGGGTAGCCTAAATGGGTTCCATTCAGACCTTAATATTAAGTATTTTACTGCTATGTGTCAACAGGATTCAACAAGACATTTTCACCTGGCTATACCTAATGTTTAGATCTGTTGTGGTATTTATGCAAATTAGCACATCTGTAATTAGATTATGCACCGTTTGTCCATGTTAACAAACAATAAAAAAAAAAAAAACTTGTAATACATTTTTTGTTTGTCTTGATATAAGTAATCAACTCAGTAATTTTCATTGTGATATCTAAAGGTTACATTTTTTTACCCTATTTATGTGAGAAAAATAATGAATAGGCGTATGAATAGGATATATTTGGGTCTTTTTCGGAACTTTCCCCTAATGGGATTCTTCGGGGTTTTTTTAATCCTTACTCAGGACATATTGAGGATACAAAATCAGTTGAGTTTGATTCTGTTGCAATTTGTTCACGGTTGACCCCCATTTCGGCTTAAAACGCCTGGACTATCTCCATCAAAGCTGAGTTTCTCCCAGTCACGGAGGAGACACCTGCTCTGTGCACCGAATGATTTTAACTGCTGTCCTACAGGTCTTTCATTTGACTGTTTACAGGCGATGATGGGGCCAATATCTTTATCATCTTTTTGAGCTTGACAGAGAGCTGCTCCTGAAAGGGGCGTAGGCATGTCTCATCTGTTTCCGCAAACCCAGTAGCCATAATGGACCACACAGTGTGTGAAACATTCATTTCCACAGCTTGTACTGTAGTTTGCACAGAAGGAGAGGACATTTCCTCTGAACATTTTTCAGTCATCGTCTCTATGTCGCAGGGCATTCTTGAAAGGCCATCAGCATCACAGTTCTCTCTGCCCGGGCGATATTTTATTGTTAGGTCGAAGTCTGCTAATTCAGCAACCCACCTCTGTCCTGTTGCGTTCAGCTTGGCCGTCGATAACACGTAGGTTAGTGGGTTGTTGTCCGTATATACAGTGCAAGATGAGCTGATTAGGTAGTCTCGAAAGCGTTCTGTAACGGCCAATTTCAAAGCCAGAAATTCAAGTTTCCCTGAATGCAGATGCAAATTTTTTTCCGCTTTGGTCAGTGTGCGAGATGCATAGGCTATTACACAAAGCTTCCCCTCCTGCTCTTGATATAGCACTGCACCCAGGCCTTGCTGTGAAGCGTCTGTGTGTAGAATGAACGATTTGTTTAAGTCTGGAAATCCAAGTATTGGCGGCTCTCAAGTTCCCTGAATGCAGATGGTAATTTTTTTCCGCTTTGGTCAGTGTGCGAGATGCATAGGCTATTACACAAAGCTTCCCCTCCTGCTCTTGATATAGCACTGCACCCAGGCCTTGCTGTGAAGCGTCTGTGTGTAGAATGAACGATTTGTTTAAGTCTGGAAATCCAAGTATTGGCGGCTCAACCAGACAGTCAATCAATCCCTCCAATATGTGTTGATGTTTTTCAGTCCATGTGATTTGCTTGTGTGCTGGTGTCCCTTTATACTTTCCTTTCACTCTTTTTGTCCTGGCGTTCCGGTCCTTCTGCTTATCTGTGCCAGGGTCTAATTCCATTAGGGCATAAAGAGGGTTGGCCATGCGGGAGAATTCCCTAATATACTGTCTGTAATAGTTCAGTAGCCCCATGACTGCTCTCAATTCTCCCACAGTCCGTGGCCTCTTCTCCTTTAAAGCCTTAACAGCCGCAGTATCAGCTGGATCCATCTTACTGCCCTCAGCAGACACGATGCGCCCCAAGTAGCGGACCTCACGCTTGAATACTTCACACTTACTTGGTTTCAACTTTATCCCGTGCTGCCGTAGCTGCTAGAGCACTGTCCTCACATTCTCAACGTGATCCTCGAATGTTCTACTGAAGACCAGGGTGTCGTCTAAATACAGATCCCATCCCTCAGCCCCTCCAAGCATTCTTCCATACAGCGCTGAAAGGCGGCTGGAGCGTTCATCAGGCCAAAGGGGATTCTGATCCACTCATAGAGACCCCATGGTGTGACGAAAATGGTTATGGGTCTGCTCTCTTTCGCCATAAAGCCCTGATGGTACGCTTTACCTTGATCCAAAAGAGAGAACCACGAGTTTCCTCCTAGGCCATCCATTATATCTTGCACTCTGGGGATAGGCTGGCGGTCAGGGAGGGTATTTCTGTTCACTTCACGAAAGTCTATACACAGTCGGAGACTCCCATCCTTTTTTCGAATGCACACTACTGGTGATGCGTATGGTGAGTTAGACTTCTCCACCAAACCCTGAGCGATGAGGTCATTCAAGTAGTCCTTCATTTCCCGGTAAAGTGGCTTAGGCACAGAGAGGTATGCTTTTGCGACAGGCTCGGTGTTGTAACGACAATGACTAGGACGTACGGTCACATGCTGTTCAAATTAGTGAATCCTGGTCTCCAAACACATCCTTTGTTGTCTTTTCAGACAACGGGTCTGTCCACGGCGTCTTTAAGTCTGCTCGGACATGTCAAATTTGCAACTTTGTGGCTCCCCAGAGGGACATTTGAGTCACAAAAGGAACCCTGTTTTTGGAGAATCCCCTCTAAAACCCCCATGCCTTTGAATCACGTGACAAGACTCGAGACATTTCAAATACTCCACACACACACACACACACACACACACACACACACACACACAACATCCTTTGGGTGCAACTTCATATAGAAATATGGCTCTTGAATGTATACCTTCCGATATGTATGTGTGATTAGTTTTGCTTTATAATAGAGGTGTGGTTTGCTAGAGTATAGTTTTGAATTCTGAAGGTTCATTGAAAGAAAATCCCTCAATAGTGTCTTGTAACTCGACCTGGTCATAAACTTTTATGACTCCAAAGCTGCAGCTCGTCCAGTTCCTCTGCATGCCAACATTCCAGACATTTCCACACATGTGATCCAATAACAATGTTTTTGATATGTATTTTTATGTGTGTATAATTGGCCAGATAATGTCTGAGGTATCTATGCAACGTTATTATGTTAATGCAAAAACGTCATTCGAGGTGTCAATGTAATGGGAAAAACTTGTCGGATTCGAATCTTGACTGCAAAGTACAATAATATGCATTTATTCCAGGAAATACCATATTTCTAAATATGAATGTTATTTTTCGATCTCTCACATGAATGTCAAAGTAGGCGTTTTCTTCACAAACAAAGAAACTTTTCCCGCTTCAGAAAAGAAGATCTGATTTGCTGTTGTCACAAAACAGGGCGTAAACAGATGTCTTTAAAAAGCAAGAGACCCTGTTTCCTCTCTCTCTCCTCCTCTCGCTCTGACCTTTCTCTTCTCCCCGGCGCAGCGCTTCTCCAAGGAACATCTGAAGGAGGCCCTGGCCTTCTCTATCGAACGAACACATGTTCGAGTCGTAGCTGCGTCCTTTGCAACCAAGATTTGCAACCTCTCCCGTCCCGGGAGACGAATCTGAACTTTCTCGGTAACGTTATATTCAGTGAGCCTTTTTAAACTTCCCGCGACACCGGAAGACGCAGCAGAAACAGGACACCGTCCACGCTTTCCTGCCTCTCAGCATCACCCGAACAGAAGACAAACTTGCAAGTATATTAATTTATAAAAAGCTGTTCCAGGTGTCTCGTGAACTTAGGTTTCTGTATGTAATAATTACTAGCTTTTCCTTTCACTCTATTTCTTTCTTTCTTTTATTTCATTTCATTTTATTCTGATCACGTATTTTCTTGTTTGGTTAAATGTTTATGTGTTTATTGTTTGCATTTTTACGTACGTTTATATTTGTAGCTCATATAATCTTTAGTTTACATTTATTAAAATCCATTTATACTGTCTCTGTGTTTGAAAACCCACCTTATAAGTCAATGAAACCAAAGATCTAAGCTACAAAGCTCGTTATTATAGACTACATGGAGTAGTTTTAATTAATAAACTCAGAAAGTTTGATGTTCGTGGCCAGAAGATAAAACTTTCTTGGAGTTTGTAAAGGGATACCCCCCCTTCTTAACTGTAATAATCTTACATTTATTCGCTGGACGAATAAATGATGATCAGACCAGTTACAGAACAAGGTAATCTCGATAATTGATAAAATAAATGTACATGCGACTTATGAATTATGACCATGAGTTATAATTATTAATATTTCCAAAATTCCCTATATTCTTGAGCTAATTCACATTTACCCCGAGTCGTATTTGTTGCAGTGTCTTTCAGGGAGATGCTGAGTTGGAGTTTTTCTATACAACCGATATCATCCTCTTTTCTTGAAAAGGAGGCACACTCTTCTAGTAACATCTTATTAACTATCTCATGTTCTGGCTCACTGAGGTGGCCCAGATCCACAGGTGGAACCCAAACATTGCCTGTAGTCTGATCCTTTTCAGCTCTGATGTAATTTGTTGTAGCTGAAGGTGGGGGGCGGGACCCCTCTAGTATGGAGGCGGGGTAGACTGCTTGGACCTGCTGGACAGTCCCCATTACAGTTTTCCCTGCTAACATCATGTCATGATCTGTAATATTCTGCACGCTTACAGTAATAGAGGGTTTTTTGCTGCCCTTATTCACTTTTACGAGCATGTCACATAGTTCGAGTCCCTCTGTCCAGCGGGGGTTCACATCCGGCTCGAAGAGAAGTATGTTGTCTTCATGTGGGGAACCCATATTTACATGACACTCAACTCTGACTGATGTGCGTTTTGGTATGTTAATCCTCTCCCTTTTTGTCTTGACTATATACTCATCCACTGGTGTGGTGCTAACTTGCTCTACAACAGCAGTTACCTTCTCTACAAAAGCCGCTGCTTGGCCTGGAAAGGCTGCCCTTACTGTTCTACTTAACCCTTCCCTGTCAGTAGTGTTTGACTGTTTCAGTTCACTGTCTATAATAATCCTAATCACATTAGACCCAATGATAGGTTGAACAAGTTTACCACCCTTCATTACAAGTGTGGGGACAATAACTTCTGTGTTGGATGCAGCCCCTGAAGCTAATCTAAAAGTTACCTCGACCCAACCTGTGTATGGCATGCTCTCCTCATTTGCTGCCTGTATGTCAAAAGTCTGTGTTATATCCAGAATTTCTGTTATGTCTCTTAGTCTTGCGTCTGGCAGGCCTGAGTCCCACAAAGCGCGAACACTTTGGCCTTGGATGAAGCAATCAACCACGTGCTTTCCCCCTTCCAATGGTGCCCTTTTAGCCCTTTTGTCCCTCTTTGGAGTGGTGTTTGTAGTCATACACGAGAATGCTTGACATTCTCTTTTGTGTGCTGCCCAATTATCAACTTGACATGGCATAGAGCAGTAAAGCACTTTCTTACAGGATGCACATTGCTTCAGGATTAGTCCTTTACCCCTCTGTCCCGAATGCGCACATTGCTGGGACATTGCTGCGTTAGTGGTCACTCCCTGTCCTGTGCGAGTGACCTTCCCCCTGTTTAAAAAACTCACCTCCAAACTGTCTCTGTCCCCTTGCTCGACAACCAGCCAGAAAGTGCTCGCTTCTGCCACACCTATAACAGTGCATGCAATAATCTTCGGCTCCACTCTGTTGACAACCAAAACATTTTCTCCTTTGGCCACGATTTGATGGGGGGAAGCTGGGCTGTGGGGCAAACCTTTGCTGATACTGAGCAGTTCCTCCTCTGTGTCTGGGGCCCGCAGTAAACCAGTATCCCTGTGCCGGATCTTGCACCTGCTGACCTGAGAATTGCAGTCCTGATGCGCCATCGGGCCCCCCTGTTGGCAGTGGCTGTCTAGGCATGTGCTGGGGCTGTTGCATGGACTCCCTAATGTGAGACACTTCAGCTTTAAGATCTTTCAACAGAGCCATCTCAGATTTAATTTCCTCAAGCTGGGAAAGAACAGCTGGAGAAACTTTAGACTTTTGTTGAGTTGGTGGGTTTTCACTCTTTTCAGCAGGAGCATCGCTGGACTGGGCTGAATGGATGGTAACAGGTCTTTGTTGTCCTGACAATTTTTTCTTGTTCTGCCTCTCGGTCTCATAAGCACATGCTATATTCACTCGCTCAAGCAACAGTTCATCAGATATGTCAGCACTAACCCAGGGTCATATTGGAGACCTGACTCAGATTCATGCGAAGCGAACAAAATCTTTTGTCTCAGGTTGAAAGTGCGAATAAGGAAGTTCTGTGGGGTTTCTTTGATGCCCTGCACCTCTGAGGTCAACTGCTTATAAAGTTCGGTTGCACTTTTCTCTTGATAATGACATCGGCGTATTTGCCTCAGTGTGGGTAAGGTCAGGTTGGTTTTGCCCTCTAAATAGCTGCGGAGTTGCATGCCTGGGGATATCACTCTTATCACTGCATCTACTATCTCAAGTTCGGGAAACCCCTTGCTTAAGCCATGTTCAATTGGACGTGCTAAGCTTGAAAAAGTCAGCTTGTCTTTCTGACCGGGCTCACCGATTTGGCCAGCTATCTTAAAGTCCTTGTGCCATGGGTGAAGTGCAGGTGTAACGCAAACACATCAGGCATGGAATTCAACAGTGATGTTATTCTCTTTTTCCAATCTGACGATAGTGGAGAATCTCCAAAGTCAATTGGAATCTTTGACAGACTTGGCTCCATCTTTTCACTTCCAGCATCCACTTTGGAAAACTCTTTTTCCATCACTCACTGGACTGCATGGACTTCAGCGAACACAGTCTTCGGGGGAATCACTAGGTCAGTTTGAGTGTCATTCCTCACTACTACTGGTAACTGAGCAAAGCGTTGCCTTGAAGGTAGACTGTGCAGACAGCTTGCCACCAAAAGACCACCAGGTAAGGAAGACGTTGTAGGTGGCTCCACTGACACCCATTTTTCAAAGAGAGGGCCTTTCACGTGAATTAGTCCATCCAGAACTACAGTGCACCCTGCCGGTACAACCTCTTGTTGGTTCCCCTTCAACTTTACACATCCCACAGTTCCCCTCGAAGCTTGCCATTTCCTCTTCTGCAGTACATTTATCACAGCTTGATAGCCATAACAAAGTGACTTGAGAGTAGTTGTGTTCCCTTGAGTGCAGTTGGCGTATAACACATCAAGAGAATTGGTACCAATTAGAATCTGTGGTATATTTGTCAAGTCAGGGACTACCAGAGCTAAGGTTGGAACTTCTGCTTCCACCCCAAGGAAATTTTGGGGAAACTTCAGGTTAAGCTCGACATAACCCAAATAGGGTACGGCTTGTCCGTTGGCTCCCTCAACTTCAAGAAAATGTTCCAAGGATTTCATGGGATGCTTGCACAAGTACTTATCATAGTAGGACTTAGGAATGGTTGTCACCTGCGATCCAGTGTCTAGAAGGCAATTCACTTCTCTCCCTTCAATTTGAATTCTGGCGGTGCACCTGGTCCCTACTAATCCAGTAGGTAATTCACAACGTGGAGATTCATGAGCATGCTGGTGCAACAGATATTCATTCTTCTTAGGGCATTGTTCTCTTCTTCCCGTCTCTGTCCGCCCCGCAACTGAGACGGATTTCAGTTTAAATGCTTAGTGTTGGAGACGTTCTGTAGATCCCATCTGGCCTGTCGCTCTCTTAACTCACAGCGTTTCTCTTCAACCTTGCGAGGGTTTGGTTTATTTTCACAGTTAACAGCAAGATGTCCATCCTCTCCACAATGAAAACAATAGCCAGGTCGGGGTCTGCTGTGCGATTACCAGGTGGGTCTTGCATCCTTGTTCACCTCAGGTTCCATTGGCTTGGGTCGGTATTTTGCAGGGAAGGTGCTTAAAGCTGGAGACTCTCGATACTCCCCTTGAACCCTTGGGACGAGATGAGCTTGAAGCTCAGCTATCTTCTGCCTTAATTCAGAGAATTCTTCCACAGTAGGACTGGTCTTTTCTTTACGAACTGTCTCTGGTTTCATTGCGGAGATCTGGGCTTGGAGTTTTGCAACCTCCTTCTTCAGGGTTTCGACTTCAGACTTTTCAGCTTTGCTTTTGGACTTGGCTGACTTCGGCTTTTCACTTGACTGGCCTGGCACCTCGTCAGTGGAATCTTCAGATACATCGCTGTAGTACACAAACTGTTGGTGAGTCGCTGTCCGTAACTTAAGTGGAATAGGAGCTTGTCTGTTTAATCCGAGATGCTTTCTCATCCTTTCTTCTTTTAGGGTCTGCTTGTCTTCTGCAGTACGGATGAGAACCACAAGTTCAGCGAAAGAAGGGGATGTGACTCTCTTTCCTTCCAGCTGCAAATCCGTGATTAAGCTGTTGTCCCAGCAACCTCTGCAAAATTGCTTGAGGAGACAACGGTTCCGTTCAGCTGCAGCAACACCACCTCGTCTGATTGCAGCACTCAGCATCACATGAAGACGGTGAAGGTAAGTGGAGGGTTTTTTTCCTTGATTTTGCAGGGCACCAATGAACTTTGCAAACAATTCATCTCCGTCCTCCACTGAGCCATATACAGATTCCAACAGCTCCAAACACTCTGATGGCAAGGCATATGGACCGATGTGCTTGACGACATCCGAGGCTGGAGGCAGCAGACTGTCGAGAATCTTCCTAGTCTTGTGTAAATCAGAGAGAGACTTATCGTTCAATAGGAAGTCCACACTCGCACGCCAGGTGTCGAAATCTGGTTCATGGCTTGGACGAGGGCTTCTTCCTGAAAAGGCTTTGAGACGAAAGGCAACATGTGGAGACGACAGGGAATCACTGGTCCTTACTACATGCTCCATCACTACTCGTTGAATTCCGGGTGGATTCAAAGCACTGGTAGGTATGTTCAAAGACATGGTCTCGGCAACACTGGCATTAGGGCTCCTCATATGGTAAGGTGACTTTGCCGGTGTGCTCTCCTTGGCTGGGTTTTCATGTTCTTGGGTTGGAACACTCAGTAATGGTGAGATCTCTGGTGAGGACATTACTGTTGTTTCTGCTTGCCCCTGTTGCACATTAGCAGATGGTTGGTATTCTTGATTCAAGTGTGGAGGGGTACTCACATGCATACCGCTGTCATTTGCAGGCTGTTCATTTTCTGGAAACATCAACGCAGATATTTTCTGCAGCTCGCACTGAAGCACTTCCTGCACAGTTCTTCCACTGCCTCTGGCGATGGCCTTCAATTCTTCCAGGTACTCTTCAGTGATGTTTCCACCCATTTCAGAAGTGTACACACTACTCAGGCTGCGTACCTGGAACACAACATTAGCATCTAGTGTGCTTCTGATAGTCAAAGGCAGTGAGGCTTCTAAATTGTGCATGGCAGACTCGTGTGAGAACTCCACAATAGCACTGTGGTGATACTCTGACTTGGGATCGTCAATGATTACGTTGCGTTTGATGGACCCATATTTCATCAGGCAGTCTTCTATTTCTAAATCTGGGTCAGAAAGTGTTAAGCCACTTACAATGATTGCTTTCTGGACGTTAATGTTCTCACGTATCACTATTTCCATATCTGCCTGTTTAACTGATTTCCTATAGAGCGAGGGGGTTTATTTTTCTTACTTTTCACTTAAACTCTTTATTGTCTATTTGTGATTATCAAGTTTTAACTTTTACACTTTGCTGCAATTTTGCTCCTGGCTGGCTCTCGCCAAGTTTTGTCTGTAGCGCGTGGCTCGTTTTCTAGATCTTATAAATTTCCGATTATGGACCAGATTCAGAAGATTTTCGGGTCGACTCACTGAAGCAAAACTAGCAAAATATATATTAATAACAAATTCAAATGAACAAAATCACTCAAGACTACTGGACTGCAACTAATTATATAAAAGGTAAGTATTTTTTCTCTTTGTTGGTTGTCGGAATAATTATAGAAATGAAATAAAGATAAAACAATTAAATGACGGAAATATACAGTATTTCAATTAAATGACATGTACCAGAGAAACACAATCAGAATTTCCCAATGTCACTTTTCTAAATCTCAACCTCAATATTTCAATTTCAGATTCAACAGTTGTTGTCTCAATTGCAAAAATAAGAAATAAGAATGTTCATCAAAATGGAAACAGTTCAGTCCATGAAGAAGAAAAAAACTTGAATTCTTGTCTTCAGGAAAATCCAGGTAAATTGGAAAAATATGCAATGTGTGTAGTTCTGACCTACCCACTCAGAAACTTTGTTTCTCACAACACTTTTTACAGGTTTCCAGGGACGAAGTGATGGGATGGCTCGCCAGTCCAACCAGGGATAGGAAATCCACAGCAGGACAGAAATCACGGAATCGGAACGGAACCTCAGCAGCAATTCAGGAACTCTCAACAGAGAATTAGATCAAAGAAAAGAAAAAAATATACCAAAAAAAAAACCCGGCCTTGAAAAACAAAGCCAAACACAATTATTAGATCTCATTCAAATAAACCTTTTTAAACAATCAATATGACTCTCTTCAATCATTTAAATACATATGCATGCTAATCACCATGTGCTCGATTAACACATTAATCTATATACAGAGCTAGCAAGCTAGCACCGCATGGCACACACTTCCCAGTAGAGAAAAATACACAATCTCAACAAATAATACGTCTCTGCATTATTTAACGTAACTACATACAATCACATAGTATATTATAAAACATTTTCAACATTTTTTCATATTATTACCCACTTTACCAATGCATTGTTCACATTACTATTACAAAAACAATATTCTCATTAGTCAAACACACTTCTCATAAAGAAAACAGTACTCACCAAGGAGAAATATGGATCAAGGAACAAAAGAAAAGCAATTTTCCAAAGGAATGATTTGAAAATTTCTCCTATCTCTTGAGTAACTTATAGTTTCTGCACGGCGCGCTCAATTTTCACGAGGCACTTTACACACGCAAGCTCTCTAAAGAACCAATAGCTCATAAATCTACTGTGCTTGTTAATAACTTATTGCTAAATTATCACAGGTTATTCTTTCTTAACTCACTCAATTGATTTAATATCACTCGGGTCGTTCACAATCTCTTATCTCCGGTCGCGTCTCAGCTTGATACCGATCTTTCTCTGGAAACTTTCTCTCAACTGAGGGCGGAGCTAACCTTTCACCTCACCAATCAAATTAATTCAGAAACATTTTTCTATTCTTTGAATTATTTATAATAAAATAAATACAATTTATTTCTTATTCTTCTCTTACTATTAGTTTCATAGCGATATGAATAAACTAATACTAATTATAATTACTAGTGACCCAAATTAATGTACTGGGTTACACTGGACTGTGGACTACACTCTGTGGTGACTGCCTGGTGGGGGTGATGCTTTTAATTCCTTTCGTCTCTGGCTTATTGTCCTCATTCTGTTTCTGTGCGCTTGCTAACTGAAGCTGCAAGGTCTCAATTCCCTCCAATATTCTTTCCTCCTCCCCGTCCTGTTGCTGGCCTACTTGTTTTGATGTGCCAGCTTGACCAGCTATCTGGAGCTCAGAAATGTTGTCTTGAAGATGGAGTAAGTCAGCCATACCTTTATCCTCAAGCTTTTCTAGCTCTCCTCTCTGTATGTGGTTTGAAATTAGTGTGATGAGAGCAGTTCGGCCCTTAGTTCGGCCCTTGGTAACATGTTCAAACTCTGCTCCGGCAATGATTCGATAGTCACACAGCTCCACCAAACTTTCTCGGGGCAACAGACACAACGCCCTTATTGCTTCAAGCTGTAACTCCTCTAACCCTGTCGACTCCATCTTTCCAGCTGAGTGTGTGTGCTAGCAGTGAAGTGGTACCTTTCAATCTTTGGGTAATAGTAGCGGCTCTCCTGTTATGCAGAGATACCTCAGATCACATGCAAGCTGCCCAAGACAATCGGAATCCCACTGTCACTGATTCGCCACCTGCTTGTGATGTGATGGGTTGTTTAAAAGGGATGTGTGACGGCTGGGGACATCTGTTGTAGACGCTGAACCACGCTGCACACTATCCCAGCGGTGCCTCCAAATGTTACGCCTCTGTAAAAAGGGGAAATAGAAAGTACGACACAGACACGATGTAGCTTCAGTCAAGTCCAATGTTGTAATGCATTTACCATGAACAGCATAATAACATGTTTACACAGTATCACACTTAAACCTGTTATTTTCCCTTTGCACGACATAATAATGTCCCTCTAAGAAACTACACAATTAGGAAAAATATCAGCTGGTCAGTTATAACTCCATATTATTAAAATACCTGAGTTAACCTTTAAAGTGAGTTACCAAAAATATATCAAAATATGTTTATAGCATCTCAAAACAGTATTGGCAAGTAACCTTGAAACAGTACATTTAATAAAACAGATTATTTAAACAAAAATAGATTTAACTTAACCCTGTAAAGTGTTTAGAAAAATAAACAGCACAATAGAAAATATTCTGTAATGCTAAATACTGCTGTTTTATAGTTATTATTAATTCAGAATACACTTAACATTTTACCCTCAGTAGTAGACCTAAACATATAAACTATCTTGCCTCTTCACATTAAACACTCATTTTTCTTAAACTTCAACAATAGCACTTTTACCTTATCCCTATGATATTAAACCAATACACACAGAGAAAACGGCGGCGGCGGTTACATACCGCCAAGCTTTCACCTCGATCCACGACACAGCTAGTTACAGGCTACACTGGAGCAACACTTCACATTTAGCCTGCTAAATGCGCATACATAAATTACTACAATCATTAACATTTACTCCCCGCATGTTCCTTACAGTACACATATATAAATTGTTAAAACATAATACAACCCTCGTTCTTACCTGTAAAATAGAAAGTACGACACGGCCACGATGTAGCTTCAGTCAAGTCCAATGTTGTAATGGACGAACGTAAGCCACAGTAGTACACAGGCTGAACGAGGCATTGGCAATCGTTAACAGATCCTCCAGTCACAAACTGGTACTTAAACTTACGATAAAAAGAAAGTGAAACTTATGTAAACAAGCAAACACTACATATTGTAATTCAAGGTGCATTTCCTCAAAATGTTATAGAAGTTAAATAAAACAGCATTTTAAACACAGATCGTCTTTTTATCCTATTAATCTCTTCAGCCTCTTTTACCCAAAAAGCAATGGATTACCGATCTACAGACCATAACTTTAACTTTAACTTTTTAACTTTTTAACTTTTAAAGACTTTAACTTTCTCCTTTTTATGGACCATTTTAAGTATCTTTTAACTTATATCAACCCATTCAATGTATCAATATTACATCATTTTTATCATCCTTGCATGTCATGGATGTCCACTCAGACTTATGGTCTCCTATACTCACATAATAACCTCTCCCTCCTAAATATGACCTGAACCATTTTAGGACTATCCCAGAAAGCCCGACCCAGTTTCCAGCCTGTCAAGAAGTATGTTGTGATCGACAGTGTCAAATGCAGCACTGAGGTCGAGTAGTATCAGCACTGATAATTTGCCTGAATCAGTATTTAAGTGAATATCGTTTATTATCTTCTCTGTGCTGTGATGCGGTCGGAAACCGGATTAAAAATTGTCAAAGTATCCATTCGAGCTTAAGAATTTGTTCTGCTGATTGAAGACAACCTTTTCAATGATCTTGCCTATGAAAGGAAGATTTGTGATTGGTCTAGTTGCATAATATTGTAGCAACAATGACATCTGCGTTTCACATTAAGTGAATCATCCTGTCTCCAAACACATCCTTCGTTGTCTCCTTAAACAACAGTCTGTGCATGGTGCCGCTAAGTCTACCATGAACAGTCAAAATTGCAATCTGTTGCTCCCCAGAGGGACATTTGAGTCACAAAAGGAACCCTGTTCTGGACAATCCCCTCTAAGACCCCCATTTCAGCATGGACTCCCTGTGACTTTACAACCTCATGACACACACACACACACACACACACACACACACACACACACACCATTCATGGAGCTTTTCAGAGAAAAGTACCCCTAAAATGTTTGATATGTATTCCTGTGTTTCTCAAGTGTCTTCACATGCCATAACGGAAATACTGACCATTTCATTGTGTGTTTAATCAAACTTTATTTGTGTGTAATTATGCATGTAAATGTAACGTTATGTTTCATTGATCTTTACCTGTCATAATTGGTATCTGTCTGACCGTCCTGTTTTAATTCGACCAGTCACACATAAGAGATTACAGTAAGATGTATTGTTCTGTGTGTACAATCTTAAGAGGAAATATGAATCCTTTCTCTCATAAGACATATGGTCAAAGTAGGCGTGTCTTCTTCACACAAAGAAGACTTCTTCCCGCTACAGATCAGAAGATCTGATTGGCTGTTGTCACCGAAAACAGGGCGTAAACAGATGTCTTTAAAAAGCAAGAGACCCTGTTTCCTCCCTCTCTTCTCTCTGATCCCTGCTCTTCTCCGGCGCTTCCTCTCTCATCTCCTGCTGCCGCCCCGGCGCAGCGCTTCTCCCAGGAACATCTGAAGAAGGCCCTGGCCTTCTCTATCGAACGAACGCATGTTCGAGTCATAGATTTCCCTCTTTGAAGCCAAGATTTCCGGCCTCTCCCATCCCGGGAGATCGAACTTTCTCGGTAACGTTACATTTCAGTGAGCCTTTTTAAACTTCCGCGGCACTGGAAGACGCAGCGAAAAACAGGACACCACCCTCGCTTCCTGCCTCAGCCTCGCCCGAACAGAGAACGAACGTGCAAGTAACTTTAAAACCCTCTCTGAAAGCTGCTTTCCAGGAGTCTCGTGAACTTAGGTTTCTGTATGTAATAATTACTAATTTTCTCTTCTCTTCTCTTTCTTTCTTTCATTTCATTTCATTCTGATCACTTATGTTATTGTTTGGTTATATGTGTGTTTGTTTTATTGTTTGCATTTTTACGTACGTTTATATTCGTAGCTCATATAATCTCTAGTTTTGCATTTATTAAAATTCATAAATACTTTTCACTGTCTCTGTGTTTGAAAATCCACCTTATAAGTCAATGAAACTTAAAAGATCCAATTATAAGCTACAAGCTCGATATATAGACTACTTGAGTAGTTTTAATTAATAAACTCAGAAAGTTTGATGTCCGTGGCCAGAACATAAACTTTCGTGGAGTTTGTAAATAGATAGCCTACCCCTTCTTAACTGTGATAATCTTACATTTATTCGCTGGACGAATGATGAATAACGATCAGACCAGTTACAGAACAAGGTAATCTCTATAATTGATAAAATAAATGTACATGCGACTTATGAATTATGACCATGAGTCATAATTATTAATATTTCCAAAATTCCCTATATTCTTGAGCTAATTCAAATTAACCCAAAGTCGTATTCGTTACATGTTTGGTGGAAGAACGCTTGGCAGTTTCAAACTTTATCTGGTGGAACAAATTCAGTTTCAGTTGAATGTGTATTATTGGTTTAATAATTGTAGGCTATACGCGCGTTTTGAATTGTGAGGTAAGTCGCTATAAAGCGAACTCACTCAGCTGACGTTAGGCACAAAGCCAGCTCAGCTCTTCAAATTAACAGTTTCAAAAATGTCTAAGCATTTTTATCACTGTTAAGTGCTAAAACGGCAGCTCATAATATTACATTTGTCCCTGTAAAGACGAAGCAAACTCTTTTCAGTTGGGACATGTAATATGATTTAAACCGACTAAATAAAGACGAAGTAATCTCTTTTTAGTGCGGAGACGTAAATCTGATCTGAGCACTTCAGTTTTCAGTCGTAATAGGCCTTATTATATACAATACGTTAACGATAAACTCCTGGTCAAAAATTGGCGTCGCGATCCAATTTTGTAAACCTACGCATTTAAATCATAAAAGTGCTATTTTGATTAATGCTTATGGGAGATGAGCAGACGCATAATTCCTGCTCACAGCTGTGCAAATTAAACAGAAGAAATAATTCCTGTTCACAGAAGTCTAATGCCTGTGTGCTCACAGCTTAAGTAAACAGAAGTTCTAATGCCTGTTTGCTCACAGTTTCTATTAATTAAAACAAGAAGTTTAATTCCTGTTTTTATTGTAAACCGTTTCCTGTATAATGTGTAAGTAAACAGAAGTTCTAATCCCTGTTTTTATTGTAAACCGTTTCATATATAATGTGTAATTAAATAGATGTGTAATCCCTGTTAGTCACATGTTATGAAACTCGTGTAATTTTCTGCATGCAACAGAGCGCAAAATACTCGTGATCCCACAGAAAAAAAATCTGCTGAATCACGCCGCTGACCGACACTAGAGGGCAGCCTTTAGGTGTGTGGCAGTTCTCAAATTACGCGCCCCCACCGACGTCATCCTGCGTGAGCGTCGCCTCCCACTGACGTCAGCCTGCGCGAGCGCAATTACGCCATCTGGTGGCGTTCTCAGATAATACCTGCTTTCAATTCCTTTTTCTCTCTCTGCATTCATTTTCTCTCTCAAATACTTAACTGCATTCAAAGCTTAGCTTATGCTGATATTATTTGGAGTTAGACAATTCTTTTTTTTTTCTGTTTTTGACTGTCAAACTTTAAGTGAAGTTCGAAAAAAAACTTTTTCGAATTAAAGCTTAGACTTGATTCACTCAGTTCATTGATAGTCCACCCAGTCCCAGTCTGCATTGAAGTGGGGGGGAGGGGGGAGGGGGGGGGGGGGGAGGTTATTCTGATAAATCACCATCAGTTATCATAATTTCCCTTTTGTTGTATCACTATTTTAGTAAAGCCTTTGCCTCTGACTCCTGCATACATATTTACTCAATTTGATGAAACCAGAAAGCCTTAATTTACATTAAGTCTAACCTCTTAATCCCTTATTGTGTATCTATTGGCAGGACTCAGTCAGTGCACTGTGGTGAGTGAGACGTCATCACTGGTTGGTTTCCGGTGGGCGGGGATCATCTGTCCGACGTTACTGACACTGCGCTCCGTCCGGTGTTTGGACCGTCGGAGGGTCTGACCGCGCCCGCTGGTTTCCACCTGGATGACCTCTATTCACCCCAGGTAACTAAAATTTGATAGAACCCATCCACTTATTATGGACCACAGAATACTAGATATTCCTCCTGGTATATTTTAGGTGTTTGGCCCACCTTTTTCTCTCTAAGACACACCTTCTTTCGAGGTCCTGTCCCGATAACTCTAGCAGTGTTAATAGGCTTAGGCCTCTTGATTCATTTTTTTTTTTATATATTATTTTTAATAACGCTCCCCGTGTTATTGTTTGTGACATTTCATTGCAGACCAATTCACTCCCTTGTGTTGTGTTTCCCTTTTCTTCCCTACCTCTAACTTTGTCTTTCTCCATTCTGTTGTGATTTGTTTCTCTCATTTCACTTAGAGACAGAACCTAAGAGAGACCCCAGGAAAGCTGAATAATAGAGTAACGATCAAAGCCGGCGTCATTAGACGACCCCCAGGCTACCGCCTGTCAAAATCTCTATTGTGGGTTTTATCCATACCCACGAAATTGGCTCCGCTAACTGTCGGCATCAGTTAGCCCCGAAATTCTCATAAACGGCATAGCCCGTATGAGTATAGCTCATTTGACCCTAAACAAACTTGCATTTTGTCTCTTTTTGTGTGTGCTGTGCCTCTCTCACCACAGTAAGCAGAGATGTCGAGCTCACCCGGTCCCGCAGTCCGCTGGCACGCTCTCGAAACATGGCTGAGAGAAATGACGGCAACCATCCTACCCCAGGACGCCACTGACCCCCAAGACCTGGACCAGTTTGAGACCTGCGATCCAACCCAGAAGTACGACCACGAGCAGCTGGCCAAAATCTTCGGAAAACTCGCACTCAACCTCGTCACCAAGGCCCGGGCCAGCGAAAGGACCAACCTCGATCTGGAGCAGAAGGCAGCCACACTACAGCTTTTCCTCACAGAAGCCCTGGAGGACCGAGCACACACACAGAGCCGTCTAGACCAGCTACTCTTCCCGACCGAGGAAGAGGATGAGACGGACACAACGCTACAGAAAGAAGTAGAAAGACTTCGAAATGCCCTGCAAGATCTGCACCTCGACACAGACCAAAGAGAACAGTTGGAGAGAGAAACCAGAAAAGAACTCAACGAAAGGCTCCAGCGGGCTGAAGCTCTCCTTGAGAGAGCAGAGACTAAAATTCATCAGCTCGCTCAGCAGAGACACGAGCTCCAAGATGAACTTGACACTGTTCATGCAGAACTAAAACATTCTTACAGATTGCAGAGTGGCTGGAACGGAGAAACACACATCACAGAGTTTCTCCCGGCCAGCCACCCCAACCCTTTCAGCCAAGAACCCAGAGCTGAAAAGGGAGATGTAAGCCCACGGCTCAAGACATCACCAACCAGCTTCCAAGACCACCTGTCAGCAGCGAAGGGGGGAGGACCCTTCCAGAAAACCCATGCCACTTACCACGGCACGGCCCCCCGAGACCTTGACAAGCTGGCCAGAAACATTCCTACGTTTGCCGGAGACTGCAGTGTTCATGCGTACCTTCAAGACATTGACTTTCACCTGCAAACTGTCGCCAACGTGACAGCTTGGGACAAGTTGTACTTGTTACGAATCACCGCAAATAGAGAAGTGCGTAGTTTTCTGGATCGCCAACCAGAGACTGTCAAAGCAGATTACAAGCAACTGCGACAAGCTTTGATCCGTGAATTCTCTGACCCAGAATCAGACCAAGGGTTTATCACGGCCTTTGACGTCAAACAGGCCCGACTTGAACACCCACACTCCTACTATGGCCGACTCCGACAAACGTTCTTCGGAGCAACCAACACACCACATATGGAAGAAGATGTAACCTTCAGAACTTTGTTTCTGCGGAATCTACATAGCAGCGTGAGTGGACATCTTGATGTGCTTGTCTGCCCACGAACCATGTCTACTCGAGAACTCAGAGACTTAGCCCACAAGGCTTACACCAAGCAAAGGGCTATGGATGAAAAGACTGTAAAAACACACACAATTCACTCCGTCTCTGAGCACTGTTCAGAGCCAGACAGCAGGTGGCAGCACGACTGTGACGGTGCTCATCCAAAGCGTCGGACCGAGCGCTCAGAAAGATTCTGGAACCAGCATCATCCGCCGTCCAGAACTCCAAGCCCAGACCGTCGAACCTGTAACCACTCTCCCCAGAACACTGGTGAGCCAGAGTCTTCTTACATAACAGATGAAGACAGTGCAGCCACGTCTGACACAGACACAGAAAACGAACACTGATACCTACTGCTTCAAGGTCATCTCTGACCTGCAGCTGTGTAACCAGACCAATGTCTGCGCCACATACATACCACCATCACAATTGCAGTGACTACACAGCACAAACGAACTTTACCAACTACACTGCACGCCTCAGAGCCGCTTACACTACCTCCGCTGTGTACAAAGAAGGTCATGCGGGCCTCTGATGAACAGACCTTTCCTATGCCACCAATGACGCCTCATGTGTTGAACACCGCAGCACAAAAGCCACGCATGGCACATCAAAGCATGTGGCATACCAACCTCAGCGAAGCAACAAGACTGTCCTAGCAACCAAGGACATCCATCGCTGAAATCTTTCCTCCCTTTCTCTCTCTCTCCCCTTTTGCCTCTAACAGGATGCTGTGGTGGTTCGCGAGAAAGCAGCCACCATCGGACATCACCAGGTCCGGCATCCGGCATCGCATTAAGAGAAAACACCCCCGACTCCTGATCACCAAGGCAGGACTCAGGACTCCACGGTCACCGACCACGCCCCGACACTCGTCTTGGCTTTCATCCTGTACCAGACTCAACGAGACGTGAGCATCCACAGCCAAGCTCACAAAGCCGTGTCTGGCGGTTTCCTACGAACCCTGGAAAAGGGGGTCCCACACCATCGACCCCCTCAACTTCACTTGAGCTGAGTCATCAGCCTAGCAACCACCTGCTATTTGACCATCATGATTCACCTGCCATTCATTGTGCCTATTTGTTGTTCGATGAAGTCCATCCCGGATTTCATCTAACAAAAAGGGGGAAATGTAGCAACAATGACATCTGCGTTTCACATTAAGTGAATCATCCCGTCTCCAAACACATCCTTCGCTGTCTCCTTAAACAACAGTCTGTGCATGGTGCCGCTAAGTCTACCATGAACAGTCAAAATTGCAATCTGTTGCTCCCCAGAGGGACATTTGAGTCACAAAAGGAACCCTGTTCTGGACAATCCCCTCTAAGACCCCCATTTCAGCATGGACTCCCTGTGACTTTACAACCTCATGACACACACACACACACACACACACACCATTCATGGAGCTTTTCAGAGAAAAGTACCCCTAAAATGTTTGATATGTATTCCTGTGTTTCTCAAGTGTCTTCACATGCCATAACGGAAATACTGACCATTTCATTGTGTGTTTAATCAAACTTTATTTGTGTGTAATTATGCATGTAAATGTAACGTTATGTTTCATTGATCTTTACCTGTCATAATTGGTATCTGTCTGACCGTCCTGTTTTAATTCGACCAGTCACACATAAGAGATTACAGTAAGATGTATTGTTCTGTGTGTACAATCTTAAGAGGAAATATGAATCCTTTCTCTCATAAGACATATGGTCAAAGTAGGCGTGTCTTCTTCACACAAAGAAGACTTCTTCCCGCTACAGATCAGAAGATCTGATTGGCTGTTGTCACCGAAAACAGGGCGTAAACAGATGTCTTTAAAAAGCAAGAGACCCTGTTTCCTCCCTCTCTTCTCTCTGATCCCTGCTCTTCTCCGGCGCTTCCTCTCTCATCTCCTGCTGCCGCCCCGGCGCAGCGCTTCTCCCAGGAACATCTGAAGAAGGCCCTGGCCTTCTCTATCGAACGAACGCATGTTCGAGTCATAGATTTCCCTCTTAGAAGCCAAGATTTCCGGCCTCTCCCATCCCGGGAGACGAACTTTCTCGGTAACGTTACATTTCAGTGAGCCTTTTTAAACTTCCGCGGCACTGGAAGACGCAGCGGAAAACAGGACACCACCCTCGCTTCCTGCCTCAGCCTCGCCCGAACAGAGAACGAACGTGCAAGTAACTTTAAAACCCTCTCTGAAAGCTGCTTTCCAGGAGTCTCGTGAACTTAGGTTTCTGTATGTAATAATTACTAATTTTCTCTTCTCTTCTCTTCTCTTCTCTTCTCTTTCTTTCTTTCATTTCATTTCATTCTGATCACTTATGTTATTGTTTGGTTATATGTGTGTTTGTTTTATTGTTTGCATTTTTACGTACGTTTATATTCGTAGCTCATATAATCTCTAGTTTTGCATTTATTCAAATTCATAAATACTTTTCACTGTCTCTGTGTTTGAAAATCCACCTTATAAGTCAATGAAACTTAAAAGATCCAATTATAAGCTACAAGCTCGATATATAGACTACTTGAGTAGTTTTAATTAATAAACTCAGAAAGTTTGATGTCCGTGGCCAGAACATAAACTTTCGTGGAGTTTGTAAATAGATAGCCTACCCCTTCTTAACTGTGATAATCTTACATTTATTCGCTGGACGAATGATGAATAACGATCAGACCAGTTACAGAACAAGGTAATCTCTATAATTGATAAAATAAATGTACATGCGACTTATGAATTATGACCATGAGTCATAATTATTAATATTTCCAAAATTCCCTATATTCTTGAGCTAATTCAAATTAACCCAAAGTCGTATTCGTTACAATATGGTCTTATCCAAATTGCTCTTTTTCAGGAGGGGCTTGACAACTGCAGTTTTCAGGCAGTTTTGAAAACTACCAGAGATCTGCTTCTAAACAGTTTAACACACTTTTGAAAAAAGATGTGGGAAGTGCGTCAAGGGCGCAGTTTGATGTTTTAAGGTGCTGTACGGTTTCTTCAAAAATGTTGCCATCAATTTATTCGAAATCAGACATAGTGACTACTTTCTCAGGTTGTGGTCTGATCTGTCTGACCCCAGCGAAACTCAAGGATGTGCTGATCACCTTTCTGATATTATTGATTTTCTCAGAGAAGAAGGAAGCAAACTCACTGCATTTGCTGTCTGAGAGCAGTTCATTGGGAATTTGGCTTGGGGCGTTTGTCAGTCTCTCTACAGAAGCAAAAAGAGTGCGTGTGTTGTTTAAGTTGCTGTTTATAATATTCGAGAAGAAAGTCTGTCTAGCTTTGCCTAGTTCCATATTGAAAGCATGAAGGCTGTCTTTGTAGATGTTATAATGGACTACAAGTTTTGTCTTCCGCCACATGTGCTTTTATGGATTGTCTTTTCATATTTTGCACTGCTGTTGAGTTTCTCCAAGGTGCTTTTTGTCTGCCACTTTTCTTCCTGACTTTCACAGGAGCAATATAATCAATTACACTTTTAACTTTTGAGTTAAAATAATCAAGGAGAAAATCAACAGAGTCAGCAGATATGCTTGGTGTTAAAGATAGAGCTTTCATAAATAGTACACTAGTGTTCTCATTTAAGAATATCTTCTTGACAGACACAGATCTAGCTTCAATGGCAGGAGAGATCAATATATCAAAGAAAATACAGAAATTATTAGATAGTGCTACATCCTTAATAACAATCGATGAAATGTTTAGACCCTTACTGATAAGTAAATCTAGAGTGTGTCCACAATTGTGTGTGGATACATGCTGTACATGCTGAGTCAGATCAAAAGTTTTTGAAACAGTTTTGATTTCTTTTGCCATATTGTGAATGTTAAAATCTCCAGCAATGGCAGAACAGTCAAACTCTGAGGTAATTGTTGATAACAGTTCTGTAAAGTCCTCAGCAAAGGATGGAGAGTATTTTGGAGGCCTGTAAATAATGATAAGTAAAATGTGTGGAGTACCTTTTAACACAATACCCAGATATTCAAAAGATGGGTAATTCCCAAATGATATTTGCTTACATTGATACACATCTTTAAAAAGAGCAGCTAGACCCCAACCTCTCCTAACAGCTCTGCAGACACTAAAAGTAAAGTTAAGAGGGGATGTTTCATTGAGGATTGTTGCACTGCAGCTGTTTCATTTAGAAACATAAAATCCAGGTTGTTTGTGGTTATTAAGTCGTTGACTAGAAGTGATTTTTTTTTAAGTGAGCGGATGTTTAAAAGTGCTAACTTAACAGTCTTACTTTTTGTCCCCAGAGCAATCTTAGTTTGACGTGTAATAGGCACCTGATTAGTTGGGTTTGCTGTATGGCTTGTGACTTTCTATAATGTAATAGAACATCAATAGAGAAAGATACAGGCACACTGGGTTCCCGCTTGTTCTGTAAACATTTGAGAAAGTTACTGTTATCATAGTGGGGACCCAATATCACTGAGAGCTGGTATCAGTTGACAGTCCTTGCAACTGCTGCTGAAAGAAGCAGTCACTGGCTGTGGCTGAAGCGGAGGGAGACTGTATGGGCTGCCAAGTGACCTCATGGAGCCTCTGGTGCAACACACACCCAGGTCTGATCAGCCTGTGGTGGGCCAGCCTTGGGTGAGGGTGTATTGTGATAAAAGGCTGAAACACCCAATGAGGCCGGGGTGCACAACTGATAATGTGTCGTATTGGAGGTCATCCCCCAATCCAACCCCACCCAAGAGGACATTTCCAACAACAGCGCTTGCTGATTATCAAGGGATTCTAACATCTAGTCGTAATAATAATAATAATAATAATAATAATAATAATAATAATTTTATTTATAATGCGCTTTTCTCAGACCCAAAGCGCATACAGTAAAATAAACAAATACAGCAAGAGCAATAAAAACAATTAAGAAAAAGCAGCCTTGAACAACTGTGTCTTAATCAACCCTTTGAATTGTCCCAATGTTGGCGCACTTTTGATTGTAGAAGGAAGTAGATTCCATAGCTAGATTCGTAGTAAGCATACAGTTGTTTTTGGTTCACCTCGAGCAGATAGGGGAGGATGTGGGTCCTGGCGTTGTGGCAGAGGCCGAAGAGCTCTCACAGGAGGAGGGGGAGGGCGAGCTGGGCCCGCAGGCTTTGGTGGTTTGCTGTGGGATTTGGTGGTTTGCTGTGGGATTTGGTGGTTTGAGAATTGCTGTATACTGGAACTAAACTATCCCACTCTTTTGCTGTGGGATACACCAAATCCCACAGCAAAAGAGTGGGATAGTTTAGTTCCAGTATACAGCAATTCTTCCATTTTCTCTGAGAAGCACAGAAGTGGAGATGCTGGAGAGAGGGATAACGTGCCTGGTGAGAGAGGCTGTTGCTCTGGTGCTATCGGAGGCTGTAATATGTTGTCCTGGCTTCCCTGGCTGTTTTCCAGGAAGTCTTCCTTGGGTGCTGAATCTTGAATCAGTTCTAATATGTCACAGTCTGTCTGTGGTGAGCTCTGTGGGCAGTATGTTTGGGTGGTCACTCTTGAACCAAGTTTGTTTGGGTGGTGCCATCCTGTTGAAACAGTTGTCTCTGACTCCAGAAAAGATTGAAGTTGTCAATAAAGTTCACTCCTTTTATATTGCATGTATTAAGCCCAAGCAACCGTGAAAACCTGTTTGTTCCTCTTGCTGGGAGTGGTCCACTGATGAATGTTTGAATTTTCAGTTTTTTAAGTGTTTCAAAAAGTTAATTGAAATTCTTCTTAAGGAGTTCTGACTGCTCTTTATGAACATAATTTTTCCCCACATGAATGATAAGTCGATTTGCAGTTTTATGTTTCAACAGAATGTTCTAAAGTTCCCTGTTTACATCAGAAGTTGTTGCTTGTGGAAGGCAGCACATAGTTGTATCCCTGCTGCTAATGTTTCTGATTATGGAGTCACCCACTATCAGTCCTGGGCTCAGCTGTGCTCTGGGCTGAGTGCTGCTGTCTGCTCAACCTTGAGCACCAGTTAGCATCAGAGTTAGCTACTGGCTGATTCGATTTTTATTTGATCACATTCATTACGTTTGGGGATTCCTCATCTACATTCATTAATACTTCAAATCTGTTCTCAAGGTGTATAGGCGGTGGTAGGAAACCTGTGTTTGGAATCCTTGTCAGAGCCGTATCTGGGGTAGAGGATGCTACTGCGGCAATATGTGATGCTTGTGGCAATCTGATGTCTCGAGTGCCTTTGGGTCTCGCACCCTGTTTGTGCCATCGATTTGTATGTCAATCATTTACGGATTTACATCAGTGGCAGAAAGATTCTGCCGAAATTGCCATATATGCGCAGCGAATAATGTGGGAAGACAGAGTAAAAATGCTATTTACTCTGCCCACCCCACACCCGATCTTCCCTTTTCAGCATCTACAGATGAATTTTATTAAGCTGACGCCATCCCAAGGATATAAGTATTGTCTTGTGATTGTTGATATGTTTTCAAAGTGGGTTGAGTGTTTCCCAAGCAGAAAAGCTGATGCTGCGGCTGTAGCAAAAGCTCTGATTAGAGAGGCAATTCCAAGGTGGGGAGTACCTGAGAAATTGTCTAGTGACAATGGAACTCATTTTGTAAATAAAGTATTAACCCTCAGGGGTCTGAGGTGTTTTTGGGGTCCTTGAGATGTTCTGAGATGCCCTGACATTTGTGTTTTTTTTTAGTTGCTTATAAACATATTAATGGCAAAGGTGTAATTACACTCTATTTAACACAAACAGGGCTACCATAATATGTGAGCAACATGTATGTACATGTTTGTATTTTTGAGAGAATAATGTTTATGCATGGTTATTGAAAAAACTAAAAACTAAAGTTTCTGAAATAAGACCACAAAACACATACTAAATATGTGTCCACAAGACTTTTGACTAATGGATGTCGCCTAGAGTTTTTTCTTCAAAATGATGTGAAAATCATCCTGCCTAATCATTCACATAAAACAATACATTGATTTAAATTTTGTAAGACACTTTTTGTTTGGAAAGGCAATATGCGAGTGGGCGTGAATGATCCAATGTCACCATCATGCATATAGAGTGGTTCACACCTGAGGAGACAATGGGGCCCGCATACTTAATGAGCCATTCATTCAGGTGTGTCACTGAGCCACAAGAAAGAATGCAAGGACTATATATATATATCGTCGCTGTCTGGCGGAATCCTCGTATCTCCAAAACCATTATTTTTCAGGAAATTAAAAAAACTGCATATTTTTTTAATTATTAAACATTGTATCGTTAAAGTTGGTATTATAACTTATATTGCTATCATATACTGTTGTATACCAACATTAACACAACATTTCCCCAAAATCATGTTTAATCGGAGATACGAGATTTATGACTTGGGAGCAGGGAGATACGAGGTTACGCTGTCATTGATTAGAATGGTACGGACACAGACGTCGCTGCTGCCAGCAGTGTTCATCAAAGTCTGCGGTCACGATGAGCCTTTTGACAAGAGATAAGGCTTTAAGAGCTATTCATATCTAATGATTGTGGTTACATACATCTTCCTAAACTCTATTTTAAAGGTTTAAGAGCTATACGTGAAGCAGAACAAAAAACGATGAGGTAACTAGGCTGTCTAATAGGCGGAAATTTGCCTAATCTGCACACAAATTTAACGTGGCTCACAGGCTTCCTTCTGCACCAAAGCATTACAGCAATCGATTTTTAACAAAACAAGCCTACTCAAATGTATCTAACCTAACTATTTTCACTCGTTATTGTCTAAAAAAACAGACAGAGTTATGCAATGATAGGCTTACTGGCGCCAGTAACGTTAGACAGACCCTTTTTCTCCAATAAATAAAACCTGCTACTTGGGGTATTTTACATGCACAGTGCCAACTTCGAGTCAGTAAAATAATAATAAAAACAATAATTTAATGCTGGTATCCAAAACATTTATTTCAATTCAAGTATTATATTAGATACATTTTAAAACAATGCACACGTATAATAAGCCTAGTAATAATAAGCCTATAATACGTAGACATTTAAAATACATCAATAACTGATATCATAGTTTAACACAGATAAAAGCAGAGTTAAGGCTTGCTTTACGTGTTGCTCGACGAGGATTTCTTATCGTTGCGACGTTCAATCCTGAGGAGACAAAATGCCGGATTATGCCGCGTAAGCTCCCGCCGCGGAGTGAAGAAGAGGTGGAGTTACGAGGATTCTCAGACAGTTGAAGTGTCCAATGGAGTTACGAGATTTGCTCTCAAGCTATTTTCAACACTTTAGATTGGTTAAAAATTAGTAAAAATAACAGAACCACGTGGGGACTGACCAATAGCATAGATTTGTGAAAAAATATGAAATTGACCAAATTTGGACATACGAGGTTTCCGCCCGACAGCGACGATATATATATATATATATATATATATATATATATATATATATATATATATATATATATATTTCTAGTAATAGTGCAGTTAATTGTTCCCATACTGTATTTTCAGGAAGTTTTTGAATATATATTCTCTACCCAAATGTGTCACTAATAAAACACAATAAAAATAATTTAAAGAGAAGGTTTATATTGACCTTTTAAGATTTTGTTTACATCTATCCTTGTATATATATATTTTTGCTATTTCATTAAAAAGGTTATACAATTACAACAACAATAAAAATGTTAACAATATTTCCAGTGTAATCTTTCTTTGTAAAAACTAAAGTATACATTTTATTATACGTATTTCAAAGTTAAGGATTCATTAGTTTGAATATTGCCTACATTGGAACACTATAATAACATCTTAGTTGATTATTTTTGACAAAACATATATATATATTTAACATGAGCAGAAATTGGCAACATTATAAGCTTATTTGATGTGTGGCAGTAGGCTATTTTACAGTAAAAACTTTATAATCTATCCGATTTTTGTAGGCGATTTTACTCATCTCAGTATAGCAATAGAGTTTGGTAAAAGCTGTTCATTCATTCACACACAAAAACGCGATTCATTTTGAAACAGTATTTGTGCCAGCTGTAGTAGCTCCACAACAGCACGCATCTGTGCGTTCATTCATTCACACACAGAAACGCGATTCATATTTAAACAGTCTTTTTGCGTGTACAGACACTTGCGATTAGAACAAAGCAAATATAACTGACCTATTCCTGGATCCGTTGAGCCTCGAAATGAAACTTCCAGCACTTCTGGGGTAAATTTTCCAGGATTATTATTAAGATAGTATTATTCCTCACAGCGTCGTAAAGTACATGAGCCTGAAAGTGAACTCGCGGTGTGTGTTATCCAGCTGATGTGGGCGTTTCACAGGTTTGCATGGATCGCCTCGGATTATTTGCGTTTGAATAGCGTGCGCTCTCCGTGAGCGGGGTCATATTAAAACATAATGAGCTGAGATGAGAACGACTGACATCTCTCTCTTTTCATACATATTACATAAACTGAGAATATTAGTTTTTTATATAAATTACTTCATTTAAAAGAAGAGAACTCAAGCTTCATGCCTGTGTGTCTGTATGCCTGTTTGACTGAGTATTCGCTGAGTTACAGTTCATTTTCGGACGCGTTTCAGAATGGACTTCACTGACAGAGAGAAAGCAGAACTCGCATCATGTTTATTTTTCTTTATTTGGCAAAAAGCACAACACTTTGTTTTTATTGTGAGTATACACAAAAAAAATACACACTTAACAGGATCGATTGATGTATGAAACGTGTATGGAAGATCAAAGTCAACAGAGTATTTAGAATCTCTTTTGCACTGATAAGGAAAAACGCGAGCTGGTATCGCCGGCGATACCACTGACCCCAGGGGGTTAACCGAATTAGCAAGAGGGCTACAAATAAATTTGAGAAAGCATTGTTCCTATAGACCTCAAAGTGCAGGGGCTGTTGAGAGATCTAATCAAACGATAAAGAACAAATTGTGTTAAGTTATGGCCGAGACTGAAATGATGTGGGTTCATGCCCTGCCCATTGTTTTAATGGACATGAGAGCCCGAAAAGGGGCAAGAACAACCCTCAGCCCACATGAAATTCTTACAGGTCGGCACATGTGAGTAGGAATCGAACCTCCTCCCCAGGAGGGTTTGGCGGGGGTAGACAAGCAAATGAGAAAGTATATACTGTCACTAACCAAAACTATTAAAACAATTCATTCACAGGTTAAAGATGCCTTGCCGGTTCCAGGTACAGAGCCACAGCACTCTTACTGAGTGTGGTCTGACAGAATGTTTAAGTATAGCATATGTGTTGTTCATTCAAGTGTGTTGCTTTTGATCATGTCACTGTTTCTGTTTGGATTTTCTCCTGGAAGTGTTCAGGATAGAAAGAAAAGGGAAGTGCCTGTTCATCATGACTACACATCTGACACCGTACATAATGTCCCTTGAATCTTGTTGTTCCAGAGAAAGTATCAGTCAGAAACCCTTCACATGGCAACACTATGGGATAAATACACCATTGGGCCAATGAGTCCCATATTGTAAGCATGTGAGTACGATTTAAAATTAAATTAATTTCCACATTAGTAGACGTTATGGTCTAACCCCATAACTTCACATTGTTCTTTTGAACAAATTTCTTGTCTTTGAGCACTACCAGAATACTTTCATAGTCTTTCACAGGCCAAATTATTCTGCTTTTGTAACATTGATGGTAAAATTTGCATCCTCCAAAGATGTCCTCATGATTGTAACAAATTAGCTCAAAGGGGAAATATTAATAATAATCCATAATTACCAATTATGATTAATTATTAATATTTGGGTCAGTTAATTAGATTAACTTTGAGGTAAGCCAAATTAATATTACAATCAATTAATCAGTTCCAACGAACTCTTTGATTATTCATTTATTCTAAGGAAAATGTATCTTTCATGGTCGCTGAAAAATAATTATTCCTTATGTACAGCCATTAGAGCATGTAACAAGATCAAAATCGTAAAAGGGACTTTGTATGCAAACAGAGGATCAGAAACCAAATTCATAATTGTGCAAGTTTTATTAACTAAATCACAAACATAACTAAACTAAACTAAACAAACAAACATACATACATACATTCATCCATCCATACATGCATAGGTCAAGTGGTGAGTGTTATGGAACCGGAAACAGGAAATAGAACTATGGAGCAAGATCTATTTTAGTATGAAAAGAACCATCAGCTGATCATTTTCAGAGTACCTCATTAAATACTTTGTAGCGACAATGAGAAGGAACCAACCACAAACTAATCTTCTTCCAGAAAATTTATTCAAACTTTCCACTTCCTGCCGAACAGGGGAAGATTTGGTCAGGACTTCGTATCCTCGTCCATCTTGTCATGGGGTTCAGGCGCCGACCAGTCTGGCTATTTAAAAGAGCCCCCCAGCACTAACAAAATAACTGGTCAATGCTAGCTTTGTGGCCGAACACTGATGGGTTAAGAGAATGACCGAGACCAAGGTCCCATGAGAAATGAACAAAAACAGCTTTCAACAGTAACTATCCATGACCTCAGATTGGAATGTCGTGAGCCCCATAAACTTTACACACCAAGAAACTTTACATATCAAAATACATAAAATCATTCAAGAACAATCTTCAATGAACTTATGATCAGACATCACGCAATTACAGAATTCTATGTTGTTTTACGTGTGTTGTTTCACCTGTGTGTGTTTTAATATGCTTCGATCCCATATAATTCATGTAATTGTTATAATTATTAGGTGTGTGAATGAAAGTGTGTACTGTTTCATATCAATGCTATCTTACGAACACAACTAGCAAGATGGCTGGAATTAAATCGGTGTAAAATGTTTCATATTCTGATAATAAGGAATCATGCCTAAACTGTTGCATCTGGTCTCCACTTACAATTAGAGCTAGAGAAACCCCAGGGAAGACATGATTTATGACTTTGCAAACAAAGCAGTAGTCATGACATATTTGTAGGAGTAACAAACCTTTTTTGTTTTAAAAAACCCTTTAAAAACCAGCGCAGAGCGTTAGTTTGAGGGAGTTAGTTCGTTCAAAATGTTCTGATAGAGAAGAGCTCTCAACAAGAGCAGAACAAGAGCAGAACGGGGGTAGAACAAGGACGGAGATGGCAGACGATGGTTTTAGTAACCATGTAACGTTAACAGACGAGCAGATCAACCCAAATTAAGATCAGATGGGTTAGATTCATTTCCAGTCATCTAGCTCCTTTCCGTATCTCATTCTCTTTCTTTCTTTTGTGTTATTCTTTCTTTTCCGATTGAAAGTCTCGGTTTTAAGTTAAGTTTTGCTGCAAAGTTTCGGTCCACGATTCACTGCAACGCACGCTTTCAACTTCAAAGACGCTTCAACCATCCGCTAGCCACCACGTGACTGGTTCACCCTAAACTCTATCCAAGCACTATAGGAGATCAACCAACGGACCCCGAAAACACCCTTGTACCCAACAAAAGGGAACCCTCAAGAGAAACGCAAACGAGCAAGTACCTCCAGACTTTTAAGCTGAACTGGTGTATTGATATTAATAACCTGTCTAAGAAACGGCCAGGGTTAAATTAATGATGGATGGTTCGTTCAGGTCATGTCTTGAGTGCATATAGAAATTCAGAATTTTCTTCCTCTTACCCTTAAACTCATTCTTTCCAAACTCATTCTTTCTTTATTTTTTCTTTCTTTCTTTCTTTCTTTCTGTAACTTGTATGAATGTGTGCGTATGCGGGTGCGTGGGTTTGTGTTAGATATTTTAGATAATTAGCTTTATGTGTTAGTATATAATCAATAAAGTATTGTTTGTATTTGAAAAGAGATTGCTTGTGTATGTGCTTTCGAATTTATTGTCTTGAACTTCGATCTAAGTTACCGATGCTTTTACCCGTGATTATTTCTTAATTTATTGTTAGCTGGGGATTAATTCTTTCTTGGCCAGGAAGATATTATATTTCCTAGAGTTAATAATTGTTTATGCTTTCTGTTCATTGGATGAACTGATAAAATGATCATACTATTGATTCTGCTACAGTAAATTCTGAAAATAATTAAAATATTAATTATTGATCATAATCCGTTATGAATAATAATTCATTATATTTATACGTGGGCGTATAAACGCTGCAAATTGCATGGTCAGTTGCAATCGTGGACAATTCTTGAAGTGGTTGAAAAATGAGTCCGTTGGTGGCTGTGGTGAGTCGAAGCCTGCTGTCCTGGCCTGCTGAGTGCACGCTGGACGGTGCGGCCTCCTGAAGTGCCAAGAAGGCCAGGAGTTGATCGTTGCCAATTCAATGATGGTAAAGTTGCAGTTTTTCTGGATTGAAGAAGAGGCAGTCTGTCTCGGCCTGCAGAGGCCTGCAGGGCCCAGTGGGGGGAGCTGCAGTTTAGGTCCGAGGGCAAGAGCTAAGAGGGCCGGATCTTGTGGTCAGTGCCTTTTAAAGCGTGAAGATGGCACACCCATTTGGATGTGTAAGAACCAATAAGAAGTGTCTTCCTTTGGAGGGAAAATGTCTTTTTTTTTATGACCTTTGTTCAAGCATGCTCATTTGCAATGTGTACTTTCTAAGTTATGCAACTGCATAAGCCTATCGAGCGAGGCCTGAGGTGACATCAGGCCAATGAGGGCGCTTCGCGCCCTCCTTGCCATTTCCCGCCGAGACGGGTGTGGCTAACCTCTATAAAAGGAGCTCGAAAAGGCTGATTCACTTGATTTTTCATCTCTTCAGCGAAGCGCACGCATCGCTGGATCACGAGGAAGCAAGCGTCGTCTGAGGCAAGCACTTCAGCGGGACGAGCCACTCGAAGCCGCTGGCCTACGCTGCCTTCTACAGCCGTACCTGCTGCGCTTTCCGACGCCATATCCTTTCATTATCCTAATAACTGTTCTTGTGTGTGTGTGTTCGCCTTGCGACACTCACCCCCTAAAAGAGCTGCGTCTTTTTAAAGATGCCTTCATGCGGCTCGTGCCGAGCCCCACTCACCGAGGGAGACCGCCATGTCATCTGCGTCTCCTGTCTGGGTGAGGACCATGCAGCGCTCGCGCTCGCTGACGGCGGCTGCCCTCACTGCGAGCTTTTGCCGATGGTGACTCTGCGGACTCGCCTGGCATTCTTCTCAGAGCCTGCATTCCCCGCCGCGCTGCCGCGCCGTAAGAAGCGCCGCTCGCAGCGGGTCCCGGAACCCGCTCCAGCCCGACTAAGCTCGCCGGTTCGCCCGTCTGCTTCACCGGCTTCTCCCGAATCACTTCCTGATGCTCAGCGCCCGCAGTCTGCCGCCGCTTCATCAGAGGAAGTCGGTTCCGAGGCCGCGTCGGGGGAAAAGGATTCCTGCTCTCTGCTAGCTTCGGGCAGCGAGGACTGGGCGAGCTCCAAGGATCTCGCGCCTGCTGCCCGCAAGCCCACTACGAGAGCCAACATCGAGAGAGAGCTCATGCGAGTACTCGCGCTGGCCGCGGCGAGCCTCGGCCTCGAGTGGTCTGCACCGGAGCTCCCCTCTCGCACCCGGCTGGATGGTAGCTTCCTCCCTGGTGAGCGCACTTCTCCGGATTCAAAGCCCGCTCCTTTTCTTCCTGAGCTTCATGAAGAAGTTGCGAAGGCCTGGAATGCGCCCTTCTCTGCGCGAACGCGCTCATCTGTATCACCTGCATTTTCCTCCCTGGATAATGCGAAAGACCGAGGCTACCTTTCACTTCCGCCGGTGGAACAGGCGATAGCGACCCACCTTTGCCCGCCCTCTGCTGGACGGCGGACTAAACCGGTGTTGCCTTCAAAAGCCTGCCGCATGACGTCGACGCTGCTCGCGCAAATTTTCTCCGCCGCTGGGCAGGCCGCGTCAGCACTACACACCATGGCTACGCTGCAGATATTCCAGGGTGATCTCCTCCGTAAGTTGGACGAGATGGGACCTGACGCTATCTGCATCGCGGATTTGAGGAGCGCTTCAGATCTAACACTCCGCGCTACCAAGTCTGCTGCACAAGCCATGGGAAGGTGTATGGCTTCCACCACTGTTGCTGAGAGGCATCTATGGCTGACGCTCACGGAGATGGCTGATTCCGAGCACAACGCGTTTCTCGACGCCCCGCTGTCTTCCGCTGGCCTTTTCGGTTCTTCTCTCTCCGAGTTCGTGGAGAGATTTACTGAAGCCCAGAAAGCGTCTCAAGCCTTCAAGCACTTCCTCCCGAAGCGCTCCGGTTCTGCAGCGAGTCGTAAAAAACAGACTCCGCGGAGCTCTCAGCCTCAGCCCCCGCCTTCGGCCGCATCTTCACAGCAGCGACAGCAGCGCAGCTCCAGGCCCCGCTCTCGCTCTACCAGCCGACGCCCCGCTCAGCGCGGACCGCGGTCGAGGATTGTGGTGAAGCCGGAAGCCCCGAAGAAGTCCTAGCACGCCTAGGAAAGCGCAGGTGTGTGAGTCCCGCTGCGGCCGGTCTCTCACCCAAGCGCGCCGCTGTTTCAGTCCCAAGACTTGCGACTGTTCCAGCGTTTTCTGCAAGATGCAAGCCCGCACAGCTGCCCGCTTGCCTGCACACAAAAGCCGTTTTTACGGCTACCCAGATATATCCCGAAAAGAGTGTATTTTCTGGTGTCCCGGCCACGGCCGATGGTGCTATAAATGTAGTGTCGATGCCCACTCCTCAGTGCCCATCTCTACACACAAGCACAGCCCTACACTTAGGGCTCGCGCACATAAAATCGACTCAGGTCGATTGCGCTTCCAACATAGTGAAAGTACCCACACAAACACTATGTCTCTCAGACCACAGGCTCTCTGTAAAAACGAGACCTGTGCGCGCTCGCTCTGCTCAGTTAGACAGCGCGCCCAAAGCAGTGAATGTGCCCGCTTCCCGCCCACATTTACTCGCAGACATGAGTCCCGCGGGACCCCCTCAGCCCTCCCTCACTCAGTCAAGCGCTGTAGTAAGGTCGAGGACGAGCGCTCTGCCCGCTGTAATAAGCGCGCCCCCCGCCTCGAATGCCACAGGCATAACGCCTACGTTATTGCGCCCCGAAGCGCCTCTGTCGCACGGCAAACAGAGCGCGCTTCGCATCCAGCCCTTAGCCAGCCATGCAGAAGCATGGGCAGCGCTTCCAGGGGTTTCGGACTGGGTGCTAGGCATTATAAAGAGAGGCTTCTCGCTACAGTTTTGTCGACGCCCTCCCCGCTTCACAGCGCGCGTCCAAACTACGGTGGTTTCAGAAGTAGCACACCTACTTCGCGCCGAAATATCAAAACTGATAAGCAAAGGGGCGATAGAGCGTGTACCCCAAGCTCAAAGCGAAGGGGGGCTATACAGCAGATACTTTCTAGTCCCCAAAAAGGACGGTGGTATCAGACCCATACTGGATCTAAGACGGTTGAACAAAGCATTAGTGAAACGCAGTTTCAAAATGCTCACGACCAGGAAAATCCTCGCGCATGTTCGCCGAGGAGACTGGTTTATGTCAATAGATCTGAAGGACGCGTATTTTCAAATACAGATAGCGTCACATCACAGGCGATACTTGAGATTCGCCTTCGAGGGTCAGACATACCAGTATACAGTCCTGCCGTTCGGTTTGTCCCTGGCACCTCGTACATTTACGAAATGCATGGACTGAATTATTTGGACGACTGGCTGATCCTAGCTCAATCACGATCACAGCTCGTGGAGCACAGAACCATGTTACTCGATCACCTCGAGAATCATGGTATCACGGTCAATTGGACGAAGAGTTCACTGAACCCCAGTCAAACGATTTCGTTTCTGGGTACCATTCTGGACTCTCAGTCTATGACAGCGCGGCTGTCGCCACAGCGCGTGCTGCACATTCAGCGCGCGGCGAGATCCTTCCGCCGCGGCGCGACTACCCCGCTCAGGATGTTTCAAAGGATGCTAGGTCTCATGGCCTCAGCATCACCAGTTCTTCAGTTGGGCTTGCTCCGCATGCGCCCTCTGCAGTTCTGGTTGAAAGCGCGAGTACCGCGCGGAGCGTGGGTGTCCGTCCGGTTACGCCTCAAGGTCAATCAAAGCTGTGTGACAGCTCTGATACCTTGGTTGGCGGACGGCTGGTACCAATCAGGTGTAAGCCTGGGGACTTCCTCGAGAGTGAGGATGGTGTCGACAGACGCATCCACCTCGGGATGGGGAGCGCTGCTCGAGGGCAGACCGTTCTTCGGCCTGTGGTCGGAACGAGAAAAGCTCCAACACATCAACTGCCTGGAAATGCTGGCAGTGCACAACGCGCTGGCGCGTTTTTGTCCCCACATCAAGGACCAACACGTCGTAGTCCGTTCGGACAACACGGCCGTGGTGTCCTATATAAATCGCCAGGGCGGTCTGAGATCCACATCCCTGTACAGGCTGGCGAAACGCCTCCTAATATGGGCTCAGCACAATTTGCGCTCGCTGAGGGCAGTGCATGTGCCTGGGCTCCAGAATGTGGGCCCAGACAGACTGTCCAGGAACAACATTCCCCTGGGCGAATGGTCTCTACACCCACAAACAGTCCGGCTGTTGTGGGAGAGATTCGGCAGAGCGGAGGTGGACCTATTCGCGTCCCGCGAAAACGCTCATTGCCCCGTGTTCTTTTCCAAGAACGACAGCGCGCTGTCCCAGATGTGGCCGCGCTGCCCGCTATATGCTTTTCCCCCCGTCTCCCTCCTGCCACAGGTGTTAGAGCGGGTCAGGGAAACAGTATGCCCAGTGCTGCTTGTAGCACCGTTCTGGAAGAACCAAGCATGGTTTCCAGTCCTGATGCAGCTAGCAGACTTCGCTCCATGGCCAGTGCCATTGAGGAGAGATCTCCTCTCGCAGGCCGGGGGCTCGATTTGGCACCCACACCCGGAGCTGTGGTCCCTTCATGTGTGGGCGCTCAACGGATATCCGTTGACCTCACAGAGGGAGTGATAAATACCATCACTCAGGCCAGAGCGCCGTCGACTCGGCGGCTTTATGCCTCAAAGTGGTCGGTTTTCTCCGGCTGGTGTACAGCTCGGAGCCTATCACCTCTCGATTGTGAGGTGACGGAGGTTCTCTCCTTCCTACAGGAGCTGTTGGATAAGGGCAGATCCCCTTCCACGCTCAAAGTTTACGTGGCGGCTATTACAGCGTTCTCTGGAACAACGCTGGGTCAGTCACTAGGAAGGAACGATTTAGTCATCCGCTTCCTCAGGGGAGCTAGGAGGCTGAATCCACCCAGACCTCCTTCAGTCCCTATGTGGGACCTTTCTACAGTTTTGGCGGCCATGAAGGGTGCCCCTTTCGAGCCTATCCAATCTATTAGCCTCAAACATTTGTCTTTCAAAACAGTGTTTTTGATGGCTCTCGCTTCGGTGAAGCGCATAGGCGACCTGCACGCACTCTCCGTGAGCCCAGCGTGCTTAGAGTTTGGACCTAATGACTCTAAAGTCATACTCAAACCTAAGCATGGCTATGTGCCAAAGTCCCTCAACACGCCGTTTCGGGCTCAGGTTATCTCCCTGTCTGCTGGCGCGACCATATAAGGACGGAGGGAATCCCCTCTTGTCTCTAGTCTCTCTCTGTGAGGTCATGTTTACGTCTGCGGACGTTACAGTTTAGGGAATTAAGGTCCCCCTCCCTTATTCCCGGATTCTTTGTGAGTCTATCTGGTGGTTATGCACTGTACATCTGGCTTAGCTTCCAGTGATCGGTGTTTTTATCCCAGCACGCACGGCGTTTTACAAGGGGTTCCCGTAGCGTTTTTAATAAAAACGCAGTACGAGAGGACTCTCGTAAGAGAACGTACTCGGTTACTAACGTAACCTCGGTTCTCTCTAGAAGAGGGAACGAGTACTGCGTTCTCTGCCGTGCGTACGGTTCACTCTGGTTCGCTTCGGCGATGAAAATCAAGTGAATCAGCCTTTTCGAGCTCCTTTTATAGAGGTTAGCCACACCCGTCTCGGCGGGAAATGGCAAGGAGGGCGCAAAAAGAAAAAGAGAACTTTTCCCGTAGCGTTTTTAATAAAAACGCAGTACTCGTTCCCTCTTCTAGAGAGAACCAAGGTTACGTTAGTAACCGAGTACGTTTATAGAGACCAAATACGCCACACATCTGATTTTGGTAAACCATAGTATGCAACAAAGTCTGAAAATCATGAGGTGGGAAGATTAGATACATGTCTACACATTTCTCAAGAGGTTATCCATAGAATACATATGATTAATAGGGTTTATCTCTCCTTCTCAGCGAGAATTAAGTGAGAGTCCCGTTTTGGTTGTATAATCAAATATATATCAAAGTATATACATAATGGTACACAAGCCAGTAAATCATTCACACAGTTTCTGGGATGCATGTTCATTTATAGATCCGTTTGTCTACGATTAAATGAACGCAGGAGAGTTTGTTCTGATATCTGTGGCAGAGTTAGTTACTTGTTAGCATTCCTAAGAGTCATAAAAAACATCCTATCTGATCGCGGCCACGGCAACCAGGCCCCTTTCGCCCCGCCTGGGGGGGTTAGGACCACAGCTCTCAGATGGAAGTTTTTTAAAGATTTGTTCGTGCATATGCCAAATAATTGTGTCTGATTTGTCTCAGTCGCTACATGATATTTAGTAAGGTCTTTATCTTTACGTGGCACCGAATCCCATAATCCCCATTTGAAAATAAAGGGTAGAGAAAAATGCATTCCGAGTGATTCCTTGAACTCGAGGAGTCCATAAAGCTTGGCTTCCTTGGTAAATGCCAAGTAAAATGTTTTTGTTAAAAACAAGTGTGTTTTTACACATTGTCATTGTGTATCGAGAATAACTTGCGACCATCTCTAATCAATGTTGTAACAACATTGGCTATCGAATCATTCGTCGTTGGTTTGAATTAACAAATTCAAATACTCTGTGTTGCTAAAAACATTTCTTCCTGAATACAAAAGCTGGTGCACTTTGAACTCGTGAGTGCAAATCATGCTTCGGCTCCAGTTAGTCTGCAACAAATGGTCTTTAGAGACATTTTATTGCACCTTGGAGGATAACCAGTCAACACCTTTCGGTTAACTCTGCAAAGTTCTGCATTCCAAACCCCCTTCTCCTCTCTGGACCACAGAGAGATAACGAAACCTTCTCCTGCTACGTGACATCACACCCCCACACACACACAAACATCCTTTGTGTTTAACTTAGAGATATTCTTTTTTTTGATATACAATTCCATTATGCATGTTGATTAGTTTTGTGTTAGTCTATAGTGTGATTCCCTAGTGTGTAGTTTTGAATTCTAAGTGGGTATTTTAAGAATGATACACTATATTTGTACCCTAACTCCCACCAGACCATAAAATTTTATGGTCCTAACGGAATGTCAGCAGCAAGGAATCTCACTGAGATTCTGGCAGGAGAGCAGAATTAACGTGTTCATCCTAGATATTTTATATGTATAACCATTGAAGAAATATGCAAACCTGAATGTAATTTCTCTTTTCCACGATTGTTCTTCTCTGTGATATGTTTTTGTATTCTTGTAAACCTTAAAGGAATAATGTTTCAGAGGTGCACACTGTTGCGAATTCATAGGTATATGTCATGTGGTCTTTTTAAAAGTCCAATTTTCATTCCCACTTGTAAATGCACATCACATTTTAGGTTAGTCTTATTCCCAGTTTGTTAATCAAACTTTTAATACTTATCTTACAGAGTAAGAAGGTACTTCTAGGCCGTAGCTTTTAAACATACCAAATTTGGTCTTGAATTGAACCTCCATATACCCGTAGGAAAGATATGGATACCAAATTATGATAAAATGCATTTTACTGCAGTTATAATTGTTTAACGTAGAAATGGCATGATCCTAAGACTGCCATAAAACATGCAAATCAAACTCATAGTGAGACAAAGAACTTTTCTCCCGCCTGGAATTTCGCGTTCCAATTGGCTCAAGCCCAGGGAGGAGTGAAATTCCTGTGCCCTAGAAAAGCGGTTACACTCCGCGTTCCGTTCAGTTCTGTTCTGTATTTCCTTTCGTCTTGTTTTGTTCCTGCACTCTCACGAACCCGCCTCGTCAGCGAGAAGACCTTATGGCTCCCTTTGGGAGCGTTTTCAATTTCTTTAAGTCTTTTCTTTATTTTCGTCTTCGGACTCCACGAAGCAAACGCAGCAGACAACTTCAACTCAAAGAGAAAGACTCTTTCGAAAACCCCGCTACCGCGCTCACCAGAAGACACGAGAGCGCGAGCCCTGCTTTCTTAAAGAAACACACGCACGCTGGTCTTAGGACACACGCATGAACTCTGCGTTCTTCAGCAACAAAGAGAACCATTTTGCAAGATAAGTTTATTGAATTTTTAATGTGATTTGATTCCTTGCTGTCTCTCAAAAGGTTGCCTGTGATTTTGCCATGCAGAGATCATCTCGGTGATCTCTCTCATCCTGAACTTTAGTTTCACTTTCTCCCTTTCATCCTCTCCCTCTCTCATCTGTTATCCGTTTGGTCTTTTAATGTTTTCATCCGTATGTTTCTGTTGTAAATATGTATTTACTCTGTGTATACTCGTAGTTTCGATGTAGTATTAGTCTAATTATTAAATTCCATATGTCCTTGACTGACTCTGTTTTAATTGCCCATGTTACTTAGTCCCTGAAATGTTCGATCTTAGCTATATGCTTTATCTCGGTACGATTTAAGTAAGCTAATTTTACAAACATAGAAAGTTGTCTTCTCAAGGCCTGGAAAAGATACTCTTTCTCGTGTTTGTAAGAAGGATAATTTTCATTGAGAATTAAGTTAATCTTACGTTCAATGTTTGCTGGACAAACAGATTGTTTGATAACTAAATTAATTCCATTAAAGTTATCCCATTACTTCGAGCTGAAATAAGACTATTTGATGTATTAATGACGAACCATAACCCGTTATGGTAATCATTCATATATCAATCTAGTTCAGCTGCGATAAATTAATTTAACTGTAACATACAAAATATTAATCATATTCGTGATTAATTATTAAAATTCCCTATAGATCATTTGAGTTAATATTAATATTAATGTACAACCCATTGTTGCTACAATGTCAAATGGAATTGATTCCTGAAATGAAAGCAGAAAAATAATTAATCATCACTCCTTTCCCCAGTCTTTAAAGTTAATGGATGAACAGTGCTCAATCTCAGGCCATCATAAGCCATCATCATTTTGTTCACTAAGCAAGGTTTAACTTGTGGCCAATGATACCATCTATCTGTTCCTACACCCTTCCCTTTAAGGCAAACACTTGTTTCAGTTGTTAAGAGTATCTCATATGGTCCCTCCCATCTAGGCTCTAATCCTTTCCTAGCAATACGTTTGACCATAACAAAAATGGCTAATTCAGGAATGTGTGGAATGTCAGTAGTGGTATGTTTTTCATCACATTGCTGTTGAGCTTCTCGCTCTTTCTTATTATTATCTTTGGTAGCTTTGTCCAGCATTGTGAGATAGCGTCATAGCTTTTCTTGGAACAAAGTAGAGTCTCTTCCTGTTCCCACAGGTGCCGGAGCATCAGGAGGTAGAACCATTGCTCTTCCAGTCATTAGTTCAAAAGGAGTTAATCCTGTTACTCTGTTTGGAGTTGCTCTTAAGTTCCACAGAATAGCAGGTAATAACTTATGCCAATCTTGGCCAGTCTGCAGAATGGCTTTGGTAAGAGCTGTTTTCAATGATCGATTCATCCTCTCTACCATCCCTGAACTTTCTGGCCGATATGGAATATGGAATTTCTGTTTAATCCCCATCAATTTCATTGCTTCCTTCATCAGTTTCCCAGTGAAGTGAGTTCCATTGTCAGAATCAAGTTCATATGGAAGACCCCAGCGAGGAAAAACAAATGAGACCAGAAATTATTGAGTCAAAGCACATCGGAGAGTGGTGTGTTGTCAATTATGACAATGAAGGCTACCCAGGTGTCATCATGGATGTGGAAGGGCACAGTATGAAAATTAAGTGTATGCACCGTAATGGCACCAACAAGTTCTTTTGGCCAGGTCCCAGGGAGGACATCAATTGGTACCATGATTGGCAGAAACTTTGCCTAATGCCAGAACCACAAGCTCTGAACAAAATTAATTCCTGAAATCCTTCTTTATATTGCTTAAAGGGATAGTTCACCCAAAAATAACAGCGCAGCGCTTCTGTGTTGTACGTCACACGCATCACACACGACTAGCGTCGGCCAATAGTGAGCCTACGTGTGACGTACAACACAGACGCGCTGCGCTGTTACACTACGTGAACTCACTCGAGGCCCACAGAGAAGGAAATGAATAGTTGAATAAAGTCGTTATTTTTGTTTACTTTTTGCACACAAAAAGTATTCTCGTCGCTTGATAAACTTAAGATTGAGCCACTGTAGTCACTTCGACTATTTTAATGATGTCTTTAATAACTTTTCTGGGCCGGCAAGTTTCAAACCCTTAGAAGCCTATGGAGGAGTGATCCAGCTCTCAGATTTAATCAAAAATATCTTAATTTGTGTTCCGAAGATGAACGAAGGTCTTACGGGGTTGGAACAACATGAGGGTGAGTAATTTAAATTTTTGGGTGAACTATCCCTTTAAGGGTTTCTTGTTGTTCCTGTTGTTTTTCTAATGTTCCTGCCTGTTCTCTTCTAGTTCACGCATTAAAGCATTTGTCCACCCTGTCATGCTGTCATCTTGTTGTCAACTTTTATGAAAATAAACTAATTATTTTAACAAGTTAACAAAACCTTGTCTATGATTTCTTAAACAAATGAGGGCCAGTAAGTATTGTTTTAAAGTTTGACTAAATATCTTTGTTGTTAGATTTTATTTAGAAAAGAATGTGCAACTATCGCATATTTTATTGGGCAATACATATTAAGGCAGTAACTTCATTATTATCAAAAGGCTTTTACCATTAACTAAAATGATTTGTTGGGAAAGGGACGCATTATCTTTCTGCAGATCTACATTTTATAAACACTATGCAATGAAAATGAAATTGTCCACGACAGGGTGAACATATTTTATGGTTAGCTCTTATATTGTTAGCTTGCAGTTAATTTATAAAAAAAGTGCTGGAGCTTGACCAATATGCATTTCTAACAGCCTAAAGTCTCCATAATACAACACATATGAAGGGATGGCTGACGCGAAACTGACATTCCGAAGCTTTTCGAGATCCCGAAGCGCAGATGTTTTGAAACACTGATCCGAAGCGTGATTCAAAACACCCATGTCATGTGACTACGGCTAAATGAAGCCTTGGAGTGTTTCACAAGTGTTTCGACAGGTGGCATGGTCCGCCGAATCAGCGTTTGATTGACAGGGTCGGGAACAGACCACACAATCGCACATCTGTATAAAAGTGAAGTCAACGCATCTTGACCTCGTGGGTTTTTGTGAGAGGAGTTTGATTTTGAGATAGCGGATTTTTGGTGATATAGTGACATTTATAGTGCGATTTGTTTAGTTATATTTAGGCTTACATTTAAATGTACACATTGACTGATGGTCTAGAGGCAGACAGAGTATACATATAGTGACACATTAATAGATGCATAGATATAAATATATATAGAAAGATAGATTAATAGATAGATACATATATATACATAGATAGATTAAGAGATAGATAGATACATAAAAATGGAGGCTCCACAGAAGAGATGCCGTACATCTTTGGTGTGGGAGCATTTCCATTTGGAAACCCCAAATAAAGTGAGATGTATGTATTGTGATCGGCAGCTAGCCTACTGCAACAATACATCATCCATTTTGCAGGGTGCAGAGGATGGTTGCATTCCCCCTGTACCTAGGCCTGCTACTGACACTGCTGGGCCACCTAAGCAAGGTATACATTGTTTGAAATATAATTATTTGTATGTCCTTGCTAAAAAAAATATCTTTGCATGCCAGCAACAAGTGTCCCTTGTGAGAGGATTTTTTTCAAAGGCTGGAGAAATGATCTGTAAAAAAATAAGTAGGCTAAGTCCTTCCACAGCAGAGAAATTAATAATTTTGAATAAAAAATTATAAAAAAGTGAGACATTGTGGCTTGATTTCTTTTATTAATATTCATTTTTCATGACCAAAATAACATTATGCACAGTGAGGAGCCTACAGGTTACAAGCTTCACATATTACAAAAATACAATAATAAAAAAAACAAAAAAAATTTTAATGCCTCATTGTCAAGGTTTTTTCAGATCAACACCTGCAAGTGACCACTAGGTGTCACCGTTGAGACGGGTGTTGGATTGTTTTGAAGCCTCGACACAATATGGCACATTTGCTTCAACTGTTTATTGTTTCACAAAGCCTCGATCTGCCCACCACTACACATATGAAGTTAAATGGAAAATCTCAGATTTTTTTGTGGAAACTGTTAAGTCTCAAAGGCATGGTGATTTTGACCCAGCTGCATTAGTTCTCTTCTTGTTCTGATAGGCATCACCACTTGTCCTGTTGAAATTTTCCAGATACCTTGATCATTGATACTTGATACTTTTTATCCATTGTTCTTTCTTTTCATCTGTCTCCGTTTGATATGACAGAAGATGGAACTCAGGATTATCTTTGCTGTTTTCCTTTACCAAGGTAACAGGAGTAAGAGGGAGTAGAGCTCAGGGGCGGACTGGCCATCTGGAGCACCGGGACTTTTCCCGGTGGGCCGCTGGCCAATGTGGGCCGGTCCACCTGGTACACAAATATATATTTTTTAAAAAATGACGGAAATCATAATATTACATCTCTACGTAAATGGATGAGTGAGTCGATCGCGCCGGCGCAGGCGCGGCCGACAAGGAGTGTGTTTTGTGTGCATGTGAGTGTATTGCCCTCCCTCCCTGTTAATTAGTTTGGTCTACTACTCCATTGCGTATCTTGAAATACGCCCCCTTTTACGTCTCATTTACAGAGAGAGAGAGAGAGAGAGAGAGAGAGAGATTGATCCGTTACAGCGAATTTCTCTGAGCAGATAATTACAAATAATTGTGCATGGATGAAAAGGTGGAAGAAAAGAAAAGGTGGAGCTGAAAGGTTAAGCGTAAAAAAAAAAGCATCAGTGTCACATGATAGCCTAATCAACGCATTCTCATCCTAGGGCGTCATATACTGACGCTTTTGACATTTCGTCTACATCGAACGCACATGGCACCCTTTAGCGTCAATATGACACGCACAGAGCTTTGTTCGGTTATGGGTAGGTTTAGGTCTGGTGTAGGGTTAGGGTTAGACCGCTAGGAGGTGCCTTCTGGCCCATTTCTATCTGCGTCTCATATTGACGCTAAAGGGTGCCATGTGCGTTCGATGTAGACGAAATGTCAAAAGCGTCAGTATATGACGCCTTGGGATGAGAACGGGCGTTTCGTCACTAACTTGAATGAGAAGCAGCAGAAAAATACGCAGCAGAATACTCAGGTTGTCCCTGACTCTACAAACGTGGAGAAAAACATGCTGTCTGAACGACGCCTCGGACATCGTAACGTTAGCTATTTCACCTTACCTAGCTGCTTTGATGCTCTTATCCATAGCTCTTATCTTATACTAACTAGCATGGAAACAAGCTATGGTAAAGTCAGTGAATAAAAGACTAACAAAATGATGAACAAGTAAAAATAATCGCAATAACATGTGGTTTTACTGAATAATTAAGTAAATATAATTTAATATAAAATATAATATAAAGAAACCTCATTGCTTGACTTGCTACTCTCTGCTGACTCAGACGACGACATCTTCCGATCCTACGTCGGCCACCGTAGCTTCTCCTTCGAGTTTGCAATTTGAAGGATAGGCAGGTAAGTGACTGCTGTTTGCAATTCGCAAATCTCACCACTAGATGCCGCTAAAAATTACACACTGCACCTTTAAGGAAATATGATACGGACTGTGCCGTCACATTACATTGCTTAAAATCATTCTGTATTCTTACCTTGTTATTCTCAATCTTTTCTGGCCAAATAGTATTTAGTATTTATTTACATGCCCATAAGGTTAACATATTTAAGGATGTTTATATATTTTTAATTGAAACAGATCATAGGCCTTATTTTCTGCAGTGTAAATAATTGTCTGCCTCAGCGCGTCACTGACAACACATTTTAAAAATAAAATGCACATATCCTACCGTTTCCTGTCTGTCTGTGCACGACAGGACATCAACAGCACAGCTGCATTCAGCAGAGGTTGTAGGCTACAGTACTGGGTCATCTGACTTATTCAAACTGGCTAATGGTGTTCAATCACTGAGCGAGTCCTTGCCATAGACTGTAAAAAATAGATGGGAGTCAAGTGCGCAACATTGATTTTTTTTTTTTTTTTTTTGTGAATATTTTCTCAGAACGTCTGCTATTTAGAGCACAAATTAAAGCGAATTATCATGCGCTAAGCAATCCTCACTGTAGTTGAAACAGCATGCCACAGGAAAAGTGTTTAAACATTTCTATTTAAATTAATAAAAACAATTTTTGTAACTTTTTGATTCTGATTTCATGAAATTTCAGTACTTAATTTCATTAAAGGAGGTGGCACATTTAATCTATTATTATATAAATGTAATGTGTATATCAGATGTAAAACAGTTTAAATCATCCTGTTTTATATCATTACTTCGCTAACTCCAGTAAAGAGTGCACGGTGAGTAGACTATCCTTACGGTGTGCTCATATTAACACCTAGTTTATTTTTTATGAATCCCGATTTGTGCGTGGAAAATTGCGTACGCATATTTCAATTGCTGAGTCCCAATTTGCATACTATCCGTCCTAAATAGTATGTGAAACTAGAATTAGTACGTCCCAAAACGTAGTATGTTGAAATGAGTATTCCAAAGATACCCAGATGCGATATTTTTTTTCCCAGGATGGTTGGGGAAGACTCATGAATATTCATTAGGGAAGTCATCCCTGATTGGTCTGATGACCTACCCTAACCCCGCCTCTAAACCTACCCGTCACTGGACCCAGACAGCAAACTGACTACGAAACGCATCTGCCGCGCAGTGTTGCCAACTTAGCGCCTTTGTCGCTATTTTTAGCGACTTTTCAGACCCCTTTAGCGACATTTTTTCAAAAAAGCGACTAGCGACAAATCTAGCTAATTTTTGGACAAACATCAGTAACCTCCAAATGTTGCCAGCACAGTCCTGCGAGCGCGAGGTTTGCGTTCTCCTTGCCGCCACACACCTCTCTCTGCGTCTACCCTGTTCAGTGAATGGCTGAGAGAGGAGCAGCAGCACGGAACAGACGTGAATGAGCAGTGTTGTTTCCACGTTGTTTCCAAGTTGACTTATCACTTATCTTTTGTTTTATATTTAAAGAATTTAATTTGACCATTTTATTTTATTACTTGTGCTTATAACTTGTAATACTCACTATCACAATGCTTTAGTTCACTCAGTTCCCGAACTCTCTCTTCAGATAATTTTACACATATAAAAAAAATAGCCATTCAGCTACTCGTTCTATTGTCTGACAAAAAAATATAGTAAATGAGAACAGCTTTATTGGACATTCGGCTATATTATATTATGTTATATTATATTATAGTATGTTATATAAAAACACAGTATGTGAGCATGATTTTAACGAGAAAAAACATTAGGCAGGCAGAACGCAAGTACGCCGCGATGACGTCATGAATATGCTAATTGACGTATGACGTCATCTAGCGACATTTAGCGACTTTTAGGGGAGGCGTTAGCTACTTTCCTTTGAAAATAGTTGGCAACACTGCTGCCGCGGAGGTACAGTGAACTCCGGAACGGATCCAGGGGTTAAGACCAATCAGGGATGACTTCCCTAAAGAATATTCATGAGTCTTCCCCTACCATCCTGGGAAAAATAATTTTGCTACCCATGTAAACATGGCAGCCGGATGCAGCAGCGGAGATGCGCCCTCAGTTTTTAAGTGTAAGAATTCAAATGTTTAACCCTAATTAAAGTTATATTTTATTGTCTCATAATATTAATGGGTTTAACGTTATGTTGTGCCAAAAAAGTACCGTGTTTATCTTGTAGGGTCCGATGAAGATACTGTGGGGTTCATTGGGGTTCATTTAAGCCTCATTGGGGTTATTATCAGGCTACAAAACAATAAATAAAAAGGCTCTAGTAACGTTACAGTGTCATGCAAGTGTCTTTTTTATGTATTTCTTTTGATGTTTCTGTCTTAGATTTATACCTTACTATAATCCCTTATGAAAATAAACACCTTTTACTACACTAACCATAGTTTAACCACACTGACTTATTTGTAGTAATACTGTGGCTGTACAAATGTTAACTTTATCAGTCCAACCAAATAAACATGGTTACTACACTTTTACTATAGTAAAAGCATGGTTCATTTTCATCGGGGTATTTTTGAGTATTATACATAAGTATAAAATACGTTAAACAATAGTTAAGTTATACTATAAACTTTAAATATTTTAACTCAGAAAATAAGTAGCTTTCGTTAAACACATTGCACATGAACGTCAGAACCAGCCGCCTCACAAACGACCTGCGTTTGGTTGATCTACGACGACGCCCTGCTTCACTCCTCAATTTGGTAAAATACATTGTAAATGTATTGTGGAAAAAAAGATGGGAATAGTAAATAAAATCATATTGGACATATAAGAATGAATGAAATGTAAAATGTTTTGTTAACAGTCGCGGTGTGCGTAACTAGGCAACCACATTATCGTTCACGTTGCATGACGTCATCGAAGTATGTCCCAGAACGTGCATACTCTTTTGCTACACACTCAAAAGTATGTACTTTTTCCTCACAAAAAAAGTATATACTTTTAGGTCGTAGTATACACAAATCTGCCGCGAACTCTATGGGCGCCGCCATCTTGCCTGCCGCCATTACTGCGTGCCTTGCGAAGTGTGAGGGTGTGACACTTGCCGGTGTCCTCTAATGATATTTCAATGAAAGCGGATCCTGGGGCTTAAATATTGTGATTGTCAAAACATTTTAGTTACTAAACTGAATTTTATTAGGTTTAGTGACAACATGTTGCAATGTTTATATTATATGGTACAATCTGGTTCGTTTTTTTTTATTATTGCTTGAAACAATTTCAGGATTTCAATTCAGTTCAATTCTTGTGATTTGTTTTAATATTGACTAATTTGGATAAAAATTAGGTACACAAGATAGGCGTTATTTTTTCTCAAGAAAAAAAATTCTCACCTAATGCTTTAAGTTAAACATACAGAGAGCCTTATCAGCTGGCAGTATTATTTAAGGTTAAAAATAACTCAAATTAAATATAATGCGCTTTTTTTATTATAATAACAACTTTATTTAATGATATAAGAAAACATATAATAAATATGTAATATAGTACACAATATACATATTTAGCAAAATACTCTATAGCTTTTTTTCTTTCCTGAGGTAAATGTTATGTGACATAATTGTTCTCCAGCTGTTTTATTGACCCTTTCCGCGGTTAAAAAAACACTGATTGATCGATATTATGTATGATGAATATACATTTCGGTAGGTTATGCTACTGTTTCTTTTAACATTGTTCATTCGTGTTTATTTACTATTAACCCATTTAATCCCACCGGTCACAATAGTGACCGTAAAAAAGTGTTTCATTTCTAAGGCTATAAAAATGTTACTGAATGATCTATCAATGCATTTCCAGCAGATATTGAAATAATAAAGGGTCTCAATGAAATATGTGCAGTGTCGCATGTTTACTGTAAATTGTCACATGACCAGAGCCGTTTACTTCTTGTTTGCGCCAAGAGAAGAGGATGGCAGCAAGAAAGCTCCCAAAGAAAAGGGTGGTAAAGTATGTTAACATAAAGATAGGACATAGATTTTTGGTACACATCATGTTTAAGGTGTCTAGTATTGATATATGCATTTGCAATTACTCAACTTTGTTTAATGTGGTCATAGAACTCACAAACATGTCAACGGCAACAATAGTGACCGGTGGGATAACCCATTGTATCTACATACTAATACACATAGGCTAACTGTTCTACCTTACTTTCTACCTAATTTTACACACACACACACACACACACACACACACACACACACACAGTCACGTCTCTTCTGATGTCTGATATCCCCACACACACACACACACACACACACACACACACACACACACAGAGACAGAAACTCACACACACACACACACACACACACACACACACACACACGCACACACACACACACACACAGAGACAGAAACTCTCACACACACACACACACACACGGTCACGTCTCCTCTGATGTCTGATCTCCACACACACACACACACACACACACACACACACACAAACAAACACACACACATACTTGTTTTTGTGGTATAGAAGGACACTGATGCCCAAACAAGTTTGGTGGTGGTATATGGGGACACCCCTTTCCCAATGCCCTACAATGATGATAAAACTATCAAAAATTTTGTTTTAACCTGCAGATCTCAAATCTGACTTCAAATGTTCTATACACACAACAGAACAGAAAATATGACCATATGATATTTTGGTGGTATACAAGGACATTCCCGCCCATCCTAAAATGTTCCCGCCTATGACATAATTGTGATTTTTGGGGCCCGACCTGATTATGAGGACACTCTTTTTACAATACACTAAATATGTCATTTCAGTGGATTACAGGGACAAATGTGTTTTACTGGTACATGACCACACACACACACAAACCTGACAACACGGTGTATTACCAAGACTAAGGTGATCAAAGAGGACTGGATCTTACACACAATACACAACTGCACAATCCAACATTACAGGGACCGGTGTGTTTAATGGTACATGACCACACACACATACAAACCTGACAAAACGGTGTATTACCAAGACTAAGGTGATTAAAGAGGACTGGATCTTACACAAATACACAATACACAAAATAACTTAACATTACAGGGACCAAAGTGTTTTAAAAGTACTTTAATTACAACTTAACAATGAGTTTTCCAAGATTGGAATCATTCAAAACGTTTCCAAAAAACAGACAAAACTGCCCGTATTGAAACAGGAACATTTTAACGATGTTATTAAACAGGCATTGTAATGTATAAGCTTAACTTACTGAACATGCAATGGATGCTATCACATGATAAACTTTTATGAGGGACTCTAACCAAAAGAAATAACAATTCTGTCAGCATTTCCTCACCCTCATGTTGTTTCAAACATGTATGACTTTCTATCTTCAGTGGAACACAAAAGGAGATGTTTAGCAGAATGTTAGGGCCAACCTCAGCTTCAGCGGGAATAGAGTTACAGTACACTCGTGTCTATCTCTATTCGCTCAGAAGGTGTTTATACAGTACACTCGTGTCTATCTGTATTCGCTCAGAAGGTGTTTTTACAGTACACTCGTGTCTATCTGTATTCGCTCAGAAGGTGTTTTTACAGTACACTCGTGTCTATCTCTATTCGCTCAGAAGGTGTTTATACAGTACACTCGTGTCTATCTCTATTCGCTCAGAAGGTGTTTATACAGTACACTCGTGTCTATCTCTATTCGCTCAGAAGGTGTTTATACAGTACACTCGTGTCTATCTCTATTCGCTCAGAAGGTGTTTATACAGTACACTCGTGTCTATCTCTATTCGCTCAGGTGTTTTTACAGTACACTCGTGTCTATCTCTATTCGCTCAGAAGGTGTTTATACAGTACACTCGTGTCTATCTCTCTTCGCTCAGAAGGTGTTTATACAGTACACTCGTGTCTATCTCTATTCGCTCAGAAGGTGTTTATACAGTACACTCGTGTCTATCTCTATTCGCTCAGGTGTTTTTACAGTACACTCGTGTCTATCTCTATTCGCTCAGAAGGTGTTTATACAGTACACTCGTGTCTATCTCTCTTCGCTCAGAAGGTGTTTATACAGTACACTCGTGTCTATCTCTTTTCGCTCAGAAGGTGTTTATACAGTACACTCGTGTCTATCTCTATTCGCTCAGAAGGTGTTTATACAGTACACTCGTGTCTATCTCTATTCGCTCAGAAGGTGTTTATACAGTACACTCGTGTCTATCTCTATTCGCTCAGGTGTTTTTACAGTACACTCGTGTCTATCTCTATTCGCTCAGGTGTTTATACAGTACACTCGTGTCTATCTCTATTCGCTCAGGTGTTTATACAGTACACTCGTGTCTATCTCTATTCGCTCAGAAGGTGTTTATACAGTACACTCGTGTCTATCTCTATTCGCTCAGAAGGTGTTTATACAGTACACTCGTGTCTATCTCTCTTCGCTCAGAAGGTGTTTATACAGTACACTCGTGTCTATCTCTATTCGCTCAGAAGGTGTTTTTACAGTACACTCGTGTCTATCTCTATTCGCTCAGAAGGTGTTTATACAGTACACTCGTGTCTATCTCTATTCGCTCAGAAGGTGTTTATACAGTACACTCGTGTCTATCTCTCTTCGCTCAGAAGGTGTTTATACAGTACACTCGTGTCTATCTCTTTTCGCTCAGAAGGTGTTTATACAGTACACTCGTGTCTATCTCTATTCGCTCAGAAGGTGTTTATACAGTACACTCGTGTCTATCTCTATTCGCTCAGAAGGTGTTTATACAGTACACTCGTGTCTATCTCTCTTCGCTCAGAAGGTGTTTATACAGTACACTCGTGTCTATCTCTATTCGCTCAGAAGGTGTTTTTACAGTACACTCGTGTCTATCTCTATTCGCTCAGAAGGTGTTTATACAGTACACTCGTGTCTATCTCTATTCGCTCAGAAGGTGTTTATACAGTACACTCGTGTCTATCTCTATTCGCTCAGAAGGTGTTTATACAGTACACTCGTGTCTATCTCTATTCGCTCAGAAGGTGTTTATACAGTACACTCGTGTCTATCTCTATTCGCTCAGAAGGTGTTTATACAGTACACTCGTGTCTATCTCTATTCGCTCAGAAGGTGTTTATACAGTACACTCGTGTCTATCTCTATTCGCTCAGAAGGTGTTTATACAGTACACTCGTGTCTATCTCTATTCGCTCAGAAGGTGTTTATACAGTACACTCGTGTCTATCTCTATTCGCTCAGAAGGTGTTTATACAGTACACTCGTGTCTATCTCTATTCGCTCAGAAGGTGTTTATACAGTACACTCGTGTCTATCTCTATTCGCTCAGAAGGTGTTTATACAGTACACTCGTGTCTATCTCTATTCGCTCAGAAGGTGTTTATACAGTACACTCGTGTCTATCTCTATTCGCTCAGAAGGTGTTTATACAGTACACTCGTGTCTATCTCTATTCGCTCAGAAGGTGTTTATACAGTACACTCGTGTCTATCTCTATTCGCTCAGAAGGTGTTTATACAGTACACTCGTGTCTATCTCTCTTCGCTCAGAAGGTGTTTATACAGTACACTCGTGTCTATCTCTATTTGCTCAGAAGGTGTTTATACAGTACACTCGTGTCTATCTCTATTCGCTCAGGTGTTTATACAGTACACTCGTGTCTATCTCTATTCGCTCAGAAGGTGTTTATACAGTACACTCGTGTCTATCTCTATTCGCTCAGAAGGTGTTTATACAGTACACTCGTGTCTATCTCTATTCGCTCAGAAGGTGTTTTTACAGTACACTCGTGTCTATCTCTATTCGCTCAGAAGGTGTTTTTACAGTACACTCGTGTCTATCTCTATTCGCTCAGAAGGTGTTTATACAGTACACTCGTGTCTATCTCTATTCGCTCAGAAGGTGTTTTTACAGTACACTCGTGTCTATCTCTATTCGCTCAGAAGGTGTTTATACAGTACACTCGTGTCTATCTCTATTCGCTCAGGTGTTTATACAGTACACTCGTGTCTATCTCTATTCGCTCAGAAGGTGTTTTTACAGTACACTCGTGTCTATCTCTATTCGCTCAGAAGGTGTTTATACAGTACACTCGTGTCTATCTCTCTTCGCTCAGAAGGTGTTTATACAGTACACTCGTGTCTATCTCTATTCGCTCAGAAGGTGTTTATACAGTACACTCGTGTCTATCTCTATTTGCTCAGAAGGTGTTTATACAGTACACTCATGTCTATATTCGCTCAGGTGTTTATACAGTACACTCGTGTCTATCTCTATTCGCTCAGGTGTTTATACAGTACACTCGTGTCTATCTCTATTCGCTCAGAAGGTGTTTTTACAGTACACTCGTGTCTATCTCTATTCGCTCAGAAGGTGTTTTTACAGTACACTCATGTCTATATTCGCTCAGGTGTTTATACAGTACACTCGTGTCTATCTCTATTCGCTCAGAAGGTGTTTATACAGTACACTCATGTCTATCTCTATTCGCTCAGAAGGTGTTTATACAGTACACTCGTGTCTATCTCTATTCGCTCAGAAGGTGTTTTTACAGTACACTCGTGTCTAACTATTCCCGCTGAAGCTGAGGTTGGCCCTAACATTCTGCTAAACATCTCCTTTTGTGTTCCACTGAAGATAGAAAGTCATACATGTTTGAAACAACATGAGGGTGAGGAAATGCTGACAGAATTGCCTCCTTTTGACAAACTACTGCTGCCATAAGTTTCTTAATGCAGAATGAAAATAACAAAAACAACAAACAAGTAATAATCAAAATAGAACAACATCAAATAAGACTTATGATCTAACTTTACTTGCTTTGTGCTTTCCTTTTTAAACTAATTCCACGGTTTCTGACAAAATCTCTGATGTTCTGAGCACTGCGCCTAGCCAAAACTGGATCTTCTGCTGTCTTACACTGCTGGCATTCTGTCAGTGTGGCCAGTTTCCCTTTCATTATGTGTGCCTTAAAATGTTTCATTACAGCGCTAACTTCTGCATTCGACCAGCACACTTTTTGTCCTCTCCGTGGGTTTTCAATTTCTGCCTCACTCTCATTTTCTGTACAGAATAATTAATATGTTAGTAAGCTCTAACTATAAGAGAGCTCATGTACTTACAATGATGGTCGTGTTCTAATTTAAACCTCAGGTACCTTGCAAAACTTCAGTGGTATCCTCAATGGGCATCTTATGAACATCTGCAAGAAATTAGTAATATACTGATCAGGAAACTCAGATGTAACTTAAACTTACAGAACTCAATGTTAACTGGTTACAAACCTGATACCTTAATGACATTTCAAACAACATAATCAAAATAATACTTCAGAGATTAAATATTTTCAGCCTGTTAAACAGCTGCTTTTTAAAACTTGTTCATCTGTTATTTATCAGTTTTTGGCGAACATGAAAATGATCAACTTATTGGCTGATCCCTAATTTCAATAATATTCTGTTAGAAAAGTTGCACTATATGCACAGTATACAGTATAATTGTATCTATGCATTTTATTTATGCCAATAATCTAATGAAAATTATGGGTTAAAATAATAATAAACAAACATGTTCATAAACTTGACACATACCAACATCACTGGAGACACCTGCAGCTCCAGCAGGAGCATCATCCTCAGACTCGCTCTCATCAAGATCACTGGCATCAGAATCCGTCATACTGATCTCATCTTAAAGTGAAATTTAGAACATGAGAAACATCTACACGTTTAACCTGTACTCAAAAGTAATTTGTGAAAAATGACAATTAGACTACACCCTACAGTGTACTCAATGGATGCATGGTACATCACATAACTCAGAGTTTCCTTAAATCTCCCTATGAGTGTAAAAGATCCACTGTACTGCCTACACTAGGATGGACATACCTTCAATCTCAATGTCATCAAGCGATTTGCCTTGAATATTAGGAAGACAGCCCTTTTCCATGGCTAGAAGTAACTTGGATATTTTAGCCAGCTGAGTAGTGGCTTCAGGCAGCCTGTAATAGTCGCGATGGACGCGGATATCATGTCCTAAGAAATCTGCGACCTGATCCAATTCGTTGTTTTTCAGGTTTAGGATTTGGGAGAGAGTAGCAACATGTTTGCGCAGATGAGTTGATCTTAGAAACTCTGGATTTTGAGCTCCACATTCACTTGCATATACCCTAAGAGAGTCTGGGCCTCTGTAGTGACTCTGGCAGTTGGGTCTGGCAAACAAGAATGCATTAGTGTCCAGCACTCCACATTCACTTCTCTTGCCGACCAGCAGTGTCAGGGCATCAACCATATCAGGTGAGAGAAGAACCGCAACCTTTCTTCCCCTTTTCCCCCTGATCTCAACTCGACTAAAATGGCTGCAGAGTTTCTGTTCAAACTTGCTCAGGCCCATGGCAACATCATCATGGAGAGAAGTGCTGTCCCTTTCTTTGAAGCCTTTGAGTGGCATTTTAGAGACCTCTCCTGCACGTCTACGATTGAAAACTATTATTTTGGTGAGCGTTGCTTTGGCTAGTTCTGCGTAGCTTTGAGGTGACCCAGTCTCTTTTAGTTTCAGAAATGCCGTATGCGCAGTCTTTTCCAGGAACTGATGAAGGCACTGTACGTCCTGAGTGAAGGGCAGTGTTGATGGCTTGTTAAATTTCGCCTCATTCAATGTGACTAAAGCACTGTGCGAGATCATCTCGGACCACTTTGAGGAGTAGAGCTTTTTAAAGGTCTCTGTCGACGCGATCAGTTCCTTGTCCTCGGACATCAGTGCTCTGCAGTGAATGATTTCACAAATCTTATTCAAAGAATGCCCCAATTTCAGTGCAAGGCTTGGACATTGGTAGGAGTGACTCTCGTCGTCATAACCAGACACCCTCTGGACCGCTCCAATGAGTCTGTGAAAATTGGCAGGTTTCACAGCTTCTTCAAGACTGTATATAGAAAACTCTCTACGCAAAGTCAACAACAATCTTCCAATTTCTCTGAGTTTTTGACGAATGTACTCAAATTTGGTGGAGTCATGTCCATGTTTGTTAAAGAAAGACTGTGCAAGCTGAAGAATACTCAGGTCATTTTTGACAACAGCAGAAATGTCATCCTGCTTCATGACACTTAAGAGTTTCCAAACTCCTTGAGATATCTGCTGACTGATTGAAGACTCTGCCATAGTTGCCAGACCCAAAACCCTGGTTCTCCCTTGGTTTTCACTGTCAGACGCTGGTTTTGAGGAACATCTTTTCAAATGACGCCATAGATCTCTCCGTACAAACATCCCTTTGCAGTACATGCAATGCACAAAATGCTTTGAATCACATTCTTTTTTTGGTGCCCGTTTTATTTTAAGGGCCCCCTCTCCACACTGTAAAACGTCTGTGTTATGCTGATAGTTGCCCTTATTCCTGAGTTTTTGCAGCATTGCTTTACGTTCTTTCGAGTGCACAGGGAGTGACAAAGCCTCCCCAACTTCAACATCAGAAATATGAGTTTTCAAATGGCGCGCTAACTTGGACTGAGGTTTCCCGCAGATGTAACAATAGTTCTTACTATTTGCTGAACAGGAAATATTTGCTGATTGCTCACACTGATCTGCTTCAGCCATACTGCTTTCTCTCCCTTCCTCTCTCAATGTTGCTGCCCTTTTTGCATTCAAAAGCTTCTCAGTACTGTCCTCTCTGTTGTGTGATCGGGGTGATAACATAACATCTGTTGAGCTGCGTACCTCTGAATCTTGCTTTCTGGGAAGGTGGCATTCACCAGACCTGTCCGATTCACTGTCTATCTCAACATCAGTCAACTGCTCCTCATGACAAAACAAGCCAGACTCTTCAAACACACATGCTGCTCCCCTGGCCTTTAAGATTGGTTTCTCTTTGTCCTCAGATAAATTCAGAGAGGTTACATCAGATCTCCGAGGTTCACTAAACTTAGAGGATGCAGCTCCCTGTATATCTGAGAGGGGTTCAGCTTGATCATATCTTGCTGGTCTTGTTGTCAGTTCAACTGAACTGTCTGACTGATTGTCTGACTCAGACTCTGGTATGTATTCTTCATCTGACTGCTCGTCTTCCTCTGAACTTACGTCCTATTGTCAATATATTTATGATTAATTTACAGCAATAATAGAAAGTTTAATT